>CM045728.1:104754314-105189314 GCA_024760905.1 Plotosus lineatus
GGAAGTTGTTGATACTATGTATCACCCTAATAAAGCTAGCGCTGTTCTGGGGATGTCCGGAAGTTGTTGATACTATGTATCGCTGTGAACACCTTTAATAATGAGGTCATGAGCCACTTCCGTAAGGTTTTGAAAAGAAGGCAGAAACAAGCCACATTAGAAATGTTCATCAAGAAAAGAACACCTTTGGCTGATTCACCTGAAGCTGTTATGGAAGGGGATCCTCCTACTTTCTCCCGCTCCAACATTTACGTATGCCAACTACTCACCACCACAAAGGTTAAAATTCTTATCTTTATTGTTCTTATGCTTTCACTCTACTGTGGTTTTTACTTTAGTGTGTTATGGTCTGTGTTGTGAGAGACTCTGGTTTTGGTGGCTCTAACTCTCTCTCTCTCTCTCTCTTTCTATTTATGCAGGCACTGGAGAGGGCATGGCTGTTACATGCGGGTGGTGCGCTAAACACACACCTGATTCCACTTAATCACAGGCTATAAAGCAGGGGTGTCAAACTCGTGCCACAAAGGGCCATGTGGCTGCAGGTTTTTGTTTCAACCAAGCAGCAGCACACCTGACTTGGCTCATTCAAACAACTGATAAGAGTTTTCAGGTATTTGATTGGTCAGTCTGGCTAATTCAAACAACTGATAAGAGTCTTCAGGCAGTTGATTGGTCAATGTGTGTGCTCTGTCCAGAGACTGACCAATCAAACGTCTGAAGACTCTTATCAGTTGTTTGAATGAGCCAAGTCAAGTGTACTGATGCTTGGTTGAAACAAAAACCTGCAGCCACATGGCCCTTTGTGGCACGAGTTTGACACCCCTGCTATAAAGAAAAGCAGCACGCTCCTCCCAGTGCTGGAAGATTGTCCCTCTTCCCCATGATCTCTCTGGCTCTCAGCTCCGTGCTCAACCAGTTCCCTTAGTTTCTGATTTCCGTGTTTCTCCGCATCTCTAACAGTGACTACGATTGCCTCTTACCCTAGTGCCTTCCCTGTGAACAATAAAGGGCATCCGTTGTCATCACACACTGTCTCCTGCATTTTGGTGTCTGGCTGAATGTTCCTGGCATCATAGAAGGGCTAGAAGAGCCCACAATTTTCTAGCACTGGGAGGCACACTCTGCTCATCTTTATAGCCTGTCATTAAGTGGCATCAGGTGTGTGTGTTTAGCGCGCCATCCGCGTGTGACAGCCACTCCCCTCTCCAACGCCTGCATTCATAGAGAGAGAGAGAGAGAGACCGAGTTAGAGCTGCCAAAAGCAGAGTCTCTCACAACACAGACCATAACATAATGTACTGTATTCAATATTTTTTTTCACTTAATTTGCGGACTTATGGTATGAGTTATGGAACTGTTAACTTCTGTTCAAAAGACGACTGAACGGATTAAGACCATTTACATGATTTGTAATCGTAAAAGCGGACTCGGAATTCGACCAAATCGGAATTCGCCCAGCCGTCTGGAACAAATTATGGTTGAGTACCGAGGTACCACTGTATTAATAGTGGTTGTAGTGGTAATGTTAGTAGTATAATCATTATTATTGTGTTAATATTGATAATGAATCCCTTTTAATTAATTGTTTTTCATTTTAGCTACAAGAATAAATAAATATTGACTGTACTAATGGTGTTAATATTTAATGTAATAATAATTAATTTTAAGGCAATTCAAACTCTTAATGCCTTAAAACAGATTTTATAGGTAAGTATTACTGAAAATAATATATGAATGACATTTCTAATTTTTTGTCATAAGTTTGAACGTAATTCTGAATGAATGAATCAGAGAAATAAAATAAATAAAAAATACAAAGTATATTTACTGCAAAACAAAAACAATGATTAAAACTAAATTCAAAGCAAAATTAGAAGATTCAAAGAAGATGAAACAATATACAGGGCTCCCTCACTTTCCGCGGTTAATTGGGAGCGAGATCCTCCTGCGACCACCGAATTCTGCGAAGTAGGATCAACCCCCCCCCGTCTGACGTTTATGTACATGTATATATGTATATAATATCAATAAATACATATTCACTTATATAAATGCTTATAATAACAATTAAACATTAAACAATAATGCATAAGATGTAAATAAAATAGAAATACACACACTCAGATGCGCACCTCTCAAAAATGTAAGTAGTTTTGATGGGAGGTTTTGGGTTGTTTTTTGTTTTGTATTTGTTTATGTTTTTGGGGGTTTTTTGCACAATTCGCCTTGTTTTGCGGCACTTTTCCCCTATTCTTCCTTAATTTTCTTATTTTTGTAATTCGATGAATATTTAAAAAAAAAAAATGCGATGCACTGAAACTGCTCGAATTGAAGCGCAAAGTAGCAAGGGACCCCTGTATTTGCCTTTGTATAGGCACTGTTGTGTACTGTGTATATAAATATTGTGGTTAATAACAAACATTAACCCCTCCATGTATGTGTTGTGTCTCTATGTAGAGGATGCCAGGCTTGCTGCAGTGGGCAGATCTGGACGGGCTGAGGGCGGGGAATGAATACAGGGTGTGGCTGAGCTCCAGCACGTCTCTGGGTGATGGGGGGGTGATTAGCGATCCCCTTAACTTCACCACACCAGAGGACGGTCAGTCTCCTCACACAGATGGGGCAGGAGAGCAGCTCTGCACCGTTTTTCCAAGCATTTTTAATCTTGTTTCTGAAAAAAGAAAATCACACCAAAACATAAGGATGTATTCATCGTACCAAGACACCAAAACTTGTACGCATGTCATACACACACACACACACACACACACACACACATATATATATATATTCCTTCCATACTTAATTTATACTACTTATCTACTAGTCCTTCTCAAAAAATTAGCATATTGTGATAAATTTCATTATTTTCTGGAATGTACTGGTAAACATTACACTTTCATATATTTTAGATTCATTACACACAATTGAAGTAGTTCAAGCCCTTTATTGTTTTAATATTGATAATTTTGGCAAAAAAGTAAAGAAAAAACAAAAATCTCTATCTCAAAAAATTAGCATATTTCATCCGACCAATAAAAAAGTGCTTTTAATACAAAAAAGTCAACCTTCAAATAACTATGTTCAATTATGCACTCAATATTTGGTCGGGATCCTTTTGCAGAAATGACTGCTTCAATGGGGCGTGGCATGGAGGCAATCAGCCTGTGGCACTGCTGAGGTGTTACGGAGGCCCAGGATGCTTCGATAGCGGCCTTAAGCTCATCCACAGTGTTGGGTCTGGTGTCTCTCAACTTTCTCTTCACAATATCCCACAGATTCTCTCTCTGGGGTTCAGGTCAGGAGAGTTGGCAGGCCAATTGAGCACAGCAATACCATGGTCAGTAAACCATTTACCAGTGGTTTTGGCACTGTGAGCAGGTGCCAGGTCGTGCTGAAAAACGAAATCTTCATCTCCATAAAGCTTTTCAGCAGATGGAAGCATGAAGTGCTCCAAAATCTCCTGATAGCTAGCTGCATTGACTCTGCCCTTGATAAAACACAGTGGACCAACACCAGCGGCTGACATGGCACCCCAGACCATCACTGACTGTGGGTACTTGACACTGAACTTCAGGCATTTTGGCATTTCCTTCTCTCCAGTCTTCCTCCAGACTCTGGCACCTTGATTTCCGAATGACATGCAAAATTTGCTTTCAAAAAAGTACTTTGGACCACTGAGCAACAGTCCAGTGCTGCTTCTCTGTAGCCCAGGTACAGACCAGACACTTCTGCCGCTGTTTCTGGTTCAAAAGTGGCTTGACCTGGGGAATACGGTACCTGTAGCCCAGTCCACTGCTTCCACAGGTCCCCCAAGGTCTTGAATCGGCCCTTCTCCACAATCTTCCTCAGGGTCCGGTCACCTCTTCTGGTTGTGCAGCGTTTTCTGCCACTTTTTCCTTCCCACAGACGTCCCACTGAGGTGCCTTGATACAGCACTCTGGGAACAGCCTATTCGCTCAGAGATTTCTTTCTGTGTCTTACCCTCTCGCTTGAGGGTGTCAATGATGGCCTTCTGGACAGCAGTCAGGTCGGCAGTCTTACCCATGATTGCGGTTTTGAGTAATGAATCAGGCTGGGAGTTTTTAAAAGCCTCAGGAATCTTTTGCAGGTGTTTAGAGTTAAGTGCTTGATTCAGATGATTAGGTTAATAGCTCGTTTAGACTACCTGAACATGATATGCTAATTTTTTTAGATAGGAATTTTGGGTTTTCATGAGCTGTATGCCAAAATCATCAGCATTAAAACAATAAAAGACCTGAAATATTTCAGTTGGTGTGCAATGAATCTAAAATATATGAAAGTCTAATTTTTATCAATACATTACAGAAAATAATGAACTTTATCACAATCTGCTAATTTTTTGAGAAGGACTAGTATAGCCAAGGTAGCCAATTCCAATCTATATTTTCATTTCTGCATAATAATATTTTCACAGTTCTTTTTTCAATAAGCTTGATATATTTCAATGTTCCAGCTCAATTGCTAAGATCCAACCCCCAACTCCCCACCTACCCCATTCTGACAATGTTATAGAATCATTAAAACAATCCCAGATCTGGAACAATCAGAATATAATGGTGTATTACTTGGGCTGTAATCTACTCCTATACAAAAAAGTAATAAAATCATCTCTCATTTGAAGAACCACTTAATCCTATAAGGGTCGAGCTCAGGCTGAGACTTTCACAGCTTACAGATGGCAAAGACGGGCTTCACAGAGTATTCAGGGATGGGAATTTTCTGCCAATTGGCGGATTTCCACCTTTTTGTAAGTCAAATGGGTCATTTTTGAGATCTGTGCAAATCCGGTGTAAAAATTGTGGTAGTGCCGTCATCACTGGTCATCTGGTCATATTATATCCAAATCCGAATACACGAGGTGCTACCCTCGTTTTGTTTATCTGGGTGGTTGTTGATATCACCTAGTGGAGTGAAACACAGCTGGTTCTGGTTTATTGCACGTGTCAGGCATCGTAATATGATATGCCAGTCTGGTCATCTTGCCGTGGGCCCGTGGCACAGAGAGCAAATGTCAGATCATCAACAGAAGTGATCAAACAGCATTATGTATAAATATGACTATGAATGATATTATTTAAGTCTTCTTATAGTATAGTATGAAATTATAAAGCTTCGTGTACATTAATAAATTCTATTGATATTATTAAACTCGGTATGCTACGAATAGGCCTACCAGTACACAGTTTAAAGCAGGGGTTGGGAATCTATGGCTCGCGAGCCAGATGTGACTCTTTTGATGACTCTTTCTGGCTCTCAGATAAATCAGGTGGCCTTTCTTAACAGCTCTCAGAAGATTAGATTTTAAAATATGTCATTTTTTGGCTCTCTTAGTCAAAAAGGTTCCCGACCCCTGGTTTAAAGTATTTGAAATTATAACTAGGCCCACTGTAGGCCTATAACTGTAAATTCATTTTTTTAATATAATTTTAATAATTAATTTTCATAAGGTTCTCTTTAAAAGTATTCCTTCCAGGAGACATAAATTAAGCTCCTTTTTGTAAGTATAACCCCAAACCTTTTGGGGGATCTTTGCCCCCCCTGATTCCCCCAGCAAGGGTGCTGCCCCCACACCCCTGCAGGGGGCCTAGGCGGCCTCCTTGACCACTGCCATTTTTCCTCCTTTTCCATAAAGGCCTGTTCTCATCCCTGAATATTGCAGGAAAAACACACACACACACACACACACAGACACACAACTGGAGTATCCAGAGGGAACCCATTCAAGCACAGGGAGAACATGCAAAGTATTCAGAAAACACTTTAGCCAAGCCTGAGACTCAAGCCCAATGGCCTTTGTGCTGTAAGGTGGATGTGCTAACCATTACACCACCATGCCGCCTGTTCATAACTTTTTGCATTAAGATACTAACAACTAAACACTAAGGAACACAACAAACTCCTAGATCTATGTAAATATAACTGGGGTGGGGGTGAAATCTCATAACCCACAGATTTGTAAAAGCCTGTTTTGATGTGATTTTGGGTAAAAACAGAGCAGAGTTGACCTTCAAAGAGAAAAGTGATTCTCCCCTGTTGTGTGAGGCTGGTGAAGTGTTTCATATCATTACATAATGATAATAATCTCTCTCTCTCTCTCTCTCTCTCTCTCTCTCTCTCTCTCTCTCTCTCTCTCTCTCTGTCTCTCTGTCTCTTTCTCTCTCTTGATTGTGTTTGGTTATGTTTCAGTTCCTGCAGCTCCACTCCAAATGTCCAGCTGCCTGAGCTCAACTAAGCAACACACACTTTACGTCCTTGCACATCTACAACTATGCAAGGATCATCTATTACATTTCCCCCCTCTCTGTTGATCTATCTGTGACTCGCAGCAAATCGTTTTATTTTGCAGGTTGAGTCTGGAGGAAAACTATGTGCACTTGTGTAAATGATGATAATTTGACTGTTTCTCCCCCCTATCATACGTGCATATGCAATGCATGGTGTTAAATATCTGAAATCTATCAGACTGAACTTGATGTGCTCTTGTCTTTGTCTGTGTCTTGCCTTGAATAAATTTACAATAATAAGAATTTTAACATAACAGAACATTTACTAAACATAACTTAGATTTTTATTACCATTATATACTTTAGAAATACTCTGACAGGGAGGCTGGAGTCTATCTCAGCCAACACTGGGTGAATTGCGAGTACACCCTGAACAGCTCGCCAGAAACACACATGCAACTATTCAAACTCACACTCACTCCTTTGGGCAATATCAAAGGGTCAACTGGCCTAATGTGCAAGTCCTTGGACTGTGGGAGGAAACTGGAGTGCCCAGAGGAGACCCACGCAAGCATGGAGAGAAAATACAAACTCAACATAGAAATGCCTAACACTGGGACTCAAACTTAGGTCCTTCTTGGGGTGAGGCAAACATGCCAACCACTACGCCACTGTGCCGCACCATGTTAATAAGGACACTTCTGAGTAGAGAACACAAACTCAAACTTTTGTGTGTTTGTTCTCTTTTCCGAAGTGGTTAATGATGTCTCTTATATTTGATCACTCCTAATGGATCTCTTACCCCCATCCAGTGCCAAGCGATACGGTCCATAATCTCTCGGCCCAGTTCTACGGATCTACAGCCGTAGTGATCAGTTGGGATCCCCCTCTGGAGCCGAATGGTAGAGTGTTCTATCAGCTAGGCCTACAGGAGGCGGGTATAACCCACCCATCCATCAACCGAACAGAAAACCAGACCATCACCAAGACGACCACTGATACGGTTTTCCTGTTCACCAAGCTCAGGAAGTACTTCCCCTACGTGCTACGAGTTACCCCAGCAACAAGTGCAGGCTTCGCCTTAAACCACACATCTGTGCTTCACCTGAGGACGGATGATGATGGTGAGTTGTGTGCAGTATGTAATGAAGAAAAGGTTCCGCTTTCAAAATGATCATACAGGTCCCTGTAAATTGCTATAGAAACCATGACAAGGATGATAAAATACGTGTACACCTGTGATTTGGAGTCGGTCATGCTAGTTTTGCTTTTGTGTGTGTGTGTGTGTGTGTGCGCGTGTGTGTGTTAGTGCCCAGTTCAGCTCCATTGCTGGGTGTGAGCAGGAATGTCTCCTCCACCTCTATCCTGGTGTCATGGTACGCTCCTGTGGAAACGAATGGAGAGATAATCGAATACGCCATAGTTCTCCAGGGGCCTCGAGGGTCCAACAGCACGCACACATCCAATTCGCATCTCACTCTCACAAACCTGACCTCATACACACCCTACAACCTCTCCATCTCTGCAGTGACTAGAAAGGGCATGGGGCCTGCCCTCATGCTGGCACTGCATACTGATGAAGCAGGTGAGTAATATCTTTTCGGAGGTTCAAAGATATCTATGGGCTGTCAACTGATGATCTGTGGATTTGTCAATACTAATGCTAATATTACAGTGAACAAGCATGGCTCTCAAAATATAGTAGTTATATGAGTTTATATACACTTAGAACATATTTACAAGTACACTGAAAAAAAAAAAGGTAATTGGTTTATAGATTAATAATCATTTTGTAGAATGGTAATAGAATGTATGAGATGGGTATGAGTCCCAGACTCAGCAAGTGTTCCTGTGTGAAGTTTGCATGTTCTGCCAGTGCTTACATGGGTTTCCTCCCACAGTCCAAAGCTATACACATTAAGCTAATTGGCTGTTCCAGGTTGCCCCTAGATGTGAGCATGAATAGTTGTATTT
The DNA here is from genome assembly GCA_024760905.1 of Plotosus lineatus. Lineage (NCBI taxonomy): Eukaryota > Metazoa > Chordata > Actinopteri > Siluriformes > Plotosidae > Plotosus > Plotosus lineatus. The sequence goes on from CM045728.1 coordinate 104,762,537, forward strand.
TTGTGGATGTGTGTTAGCACCGTGATGGACTGGCATGTTGTTCAGGGTGTACGCCACCTTTGTCCAGTGTGGGCGTTGATAGGCTCCAGCCACCATGTGATCCGAATAGGATTAAGTGGTTCAGCAAGTGAGTAAAAAAATGAGTGAGATGACTTTAAAAATTGGTCAGTTTTTCGTATTTCATAGCTTATTCACTAGGTAGTCATTTTTATCTGTTTATTTGTTTTTATTGGTTGTTGTTACATACATAAATGCCATGCTGTTATATCACCTTTGTCATTAATTAAGAAAAAAAAAACTCAGCAAAACATACAATAATAAGCATAAATAAATACATACATACATAAATAATAAAATGTTAGGGAAGCGTCACAAATAATGCTAGCTAGCGAACAAACAGAATATACAGAATTCTAGCACTTGCTAACCAACTTCAGAGTTAACTTGGAAAAAAAAATTCTACAAAGTAATAATAATAATAATAAATAACTAGTGTGTAAGAAAATTAGCATTACAATAATAATGAATGCCCAAAAAACAAGATAAGCTTGGTAAGCAGTAGAGTACCGTACATCTGCAAATAAAAGCAGCTAGCTAAATATAAAGAGGAAAACAGTATCTGCATCTAACACTGTCGACCCCCATTAAACCACAAGATGGCTACCATGAGGATCGCTGGGCAGCTTATTGCTAGCAACAAAATGCTATTGACATGTTTGCTATTGTTAACTGTATTCATTTAGTTATGTAATTAAAATACATTTTTACTATGTAACTAAAATACGTGTGTTCTATTAAAGGTATATCATAGGTTTTTTTTCTTTACAAAAGGTAACATTAATTGTCCTAAAGATATTAGCAAATTATATTTGTTTGGAAAACTTTTGCTAACTAAGATCGTCGCATTAAGTGTGTACAGCTGCTATACCATTAATGTTTTATGCCTTCCCAGCTGTACAGTAAACTATCCCTGTTCATGTTGCAGCATGGTTGAACTAAAAAGGCTTCTGAGCCCTGAAATGACTTCACTGATCCATGAAAGAGACTTTTGTATGTGGCTAAGACACATTAAGATGCCATCTCGTGTGACTGTTTTTGATTGTAGGTCCAATGTCTCCACCACGAAACCTGAGCATCTTTAACCACTCTTCTGACTCGGTGTGGCTCCAGTGGGAACCCAGCCTGGAGCCCAATGGTGTCGTTCAGCATTATGGATTCAAAATAGTAGACCTGAATATGAATTCTGTTATATACCAGGTATTTATATACACACTGACTTGTGCATGAGCAGTAAAATAAAGACGATTTACTGTATGGTCTCATCTCGGGTTTGGTTACAGAACTCCACCGGTGCCTCTACTCAGGCAGAATTGCATGGTTTCAAACCTCATAGTACTTATGAGATAAGTATTGCTACTTACACTAGAGCAGGAAATGGAGACCAGTACAGTCTTCCTGTAGCCTTTACTACCCGTGAATCAGGTAAGAGCTAGAGGGAAGTTCTATTATTCTTTCATTTATTCATTTCGTAAGCCGCTTGATACCGGTTAGGGTCACTGTGAGGCTGACACCTATCTCAGCTGACTCTGGGTGAAGAAGGTGTCCACCCTGAACAGCTCACCAGAACATCACAGGGCCAGCACTCATCCAACAGTTCACACTCACACATAGTTGTGATTTAGACCAGATGATTCATCTAGTGTGCATGTCTTTGAACTGTTGGAGGAAACCAGAGTACCCTGAAAAAACCCACAGACACATCGGAGAACATGCAAAATCCACAAAGAAATGCCCTCACTGAGCCCAGGACTTGTACCATAGACCTTCTTACTGTGAGGTGGACATGCTAACCATTACGCCACCATGATACCTAAAATGATTCTGAGATCTCAAAAAATAAGTCATAATAATTATCAGATCATATTCATAAACATCAAATTAATTTACATCAAATGAATTTAAGTTTCATTTCATCAACAGCATCAAAAACAACAAAACTAAATATGTGTTATTTTCAGCTAGTATTTGTGGCAGCACAGTAGCACAATGTTGAGCAAATTTGCCTCACAGAAGGAAGATCCTGAGATTGATTCGATTCATGTCTGTGTGTAGTTTGCATGTTCTCCCAGTGCTTTCATAGTAGGGTAATTGGCTGTTCCAAACCATGTGTGAATGATTGTATATGTGTAGCCCTGCAATGGCCTGGGGAGCTTTTTAGGGTGTACCATTCTTTGCTCAGAGTCGACTGAGATGGGCGCGAGCCTCCCTACGACCCTAATTGGGACTGAATGGCTTAGAAAATGAATTTTAAATTTATCAGCACAAATTACTTAAAATAAATAATAAAAAAAAACCAACATTTTGATATCTTAATTTTATTCATTACCAATATACCAAATATAAAACTGATGAACATGTAACCTTGTGTGTGTGTGTTGCAGTGTCCGAGGCGGTTGGAAATCTGTCGTGTTTGGGTTTGGACTGGGATTCAGTGTACATGGAATGGGAGCCTCCTGTAAACCCCAATGGAGAGATTTTGCATTACCTCGTTGTGGCAGGAGATCACAGTCAGCATGCGATGCCTGTAATGGTCGCAGACAAATTTGTCAACACTTTCAGTGGCCTTTTTCCGGACATGCATTACGTCATCTCTGTGGCTGCGGTTAACTCAGCAGGTCCAGGAAAAGAGGCCAACTGTACAGCGCACACACTGCCAGAATCAGGTACAATCTTCTCATCTGATGAAAAACATTACAGGCATTCTGTGAGATGACTTATGTGGTTAGCACAGCTGCCTCAAACCAAGAAAGCCCCATGTTTCGATTCCCGGGCTCAGAGACCGAATGTGCATGTTGTCTGTGCTTACGTGGATTTCGTCCAGGCACTCATATTTCTGGACTGTGGGAGGAAACTGCCTTCTCCTGGAGTTGGCTGAGATAGTCTCCACCCTCACAATGACCCTAATTAGGATTAAATGGCTTAGTAAAGGAATAACTGAATGAATAAGAATAAGAATATTAACCACTGCTGACTTTTGTCAATCAATGGCTTGGCGAGCTGTCCAGGGTGTATTTGCCCTCGCCCAGAGTTGGTTGTGATGGGCACCAGCCTCCCCATGACCCTAATTAGGATTAAGCAGTTCAGAAAATGAATGTGTGAATGAGAAAACGAATTAATAAAAAAAAAAAGATAATGTAATAAGACCAGTATATGTTCATACATGACTCATCCGGTAAATGTCTGTCTGCAGTTCCTGATCCCCCGATGGCCCTGTCTGTAGTGAATATCACCTCAGATGCTGTGACTGTGAGCTGGCTCCGCCCTGCCCGAGTTCCTGGTATCTTACAGGGTTACACCGTGGAGAGACAGCTTCTGTCACTGGTGTGTGAAGGGGAGGATGATGATACTTCCTGTTTGGAGAGTGATGTGTTTCTGCTGGTAAATGTGTTGGAAAACCAGACAGTGGAGATTACAGCAACACTGCATTCGCTACGTAAATACAGGCGCTATCGGATCAGAGTGCTGGCATGGACCACCGCTGGAACAGGAGAGCCTACAGAATGGATGTACATACACACATTACCAGGAAGTATGTACACACGCACACACACACACACACACACACACACACACACACACACACACACACACACAGACACGCGGACTAGAGATGGTAGAATCTGAACCCCACTTTAGCATCAGACTTTACTTTCTGCAGGAAGCGTTTATGGACGGCATGGTGGTGTAGTGATTAGCACACTCACCTCAAAGCAAGAGGATTCAGGGTTCTGGCCCAGTACCTGGTGAAGGCGTTTTTGTGTGGAGTTTGCATGTTCTTTGTGTGCTTGCTTGGGTGGGCTTGCTCCAGGTGCTTTGATTTCTTCCTACAGTTTGTCTGTTTATACAGAACATGTACATTAGGTGAATTGTATATTCTCAGTTGCCCCTAGGTGCCGATGTAATTATGAATGGTTGTGTTGAGGCCAGCGATGTTGTATGGTTTAGAGACAGTGGCCCTGGGGAAAAGACAGAGGCAGAGCTGGAGGTAGCAGAGATGAAAATGTTGAGGTTCTCTTTGGGAGTAACGAAGATGGATAGGATCAGGAATGAGGACATCATAGGGACAGCACATATAAGAGGTTTTGGAGACAAAGTCCTAGAGGCTAGACTGAGATGGTTTGGACATGTTCAGAGAAAGGATAGTGAGTATATTGGTAGTAGAATGCTGAGGTTGGAACTATGAGACAGAAGGCCTAGACGAAGCCCAAAGAGAAGATTCATGGATGTGGTGAAGGAGGACATGAAGGTAGTTGATGTAAGAGAAGAAGATGCAGAGGATAGGGTGAGATGGAGGCAGATGATTCGCTGTGGCGAAGGGAAAAGCCGAAAGGAAAAGAAGAAGAAGTGTCTGTTTTGACATTGTGATAATCTGGAAAGTTGTTCTGAGTGTACCCCGTCTTCACCTACAGTTAGATGAGATAGGCTCCAACCTCTCCATGACCCTAGAAGGATAAAATGGTCTAGAAAGAGAGGAGATTACATGTTTGTGGTAATAAAATGAAAATCTCTCTGTCTCCCTCTCTCTGTCTGTCTGTCTTTTTTCTTTCTGTCTCTTTCTCTCTATATTCTTCTCTTTCTCTCTCTCTTTCACAGACCCTGATGCCCCGCCAGTTTCTGTCTCGGTTATTCCTTCCGTCTCTGGAATGAAAATCACATGGGATGAACCGCCAGTCCTCTCAGGCCCCACCTCCTACCTAATTCATGTTAATTCTGTGAGTATGAAGTATGGGTGAGATTTCTATGTGATAATAAAAAACCCCAAAGTAACTCTGAATGCTGTTTCTCCCATCCTTCTCCTCCTCGTCTTCTTGCAGGTGTACAGTTCAGAGCATAATATATCAGTAGTGAGGAACGCAGGGGAAATCAGGATGGTGGTTATTGAGAACTTGACCGCGTATACATATTACTCAGTGACAGTCACCGCCTTTACAGGAGATGTCGCTGATGCTCTGAGAGACGGCATGGCCTCTGACCCTGTTATCATCAGGACACTAGAAGGGGGTGAGAACATGAAAAGGGCCCCTGGATTAGCTTAGATTCTATTCGATTTGATTCAACTTTGCCATTACACATGTAACAATACAAGATAATGAAATACAGTTTAAGATTCAATCAGAAGTACAACGAGCAACAAAACAAATGTTATACATACAGCATGTGCAGTATGTATAGTTAGGAGTTATGTAAAGATAAGGGCAGTGTACATGTTATGTACAGATTATGTATAAATAATTTATGTGAGCAGTTATGTACAGTCATGGACAAGTGCAAATGTGAGAATAAATTAGCATTAATCATTAGGATCATTACTCAGTCATGTTCTGTATGTCTTTGCAATTATGATTCATGCTCCTTTTTTCCCCTAAGAACCAAAGGATCCACCCAAAAATGTGACCCTGACCATCTTGCCAGAGGAAGTGACCCGTGTGTATATAACATTCTTACCACCGGATGAACCTAATGGCAACATCAGTGCCTATCGTGTGTATGTTTACCGTGAAGGACGACTTGACTTCGAGATTGATCGCTTGCCTGTAGTCAGCAACCCGAACAAGACTCTGACCGCTGTGATACAGGGTCTTAAAGGAGGATTCAACTACAGCATACAGGTTAATTTAATTTTGCTTTATACACCCCACCCCACAAAACAAAAAAAGATATGACACACAACCTAAACAATTTGCTAGACTGTCATGCACACATTATCACTCACACATCGGGGAAATTTAGAACAGCCAGTTAGCCTAATGTACATGTTTTTGTACTGTTTGAGGAAACCGGAGTACACAAAAGTCTCGATGTGTTTGATTGACAGATAGCTGCAGTCAATGGAGCAGGATTTGGGCCGAGATCAGAAGTCGACTTCAGCATGCCAATGAAAGGTAAGATGAAACAGAGAAGTTACATCATTTGCGACCCTGCATTTTTTCCATCAGTTCCAAAATGATTGGCACCCCTGATGTACTGGTGCATTTTCTGTCCTATCATTTTCTCTCCAAATGGTGTGAGGGAGCCGTATGCTCATAACCCCACAACAGCTTTTTTCATGATGACAACTGTCACTCATTCATTCTTGGCCGAACCATTTAATTTTACTAGAGTCATGTGGAGGCCCATCTTAGCCGACTCTGTACAAAGATGGGGTACACCCTGAACAACTCACAGGACCTGTAGGAGGACAATAGGATATTAGCAATAAATATTTTTTTAGGGACTAAACAAATCGTTTGCAACTCGGGTTTAAAATCACAACAGGACACTGAAATCAAACAGGTCCTCTCTGTTTCCAGAGCAATTCTGAGCTGATACGTCCCCTATACTGTAAGTTATACTACTTCTATTATTACCAGTGACTCGTTTGTCACTATACACCGTATATGAATGCTGCTGCTGCTGCTGAATGCTCTTGACTGTTTCTTTTTTTTCTGTGTGCATTAAAACCCAAACAGCTTTCTGCAGTCCAATTCTTCAGCTGGTGTGTAAAAAAAATCCTCTAGCATCACCTCTGTATTCTGTTTCTTTTCAGCCCCACCGATGCCCTCTAAGAGGCCAATGGTAGCCCTGAGCAGTGGAGGCAGGGTCATGGCAACACACCAAACCATCACTATCGAGATGCCTTTTTGTTTCTTCTCAGATGACAACGGTCCTATTCACAAAATCCAGGTCATCGTCTCAGAGCCAGCGGGTACATTCATAACACCAGTGTAAAAATATGCAGAGAGAGAGAGAGAGAGGGAGAGAGAAAGAAAGTGAGAGAGAGAGAGAGAGAAACAGAAAGGGAGAGAGAAGGAGGGAGAGAGAGAAAGTGACAGAGAAAGGAAAAGAGAGAGATACAGAGAGAGAGGGAGAGACACAAAAGAAGACAGAGAGGGAGGGAGAGAGAGAGAGGGAGAGACAGAGAGAGAGAGCGTGGGAGAGAATTTGGGAGTGTTAGAGAAAAAGTGAGAGTGAAAGATGGGGAAAAAGAGCAAGCGAGAGAGGCAAACAGGGAGAGAGGGATTGAGAGAAGCAAAGAGATAGAGAGAAAGGGAGATATTGTTTGTGTGTGTGTGTGTGTGTGTGTGAGGAGAGGGAGAGAGACAGAGGGAGTGCTATCCTCTTTTGTGGTTATCTTAGAATTAAAAAATCAATGCCTTTTAAAATAAATTCTTGCTTGTTGCTGGTTACTGGTACTGTATTTTTGGCTGAAAAACGCGGTGATGTAGTGTTTAACTCGCACACCTCATAGCAAGAAGTTCCAGGTTCAGTTCCAGGGCTCAGACATTTCTGTAGCTTTTACTTTACATGTTCTTCCCATGTTTGTGTGGTTTTTCTCGGGGTACTCTGCAAGCACAGGGAAAGCCTGCAAACTCCTCAGAAATTCCCTCGCCAATAACAGGATTGCCTCCCTCATCATTATACTGAACACAATTTGTAAGCAGTGGTACATTTTCACTAACATTGCCATGTGTTTTATGTTCCATGTACTGCATTCATCCTCAGCTGCAATCTGATGGGTGCAGTAACATTTGAGTGTATTTGTTGTTCCTTTATGTTCTAAACTAATTGTTTTGTTTGTGCGGTTGTGCAGTGATGGACTACAGTAATATATCTAACTGGAAGAGTGTGTTCCTCCACCCAACTGCACCGTATGTGACGGATGAAGGCTTTCCGAACCCTGATTGCTACAAGGATTCAGGGTCACGTGAGGATTTTCTTCGCAGCAATCCACAAGTGAGGACTTATGTGATAGGAGCGGAAGAGGGATGCTTTTCTGAGCAAGCACAGATTCTCTGTAACGGGCCTCTCAAACCCAAAACCTACTATGTGTAAGTAACACACACACACACACGCACGCACCACCCGTAAAGTAAACCTGCATAGCTGTAGTTATGTTTCAGACTGTTATTAAGATGTCTTGTTTGTTTTACAGATTTAAATTCCGTGCAACAAATAGCTTCGGCCAGTACACAGACTCGGAGTACTCAGAGCGGGTCAGAACTGCAGGTACAACTTTCAGAACTTTACCATAGGATAAACTGACATCAGCATGAAATCCTTCTCATCGTTCCTGACATCATTCTTCCCTCTGGGTCTTTTCACGGATAGATTGTCTCCTTTCTTTCTCACAGATGACCGTCTTTTAACTCGTGATGAGCAGATCATACTCGGAGTGCTCCTGTCTTTTTTCCTGACATTGTTCCTGATCTTGATTATATACGCCTCTGTACGGTAAGGCGCAATAGTATAGATGTCAAACTAATTTTATGTGGTCCACAAGAGCTTTTAAATAATATGATTATCATACATTATTTCGCCAATCATTACCATGAAACCTAATTCATCATCCTTCCACTTGGTGGCAGCAGCCTATTTCAAGTAAACAGCTAGTAATTCAATAACTCATGAAATATTTCACGTTGGCTTGTCATTGTTAAGGGGGTGATCGCACGAGAGGTCTGATAGAAAAATGACTGATGCAAATGGCAATTCTCGGCTGTCGCCTTTAATTCTCAAATTTGCAGCATGACATTCGTGGCATTTTGGTCACCTGTTTCATGAACTCACTGCAAAAAAAATTTAAACACACTTGACATTTTTATGCATGTCACAAAACGAGGCCCTGATGCGGAATAGTCTCAAACTCTTCTTAAACAGTTCACCCATGTCGTGAGAAGGTAGCAAAGTTGTCATATTGTGAACAAGTTATTCGTTTTTTTGTTCACAAAGAAAATCAACTGGTTACCATATTCCACATATTTTGTCATCATTTGTATTTATTTGCATTTTGTTCAAGCTAATAACACAAAAAATAAAAAGAGAATAGTTTTCAAACAAAAGACAATTGAGAGATTCTTACAACAGGAGATTCACGTTACACTTTTTTTACACAATGAAAAATTACTCACAAATCAGACATGCGAGTTTTGTCTGAAAAACATTTAAGACACAAAATTCACTTGCATGTAGACTTGCAAAACATCTTGACACGAATTTTAAAATCTTCAAAAACTTGCAAGAAATTCAACTTGTATCAGTTGCTTTTCTGTCGCACCTCTGTGGACACCCTGAGGAAAAGTTGCCCTATAAGACACTATTCAGCAATTAAATTTGGTGATGTGGCCCTCAGTGAAAATGAGTTTAACACTTCTGCTGAACAATCAGTACAGCAACAATATCACAAATGTCCCACAGGCTTGTAGCTCTATTGTGTTATTCTGGTGCTGCCTTCTTCAATGATGCATGATGATATCATATTTATCGGGAAGGATTATTAATTAAAAATATTGCTTCTTCTTGTCGAACTGCAGGATTCATCAGAGACAGAAGGAGGGTGGCACTTATTCTCCACGAGAAGCAGAGATAACGGAGACCAAGCTGAAGCTAGATCAGCTGATTGCGATGGCAGACATGGAGCTGAAAGAGGAAAAAGTCCAGCGGTAAATCAGCTGAAAGCTATACATAATAATAACAAAAGGACTGATGCTAGTCAACATCTCTTCGAATAACTATTTACCTCTGCTATAGAGGTTGATGTGAAAGAATAGTGGGCAGAGGTCAGCATTTGTGAATAACAGTTTGGTTTCATGCCAAGAAAAAGCACCACAGATGCAGTGTTTGTTTTGAGGGTGTTAATAGAGAAATACAGAGAAGGCCAGAGGGAGCTCCATTGTGCCTTTGTGGATTTGGAGAAAGCATATGACGGTGCCGAGAGAGTAACTGTGGTATTGTATGAGGAAGTCTGGAGTGGCAGAGAAGTATGTTAGAGTGGTGCAGGACATGTATGAGACATGTAAGACAGTGGTGAGGTGTGCTGTAGGTGTGACAGAAGAGTTCAAGGTGGAGTTGGGACTGCATCAAGGATCAGCTCTGAGCCCCTTCTTGTTTGCTATGGTGATGAACAGGCTGACAGACGAGGTTAGACAAGAATCTCCATGGTCTATGATGTTTGCAGATAACATTGTGATCTGTCGTGAGAGCAGAGAACAAGTACAGGAAAATCTAGAGAGGTGGAGGTATGCCGTGGAAAGGAGAGGAATGAAGGTTAGCCTCAGTAAATCAGAATACATGTGTGTGAACAAGGACTCAAGAGGAACGGTGAGGTTACAGGGAGTAGAGATAAAGAAGGTGGAGGATTTTAAGTACTTAGGCTCAACAATCCAGAGCAATGGAGAGTGTGGAAAAGAGGTGATGAAGCGTGTGCAGGCAGGATGGACTGGTTGGAGAAAAGTGTCCAGTGTGATGTGTGATAGGAAGGTATCTACAAGAATGAAAGGAAAATTATACAAGACGGTGATGAGGCCAGCAATGTTGTATGGTTTAGAAACAGTGGCACTGAGGAAAAGACAGGAGGCAGAGCTGGAGGTAGCAGCGATGAAAATGTTGAGGTTCTCTTTGAGAGTAATGAGGATGGATAGGATCAGGAATGAGTACATCAGAGTGACAGCACATGTGAGAAGTTTTGGAGACAAAGTCAGAGAGGCTAGATTGAGATGGTTTGGACATGTACAGAGGAGGGATAGTGAGTATATTGTTAGTTGGATGCTGAGGTTGGAACTACACTGCAGAAGGCCTAGAGGAAGACCAAAGAGAAGATTTATGGATGTGGTGAAGGAGGACATGAAGGTAGTTGGAGTAAGAGTAGAAGATACAGAGGATAGGGTAGATGGCAGCGGATGGTTTGCTGTGGCGACCCCTGAAGGGAAAAGCCGAAAAGAAAAGAAGAAGAAGAAGATGGAGGTTGATGGGTTTTTTTATTTATTTTTTTTTTGTGGAGAATAACCCAGGTAATACTTCTTGGAGATGATCTGAATCAAATTCAAGATCAAAGATTTTTTTAAAGAATTGTTTAACACTGTGATATGGGATAATTTTTTGAAAGTGTAATGTTACAGCAAGCCTGCAGGAGGTGCTGTGTACTTCCTGTCATCTTTTTCAGCTTTGTGGAGTTGTGATTCCCCTTCTAGCCGCCCCCCCCCGCCCCCGTTTTTTATCCCACCTGTTACATGTTACTTGTCTATCACAGTGTTTCCCAACCTTTTTGAGCCAAGGCACACCTTTTACATTAGAAAAATCACTAGGCACACCGTCTTTCTTTCGGCTTTTTTTCCCTTTTACTCGGGAGTCGCCACAGCGAATCGTCTGATTCGCATGTTTGATTTGGCAGAGGTTTTTACGTCGGATGCCCTTCCTGTCACAACCCTTTTTAGCAAGGGACAGAAACACGCTGACGACTTTGCAGCCTACTCTTTACGAATGTCAGCAATGGTTCTTAGTCAGCAATGGTTCCCACTCTAGAGTGACAGCTTCTTAAACAATTACTGCATACAAAAGGGCTTTGAGGTGCCATGGGGGCTGCCCCTTCTTTCCTCTTTGCTCTTTTCTCAGCTAGCTTGTTTATTCTGTTAGTTTCAGCTTTGTTGACCCCCTCGTTGACAGTGGTCTTCCAGAGCTGGCGTGTTTCAGCAGTGCCTTCCCAGGTGTTGATGTCGATGCCAGATAATTTCATGTCTCGCTTGCACACGTCCTTGTACCGAAGCTGTGGTCTTCCTGTGCGGTGGGAGTCCTCACTCAGCTCTCCATACAACATGTCTTTAGGGATGCGCCCCTCGTCCATTCGCAGTACGTGACCCAACCACCTAAGTCGTCTCTGGCTCAGCGGCGCGAGCAGACTTGGCATGCCAGCACGCTGTAGTACCTCGGTGTTGGTTACTTTGTCTTGCCATTTTATATGGAGCAGACGCCTGAGACAGCGGAGGTGGAAGTTGTTGAGCCGCTTTTCCTGACCAGCGTACGTGGACCAGGCCTCACTGCCATAAAGGAGTGTGCTGAGTACACAGGCCTGGTAGACACATAGCTTGGTGTTACTCCATACACGCTTGTTCAGTTTGGACATCACTGCGGCGGCTTTCCCGATTCTGCATGAGATCTCCGTGTCAAGAGAGAGAGTGTTGGTGATAGTGGATCCCAGGTAGGTGAAGAAGTCCACAACCTCAAGCTGCGTGTTATTTATGTTGATGTTTGGGACTGAGTTTATGCCCTGGGCCAGGATGTTTGTCTTCTTCAGGCTGATGGTCAGTCCGAATTCATTACAGGCATGGGATAGGCGATTGACTAGCTCTTGAATACCAGCCTCAGTGTGGGGCGTCAGTGCAGCGTCATCCGCGAACAGCATTTCACGAATGAGGACCTGCCTCACCTTCGTCTTAGCATGCAGTCAAGCTATGTTAAACAATTTTCCATCTGATCTGGTGTGGACATGGATCCCTTCCTCACTGTCAGAGAAGGCATACTGAAGAAGCATCGAGAAGAATATCCCAAAGAATGTCGGAGTTAGGACGCAGCCTTGCTTCACACCACTGCTCACTGGGAAGGCTTCAGAAGTCCCATCATTGAAGCAGACGGTGCTGTGCATGTCCTCGTGAAAGGAGGTCACGATTTGGAGTAACCTTTGAGGACATCCAATCTTCTGCAGGAGGCTGAAGAGTCCGCTTCTGCTGACCAGGTCGAATGCTTTAGTCAGGTCTATGAAAGCAATGTACAGGGGCTTCTGCTGCTCCCGACACTTCTCTTGCAGTTGACGAAGTGAGAAGATCATATTGACTGTGGATCGGCCTGCCCTGAAACCACACTGCGATTCTGGGTACACCCGGGAAGCAAGAATCTGAAGGCGAGTAAGGACAACACGAGCAAAGACTTTCCCTATGATGCTAAGGAGGGAGATGCCATGGTAGCTGTTACAGTCACTGCGGTCGCCCTTGTTTTTGTAGAGGGTTACAATGTTTGCATCGCGCATGTCCTGGGGGATGAACCCTTCCTTCCAGCATAAGCACAGCAGCTCATGGAGGTGCTGCAGGAGTGCTGGCTTGCCACTCTTCAAGACTTCAGGGGGATGCCATCCTTTCCAGGGGCTTTTCCACAGGCCAGACAATCAATGGCTTTGCCCAGTTCATCCACTGAAGGCACGTAATCCAGATCCTCCATGACAGGTAAGTTTGGTAGGGCATTTAATGCTGCATCGGTCACCACATTCTTGGTTGCGTACAGCTCCAGGTAATGTTCCACCCAGCGTTCAAGCCGCTTGCCTTGGTCCGTGATCACCTCCCCGGTCTTGGTCTTGAGGGGTGCAGTCTTAATTGTGGTTGGGCCAGTAGCTGTCTTGATGCCATTGTACATGGCCATTGCGTTGCCAGTGTCAGATGCCATCTGGATCTTGCTGCAGAGGTTCAGCCAGAAGTCGTTTGCACAGCGGCAGGCTGTCTGCTGGGCCTTGTTTCGTGCAGCTTTGAGGGTGTCCCGAGTACTGGTGCTGGGGTTTTGCTTGTATGCTAGGAGGGCTTCCCTCTTGGCTTCTGTCACAGGCTGCATCTCCTCCCAGTGCGCCTCGTATCAGTCTACACTCCGATGCTCCTTTTTCCCAAATGCGGTGAGGGCTGTTGTGTAGATAGTATCTCTCAGGAAGCTCCACTTGCTGTTGATGTCTTTGTCAGGAGTCTGCAAAGCCAACTTCTCCTTGACTGTGTCATGAAACAGTTGGATTCGCTGGGGATCCCTTGAGGAGCAGGTGTTGATTCAAGGGAGGCCTTTAGTTTTGGAGTGAAGGATCCTCTTTGTTGTCAGCCTTATCCTGCTTCCAACGAGGGTGTGGTCTGTGTCACAGTCTGCGCTATGGAAACTTCTAGTGTGGAGAACGCTCAGATCCGTGCGCCTGGTGAGGATAAGGTCTAGCTGGTGCCAGTGGCAAGATCTGGGATGTCTCCAGGATACTTTGTGGTGGTCTTTGCACTTGAAGTATGTATTTGGTACACACAGGCCATGATGGCAGCACAGTTCCAACAACCTCTGTCCATTCTCATTCATCCTGCCTATGCCGTGGTGACCAAGGCAGAAAAGCCAGGTGTCACAGTCGGCGCCCACTCTAGCATTGAAGTCTCCTAGTAGGTAAAGTGCTTCAGTGCTGGGGATTCTGGAAATTGCATCATCCAGAGCATCGTAAAACTGGTTCGTGGCCTCTGGTGTGGAACTGAGTGTTGGTGCATAGATGCTGAGGAGATTTACAAAACCTGCAGCTGTAGAGAGGCGTAAAGCGAGGATTCTCTCTGATCCACTGGTAGGAGATTCAATAGCCGTAGTCAGCGAGTTCTTCACAGCGAAACCTACACCATACAGTCTCGGGTCATCTTCTGGCAGGTGTACCAGTAGAAGGTGTAGTTGGCCTCTTGGATAGTACCACTGTCAGCCAGGTGTGTTTCCTGTAGACAAGCAATGTCGATATTCAGACGTGTCAGTTCATGGTCGATGACTGCAGTCTTGCGGGCATCGTCAATTTGCTGAAGATCACTTGTCAGTCCAGGACACATAGTCCGTACGTTCCAGCTTGCTAATCGAAGAGCTGGAGTCTTCGTATTTATCCGTTTTTGTCTGCCTGGTGCAGAATTTACAGCTTGCTTGTCGGGATGGTCAGTCCCTAAGCCCTATGCACCCAGCAAGACAGGCGAGCTGTGGCAGTACAGCACCTTATTGGCTGGGGGCTGCCCAGCTTGGAGCGGGCGGTAGCTGTACAGTGAGACACGATGGTCTCTCCCACTGTCGGAAGTAGCCCCAGGCACCCGTATCCTATGCCAATCGGAACGAGCTTTTAACCGGTAACTGCTACTTCCCGTGTTGAGCCGAAGTCTTGCATCAACGCTGGAGTGTCCTCTACAGTGTCCTCTCCAGTGTACTACAAGCCTGGGCGGGAACTATGGAGAACTTGGGCTGCCCAGACGTCAAGTCCCCCCTCTCGGCCTTGCTGATAGCATCCAAAGGAAAGGAAGATCCAGTACAAATTGGTACCAGCGCAGCTGTAGGAGTTGCCAGAAGGTAGAGGAATCCTCAGACCAACTGCCTTAGGGGCTCCACTCCTGATTTCTGTAGGGTTTACTTCTTAGCCTTCTCCCAACCAAGGGAATCCACAAGGCAGTGGGACTATTTAACCCATAGTTGGGGGTTTGGCTCATGGGCATCAGGGCGTGTCTACATGCCGGTGGGCCTGCATGCCGCATGTCTGGGGGCCAAACCTCCTCCGAGTCCCCTATAGTTTAGCCTGAGTCCGCAAGGTACTCAGTTACCATGTGTTGCCGCGAGGAGGCACTACATGGGGCTTGATGGTAGAGAGGCTATGTACTGGCAGGGAGAGACTTACTCACACGGCTCCCCTTTTCACAGGCAAGCTGCTAGCCAGCGGTGTTAGTTGAAAGCTAGAGGTGACAAGCACTACTACTACGACCACAACTACCACACTTTGCACATCACAACACCCATTTGACCCACTGTAACAAGTATACTTATTGAAATATAATGAACATCCAGTCTAAACTTATTTACTCAGTGTGAACCCTGGGCCTGCTTAGTTGAACACAAAGCTGATATTCTTGCAGGAATTGAAGACAGACACACTCGAAGATCTTCCTCAACAGCTCTGAGTTGCTCTCTTTTTTTAGTTTTTATAGCAGTCATGCTTGAAAAGCCAACCTCACAAAGATATGTTGTGGAGAAAGGGAGCAGAATTGAAATAGCTTTGTTTGCCAGAATGGGGAACTCCTTGGCAGCAGTCAGCCAAAAACTGTCCAAAGGTAGATCAGCAAAGATCAGTTTTAGTCCACGATTTTGTCTCAGTTCAGTTATTTCTTCCTGCTCCTGCAAAGTCATGTCCATTCCAACTGCAGTTGAGCTGTATGGGTTCCTAACCCAGTCCAGGGAATCAGTGGAAAGTGAAGGGAAATAATATGACAACTTCTGCTCAAGATTTTGCAAATGTTTACCTACTGTCTCACACAGTGCAGCACTATTGACACCCTTCCATTTCTGGGTGTGTGGGAACATGTTAAGGTTTGCATTTTCCACACGTTGTTTCCAGAGTTGTACCGTTGAACAAAACCCATTTATTTTATCTGTACTTGTGAGCAGGTTTTCATTTTGTCCTTGCATTTGTGTGTTCAGGTCATTCAGATGCTGAAATATATCTGCCAGATATGCCAGTCTTGCACACCACTCGTCACTTGACAGCAACTTGGCAGCATCATACTTCTCATTGGTCAAAAACACTTTAAGCTCCTCCCGCAGTTCATACACACGGGCTAAAACTTTGCCATGGGACAGCCACCGGACCTCCGTGTGGAGCAGTAGCACTTTATGTTGCGCTCCCATTTCCTCACACAGTGATGCAAACATGCGACTTTTTACAGGTCTCATCTTCACAAAGTTTATCATGCGCACTACATCCTTCAGTACAGCGGCTAGGTCTCTCGGCAGTGTCTTGGCAACGAGTGCTTCCCGATGCAGAAAACAGTGCGTTGCAATGACATCTGTTGCTCTTTCACTCTGTTTACAAATCCTTTGGTGTGCCCGAGCATCGCAGCTGCTCCATCGGTACAAACACTTACGCAGTTTTGCCACTTCAATCCTCCTTGTTCAAGGTAATCTGATACAGTTCGAAAAATTTCCTCCCCAGTTGTTCTGTCTGGCAATTCCTTGCAAAAAAGCAAGTTTTCTCTGATGTTGTCTCCATCTTCAAAACGTACATTCTCCATAAGTTGTGCATGTCCACTGATATCCGTAGATTCGTCAATTTGCAATGCAAATTTCCCACTGATGTGCAACTTTTCCAAAATTATCTTTTCAATGTCGGCAGACATGTCTTCAATACGTCTGGAAATGGTATTATTTGACAGAGGGACTTGGGTTATTTCTTTAACGGCGCCAGGACCAAGCATCTCTTTTCAGATAATTTTGCAGGCAGGCAGTATTAATGTCTCTGCTACGGTGTGTGGCTGTTTTGATTTAGCGATGAGTTCAGCAACTTGGTAGCTAGCTTTAAGCGCTTTCTCACTCGTGCTTTTCACCATTAACACTGCCTGTTTCTCAGTCTGTACGCGCAGTTGACAAAAGTAGTCCACATTCTTGTTTTGAACTGATGGGTGTTTTGTCTGGAGATGGCGATTAAGTTTGCTTGGAACCATGGAACTGTTGGACAGCTTTTCACCGCACACCAGACATAGCGGGTTTGGCTCGGTTGGTTCCCCAGTATAAGTGAAGCCAAAGGCAAGATAACTTTCACTGTACTGTCTTGAGCTCACCTTTTTTGCTTTCTTCTGATCACTACTCATGCTAGGGCCTTCATCTGGGTCAGAATTTCCTCCAGGACCCAGGTCAGATTGACTATTTTTCCTTTTCAAATATTTATCCATCACCGTTGTCTCATTCGCAGCATCACTGGCTACTTTCATATTTAGCGCGTTACTGCCCTCTAGCAGAACAGCACTGTTACTACAGACTAAGTGAAATTGGTTAATCTTCCGCGGCACACCTGATAATTTCTCATGGCACACTAATGTGCCGCGGAACAGGGGTTGGGAAATACTGGTCTATCACATATATCCACCACCAATTAGGGAGATGCGTAAGCATGCACATGCCGTTCCACGATATGCAATGTTGCCACCCGCGTCTTTATGAACTGCTGCATTTGAAGACAGGCTAACATACGCAGAGGGAAATTGCTATCCATCCCTTTTGTATGTAAGAGCTTGCAGATGCCAATGGATTGTAATGTTAGTGTATGCAAACTGAATTCGAACTTGCGGAGTACAGGTTGATAGTCAGGCACCTTGTCATTGCACCACTCAACAGGCTCCCCTTCTAGTTTTTTCATTCATTCATTTTCTGAACCACGTAATCCTAATTAGGGTCACGGGGAGGCTGGTGCCCATCTCAGCCAACTTTAGGCAAGGGTGGAGTACAATAAAGGTGGAGTCATTCATTCATTCATTTGCCAAGCCACTTAATCCTATAAGAGTTATGGGGAGGAGGAAGCTTATCTTAACCGACTCTGGGCGGAGGTGTGATACACCTTGAACAGCACAATAATCCAAAGCAGGGCGACACAAACAATCATTTACAATCACACTTACACTGAGGGCAATTTGAGAACATCCATTGAGTCTAATATGCATGCCTTTGGGCTGTAGGAGCAAACTAGAGTACCTGGAGGAAACCTACACAACCATGAAAGAACTTGCAAAATCCATGCAGAAACTGAGCCCTGGACTTGAACCCAGAGCCGTTTTGCTGTGAGGCAGGTGCTACCATATCACTATGTCAGTTTAAATATTCCTTCTCATATTATGCTGCAGCACACAAAAAAAAAAAAAATCAGCATCTCTCTTCAAGGTAAAAAGCTGCCTTTCGTTTGAACTGACAGCGTTGACAGCTTTTGCATATCATAACACGCTGGTTATGCCTGCCGCTTTTGTTTGATTGACAGTTCCGATACTCTTCTGAAAGGCTCTATGAGTTTTGGGCTCTGGTGAAGAATAAATCACATGTTAAGATATGTTGGTGTTTAGGTCAGAAAACTCTTTGAGAAATGCAATAAAAAATAATAAGTTGAAAGATATTTATGTGTTTATATATATATATATATATATATATATATATATATATATATATATATATATATATATATATATATATATATACATATACACACACACACACACACGTTTTCATTTTTTTTGTTTTATTGTCCTTCAAACCCACAAAGTTTACTGGCTCTTGAACTCACTGACCCTTTTATTCTCAGGTACTCCTCCTTTTTCTTTAGAAGAAAGGAGATATTTGTCATCCAGTAAGTGGTTAAAATGATGCATGCTCTGCTTTGATGGTTTTATCAGTGTTGTTGGAATGTTTTTGGTTTGTGGTGCAGTTGTGTTTCTTCGTATATGTGTGTGTGTGTGTGTGTGTGTGTGTGTGTGTGTGTGTGTGTGTGTGTGTGTGTGTGTGTGTGTATGTATTGCAAACATAAATTTTATTTGGTGACTGGTTTTGGCAAGTTTAATGATGCGACTCGTTATATGGTGCAGCATGTGTGTGTATGTGTGTGTGTGTGTGTGTGTGTGTGTGGGGGGGGGGGTCGTTAGGGATGTGGGGGGCAAGCAGTGTCAGCTTAGGTTTTTAAGGCCATGCCTTACTGATCCAAAAGGTTAGGGGTTCATGTGACAGTACTACCAAGCTGCCACTGTTGGGCCCTTGAGCAAGGTCTTTAACCATCAAGTGCTCAGTTGTATAAAAAATTTAATTCACTCTGGGTAAGGGTGTCTTCCAAATGCTATAAATGTAAATTTCTGCATGCTTTCAGTGTGTTGTGTACTATTCTAGAAGTCAAACTAGACAATACCGACAATGTTATAAATCATACATACATTCACACTGCATGTTTCGTTTTGTTTTGTTTATAGGAAGCAGAATTGCATAAAATTTATCAAACCGATTTCCATTAAACTTGGTGGGAGGGTAGCACATCAGCATGCATTTGAATTAAGCCTGGTTTTACACCCTCAAGCTCCAGAGCGCAGCCTAGGGATGATGGTCAGCCTACCACTGATGAAAGGGCATATATTAGTGTATATATATATATGACTGGCCAAGGAAAAACTTTTGAAATTTGGGGTAGATTTGAGTCACAGGTTGGATCTACAAATCTATTTGTACTTTTGTTTTGATGTTGCCTTTGCAGAAATGTGCACTTGAGAATTAAAAGACTTAAAATCCAGAAAATGACAGTAAAGTTTTATATAGACAAAACACAGTCAGTTTAGAAACACAATGAGTAAATTTAACAATCCTAAATCAAAGGTACCCATAATCCTCCAGGTTACATGTAGGACTGGTAATACAACCAAAATCAGGGCAATTCAATTTGATGAATATACTGAGAATGTAGACTGACTATCCATCCATCCATCCATCTATCTATCTGTCTATCGATCACAGGTCTGATAATATTTTCTATTAATATTTCAGGCTTCTCAGTTATAGGAAATCTCTGAAGTAAGTGATTTCATGAATTAGCAGCTCTGTTTACTTAACATGTGTTTTAGTTTCTTTTGTTATTATTATTATTATTATTATTGTTGTTGTTGTGTTTTCACTGTTAAATGCAGTACTACTTCTGAGTAAATCCTGTGCATTATTCTAGAAGGCTTTTTTTGGTAATCCGTCAAATCAACAATGACGATATGTGCAATTATTCATTTTCTACTATGTGCTTCGAGGTGGCTGTGGAGGCCTATCTGGGAGACACATAATCTTGAACACTTCAGGCTCGGAAACACAGCAGTTAGTAATTGTGCTGTCTGTGCTATACTGTGCCTTTTTGATCTTGTGTTTCTACAAGTATTAGCAGTGACATTCCTCAAAGAACTTGTAGGTGATCTTCCTGAGTGCATGCCATCTTACTCCATCACTGGCACAACCTCAAGTTCCTTTGGGTGATTGTTTGCATGCTGTAGGCTAGTGTTGATGAGGTCCTTGTAGCGCAGACATGGGCGGCCCTTTGAGAGTTCCCCAGATAAAAACTGGAGTGGGATCCTGGTAACATCCATGTGGATGACATGTCCTGTATAGAACAGCTGGGCTTTCAGTATGATTGCTTCAATGCTGGTGGTATTAGCTCTCTCGAGGATCTCTGAGAGCTGCAATGTCAACACTCCAATGAGAGAGTTCATGGGCAGTGAGATCTGTTCTCCTGTTGGGTTTTGCAGCAGCACTACGATTCATAAGGGTTCTGATGTTCCATGCTCCAATAATAAGTTTCTTGAATTTGTTTCTCTTCTGATTTCAACAAAAGGGGGTGAACTGCCAGCCACGGTAAACTCACCAGTTGACATTGAGTAGACAATGTTCAGGCCACCTTTTCTATTCACCTCTCCATTGAAGGATGAGCAGTGTTATCCTAAATAGGGCTGCTTGAGATACTGAGATACTGCTGGGCAACTCTGCTGCCCCGGGTACAGTGCTGAATGACCACAAGTCCGCAAGCCACCTATGTGCAGGTTTGGAACTATGACTCCTGGTGGTCACCTCCACCTGCCGCTTTCCTTCTCTCCCATTGCTGCATGACTTTTGAAGAACATAGTTGAGTGAAGAAGCACATAAACCATTGCGAGAATGCTTTAAATTGGTAAAGCCATTGCACCGAGTGAGTGGGATGTTTTGGATGACCGGTTCCACCCTTCACTGTTCACAAAGACTTACAGTGCCACCTTCCTGGCCGTTGTATATTATTATTTTAATCTGATCCGCCCAAACTGCCGATGCTGACTACACATGCTGAGATAGGCAAGTCCCTAAACTTGGGGAAGGTTTCCTTTCGCTACCCTCACCTGGTTTAGTCCGCCAGTCTTTGCGATTACCGGGGTGTGGCCACCGTTGCATGTATATAACTATTTGGAGTCACAGGTGAGAACTGAGTGCCAGGTGGGGACCAATGTAGCTAGGCCTCCCAAAGGGAATGACATGCCCCCCTAATAAAGGTACTACCCCTTCCTGATACCCCATACACCCCTATTCTGGAAGTAGTAAGTTATTAAATACCAACCCTGATGCTGATATATATTTCTTTTTTAAATGCTACCGTTTAAACGTTTGGTTTCTGTTCTCCTGCAGGCCAGTCAGCAAGAAGGCTTTCATTCAGCACGTGGAGGATCTTTGTGCCAATGACAATGCCAAGTTTCATGAGGAATTTGCGGTAATTTCTGTCCAGTGGTATAAATATACAGTTGATATCAATAGGGGCACTAGTGGCTTAGTGGTTAATGCAATGAGTTACTGATCTGAAGGTCAATGGTTCAATTCCCACTGGCACCACTGTTGGGCCCTCAATTGCTCAGTTGCAAAAAAAAAAAAAAAAAGAAAAGAAAATTGTAAGTCGCTCTGGATTAGAGCATCTGCCAAATGATGTAAATGTAGATAGTTGTGTGTATGTGTGAGGGAGAGCGAGAGAAAGGTATTCCATGTTGTGGTGACATAAATCTGCGTAGTCTCAAATGTGAGTGTAAATAGATTTAGGTCCCCACAACATGATAAATAACTAGCTTTCTCTCTTTCTCACACATACACACAAAGCTAACCTGTTGATGCATTGGTCATCTGACTTTAATTCGGACATTGTGTGTGTGTGTGTGTGTGTGTGTGTGTGTGTGTGTGTGTCTGTGAGGTAGAGAAATAAATTAAGATATTAGACAAAGGTATGCATTTTCTTTGTATTTATTTATTTATTTATTTTTTTATATTGTAGGAACTGCCGAAGCTTTTGCATGATCTGGCAACATCAGACGCAGACCTGCCGTGGAATCGCTCCAAAAACCGTTTCACAAACATTAAACCATGTAGGATCCACACACATGTTTCTAGACTGTGAAGCTGAAAAAGTACTACATTAATCTCAATCTCTCGGGGGGTGTCTTTTTTTTTTTTTTTTTTTTTAATATTTTCCCCAGATAACAATAATCGAGTGAAGCTGCTATCTGAGCCGGGGATTCCAGGGTCGGATTACATCAACGCTAGTTTTATCTCTGTAAGAATCCGAATTTTACCCACCACACTACTCAATCCTCTTTCTCAATATACCAATTTCCTTTGTGGTCAGCATTTATGTAGGGTCCCTGCCCTTTTTGAACTTATCCCAAATGGCTTTAATTTGGGGGGGAAAGTTATACAGCTTTCCATCTCACAGCAAGAAGGTCGTGTATTTGAGTCCTGGGCTCGATGAGGGTGCTTCTGTGTGCATTTTGCATCTTCTCTCCATGCGTGCTTTGGTTTCCTCTGACAGACTAAAACACACATACAAACACACGCACATACACATCAGTCTTGAAGGTAGAGGAAGAGAAGAGTGGAGGTCCTCCCTCACCATCAAATATTTTTCCTGCTGGTCAGGGATTCCAATCAGCATATTTTCAGTGCCAAGCTTCTATAGCCATTAAGCCACACCCAAATTTCCCCAAAGAGATGTGTGTGTGTGTGTGTGTGTGTGTGTCAGTGTGTGTCAGTGTGTGTCAGTGTGTGTCAGTGTGTGTGTCAGTGTGTGTGTGTGTGTGTGTGTGTGTGTGTGTGTGTGTGTGTGTGTGAGAATAGGTGTTTGTGTGTTTCCCTGTGATAGTCCAACAAGCTGGTCAGGGTGTTTCCCTGCTTTCACCTAGTGTTGGCTAAGATAGGCTCCAGCTTCTCTGCAACTCTAGTATGATCGGCAAATGAGTTAGTGAGTGAGTGCATGAGTAATAAGCCAAGATAATTTAAAGTCAAAATTCTCCTTTTTTTGGTGTAACATTTTAAATCTTTCTTCTTCTCCTCTCTACAGGGTTATTTATGTCCAAATGAGTTTATAGCCACTCAGGGACCACTTCCTGGCACTGTGGCTGACTTCTGGAGAATGATTTGGGAAACCAGGACCAAAACCATTGCCATGCTGACGCAGTGCTTTGAAAAGGGTCGGGTACGAGTACAAAGCAAGCTGTCCCTCACTAGAGTTCATCACTTTTTTCCTGTTATCCTATTGGTATGATTAATCGTGTTATTGCCTCTTGTTGCAGATTCGCTGTCATCAGTACTGGCCGGAGGACAACAAGCCAGTTACTGTGTTTGGTGACATCATCATTACAAAGTTGACGGAGGATGTGCATCCTGACTGGACTGTCAGGGCGCTCAGAGTGGAAAAGGTTACTTACAACAAAGAGGACAACAGAACTACAAACACCACATACATACTACACTCTACTACATTTATTTTAGTTTGTGAAGTTTATTTGCAATGCTCTTCTCATTGCGGGGAGGCTGGGGCCTATCTCACCCAATACTGAGCGAAGGCACTGTACACCCTGTGCAACTCATCAGACCATCACAGGGTGAACACACACACAACCATATACTGTCACACCTAGGGGCAATTTGAAACAGCCAGTGTGCATGTTTTTGAACTGTGGGAGGAAACCGGAGTACTCGGAGGAAACCCATGCAAGCACAGAGACAGCATGCAAATTCCATAGTGAAACAGCGAACCCAGAATTTTCTTACTGTGAGGCGGTATGCTAATTATGATGCCACTGTACAGTACCACCCCAAAACTGAAATGGAAAGAGGAACCCTAAAGGAAACCCACACAGACATGGGGAGAACATGCAAACCACATATAGAAACTTCCCAAACCTAGGACCTTCTTCAATGCAGTGGATGTGCCAACCGCTACACCACCTTTTCATGACTTTTCATGAAACACCGATTGTTCGTCATAATCATCAGGCTTCATCCTCATTTTGTTTATTGTTAATGTATCAGCTTCCCATCACACACAACCTGAGGAATTTGAGTTATGGTTAATAAACCATGTGTGTGTTTTTTTTTTGTGCTTCCAGCATGGCGAGTACATGGTTGTGCATCACTTTAACTACACTTCCTGGCCAGAGCACGGCGTTCCTGAGTCCAGCTCTACACTCATTCAATTTGTCAAAGCTGTCAGGTCCAACAGAGGCCACGACAATGCAACCATCGTAGTACACTGCAGGTGTGTGTGTTTGTCTGTGTGTACATGTTGAAATCTCCACTTCAGAAGTATTTACAGCTATACTCTATAAAAATCTTTATCCTTTTGTTTTTTTATATACATACAGTAGGCCCTCAATATTCGCAGGGGTTCGGTTCCAGCTCCTCCCGCGAATGAAGATAATCTGCGAGTTCTTTACCCGGAAGTAAAACCCCATGTATCATATTACATGCGCGAATGAGCAACCGGAAGTAAAATACTATGTATCTATTACATGCTCTAAAATATGCTTCTTAAACACATTCTATAGAGACAGTCTTACTCATTAATACAGTATTAATGTAGTAAAATGTAGTAATGATAATGAAAAAAAAAACTTTAAAATTTTTACTGTTATATTTATATCATACAGCATATACTGCTGTAAAGCAATAGTATTAAACTCTTTTTCAATTATTATTCCAGTACAGTACCTTAGTTAATGTTTAGAATGTTTGTGCGTGAGATTTTATGTTCTGTAGCATGTTTAACAAACGATACCAAAAGGATAAACTTTATTACGCTTCATGTCCTTTTACATTGAACATGATGTCTCCAAGATGGTGCTGCCTAGAGGGCGACGTCGCAGAGTTCTCAAAGTCAAATTGTTTGTTTGTTTTAAACTGTTGTTTTGTTTGTTCATTGGGGCCGGTGGTGTAGTGGTTAGGGTGCTGGGCTCATGATCGGGAGGTTGTGAGTTCAAATCCCACTGAGACTCCCACTGTGCTAAGACCCCTAGGCAAGCTCTCAACTACAAGTGTGCCTCTGTTCACCCAGCAGTATAAATGGGTACCAGCAAAAATATACTGGGAAGGTAACCTGTGATGGACTAGTGTCCCATCCAGGAGGAGTTGAACTCCTGGTTGTTTCACGCTACGGAAACTGGGGATAAGCACCGGCCTGATGAGCCACTCGGCTCAGGTGTAAAAACCCAACAGACTTACTTTACTTACCTTTGTTTGTTCATGTTTTACACTATGCTCGTCTATGACCGGTCGACCCTACTATAGCTGTGAGATCAGTGTTTTCGGGCGTGTACAACCGAGCACGCTCAACTCCTATCCTGAGCTAATATGCTATGGTAGCTCAATGCTAGCCGCACCCCGACTAACAATAAGCCCAGGTGGAGTTATCAGAGGCATGCTGTTTCTTTTGATTTGTTTTATTTGTTGTTTTGTTTGTTCATGTTTTTCACTATGCTCGTCTATGACCGATCGATCCTACTACAGCTCTGAGATCGGGGTCTTCGGGCATGTACAACTAAGCACGCTTAACTCCTATCCTGAGCTAATATGCTATGGTAGCTCAATCACACCCTGGCTAACAATAAGCCCAGGCGGGGAGGGGCCGAATGACAACTCCGGCGCTTGGGATACACACACACACACACACACACACAGTATATACACACACACAGTATATACACACACACACACACACACACACACACACACACACACAGTGTATGTATATATATATATATATATATGTGTGTGTGTGTGTGTGTGTGTGTGTGTGTATACAGACACTCCCCAAATTACGAACGAGTTAGGTTCCGGACGGCCGTTCGTTAGATGAATTTGTTCGTGATGAAATCGATACAGGGCATTCTTTAGAGGGGAACATCTTGTATAAGTAGCCTATACGAATTTGTACTGTATTTTCTCTCTCTCTCTCTCTCTCTCTCTCTCTCTCTACATAATCATCTGTACATTATCGGTATCATTATGTCCCTCTGGAGCCAATTTGTTTCTTCTTTGAAAGTTTTGGCACGAGTTCAGAAATGTATCGTTCTGCTTCTCTTCCCAGATCTCCGTAAGATATGCCCCTCTGCTGGAGCCTAGTATTAAGAGTACCTCAGGATGATGTTTAATCATATTTAATACTTATGTTTATGATATATCTTTCTGTATATTTTATTCTATTTCTATTTCTACTTATTCTTCAATTTCATTTCACTTTCCACCTCAGACAGCCCTGTTCGTATCTCCGGGTGTTCGCAAAATGAATGTTCGTAAGTTGGGGAGCGTCTGTGTGTGTGTGTGTGTGTGTGTGTGTATGTATGTATGTATGTGTATATATATATATATATATACACACACACACACACTAGTCCTTCTCAAAAAATTAGCATATTGTGATAAATATCATTATTTTCTGTAATGTACTGATACACATTAGACTTTCATATCTTTTAGATTCATTACACACAACTGAAGTAGTTCAAGCCTTTTATTGTTTTAATATTGATAATTTTGGCAAAAAAGTAAAGAAAAACCAAAAATCCCTATCTCAAAAAATTACCATATTTCATCCGACCAATAAAAAAAGGGTTTTTAAAACAAAAAAAGTCAACCTTCAAATAATTATGTTCAGTTCTGCACTCAATACTTGGTCGGGAATCCTTTTGCAGAAATGACTGCTTCAATGTGGCGTGGCATGGAGGCAATCAGCCTGTGGGACTGCTGAGGTGTTATGGAGGCCCAGGATGCTTCGATAGCGGCCTTAAGCTCATCCACAGTGTTGGGTCTGGTGTCTCTCAACTTTCTCTTCACAATATCCCACAGATTCTCTATATATCTTTGTGTGTGTGTAATAGGTAGATGGGGTCTAATGGCTAGAGAAGTGTGTTTAGGACCGAAAGGCTACTGGTTTGATTCCCAGACCTTCAGGAAAAATGAGAAGGGTGAATATTGTAAAGCCATGAGCTTGAATTGGTTCTGGTGTCTGGGCTCACATGTCCACACAGACTACCCTACCTGATCAATAAAAAATTGCGAAAGATTTTATTGGCAAATAATGTCAATTATTGCTGAAGGCTAAAGATTATTGGGGGGGCAGGGTACTGTACTACGATTGAGGACTTGCATTTTGTGTGTGTGTGTGTGTGTGTGTGTGTGTGTGTGTGTGTGTGTGCAGTGCTGGCGTTGGCAGAACTGGAGTTTTTATAGCTCTAGACCACCTGATTCAGCACATTCGTGACCATGACTTTGTGGACGTGTACGGCCTGGTGGCAGAACTGCGCAGTGAGAGGATGTGCATGGTGCAAAATCTGGTTAGTCTGTCTGTCTGTCTCTCTCTCTCTCTCTCTCTCTCTCTCTCTGTCTCACACACACACACAGACACGCACACACAGAGAGAGAGAGAGAGAGAGATTGAATGAAGCTTGCAGTATAGCAGTTCACATGTCTGCCTCACAGGAAGAAGTTCCTGGGGTTGGGCCCCAGGCTCAGGTGTTCTTGTGTGGAGTTTGCATGTTGTCCCGGTGCTCGCATGGATTTCCGACATGTATTTCAGTTTTCTATCACAGTCCAAAATAAATTGTTGTGTACATTAGGCTAATTGGCTCCCCCTGGTTTAAATAGTTGAGTGTGTGTTGGCTGTTCAAGGCGTACCACATCTTCACCCAGTGTCGGTGAAAGCTCCAGCTTCCTACAAACCCTAATAGTATCAAGTAGTTCAGCAAAAGATGAACCGTGATGTAAATGTCTCGGTGCCTCTTTGTTCTACAGGCTCAGTACATGTTTCTGTATCAGAGCACTTTGGATCTACTGACCAGCAAAGGTAACAGTCAGTCCATCTGGTTCGTTAACTACTCGGCATTGGAGAAAATGGACTCTCTAGATGCCATGGAAGGTAAAATATTCTCATAGAAATGTGTCCCTGCATCAAAGGTCTCATTTCAGTGAACCCGTATGAATAAAATGAGAATTTATTTGAGTAAACTCTTTTTTAGGTGACGTTGAGTTAGAGTGGGAAGAGACAACAATGTGAGCGCACTGATTTGTATACGTCATGTCTGTGACGGCTTCATCAAAGAATCTGAGCGTGGACGAGTGATGCACTGCGGCCAAACACAGAGCAAACAACAGGAACAAAGCTGATGGTTGACACACACGTGCAGTGTGTATGTGTGCGTGTGTGTGTGTGTGTGTGTGTAAGTGTGTGTAAGTGTGTGTAAGTGTGTGTGTAAGTGTGTGTGTAAGTGTGTGTGTAAGTGTGTGTGTGTGTGTGTGTGTGTAAGTGTAATCACTTCAGATCTCCCCTGCACACACCATTAACTCAACGAAGCACTCAAACAGCCGCAGCACAATGTACTTGAGGGATATAATATGCTGCTTACTATTATTTTTAGTATATAAATATATTATTATTATTATTATTATTACATTAATAAATCATTTTCATTCTTTCTTTTTTATAATCACACATTTCAATCACACATCTTGTACTCTTTTTAAATGTTTTTTTTGGAGGTTCAGTGGCATAGTGCTTCGCACGTCCGCATCACTGCACCAGGGTCCTGGGAGGCTCGAGCGTTTCTGTGTGCAGTCTGTACGCTCTCCTTGTGTTCGTGTAGGTTTCCTCTGGGTATTCTGGCTTCCTCCTCCTGCAGTCGAAAGACAAACACTCGGCGAATTGGCTTTCCCAAATTGATCCTAGGTGCGAGTCTGAGTGTGAGAGTTGTGTGTGTGTGTTGCCCTGTGATGGTCTGGCAAGCTATTCATGGTGTATCCTGCCTTCGCTCAGTATTGGATAAGATAGACTCCAGCCTCCCGACGAGCCTATTGGGAGGAAGTGGTTCAGAAATAGAGAGTGAGAGTGATTTCGTCCCCCCCAAACAATATTCTTTTTAGAGTACAGTTATCCTATTTAACATTAAAATATTGTAAAAGTTAAATATTATGAAATGGAGCAAATGTTTAAAAAGTGATTAGAAATATAATTTGTGTAATATTTAAATATATTTATTCCTAGTAACAATTTGTTTCCTTCTAAAACTGAAATTCTTAAAGTTTACAAAACATTTTTTCTCACTTCACTCTCAAACCTCATGTGTGTGTGTGTGTATATATATATATATATATATATATATATATATATATATATATATATATATATATATATATATATATATATATAAAGCTCCTTGTTTTTTTCACGTATATCATTTACTTTATTTTATTTACACACTGCAGCAGATGAACATTCAGTACACTGACTCGACCTTTTTCATTTTCTTCTCATGTATTCCATTTGTAGCGTAAACTGTTAAGCCAAACAAGTGTTGATGTCTGAAGTTATAAATATACAGGATATTTTTGTGTGAATATTTTCAAATGAAACAGCATTTGTGTTTTAAAATAAATGTGTTTTCTCTGAACTATGCAGCGAGTTTGTGTAATTAAAACAATACACAGCAGCATGACAGCTACACTTCAGTACCATCACAACAACAGTGTTGGGATTATTTACCACCGAAATGAGAACTAATCATGGAAAATACAAAGAAAGGATAGAGTGAAGAGGTTTTAGAGGATGAATAGAGAGGAAGATGTAAAACCTGCCACAGCCCATCAGCATCAGTTCTGTATGACATCTGTGGGACCACAAACACTGCTCCCTCATTTACTATGACTGATGATTATAATCAGAAGATGATGATAATGATGATGATGATGATCGTGAGGGTGGTGATGTTAATGATGATGACGTTAATGAAGAAAAAGATAATGCTGATGAAGATGATGAAGAATAAAATGATGAAAAAGATTATATTCTTTGTTTTTTTTTTTTTTGTTTTTGTTTTTTTTTTATAGAAAGAAGCCTGCAAAAATTATTTGGTAAATGCAATAAAAATGAAATTTGTAGATAGGTGCCATCTACATGCCAACAAGATGTTTGGGAAGCATGCACGAAAAAACTTTTCTCACTCACAATCATAAACGTAAACTTCTGGAATTTGCTAAGTGGTACTGGGACTTCAAATGGGACCGTGTGCTTTGGTCAGATGAGACCAAGATAGAGAGTTTTGGCAATAATCACTAAGTGGGTCTGACGGTACACAACAGACGAGTATGCAGAAAAACACCTCATGCCCATTGTGAAGTACGGGGGAGGATGGGTGATGCTGGGGTCCTGCTTCTCTTCCAGAGATCCTGGGAACCTTGTTAGGCTGCATGGTATCATGAACGCTTTGAAATACCAGGACATTTTAAATCAAAATTTGGTGATCTCTGCCCAAAATCTGAAGATGGGTCATCAGTGGGTCTTTCAGCAAGTGAACATGTGGCCAAATCTACACAGAAATGGTTCACCAGACGTAGAATCAAGCTCGTCCCATGGCCGCCTCAGTTCCCAGACCTCAACCCCATTGAAAACCTGTGGAGTGAACTGAAGAGGAGGTGCGGAGGAGAGAACCCAGGTCGTTGGATGATTTCGGGAGATTATGCAGAGAGGAATGATTGACGATCCCTCTTTCTGTATTCTCACTTCTTGTGGAACATTACAAGAGAAGATTAGGTGTGTTTTGTTGGTAAAAGGGGGCTGAACAAAGTATTAACATCGGGTGTGCTAATTATTGTGGCACACATGATTTTATATAAAATAATTATTTTTTTAATGTTGGATTTTTTTCAGACTGAATAGATGCATTTCAATTAAAGGTTGGATTTTTTTTCTGTTTTTATTGTGGTCCAATATTGTTTAGAAAAAAAAATAAATAAATGAATTTATTAGAAGCTAAAGAACCCATCTTAACCAGGGGTGCCAATAATTATGGAGGGCAGTGTAGATTGATAGATAAATGAGAGTGAGGAGGGAGTGAGAGAGAGAGAGAGAGATATGGGTGAGTACATTGGTGATTGGCTCTCTCGGGTAAAGCTTGTTCTAAAATAAAAGTCCTGATGTCTGTACTTGAGTACTGTGTTATTCCCCCAAGGCGCTCCGGCTTTATTATGGTGTTGTTATGTTCAGTTCTTAAAGATCTGCAGTAATAAACACTGCACCACAGACTTGAATATCAGAGTTCGTCTTTGCTCTGCCTCAGGCTTCTCACCACAAATGGTTTAATCCAGCAGTTCCAAACACAAAACTTTATCGACTCAGACTCAGAGTCTCTGACATCATCTCAAACGGCACTCAAACAACTCACCCATGAACCGGATCAGTACTTCAGTGTCTGTCTCTTCAGCCAAGGTCATCATGAACCTCATTGCTGTCTCTTCAAGCCACTGAACTCTCTTCCCTTTGACCTCACTGGGTCATTCCCTCCGGTCTGTTTGGGTGGATTTGTTTTTCTTTATGAGCATTTTATTCAGAAGTAGAGTGCTGTAGTGGTTAACATGTCCGTCTCATAGCAAGAAGGTTGTGGGTTTGAGACCCGAGCTCAGGAAGGAAATTTTTGTGCGGAGCTTCTATATTCTCTCCACGCTTGCATGGGTTTCATCTGGGAACTCCGAGTATCCCTTACACAGTGCACAAACATACGGATTGGGCTAATTGGCTGTTTCAGAGTAACCCTAGGTGTGAGTTTGAATGATTGTTTGTGTACTGGCCTTGCAATGGCCTGGCTAACTGTAAAGGCTGTACCCTGCCTTCACCCAGGGCTGGCTGAGATGGTCTCTAGCCTTCCTGCAAGCCTACTACATTACATTTAGCAACCAAGTTTGGGACGTCTTTATGCAGATGGACCTTCATGCTAAAACGATTCCTGGTTCGAATCTTGCAGGCTGACTGGGGTCTTTCTGTGCAGTTTGCATGATTTCTCCTCAGGGTAGTCCGATTTCCTCCGACTTGCACATGAGGTCAACTGTCTTGTTTAAATTGCCTATATGTGTGAATGGTTGTTTGACTCTATGTTAGTCCTGTGATAGACTGGTGGCCTGTCCAGGATATAACCCCGCTTCTCACCTGAAATCAGCTGGAATTGGCTCCACCTTCTCTGGTGACCCTGACAGGTAAGTGATATAGACAATAGCTGGATTACAAGCAATTTCAGGTAACCTAATGTGCACATCTTTGGATCTTAGGAGGAAACCCATACCGTTGTACCTGGACGATACCCATGCATGCACTGGGAGAACCTTACACAGTAAGTAAGAGCTTGGCTGAGATTCGAACCCAGAACCTTTTTCACTGAGAGGCGATAATGCTAATCAATGAGAATTACAAAAAATTTGAATCAAAAGATGTGAATCAGGTTACACTGTTTTTCAAAATTTACTTGCAGCTGTTGTTAGAAACCCCGACCAGCCCAAACCTCTGAACAGAATACACGAGATGTTATAATATCTGATCACTTTTATTCCCATTCCATAAAACTCAACTGTGCTGCTGTCACACACGTCCACAGTATATTCCACAGCAATAAATAAAATCTCACTTCCTCTGCTTTTTCTTTAACGTTTCTGTGCCGACACACATGACGACGTCATCACTCATCCCCCTCTGTACAAGTAGACAAAATATGGAACTAGCAATGAATAATTCTTCATAATACATACTCAATCCTTAATCATGAATAAGCCCCGAATCCCAAATAAACAAAATAAAAACACTCGGTCAGTTTAAAGCATATGAAAGAGACTCCTGTCTTCTTGGCGGAATCATGTGCCGGATATAGATCTGCGCATACGTATTCATGTTCAACTTTTATATGACATGCAGTACAGCAAAACAATCAGGTTAAAGAGGTGCGAATATGAACCACAAGGACATTTTAAACACAAACATACTGTATTTTCCATGTTTAATGAAAGTATTGGCACCCCTATGAATCCTGGTCGTAAAAAGGAATGCAGCGTGTTGTGGCATCTTACATGGCGGGGAAAACCGCAGGCTAATGAACGGCATGAGTGGGTCATTATAAGTACTTATAGTTACATCGATATTGCATTATGGGAAAAGAAACAATCTGTATGGGCAATTATAACCAAATTTTGGAAATAAAGGCACAATATTAAGATTTTTATGTTGCATGTGGTGTTTTCTGAAAGTATTATCTGTTTACCAGGATAATCAAACATACATGAAACCCTCCAGGATCAGTAAAGTATTCTGATTCTGACTATGGAACACTAATTGGAAATCATATTTGGACTTTCAGGGTGGCGCGGTGGCACAGCGGTTAGCACATCCGCCTCACAGCAAGAGAGCCTGTGTTTGATTCCCGTGCTTGGGTGCTTCTGTGTGAAGCTTGTATGTTCTTCCTGTGCTTGTGTGGGTTTCCTCCGGGTTCTGTGGTTTCTTCCCACACTTCAGAGACATGCATGGCAGGCTAACTGGCTGTTCCAAATCACCCATAGATCTGAGTGTGACTGGTTTTGTGTGTGTGTTGCCCAGGGATGACCGGGTGAACTGTTCAGGGTGTACACTGCCCTTGCCCTGAGCCAGCTGAGATGGCCACCAGCCTCCCTATGTAATCAGGATTAATCGGCTTAGAAAAGGTCTGAATTTGGACTTTCAAATGAGACAAATGCCTTTGACCTTTCAGTGACCTTGAACAGACAGACCCTAAATATCCTTTTTGCTTTCTACTTATTAGTTCGCATATGCTTACTACAAAACATACTATAAATCAAGCGCATGGGTACTTCATGGTATGCTACACATCACTATAAGTACTTATGTTGGTATATGCCAGTTAATATAAATGTGTGATTACAATTTTTTTTTATAATGTTTCTTTGACGTGCGATTTGTATGTACACAGGATTCATAGGAAGTCTTTTCCTTTCAAAAAAATCACAGAGATTAGAGTGTGTATCATCCTAAAGGAAGGCAAAAAATATACAAAGAAAGAAAGAAAGAAAGAAAGAAAAAAGAAAGAAAATGACTTACACCACATGGGCAGTCTACATGATCTGCCACTATTAACATAAGAATACTATCCAGGGCTTTAAAGGGCCATGTCCATGTATGATGCACTCCCATGCTGGGATAAATGTTTTATTCCAGCTGTTAGCATTGCTCGCTGTAATGTAGCCTGACCGTTTGTATTTTCCTGTGTGAATTGGAACAAAATTGCTAAATAGTCAGTGTCTCATAAATTAAAGTGAAGCTTTGTAATGAAACACGGCAGGTTGTTGGATTTAAGCCAGAATACCATATAAATGGACTTTAATCAGGGTGTCTACAGGATTCCTTAAGGTATTTGGAACATGTATGAACTGCAATTTTAAGTAAAAACTAAGATTTTTAAAAATTGTTATTCAGACCTCAGATGTAAGTTTAGACATACGCACTATTCACAATTGTTGTTGGTCAAGAGTTATGCGCATGGAGTAGAGTCCGCCTAAAACAGAGGCATGAGTCAAGATTGCAAGCTAGCTTGTCATTGTTAAGTATTGTCAGAAAAGGAAAGCGAATAAAGCAAGATAATACAAGTCTCGAAACAAATAATACATCGATGCAGATTTCATGGTTTCCCTTTTCGAATAAATGTGAGGCGCTCCACCGAATGTAGGCGCTTGTAGCTAGTGACATAATGGTGCTTGTGAGACAAAGCGCGGCTTATGCGGACATCCGATCTTTCAAGTGAGCAAGTGCGCATTGAATACTTGTTTAGTACTCAACCTTCACTTGCTCACTTCCGAAAGATCGGAAGTCCGCATAAGCCGCGCTTTGTCTCACAAGCACCATACGTCACTAACGACAAGCGCCTACATTCGGTGGAGCGCCTCACAAATGTCCAGTAATTATTTGGCCCTTGATGACCTTAAAATTTAGGGATGTGGCCTTGAGTGAAAATAAATTTGATAAGTAACCCTACTATAAGTAAAGAAGTACAACATCTTGATAACTTCTATGAGCAACCAAAGTTTGGTTCGGATCCAAATTGAGATGTTTCTGACTTACAGTATATCTTTCTTTCTTTTACTTTTATCCTTTCGGCTTTTTCCCTTTCTCAGAGGTCGCCACAGTGAATCTGATTCGCACATTTGATTTGGCAGAGGTTTTTACGTCGGATGCCCTTCCTGACACAACCCTTTAGCAAGGGACAGAAACACGCTGATGGCTCTGCAGCTACTCTTTACGAAAGTCAGCAATGGTTCTTTTACATGAACCTCTCACCATAGACAGTGAGAGACATGGCCCACCTTTGATAACCCAGTTAGCTGCACTGGGGGGACGACAGTATATAAAGGAAATAATATTGAAAAGAATTTTATCAGAAAAAAACACAAGGAGTGAAACGGTCTGCCTTGATGGAGGTTTGCATTCTCGGACTGGTTCTAGTTTAAATTAATACCATGAACTATGATTGTGGGGTGGGGCAGTGGTGACCGAAATGTAAGGTGCTGGATTACTAATCCCAAGGTCGGGGGTTCAAACCCAATTATCAACAGGTTGTCACTGTTATTTATTTCCCCAGTGAAGCTCACTGGGTTATCAAAGGCTGGCCACGTCTCGCACTGTCTATTGTGAGGGTCATGTAAAAGAACCATTGCTGACTTTTGTAAAGAGTAGGCTGCATAGACATCAGCATATTTCTGCCCCGCGATGGCCTGGTGAGATGTCCAGGATGTACTTTACCATTGACCAGAGTCAACTGAGATGGGTGCCAGTCTCCCCGCAACCCTAATTAGGTTTATGCGGCTCAGAAAATGAATGAATTCAAGTGTGGGTGACATAGTGGTTAGCGTGACCACTTCACAGCAAGAAAGTCCAGGATTTGTGTCCCAGAATGGGGCATTTCTGTGTGTAGTTTGCATATTTTCCCCACAATTGTATGAATTTTCTCAGGGTCGGACAGTTTCCTCACACAATTCAAAAACATGCACATTCGGCTAATAGGCTGTTTCAAATTGCCCCTAGGTGTGGATGTGAGAGTGTGTGTGTGTGTGTGTGTGTGTGTGTGTGTGTGTGTGTGTGTGTGTGCGCTCACTGCCCCATTATAGTCAGGGTGTACCATCTTTACCCATGGTTGGCAGAGATAAGCTCATAATCGGATTATGTTTGTCAAAGGAATGCCTTGTTCATAACAATTGGACTTTTTTGTAAACGAGTCAATGTACTGTATTAATTCAGCACTCGTACTCGCACTGAGTAGAAGGAAGTGTTGACATCACCAAAACAACTCTATTTAATTTACTTCTAGATTTAAATTTTATTATTTTAGTTGGTGTCATTTTTTGAAACGATTAAATGCTGAGCGGAAGTACAGACTGCAATAAAGAAAATTATTTCCATCGATATGGATTAAATATATCACATCTCAGTGTTGTTCATTTGAAAAATGTTATTCAGGTTCCTGTGGACACCCTGTTTTCAAAAATATTACTGATCATGAGGACACGTTCACACTGGTGAAACTCTAATCTAAACCACGTTTTACAATCCTGATCCCTGCGACTAACACCAAAATGTTATCGCGCTGTGTGTTAAAGGTTGTAAGAAAGTCTGATGCTAACATCGCAGCTCTGTGGAAATTGCTCTATAAACCTTTAAAGAGATAAAATTACAGGGAAAAAAAAGAACATCTGACAAAACTAACTACTCTGTATCTAAAATACTCATTTAAGGGACACAAGGCCCTGATTTGTGAGAGATGGTTATTTATACAGGACTAAGCAGATGTTCGAGTATAAAAGGTGTGTGTGGGAATGTGTTTGTGTGGTTTGTCAGAGAGAAAAGAATATATTACTGTCTGTGGTAATATGGTTTTGAATACAAAATGTACAATATGGGAACGAACACACTTGTATATAACACACACTTATGTATGCGTGCGTGTGTGTGTGTGTGTGTGTGTGTGTGCGTGTGATGCCATGTGCTCAGACAAGACTGCGTGTCCCACTTGAATACCTACGCTGACTGAGCAGGTGTTGTGGAGGGGGTGGAGTTGGAGGGCAGAACTGGTGTTTGTGATGATAAGGAGGTGGAGGAGGTGGCAGGGGTGGCTGCTTTGCTCCGCCCTCCCTCATGCGGGTTGGAGTGGAGACAGCTGACTGGATTAAACGTTGTCCTGGGTTTTGAGTGAGGAACGCCTCGACATGCCCGCGGCCTGCCGAATCCACGGCGATCACCTTGACGATCTGCTGGCACTGGATGAGCGTGTCAGGGGAGATGTTGGGGGCGGAGCCGGGAGTGGAGATAGAAGCCGGGTTAGGCATGATGGCCAACTGAGGTTGAGAAGTGGGTGGAACCGGCGAAGTGCTGACCTGGTACATTTGGAGCCTGTTGTGAATTGACACCTAGTTTAGGAACAGCCAGAAGCAGGAGGAAGCGTTATCAGCCTGGCCTGCGGTGCTCGGGCGGCCCTCCAGTGTGGACGAGACGATAAGGCCGTGCCACGGAGCATGATTCATTTAACCCTTATGTTCTGTTCAGGACAAAATCTTTGAGTTATTTCAATTAAAGTGGCTTAAAACTAAGATGCATGTGATCTAAAATATATGACGGCTTTTTAAATGACACCCAGTGTCCAAGTGTAAATACAGTAGGCCCCCGTTTATCATGATGGTTCAGTCCCGGTTAGAGTTATTGATGAGGTTTTAAAACCCTATGAATGATATTACATGCACTAAAATGTGCTTGTTAAACACATTCTATGGACAGTGTTACTCATTAATACAGTAATAATGCAGTAACATGTAGTAATGATCAAGCAAAAACTTTTACATTTTGTACTGTGATAATATTTATGTCCTTCACCACATCCATAAATCTTCTCTTTGGTCTTCCTCTAGGCCTTCTGCCTGGTAGTTCCAACCTCAGCATCCTACTACCAATATACTCACTATCCCTCCTCTGTACATGTCCAAACCATCTCAATCTAGCCTCTCTGACTTTGTCTCCAAACCCTCTAACATGTGCTGTCCCTCTGATGTACTCATCCTGATCCTATCCATCCTCTTACTCCCAAAGAGAACCTCAACATTTTCATCTCTGCTACCTCCAGCTCTGCCTCCTGTCTTTTCCCCCGGGCCACTGTTTCTAAACCATACAACATCGCTGGCCTCAATACTGTTTTGTACACTTTTCCTTTCATTCTTGCCAATACCCTCCTATCACACATTACACCAGACACTTTTCTCCAACCATTCCAACCTGCCTGCACACGCTTCTTGACCTCTTTTCCACACTCTCCATTGCTCTGGATTGTTGAGCCTAAGTACTTAAAATCCTCAACCTTCCTTATCTCTGCCCTCCGTAACCTCACCGTTCCTCTTGGGTCCTTCTCGTTCACACACATGTATTCCATCTTACTGAGGCTAACCTTCATTCCTCTCCTTTCCAGGGCATACCTCCACCTCTCTAGATTTTCCTGCACTTGTTCTCTGCTCTCACAACAGATCACAAGGTCATCTGCAAACATCATAGTCATAACCTTGTCTCTCAGCCTGTCCATCACCATCGCAAACAAGAAGGTGCTCAGAGCCGATCCTTGATGCAGTCCCACCTAGACCTTGAACTCTTCTGTCATGCCGACAGCACACCTCAGCACTGTCTTATATCTCTCATACATGTCCTGCACCATTCTATCATACTTCTCTGCCACTCCAGACTTCCTCATGCAATACCACAGTTCCTCTCTCAGCTTTCTCCAGATCCACAAAGGCACAAAGCAGCTTCCTCTGACTTTCTCTGTACTTCTCCAGCAATATCCTCAAAGCAAGCACTGCATCTGTAGTGCTCTTTCTTGCATTGAAACTATAGGGCTTAAATAATCATTAAAAACACACTAAAAATGTTTACTTTGCAATTCAGGCAATCACATTAATAACTTGTGCATGAAGAAGAAAAAAATGAGGTGTACACATCATCTGCACACAATCAGCAGGAGGAAGAAAGAAAAGCTCTCAGCCATTTGAGTCACGTGCTAGTTACTTCCGGGTTTGTCGCCAATCCGTGAGTATGCGGGGGCGCGAGCGCTGAAACGCAAATGGTCAAGGGCCTACTGTATTTATTAACTATTCACTGAAGCTGAGGTGGAGGCCACTGAAGAGGGACAATTCAATTCAGCGACGTCCCCTGAGCCTGAGGCGAATAATTGTTTTAGTCTATACTACACACCCCCAGTGCAGCTAACTAGGTTATCAAAGGCTGGCCATGTTTTTCACTGTCTGTGGTGAAAGGCATGCAAAAGAACCATTACTGACTTTTGTCAAGAGTAGGCTGTATAGCCATCAGCGCGCTTCGGCCCTGTGATGGCCCCGCAGGCTGTTCAGGGTGTACTCTGCCCTCGCCCAGAGTTGGCTGAGAGGAGCGCCAGCCTCCCCACGACCCTAATTAGGTTAAGCGCTGCAGAAAATGATTGAATGAATGAATATACTACACAACAACATAAGCAAAGGAAAAAAATGCACGGTGCATAAGAGCTGTGCTATCATGTCTCATTAAACCCCTTAATTTTTGTCTATACAGTACTACATAATTATTGAATGTAATATCTACTCCATGGGAATGTAAAAGAAAACAAGAAGGCCAGAGATTGTCATAGTTTATGTTAACATATATTATATACCAATAACAGGGGCAGGTCTGTTGAGCTGTGCTCTTCAAGCTGATAGCACTGTGTAGCTAACAACATCTTTTGTGTTCACTCATTCAGAGATCGTACACGTTACACAGACATTTATGTTATATTTATGGCATGCTCCAGAAAGGTGGATAAGTAATCATATGAAGTGCTATTACAAAGAAATACAAAAAAAACAAAAAAACAAAAACAGTCCTAAAATATGAATGCATAGATTATTTTTCCATTTTAAAAGCCTGAAATAGTTGATAGAGTTTTGAATCAAGTATTATCCACTCCGGATAAAGTCTATTATTGGTCACTCAAGAGATTTACTTGCTTCCGATTGGTCAAAAGCCATGACATAGTCCTTGGTTTTGCATTATTGCCATGAATTATTGCATCGCTGCTGTAAGATAGGTTTTACTGGTTATTGTATCACTGACACGGTATACACGGTATACAGTGACATAATTGAAAAAATTTATAAATGAAAAAAGTAATTATACTGTTAGGCTTGCATGCGAGAAAAATTTATTTGGTCTCAGAGGGTGCGTAACAACAGCTTAACCGCATAATTTTCAATATCATACTTTGCCTAATTCAATAATATCCCTGAGAGTGAGCCAATCAGGTCACTCTGTATCTGTTGAGAGACACTAAACTGATTATTTCACTAAAACAGCAGATCGTTAATCCTTTTATACATCAGCCATGTGCCAGGAACTATACAGGGATCCCTCACTTTCCACGGTTATTTGGGACCGAGAGCCCCACGGAATCATCCGCGAAGTACGATCACCCCCCCAACCCCCCGACTGACGTATATGTACATGTATATAATATCAATAAATACATATTCAATTCTATAAATGCTAATAACAATTAAAAATAAAAAAATAATACATAAGATGTAAATAAAATATAAATACACACACATACATACGCACGTGCACGCACGCATGCAGATACGCACCTCACAACAATCTAACTAGTTTTGATGGGAGATTTGGGGTTGGTTTTTGTTTTGAGTTGGTTTGGGTTTTTTTTTGCATAATTGGCCTTGTTTTTGCGGTATTTTTCCTTAACTTTTTCTCCTATTATTTCTTAATTTCCTTATTTTTTAATTTGATGAGTATTTAAAAAAAAAAAACGCGATGCACTGAAGCCGCATGAATTGAAGCACGAAGTAGCGAGGGATCCCTGTACAGTGGTACCTCACCTTACGAAATTAATCTGTTCCCGAGCTTTTTTCGTGACCTGAACAGCATTTTACATATAAAACGCGTGATTCGTTCCAAGGCTCCCAATACTACCCCTAAACCCTTTAAAAATTATAACAGCATACATTTAAGACCTCCTTCTGCTTCAATATTGTACTGATGGTAGACGGGTTTGGCCATATTCCTTTGTGATATCACTCAAGCCCGTTTCTTCTCCTCACCGTGTGTGTGTGTGTGTGTGTGTGTGTGTGTGTTGACCATGTCTTCTGAGCAGAGTTATAATCTTACAAATGTTTATGGAAGGTTAAAAGCCTGAGTCAAGAAATAAAGCATAAAACAACAGTAATTCTGTCCTTTACACGAAACGCATCATGGTGGATTCTATAATGTACTAGTCCTTCTCAAAAAATTAGCATATTGTGATTATGTTAATAGCTCGTTTAGAGTACCTTTTCATGATATGCTAATTTTTTGAGATAGGAATTTTGGGTTTTCATGAGCTGTCTGCCAAAATCATCAGTATTTAAACAATAAAAGACCTGAAATATTTCAGTTGGTGTGCAATGAATCTAAAATATATGAAAGTTTAATTTTTATCAGTACATTACAGAAAATAATTTTTTTGAGAAGGACTAGTATATGGTGGACTCTATAATCGGCAATGGGAGGTAGATGCATCCTCCCTCCTAAGCAATGATATCCAAGTTGGTGTCCAAGATGGTGCCAGGTCAAGATAGTGTCCCTGTCCAAGATTGCGTCAGGTGGACCTGTCCAAGATGGCGCTTGAGTGAAGGTGACATGAACTACAGCTCAGTTGTTAGCCAATGGGAGGCCAGCGGGGCAGAATGTTTGAACATCATTGATGGGAGAGCAGCTCGTGCATTGTTTGAATGTTTGAATGGCGCGTTTTAATGTCGTCTTCACTCAAGCGTCATCTTGGACAGGTCCGCCTGACGCCATCTTGGACAGGGCGCGTTTGAATTTTAAGATGGCGCTTTCGTAACATGAATTTGTTTTGTATCCTGAGACAAAATTTTTAAGAAAATGCTTTTCGTAACCTGAATTTTTCGTTTGTTGAGACTTTCGTAAGGTGAGGTACCACTGTATATGTATATGTTTTATTTATTGAAGGTACCCATTTACTTCCCAGGCTTAGTAAATAAAAGTAAAATATATTTTTACATCTTTAAAATAATATGGACCCAACATAGTATATCATTCATGACCAATGAATTTGCTCACTTCCATATGTTAGTGTTGGGTGGCATAGTGGTTAGCACGTTTGCTTCATAGAAAATGGTCCTGGGTTCAATTCCCAGCTCAGGCGTTTCTGTGGGACGTTTACATGTTCACCCCGTGTTTGTGTGGGTTGTCTCCGCGTACTCTGGTTTCCTTCCACATTCGAATAACATGCACAGTGGGCTTGATTGGGTGTTCCAAATCACCCATGAGTATGAATGGTTCTGTGAGTGTTGGCCCTGTGATGGTCTGGCAAGCTGTCCACAGTGTACTATGACCTCATTCAGATTTGGCTGAGATAGGCAGCAGCCTCCCCACAAGCCTAATTAGGATGAAGCAGTTCAGAAAATGAATGAATGCTGGTGTCAGTGACCTCTGCATCAGGCATAATGATATTTGGAAACATCTTTAGGAGAGTGAAGATACTCAATCTTAGACTTTTTCATTCAATCATTCATTTTCTAAGCCACTTAATCCTTATTGGGGAGGCTGGCACACATTTCAGCCGACTCTGGGCGAGGGCAGAGTACATCCTGAACAGCTTGCCAGGCTATTGCAGAGCGGAAACACAGTGACAGCTATGCAGCCTACTTTACAAAAGTCAGCAATACAGTACAGTGATACCTCAGCTCACGAACATAATTGGTTCCCAGAAAGTGTGTGAGGCGAAAAGTTCGTCTTCCGAACATTTATTTCCCATAAGAAACCATTAAAATGAGAATAATCCGTTCCCAGGTCCCCATAAAACATAATTTTCTACTAAATAAGCCTTAAAACTACACAAAAATATACCTTATTTTATGTATAATAAATGTGCTATTGTATTGTAATTAAAGAAATAAACTGTACTGTATAATAAAGTGGTTTTATTTACCTTTGTGATGGTAGTTGATGGCTTGATGGAATGGAGTGGGAGGAGGAGGGAGGGAGGGACTTACTGTTTGGAAGGAGAGTTTGGAAACGCCTACTGTTTGGAAACACGCATAGCCACACACGCACCCTTAATAGCTTCCTTGTTCTTAAGGATGGGAGCAATGGTAGACTTAGCATACTGGTACTGGGACGCTGTGTCACACAAACGCACACCTCGTTCGTGTTTTTCAATGATCTCCGCCTGTGGTGGGGTCTTTTTCGGTCCCATAATAGCAAAAGTACACTCAATATGGTCCAAAATGTCTACCAAACACAAACCACTTCCGCATTCAAAGAAAGGGGTGACGAACGGTGACGCCGTGAGCGTGCGTCAGCTTCTCGTGGCCGCCACCGTGGCGCTGTTCGACCGCGTGGTTTGATTCGTCCGCCGAAAACTAGTTCGTCAGCAGAAACAATATGCTCGCAAATTTAATGTTCTTGAGGCGAAAAGTTCGTGAGCGGAGGTTTTACTGTACTT
This sequence comes from Plotosus lineatus, assembly GCA_024760905.1. NCBI lineage: Eukaryota > Metazoa > Chordata > Actinopteri > Siluriformes > Plotosidae > Plotosus > Plotosus lineatus. The sequence goes on from CM045728.1 coordinate 104,806,069, forward strand.
CTTTTACACCTCCCACCAGAGACATGAGACATGGCCAACCTTTGATAACTCAGTTATCTGTGCTTGGGACACAGCAGTAACAACCGTTGACATTGGGGATTGAACCAACAATCTTGGGATTAGTAAACCAGCCCCCTACAACTGGGCCACCACTGTCACCAGACTGCTTCAGTTTTTACTAAACGGTATTATTCTGCTCAAGTTCCTCTAACAACTTGGTGTTATTGTTATTATAAACAGGCACAGAACCAAAACAAGAGTTAAACTGGTGAATAAGACAAACTAAGCCTGGTTTCACCAGAAAGTCATTATGTCCAGGCAAAATAAACTGATATGGTGGATATTCACTAGTGAATAGATGTCTTTAAAGCAAATAGATGAGATAATCGAATATCCCATTCTGAGGTCCAGAACATGAGGGTTAAATTTAGCATGAGGAGGAACTAGCAGGAAGCACAACCAATCTAATCTACATACCTAATCCAGCCGGAAGGTTTAGGGGTAAGGGGTGTAAGCATGGGGTATTTCAAATGGACTAAAAGTCTGGAAGTGCTTGTACTGGTACCTGGTAAGGATGCTGGTGTTTGGCTGGGGACAGGACACCGAGGGCCTGGTGTCTCTAAAATTATAAAATACAGTGGAGGACATAGTGGGTTTTGAGGTCAGAAGTCACATGAGGGTAAATAGGTGGGGTAGAACGGTTAATAGGAGGGAAAAACCTGAGATTATGTCTTACATGATAAAAGCAAACGCACAGACAATCAAGATATGAAATTAATTTATACAAACCTCAACTGTATTGCTTCCGGTCTTGTCGTAAAAATCCTGGTCTCCTCCTACAGATCAGATATATACCAGTATAATCAATTGACATTATGCAACACACACACACACACACACACACACACACACACACACACACACACCTGGAGGAGATATTGGTCTTGAATGCATTTCCAGCTGGCTGCCATTGTTCTGAGCAGTTGTTCTCACTGCTTGCTGCCTCTCTAATTCCCCTGAAATACACAGTACCCAAAATAAACACACACACATGCGCACACACACACACACACACACACACACACGCAAATTCACCCACATACGTTATTCATAACAGAAACTTTTCTGAAAGTTCACATTTAAAGAAACTTCTTGTAACTGACATTACATTCGATTCGGATGTGTTCCATTTCAGCCACCTCGGCGACGCTCTCTCGCAGATCCTCCACAAACTTCAGCAGTTCCTCTGAGCTCTGTGAGCAGAAACTCACCACCTGCTTTTTCTCCGAAGAGAACGGAGACAGGATGGTAATACCATGAGGGTAATCTGTCAAAGAAAGCACATTAACATGAAAAGGAAAAACAAAATATTTAACTCTTGACCTTAATGGAGGATGGAGGACTCGGAATGTAGAGGTTTGTATAAGTATTCATCCCCCAATATTTCCAAATTTTACTGTTTATTATAGCCTAGAGCTTACATTTTACCATTCACACTAGCACTCGGGGCAATTTGAACCAGATAATTAGCGTACTGTAGAAGAAAACCAGAGTCGTCGTCTTCTTTTCCTTTCGGCTTTTTCCCTCTCTTGGGAGTCGCCACAGCGAATCATCTGATTCGCACGCTTTGATTTGGCAGAGGTTTTTACATCGGATGCCCTTCCTGTCACAACCCTTTAGCAAGGGACAGAAACACGTTGACTGCTTTGCAGCTACTCTTTACGAAAGTCAGCAATGGTTCTTTTACATGCCTCTCACCATAGACAGTGAGAGACATGGCCTGCCTTTGATAACTCAGTTAGCTGCACTGGGGGGACAGTGACAACCTTGTGGGGACTCGAACCCCCAACCTTAGGATCAGCGATCCTGCGCCCTGTCCACTAGACCAGAAAACCAGAGTAGCTGGTGGAAACCCCTGCAAGCACAAGGAGAACATGGGAACTCCACACAATAGCAACTTCTCTGAGCCTGGGACTCGAACCCAGGACTTTCTTAGAGTCAGTACACAACATTGTACATTAATTTATCTTAGTATTCATTAATACTATGCAGGGTCACTCTAAATCTAAATGCCAGTATATCCAGTATATGATAAATTGTCTGTCTTCCTTTCGGCTTTTTCCCTTTTACTCGGGAGTCGCCACAGCGAATCATCTGATTCGCACGTTTGATTTGGCATAGGTTTTTACATCGGATGCTCTTCCTGTCACAACCCTTTAGCAAGGGACAGAAACACGCTGACGACTTTGCAGCTACTCTTTACGAAAGTCAGCAATGGTTCTTTTACATGCCTCTCACCATAGACAGTGAGACACATGGCCCGCCTTTGATAACCCAGTTAGCTGCACTGTGGGGGGGGGGGGGGGGGGGGGGAGTGACAACCTTGTGAAGAGTGGGACTCGAACCCCCAACCTTTGGATCAGCGATCCAGCGCACTAGACCACCACTGCCCACTCCAGTATATGATAAATATAATATTATAAATCTGAGAATGGTTGTACATCAAGTGTGTGTATAGTTCTATATTTTTAACACGTACTTACACTCATTTTCAAACATGTGAAACTGCATCCCCAGCAGACCCATGGCTTTACAGAACACATAGGTAGCTGTACTCTTCTTTTTTGGACACAGCTTCAGCATCTATCAATACACGGAGCACACTCTTAATCCTGTTTATATGCGGATGGCCAGCAAAAAAAACCCCTCCAGGCTCTACATGAGTGGTTTGGTATATGACTGGGTGTGAGAGATGTCATTAATACTATTTTATTAATAACCATGACAATTAAAGGGCATCATAATGGTGCAAGACAATCATGTCTCAGTGTACAACAGAGTTACTCACCACAATGAGGTCATTAAAAAGAAACACCTCCCTCTGATGGGCCGCTTGTTTCTGTGGCTTGTTCACATCACTGACTTCATAGAGTCGACTGCAGCACACCAGCCTCCGATGAGGTACAGACAGGATCTGTGTGTGTGTGTGTGTGTGTGTGTGTGTGTGTGTGTGTGTGTGTGCCCGTGTATGTATGAGAAAGAGAGAGAGAGAGAACAAAACATTAAAAAGCTGGCACAATATACTGTACTAGTCCTTCTAAAAAATTGGCATATTGTGATAAAGTTCATTATTTTCTGTAATGTACTGATAAAAATCAAACTTTTATATATTTTAGATTCATTGCACACCAACTGAAATATTTCTGGTCTTTTATTGTTTTAATACTGATGATTTTGGCATACAGCTCATGAAAACCCAAAATTCCTATCTCAAAAAATTAGCATATTTAATCCTACCAATAATACAAAAAAAGTCAACCTTCAAATAATTATGTTCAGTTAGGGTTAACTTATGCACTCAATACTTGGTCGGGAATCCTTTTGCAGAAATGACTGCTTCAATGCGGCGTGGCATGGAGGCAATCAGCCTGTGGCACTGCTGAGGTGTTACGGAGGCCCAGGATGCTTCGATAGCGGCCTTAAGCTCATCCACAGTGTTGGGTCTGGTGTCTCTCAACTTTCTCTTCACAATATTCCACAGATTCTCTATGGGGTTCAGGTCAGGAGAGTTGGCAGGCCAATTGAGCACAGTAATACCATGGTCAGTAAACCATTTACCAGTGGTTTTGGCACTGTGAGCAGGTGCCAGGTCGTGCTGAAAAATGAAAATCTTCATCTCCATAAAGCTTTTCAGCAGATGGAAGCATGAAGTGCTCCAAAATCTCCTGATAGCTAGCTGCATTGACCCTGCCCTTGATAAAACACAGTGGACCAACACCAGCAGCTGACATGGCACCCCAGACCATCACTGACTGTGGGTACTTGACACTGCACTTCAGGCATTTTGGCATTTCCTTCTCCCCAGTCTTCCTCCAGACTCTGGCACCTTGATTTCCGAATGACCTGCAAAATTTGCTTTCATCCGAAAAAAGTACTTTCTTCTGCCACTGTTTCTCGGGGGGCAGTGGTGGTCTAGGGCTGTTTCTATTTCAAAAGTGGCTTGACCTGGGGAATGTGGCACCTGTAGCCCATTTCCTGCACACGCCTGTGCATGGTGGCTCTGGATGTTTCTACTCCAGATTCAGTCCACTGCTTCCACAGGTCCCCCAAGGTCTGGAATCGGCCCTTCTCCACAATCTTCCTCAGGGTCCGGTCACCTCTTCTGGTTGTGCAGCGTTTTCTGCCACACTTTTTCCTTCCCACAGACGTCCCACTGAGGTGGCTTGATACAGCACTCTGGGAACAGCCTATTCGCTCAGAGATTTCTTTCTGTGTCTTACCCTCTTGCTTGAGGGTGTCAATGATGACCTTCTGGACAGCAGTCAGGTCGGCAGTCTTACCCATGATTGCGGTTTTGAGTAATGAACCAGGCTGGGAGTTTTTAAAAGCCTCAGGAATCTTTTGCAGGTGTTTAGAGTTAATTGGTTGATTCAGATGATTAGGTTAATAACTCGTTTAGAGTACCTGAACATGATATGCTAATTTTTTTAGATAGGAATTTTGGGTTTTCATGAGCTGTATGCCAAAATCATCAGCATTAAAACAATAAAAGACCTGAAATATTTCAGTTGGTGTGCAATGAATCTAAAATATATGAAACTTTAATTTTTATCAGTTCATTACAGAAAATAATGAACTTTATCACAATATGCTAATTTTTTGAGAAGGACTAGTATATAGTTTAGAGCTCAGGTGAGTCACATGCATTAAGGCAGGTATGTTGCATTTCTTACACCCCGACCCTATTGGCTCATCACAGCCGAAGTTTATTCTGGGTTCTGTAGCATGAAAGGATTAGATGCTCTCCTTGCTGGTCCATCACAGGGTCTCTTAATAGTATTTTTAACTAGTACCTGTTTCTACTGCTGGTTGGACAGAGGCACACTTCTGGTTCAGACCTTGTCCAAGGGTCTTAGCACAGTTGTTCTCTAATGGGGATTTGAACCTGTCATATCTTTGATCGGGAGTCCAGCACCCTAACCACTACCCTGCTTCACCGAAAAACCACAGCAGAACCAATTAGGTTTTTCAACTGGCCCTGAAATGGAACACCCACCCATTCCCGCACTAATTTCATGAGTCCTTTAATTCTACTATTAGGGTCACAGGAGGCACTGGGAAAAGGCAGGGTACACCCTGATCAGCTCACCAGAGCATTATAAGCTTGCACACATGCAATTAGTCACACTCACACCTCGGGGCAATTTGGAGCAGTCAATCGGCTTAATGTACATGTTTTTGGACTGTTGGAGAAAACCGGAGTACCTGGAGGAAAGCCACACACGCAGAAAAAAAACATGTAAACTCCACAGAGTGCCCCCCCAAGCTTGGGAATCGAACCAAGGACCTTCTTGCTGTGCAGCACTCATGGTAACCACTACGCCACTGTCACACTCAGTTTCATCCTTTGGTTAAATAAATGATTGTACTGAGTAGTCATTGTTTTTAGGAATCAGGATATTTTGGGCTGTATGTAATATATTCAATGCTTAGGGAAGTAAAATGAAGAACATAAACCATTTGTAATGGGTGAGTAATACTGTAATGAGTCCCATGGATCTGTATTCTGCTTGTGGGTGCCTGACAGACTCACTGTCTTCATTCCCTGAATGTTCTGCTCCACTCTGGTGACATAGGTCACATGGTCCTCGTTGGAGCGGAGCTCACGCTGTTGGATGCGTTCGTAAATACCAGCCACCATATCCCGTGGAATATCCGCTCCGTCATCCACTCCTGAGAGAAGCAGAGTAAGAAGGGATTAGTGTGCATGCAGAGGGGCGAGAAAGTGAGAGAGAGAGAGAATGCCCCATGATATGTGCATATAAATTAAAATCTATAGAGTGTAGGGGTTCAACTGTGCATTGTGAGTGGATGCATCATGAAAACTAAGAGCATTCTGTTAGTATTCATCTGAGGCAACTGCACAAATTGAACATCAGGGCTGACTGGCTGTTCTAAATTGTCCCAGGCTGTGAGTGTAAATTGTTTTGGTGTGTGTGTGTGTGGTGTGTGTGTGTGTGTATGAATCTGTGCATGTGAGCATGCATGTGAGTGAGTGAATGTGTGTGTGTGTGTGTGCGTGCGTTTGTGTGTGTGTGTTTGTGTGTGTTGGTCCTGAGATAGTTTCGAGAGCTGTTTAGTGCTGTACCCTGACGCAACTGTATTAGGATTAAGCTGTTTGGCTAACGAGTGATTGCGAGTCGATTTTTGCTGATCAGCTTCTGAATGATGGGAAAATCCCAGTACCTGTTCATTTTTTTAAAAGTATTTTGAAGTAAAAGGATGAGATGAGAAAGTCTGTGTTTTATTGTGATTTCTTATGCTTGCTCATTGATAGTTAAAAGCTTTGTCATGCTATAAAGGCATAGCATGTGAATGTTAACACCCTCTGCTGCTTGTCAAGAGAATTGCAATTGCAAAAACAAATAAACCAACAAAAACAGATACTTCTGTAAACAATCTATGAATAGGAAAAGGGGTGGGGTCTGATTTGAGGTGGAGATAATTTCAGGGCTGGAAAATTCTTGAAATATCAGAAGCATCAAATCATGTAAATGTGATGATCCATTTCACGGCAATATTCTGAACCACATTTTTATTCTGTGGAGCTTTACAATCATGGGCAGTGGTCGTCTAGTGGTAAACGGCACTGGATCGCTGAGCCAAAGGTTGGGGGTTTGAGTCCCACTCTCCACAAGGTTGCTACTGTCCCCGTAGTCCAGCTAACTGGGTTATCAAAGGTCGGGAATGTCTTTCACGGTCTATGGTGTGAGGTTCATGTAAATGAACCATTGCTGGCTTTCAACAAGAGCAGCTGCAAAGTCGTCAGCGGTTTCTGCCCTGCAATGGCCTGGCGAGCTGTCCAGGGTGTACGCTGCCCTCGCTTGGAGTCGGCTGGGATGGGTGCTAGCCTCCCCGCAACCATAATTAGGATTAAGCGGTTACAGAAAATGAACTGAGCTTTACAATCTAATAATACAATCTAGAGCAGTGGTTCTGAACCTTGTTGGAGGTACCGAACCCCACCAGTTTCATATGCACATTCACCGAACCCTTCATCAGTGAAAAATAAAAATATGATTTTTTACAAATTCAAGACATAGGTACTGTTGTGTTCTTGTATGCCCCATCTCCATGCAGTTTCACGAAGTGTTCCTTTAGTTTTGCCGGTGCGAGACTAGAGTTGCTCAACTTGGCATCGCAAATCATGCAGATAGGACGCTGAGTCCCATCACGTTCCGTGATGCATGTGAATCCATGTAGGACATGTTCGTCCGACCAATTTCTTTATTTGCTCGACATAGTTAGTATGGGTTAAAATATTCCGAAAAAAATCTCACGACTTCACACATTGACCACTGAGCGCGCTAAATTCCCCGCGGCACTGATTGGCCAAGCAATTTAATGTGATCATCTGCAGCCAGTGATGGCCAAGCGGGGCGTGTCATCACTAATTGACATGATGAGTCGGGTGTGTCTTGACCTCCGTGGCAGAGGCTCCGCCGAACCCCTGAGACCGACTCACCGAACCCCTAGTGTTCGATCGAACCCAGGTTAGGAACCACTGGTCTAGAGGCACTGTAATACTACCTTTAAGACCAGACCTCCCCTTTAATGGTGGTGAGAATTAAAGTAAAATTACCCCGAAGGTTGCGTATAAAGTCCTCAAGGAGCATCTTGCGCTCGGGTTTGATGTTTGGGCTGTACATGTCAGTATTGAGCAGGACGATGGCAAAGGCCAGGATGAAGATGGTGTCGGGGTTGTGGAACTGCTGCACCACATCTGGGTTGCACATACAGTACCTCTGACTAACAGAGAGAGAGAGAGAGAAGGAAAAATGAATGCTTGACAGAAGATAAGACGGAGACAGATGAGAGAATATAAAAGGAAACAGGAGAGATATGAAGGACAGCACTTAGTCTACCTCATTCCTCAGGCTATGTACACCATAATTTTTTCCATTAAGGCTCTTTGGTTCAGAATAGTCCTCTGAGGATTTTAATTTTTCAACATATGCAAGCACATACACATGACTAATCAATGTTATGCTTGAGAAGCCATGACTTTTTATGTGTGCATTATAAAATTACATATTTATAGCTACAGAAATATTTAATAAAAGAAAATGTCTTCAGAAATGAACTGAATAGAGAAAATGAGACCAGACTAACACTACTGAAAGTCTTCAAGAAAGACGCTGGGTAATAATCTAAATAACAGAACCATTAAATGATGAACATCTCATGATCTATTATGTTATATCAGCTGAGATGAGCGCATGCCGTCCTGACCTCCATGGACCGTCCTGACCTCCTTCAGCTCCCATGGACCCCTCACCTACAGATAGCGGCAATTAAGCTCCAAGGTTGATAGGGACACACGTTGAAGAGGCACCACACACCAATACAGAGAGTTTATAGCACGATTCTTATGCTGGGGCCGCAATGTTCATGATCTTTACGATTTTAGAGAATTGTGATAATTTTGAGGAAACCTGGTAGGATCATGATGACTTTGAGGGAATCTGATGAGATCGTGATGATCTTGTGGAAACCTGGTGGAATAGTGATGATCTTGAAGAAATTTGGTGGGACCTTTATTGTGATGATAGTGACAAAATTTTTGATTATCAAAAATTTGGCAATGATTATTACGCTGTATTACAATTTGATGCCAAATGGGAATGATAGTAGAGCTTACCAGACCTTAACAGATCTTGATGCACCATTACGATTACGAGTTAAAGGAATTAAATATCATCTTTTGTCAGATGTAGAATCAGGATGTAACCTGCCTCCTTTTTATACCCCAATCATGCCCCTGAAAACCCAAGTGTGGTCATCGATTGTGGAGTTCCATGGTTTTTAGGAGGTCATGGACACGGTGATGAAATCCCGGGTTAATAACATAATAATCTGTGTTTTCAGAACAAAACTCTGACATTCTTTTATAGCTGCTATAATGTACGTGACAAAACAGAACATAATTGGGTTATGGAAGTTTCACCTCATTAAATGAAACCATAAAGGGATAAAATGTATAATACATCATTTATTTGGAAATGACCACTGTAATAATTGGTACAGTGGTACCTCACCTTACGAAAGTCTCACCAAACGAAAAATTCAGGTTACGAAAAGCATTTTCCTAAAATTTTTGTCTCAGGATACGAAACAAGATCACGTTACGAAACCATCTTAAAAATTCAAATGCGACATTCAAACCTTAAAATGCGCCATTCAAACATTCAAACAATGCACGAGCTGCTCTCCCATCAATGACGTTCAAACATCCCGCCCTGCTGGCCTCTCATTGGCTAACAACTGAGCTGTCGTTCATGTCGCCTTCACTCAAGCACCATCTTGGACAGGTCCACCTGACACCATCTTGGACAGGGATCCCATTGCCTAGGAGGAATGACACAGCTACCTCCCATTGCCTATTATAGAGCTGAATCCACCATGATGCTTTTCGTGTAAAGGACAGAGTTACTGTTTCTTTATGCTTTATTTCTTGACTCAGGCTTTTAACCTTCCATAAACATTTATAAGATTATCACTCTGATAAGAAGACATGGTCAACATGTACGCGCACACACACACACACACATACGCACACACACACACACACACACACACACACACACACACACACACATACACACACACGTGTGATTTCCAGTGCCAGTGAGAAGAAGAAACGGGCTCGAGTGATATCACAAAGGAATATAGCCAAACCTGTCTACCATCAGTACGATTTTGAAGCAGACGGAGGTCTTAAAGGGATGCTTTTATAATTTTTAAAGGGTTTAGGGGGGTAGTATTGGGAGCCTTGGAACGAATCACGTGTTTTACATGTAAAATGCGGTTTAACTTACGAAATATGCAGGTTATGAAAAAAGCTCTGGAACGGATTAATTTCGTAAGGTGAGGTACCACTGTATTTTACTTTGATATAACTGTGCTGGAAAATAATTTACTTTGAGGTGGAATCAGTAACTGTGATTATTTCCTATAATCTTTCAGTTTTTTGTATGCTTTTCACCTGAATGCCTCTATGAGCCTCTCCACCTTCTGAGCCTCTCCCTGTACACGCACATGGGCCTGAAACTTCCGCAGAGCCTCGTCCAGCTCAAGCAAAGAGAAATCCATCTCATCCACAACACAGCTGGGAGACAGACAGAGCAAACTGAAAGATGTGTCTCTTTATTGCTTTCATCATAAATAAATCCTCGGGGGGGAAAGTCTGTGATAATGAGCACTGCAGTAAGATTTCAACTTGGACTTAAAGTTTAAAACCCGACAGTGCCATGTGACAGGTTCAGAAGTTCTTCAAATTGACTCCACCGTATCTCCTTTAAATGTGGATTATTTATTCCCTCTGACATAATGAAGGGAAAATAGTAAAAGAAAATAATAAGCGGAATACAAACAAAGTCATTAAAGAATCAGAGAAGCAAAGGAAAAAGGGGAAAAGAGAAGCAAATTAAGGTTTAAAAAGAAAGAAAGAAAGACATAGACTAAGGTGAGAAAAGGCATATGCAGAAAAAAGACAGAACATAAAATTAACCAATAAATAAATTTAGGAATGGCCAAAAATGTGACAAAATTGGGGGGCTGGTGAGAAAGGAAGAAATAAGGAAAAAAGAAAGAAGGAAGGAAAGAAAGAAAAGAGTAAAAAGAAAAATAAAGAAAAAGAAAAAAGGAAGAAAGAAAGAACTAGATTTCCTTCCTCTTGTTGTTCAGAAAACCTCATGAATAAAAAAAAATCATATCATGTATAAAGAATCCACTCACTCCAGAACATCTCTGTTGAACTGTCTCTTGCTGTTCCCCAAAAACTCTCCAATCATCTGTCGGCTTAAGCCCTTCCTCTGGAGCAGGAAGTGTGCCACGCCTATGGCCGTGTCAGGGATGAAACCTCGTGAGATCAGGAACTGGATGCCCTTGTCTGGGTTTCTGCACGCAAGTTAAAGTGGGTCAGAGTGGAATGCTTTAGTCTTCTGAGGTTTGTGGTAAGCGATGCAGATGCAATCAACCAATCAGCTGTCAGAATATGTTAACATTCAGTTCCATGGAAAATTCAGGAAGATTAATATGTCATGTGCATTGCGGACCATAGCGCTGATGGATAAGCAGTACAGATTTAGGCTTTATTATTAGATATTATTACAGTATTAGCTTTAGGAAAGATAATTTCAAAAAACTATTTGTTCAGTGGAATATTTTTATGTTAGATATCTGGCAACTCTGGTTAAAGAACACACAGTTCCTCTCACTCATTTAACAAACACCCTGAAAGCCTGCCAGACCATCACAATACACACAATCATCCACACTCACACCAAGAGGAAATTTTGTAAAAGTCAGTTCGCCCCATGTGCACGTCTTTGGATTGTGGGAGGAAACTGGAGTACTCAGAGGAAACCGGCAGCAAAGGTACAGTATATACTGTATACTGTAAAATAATAAGAAACCAAGAAAAAATACTGTGAATTATTTGTCCAAGCCATTTATTTATTTGGGGGGCAGTGGTGGTCTAGTGGTATAGGGCGCTGGATCACTGATCCTAAGGTTGGGGGTTCGAGTCCCACTCACCACAAGGTTGTCACTGTCCCCCCCAGTGCAGCTAACTGGGTTATCAAAGGCCGGCCATGTCTCCCACTGTATATCATGTAAGGCATGTAAAAGAACCATTGCTGACTTTCGACAAGAGTAGGCTGCAAAGCCATCAGCGTGTTTCCGCCTTGTGATGGCATGGCGAGCTTTCCAGGGTGTACTCTGCTCGGAGTTGGCTGGGATGGGCGCCAGCCTCCCTGTGACCCTAATTAGGATTAAGCGTTAACAGAAAATGAACTGAACTGAACTGAACATTTAATTATTTGCCGAACAGCTTTGTCTTGTTAGGGTCGCAGGGAGGCAAGAGTCTATCCCAACCATCTCAGGGTGAAGCTGCAGTACACCCTGAACAGCTTGTCAGTCCACATACACACACACACACCAAGGGGAAATTTGTAACAGACAGTGAGTCTGTCTTCGGATTGTCTAAGAAAACGAGTACCCAGAGAAACCCCATGCAAGCACAGGGAGAACATACAAACTCCACACAGAAATGTCTTTGCCAAAGTTGGGGCTCGAACCCAGGAGTTCCTTATCATGGTAATTACTATGCAAACATAACACCAGAGATTTTAAAGCAAATAATAAAAAACCTCAACAAACTGACTTTGATTATGACCATGTTTTGAATATTACAGGACTCAAAATAAATCCATCACAAAATAATTAATTCGCGTTCACATAACATACTCGACCCTGCAATAAATTCATGAAGGTCAAATGCCATTATGAGTCTAAAAGCGCTTCAGCCATATTCATATTATTCTGTTACTCTATTAACTTGTTCTGCAGTTTTCATTTATTAAAAAATTCCTTTAATAACTCTTATCACTTTGATATTAAATTTCCTTTATGGTCTCAATGTCTCATACATTGCTCGCATATTTCTTTTTCATTGCACCTCTTCACCTATGAATAGTATATGCAACTGAACAAAGAAAGCAAAGTACAAAACTTCTGCAGTTCACTCACACTTGCAACACCAGATCTCAGGTTTTCAAATTGGGTTACTATTTTTATTTGAACCACCCTGAAGCATTTTCAGTGCTATATACGCAGAAGTGCCATACCAGAAATTCTACATCCCCCTTTAAAATAAAGCAAGAAGCAACCAAAGTGCTACTGATTATAGGAATAGATGCATTCAAAAGCTATTTCTATTCGCACAGACAAAGAAACAAGCCAATGTTAATTTTTATTTCTGAACTCAAACACTCAACATTGCGTAGAAAAAAAGCAGTCATCAATTAATCTCCAGATCTGGACTGTCTTGAAGGTGCATTGTAATGTTTTGGAAGCTCTACGTATTCAAATAAATTACATATATCAATATACTCTGCGGTGTAGTGGTTAGCACATCTGGCTCACAGCAAGAAGGCCTGGGTTTGATTCCCAAGCTTCGTGGGCTTCTGTGTGAAGTTTGTGTGCTCGTCCCGTGCTTGCATAGACTTCCCACAGTCCAAAAACATCGACAGCAGGCTAATTAGCTATTCCAAATCTACTAGGTGTGAATGCCTGTGCATGTGTTTGCCCTGAAATGCTCTGGCGAGCTGTTCAGGGTGTACCCACCGTCTCCCAGTGTCAGCTGAAATAGGCATAAGCCTCCCTGGAGCCCTAGTAGGTTTAAGCAATTTGGCGAATGGGAAAGTGAGTAGAATGGATTTGGAGTCCATTATAATGTACTGAGGGAGCAAGAAGGTTCTGGTTATTTAAAATTGTCCCAATGTGAGTGTAAGTGTGAAAGTGAATTTTCCAACAATGTAACTTTGGCAACACGGGTGCATGCTGGTCCCAAGCCCAGGTAAATGGTTACGGAAAGACCTGGACAGCTTAATACCCTCAGCAAGAAGACTCTAAGGTAATGGAGTTGCCAAGGGTTGGATACAACTGAAGGGATGGAGCGAATGAATAATATCCATTAGCATAATTCCATTACTGGTGTTTGCTACACTTCAATATTTGGCAGAAAAGCACTTACAGGCTCCCTGTCTATGAGAAATCAATAGCTAGCATTAACTGACCTTACATATTTCACATGTGACTAAAATGGCATTGAGTGATTTATACACTACAATAGCATATATATATATATATATATATATATATATATATATATATATATATATATATATACACACACACACCCACACTGCAAACCTGCCGTCTTTCTCTTTCTATTGGCTGTTTACATTAGCCCCCTGCCCCCAAAAAAAAAAAGAAAAAAAAGAAAAAAAAACTAATGGAAGACAAACTCATTTATAGACTCTTTTGCATTTATTCATAAGACAAGATCAGGTAAAATATGAGGACACAGTAACGTGAGCTTATGTAAGACACAGCACTTTTATGGCTTCACAGCTGGAGGATCATCTGGTTACAACCACAGTGTTCTCTAATGACCCTCACATAGCATATGGACCCTGCTGAGAGACATCTGCCTCTCTCTGTGTCATGCCCAGATTCTACCGTGCACCCTTCCATCCTCTTACTTCAACAGGAAATGTCCCAGAAGCTTCCTCAACACTCAGTCCTAATATAACTCAGTGTTATTCTAACTAATTATGCAATTTCCTGCTTCTCTCACATGGGATGTCTCTTAGCTCCTGCTATGAGGTACTTCCTATCATTATTACTACGCAGAACACCATATCATGTATTAGGATTAGTTTTGATAAGCTCAGTGTTCAATAATAAATGTGACAAAAATAGAGAAACAATATATATATATATATATAAGTTTATAAAAAAAACTATAAAGAACTGGGGCAGTGGTGGCCTGGTGGTAGGGTGCTAGATTACTGATACCAAGGTTGGGGGTCCAAACCCCACTAACAACTGGGTATTACTGGCGTACCCCACCCCCAAGCGCAGCAAAATAGATTATTAATGCCCATCTGGGTTCTCTCACTGTCTATGGGATCAAGAGTAGGCTGCATAGCTGTCAGCTGATTTCTACCCTGCAATAGCCTGGGAGCTGTCCAGTGCTATCTGCTCTTGCCCAGAGTTGTCTAAGGTGGGTGCCAGCCTCTCCGTGACCCTAATTAGGATTAAGCGGTTCAGAAAATGGATAAGCTATGACTGTACAATCACTGCATTTCAGTGTGGTACCACTGCAGCATACTGATTAAACTGAAATACAATGTAGGGCTGTATATAACTTTGAAACGATGAAAGCAATACAATTTGATTAAAGAATTAGTTGCTAAGGAATTTCCTTTCATTGATTTGCTGGGTCTGTTGGTGCATTAAGTGAGCATGTCTATGTTAATAACAAATAAAGAACAATGTCAAAGTATGTGGTGTCGGCTACGAACATGGTGATTAACACACAAAATGCCATAGGATACAATAATTTGGGACACAACCCATTTATAATAATACCAAGTGTACACTATGAATGGTATACTAGGTTACCTCGCGTAACAGTCTGTTAATAGCCGAGACAAGCGCCATTGTGACAGATGATTAAGAAACAGAAAAGAAACATGGAAGATGAAGAAAGTATTAAGAGATACACCAAAAAACATTCATTTTAAAAGGGAAACAACAAAATAATTGGTATAGCTTTTTGTTATTGCTGTTTTTGTTTGTTCGTTACCAACTTAACACAGACTGCTATGAACAGATTTTGATAAATTTTTTGGAGCGGTGGAACTTGACCCAAACAACCCTCAATTAAATTTTTGAGATGATACACGACAAATTCTGAATACAGGAATTTTTCAAAGATTCTTTAACATTGTGAGACAGATTGAAGGTGTGGTCATGCAGGGGGTGCTGTGTAATTAATTTTTTGTCTTGGCAGAAGTTTTCACTGAAGTTCTGCTTTTACTAGTTTGCCGTTTGTGCAGTAAAAAAATACTGAGATACAAAATAATTGGCCAAACCATTAATTCATTCATTTACTAGCTGCTTTATCATACTGGCCTCATAAGGCTGGAGAGTATGTCAACCGACTCTGGGCAAAAACAAGGAACATCTTGAACAGCTCTTTAGTCCATTACTGGATCAACACCGAAAACCATGTCGACTCGCACCTAGTAGCAATTTGGAACAGCCAATTAGCCTAATGTGCATGTCTTTGGACTGTAGGAGAAAGCCAGAGTACCCAGAGGAAACCCATGCAAGCCCATGGAGAATTTGAAAAGTCCACAATGAAATTCACTTTGATGAGCCTGGGACTCAAACCCAGGACCTTTTTGCTGTGGGGTGGATGAGCTAACCACTACATCACCGTGCCTCCAAAAGTAACTGTACACAAGGGGCTTGTTGGGGAAAGCTGTAGATTAATTGTTAGTTAAGCTATGGGCCTTGAGAAAGGCATCTAACCCCCAACTGTTCTTCAGGCACCCCTTTGTATGTGTCACCCCACTGCTCAGAGCATGTGTGCTCACTTTTAATGGGTTAAACACAGAGGAAATATAGTATCGTTCATTTTCTGTAACTGCTTGATTCCTAATTAGGGTCACGGGGGGCTTGCGCCATCCCAGCCGATTCCAGACGAGGGCAGAGTACACCCTGGACAACTCACCAGGCCATCGCAGGGCAGAAACATGCTGATGGCTCTGCAGCCTACTCTTGTCGAAAGTCAGCAATTGTTCTTTTACATGCTTCTCACCATAGACAGTGAGAGACATAGCTGGCCTTTGATAAGCCAGTTAGCTGTGCTGGGGGTACAGTGACAACCCGTTGAGAATGGGGCTTGAACCCCCAACCTTAGGATACAGCACCTTTACCACCAGGCCACCACCGCCCAAAACATAGTATAATAATGTATAAATGTTATCAAACTACACATCAGAACTAAATTACATATGGACACAATATTTATTTATTTATCTTAAATTCCTTTTTTCTTTTTATGGCTAATGTATCATGACATGGCCAAGGGATGCCAATGATGTCCTAAAGTGCTTCATATGGTTTTTTTTTAAACAGATAAAGAAATTATTCAGTCTTCTTGGAGGCTATTTTCATCCCATAAAATATATTATTCATCTAATCACCAATCATTTGACTGAGGTCTCTCTCAGAGGGCATCTAAGATGTTCAGCTGTCTACATGTCTCGCCACCACTCTACAAACCAGAGGCCACATCTGTGGTCAAAATAGGTCTCAGGAGCCTCATACATTAATCACGACCTCATTTGTGAGTATTACTCAGCTATCACTGTTCAGTACTAATATAGTATAACATAATACAATCCTCATTATTGTCCTGGATTGTTTTATCACAGGGTCGTACATGGGACTTGGTGAGACCAAATTAGGAAGAAAAGGGGTCGGGGGCTGACTTTACACACGAACATATCTGATTTACCAAACCACTTATTCCTACTAGATCGCATTGCAGCTGAAGCCTATCTCAGCTGACACTGGGGAAAGTCAGGGTATACCCTGAGCAGCTTGCCAGACCATCACAAGGCCAGTATATACACAACCATGTACACTCACATCTGAGGGAAATTTGCAGTGACCAATTAGCCTAATGTATCTGTTGTTGAACTGTAAGAGGAAACCAGAGTACCCAGAGGAAACCCATGCAAGCACAGGCAAAACATGCAAGCTCCACAAAGAGACACCCTTGCCAAACCCAGGACCAAGCTCAGAACCTTCCTTCTGGGAGGCAGCCATGCTAACTAGTATCCATTGTGGTGCCCTGCTCAAGCTTTTTTCCCACCATAACAACCTACAAAACTGCCTGAATATGACAGCAATAAGGCCCTGGTATTGAATACTAGGCTCAGTGTAGAGCTTGTATGTTGTTCCTGTTTTCACGGTTTTCCTCTGGGATCTCTGGTTTCCTTCTACCATCCAAAGACATGTACATTAGGCTAATTGGCTGTTCCAAATTACTGTGAATAATTTTGTGTATGTGCATACGTGTGTGTATATGTGTGTGTGTGTGTGTGTGTGTGTGTGTGTGTGTGTGTGTGTGTGTGTGTTGGTCCTGCGATGGTCAGGTGACCTCTTCAGGATGTACCCCCTTTACCCAGTATGGGCTAAAATAGGTTCCAGCCTTCGCACAACCCTAACAGAATTAAGAGGTTCAGTGAATGCGTGAGTGCGAGTGAATGGTGATGTGTTGTACTCACATGTTAAACAGGTTGAGTCCGATGCGGTACAGACGCTTACGTGCTACATCTGTGGACAGTGTCCCACAGTGCGTGTCTGGGCAGTGTGTACGTGGTAGAGACATTGTCATGTTCTCGCATGCTGAGGTGGATGTGCTGCTGCTGCTGATTGGCTCAGAGCTATTCTCTGACACGCTTTGATTAGTCAGAGGTTTCTCCCAAGCTGACTGGGCAGATTCTGCTTCGCTGGCCATTGGCTGCTGATCCAGAGCGATCTCCTCATTAGAAGGTGGGGCTGGGAACGCCGATTCAGCTGTGGTGGATGATTCTGATTGACCCCTGCTTTGGACTCCTGCTTGAGGGTTTGTAGCAGTTTCCTTGGTGATACCATTGCCTACAGAAACTGACTCGAGCACGGAGGATGACAGGCGAAAGTTATGGTTGTCAATTTGGACTGTCACGTCTCTGAAGGCCATCATTAGCTTGCTGGCGCTGCGAGGAATATTCTCTGCACCAGTGTTGTGTGTGGCCTCTTGAAGGGTGGTAGGGTCCATCAACAGCCCTTCTGTGGCTGGTCCAGGGGGTGTGGTTTCTGAAGCCCCTGCTCCTTCATCATCACCCACAACAGTCCAGTTGCTCAAGGCCTCATCAATTGAGCGAGCTAATGACTGCACCTGAAATGTAAGATGAAACAGAATAGATGAGAGTAGAATTCGGACTGATGCTATAAAGCCAGGCGGAACTGTTGCATAGTGGGTAGCATAGCACTGCATAAAGGTCCTCAATTCGAGTCCTGGGATCAGGTATTTGGGTGTGAAGTTGACATGATCTTCCTGCCTGCGTGTGTTTCCTCCAGATGCTCTGGTTTCCTCACGTAGTCCAAAGACATGCACATAGGGCTACGGCTCTATCCCAAATTGCGATAATAAAAATATGGGAGGGAATTTGAGTACCTGGATGAATCCCACACAAACATGGGGAGAACATGCAAACTCCATACAGAAACGCTCTCGCCAAGCTCAGGACTGAAGCCCAGTACCTTCTTGCTGTGAATTGGATGCTTTAACCATTACACCACCAAGCTGCCTTAATTCTGCCAGTAAATGCATATAGCTAGTACTATTAGCTTGCTGTGCTAATCTACAAAGTGAAACCAGTAGATCTCATTACATAACTATGATACGAGAAAGCTAATGTAAACATAATGTAAGAATGAATAAGGATATGATGTATCAGATTGAAGCTGTACCTGTTCACTGAAGGTGTCCTCCAAGTTTGTGAGAGTGTTAGTCGCACCTGCGGGCATTGAGCTGGAATGGCTGAGTGGGATTCCCATAAGAGAGCATCCTTCCATCAGTGCACGCTCGGCAGAGAAGCCGTCTCTCTGCACTCGCACCCTGCGTACAGACATGCGTCGTGGAATTCCACTCTCCAGAACCGAATTGCAGATCTTCTGGAAGTTCTTGCTGAGCTGATACTGACGGAACGCTGTCTGAATTTTACAGGCAGCACGGCGGGAGATCAATGCACCACCATACTTCTGCTCCAAATCCTCAATCTGAAGCAAGAGAGACAGACAGAGAGAGAGAGTGAGAGAGAGAGAGAGAGAGAGAGAGAGAGAGCGAGAGACACAGACAGAGAATAGAAACATATATAAAGTGATTAATTTTTGACAGCATACCAAGATAAGCACACAATACATTCACACTCCTTCACACTGCAAAGGTTATTTACTTTAGTTTTTCACTTGCTGCCATGGAAACATGCTTGATCAACAGCAAGCCGATTTTAGCAAATACGCCCACATACAGCAGCGAGTAACCCTTCTCTTGAGTTCAATCTCCAGCGAAGTGGATAATTAATTTGAGTTTTAAAAAAGCGCCCCTAAAGTGTGATT
Organism: Plotosus lineatus; assembly: GCA_024760905.1. Taxonomy (NCBI): domain Eukaryota; kingdom Metazoa; phylum Chordata; class Actinopteri; order Siluriformes; family Plotosidae; genus Plotosus; species Plotosus lineatus. The sequence continues at coordinate 104,825,659 of CM045728.1, forward strand.
GTGTGTGTGTGTGTGTGTGTGTGTGTGTGTGTGTGTGTGTGTGTGTGTGTGTGTGTGTGTGTGTGTGTAATTTATTAAATAATAGGGTATATAAAGGATTTTGTCTTTCATATTAAAAATTAACAAGACATACATCATTAAATCAGCAATTTGGAGTGTTTTTGTTCATCCATTCATTCATTTTCTAAGCCGCTTAATCCTAAGGATGGTCGCGCGGAGGTTGGTGCCCATCTTAGGCGACTCTGGGAAAGGGTGGTGTACACCCACACTGAAAGAGCGGTGTACACTGAACAGCTTGCCAGGCCATTGCAGAGCCAACACACACACACACAAACACACACACACACACACACACACACACACACACACACAATCATTTACAGTCACTCATTTACAGTCACACCGACGGACAGTTTGGAACCACTGATCAGCCCACTGTGCATGTTTTTTGACTGTGGGAGAAAACTGGAGTACCCAGAAGAAACCCACACAAGCACAGGGAGAATGTGCTATCTCTACACAGAAACGCCCTGAGCTCAGGAATCGTACCCAGGACCAGCTTGCTATAAGGTGAACGTGATTACAACTGCGCCGGAGTGTTTTTTACTTACAAATATAAAATACACACATGTATGCAATGTTCTGGCAAGCTATTCAGGGTGTACCTGTCTGGTGCTTTATGCTAATTGGTGATCACAAATCGACTCCAGGTGTGATTGTGAATGTGAATGGTTGTGTCCAGAGACAGCTAAGCTAGAGAAGCCTAATCTTTTATAAGATTTGTTACAATGACTGCCTCGTATGCATGGCAGTTATGATCTGTAGGCTGGGTGGATGCATTGCAGATGCACACTTATCTCAGGCAAGTGGATATTTCCTTCACCCATATTTTTACGAGAGTCCACCCTTAAAATCGGTCTGAATGGTAATCTTATGTTAGTCCAAGCAACGGTGATATTAGACCTAACCAGTAACAACTGAGATAATTTCCGCCCACACCATATCTAACTTTACCAAAAGAACACACTCATGCCTAGAGTGTTTGGTCTTGCATTGACTCCTGATGTTATGTAAAATGATGCACAATTTTGTGAATGTGTGCTATTACACCTACAGGAGATTCAAACTCACCGGGCACATTAGAATAATTAGAATGTGCAAAACCAATATTTAAATCCAGGTTCCACCCCTTACTTTCCAAATGATGTTAATAACCACTTCACACCTACTATCTTCACACACTATTTAACAGCCTGCGCATGCAAATGAGCGAGTTTATATAGAGCTGTAAAGCGAGGGTTGCAGGTTTTTATTCTGACCAAGAAGGTGTCACACTTGATTCCATTTGTTTACTCGGTTCATCTTGAAGTGTGTTTCCAATTTGGCTGGAATGAAAGCCCGCAGTCTCACCGGCACTTTGTGGATAAGATTGAAGACCCCTGTAGTAGCTTTCTTTCTTTGCCTTCTAGAAATCCAGGCTTCCAAAAGTGATCCCTCTCACTGTGCCCTTGAAAAAAAACCCACCCATGTGTGAATACCGTGTAATTATGCAGATTTAGGAGCTACCTAAAGGTGGAGCCCTCCATGAGGTTTTCATAGGCTTGTTTCTTTTTTATGTATATTTTACGTATTTTTCTTTTTGGACAAATCAGCAGAAGCATGCTAAAACGTCTTTACATTATTTCCAAAGCACATACTCTACTATGTGCATCATTTGGCAGACATCCTTATCCAGAGAAAGTTATAACTAAACAATTGAGGGTGAAAGGCCTGGCTCAAGGGCCCGACAGTGGCAGCATGGTGATGCTGGGGTTTGAACCCCCAATCTTAAGAACAATAAAACAGAGCCTTAACCACTGCACCATGAGACAAGGGAGGCTATAGCCTATCTTAGCCAAATCTGGGCGAAGGCGGGGTACACCCTGAACAGTTTGCCAGTCACGGCAGGGAAACACACACAACCATTCACACTCACACCCACACCTAGGGCAATCTGGAACAGACAATAAGCCTAACTAACATGTGTATCCTCGGACTGCGGGAGGAAAGTCACACAAGCACACAAAAGAATGTGCAAACTCCACAAAAAATGCCCTGGTCGACGTAGAAATGCCCCCTGGGACTGTGAGGCGGACATTGTTGTCTAACACTGTTTCAATGTCTGCAAAAACTGAAACTGTGTTAGTATACAATGTTTCCCAATGTCAGCTGATGTCGAGTTTCTGCAAAGAGCAAGCAGCCAACCAGCAGTGCGTTGCATGATAACCAACCAGCATCATGATAACCAGTATTTTAGACTTAGTACCCAAGCGTTCTCTAAAGCAAGACGTTACTGGCATCCATTATGGGCAGTATACCTGTTTCTGTTTGAGATCTGGAGACAGCTCGTAGTCCGAAGTGTGTGGATAGGATGTAGAGCCCAAGAGAGCAGCGTCCTTCTCTTGCTTCTCTTCCTCCCCTTCAACTGGACAGACGGAACTGCTGCACGGACAGAAACTTTTTGTTTTTACTATGAGTGTGGCACAGAAAGCATGGAAACACCAAACGATGACGATGTGTAATTCTGATGTACCGTTATGCTGAAATCGTGTTCTGGAGCTACATTTAGTCTGGAAAGCTATTTTTTTTTTTTTTTCCCAAATGCGACATAATCATAAACAGTAGGGAGTGAATACTGAAATTAAGCACTCTGGCTGTCATGGCTCTTAATTTAAAGAGGACGTGTGAGATTTTTCTACTTTTTCTACCTATAAATGTTACATGAATCCAGAGTGTCCTATTAAGGATTAAGCAGTTCAGCAAATAAGTGGATGAGTAGTGTGTGTCATGGTGTGTTGGGCCTTCTATTAGCTACGTTCTTAACAAATTGCTGCATATGTGCACACAGGTGCAGAAATACAGAGGGGATGTGGTATGCTTTGTGTGAATGAGCTGACAGACACTCAGGATTAGCTGGTGATCACTTTTTAGGTGACAGGGAGGCAAACATTATTAATCCTTCCTCCAGTGACAGCATGGCTATTAGATCCCATGGACTCCCTGAAGCAGATGGCTACATGCATCAACATGGATTCTAATCTGTGATCTCCAGGTTGGTAGTTGCCTACCTTCTCGATATGTTACCCAGTACCCTTGTGTATATATTTAAGTTGTATAACTAGACAAGCACCATATCATTCAAATTACTGAAATTCTGCATACTGGTAGAACTATATATGGATTTAATGGCTGCATAGAGACTGTAAACAGGGATTTGACCAAACTGTCTTAGTTCATATTCAATGCTAAAGTGCTTTCTCTCATGTATTACCCATGTGGGAGATATCCAGTATGTATTTACATTCAGGACCCCCCCCCCCCCTCCCCGCCCCCAGTGCAGCGAACTGGGTTATAAAAGGCGGGTCATGTCTCTCACTGTCTATGGTGAGAGGTTCATGTAAAAGAACCATTGCTGACTTTTGTAAAGAGAAGCTGCAAAGCCGTCAGCGTGTTTCTGTCCCTTGCTAAAGGGTTGTGTCAGGACGGGCATCCGACGTAAAAACCTATGCCAAATCAAACATGCGAATCAGATGGGAAAAGGGGAAAAGCCGAAAGGAAATGAAGAAGAAGAAGAATACAAACAACAAAATATACAAACAATCTCAGCAATTATATAATTAATACATGGATCGCAAAAGTAAGTTTTCTGAGACCACACATTAATATAATGCTCCTAAATGGTTTATTACAATCACAGTGAAAACATTTTCAAGTTTATATAATATCAACGGTCCCATGAGGGTTCTATTTAAACTTTTAGCTTGTAATTATATCCTTGTTGTTTTCTTTGTGGACGTTCTCATAGGTATACTCACTTATCTCTCATTCATTTGCTGAGCCTAAATCTTACTAGCGTTGGGGAGAGGCTCGAGGAGGGTACACCCTGAACAGCTCAGCCAGGGCAACACACACACACACATACACACACACACACACACACACACACACACACACAGCCATTCATACTTACACTCATACCTAATGACAATTTGGAACTGGCACTAAGCCTCTTGTACATGTCTTTGGACTGTAGGAGGAAACCAGAGTACCTGGAGGAAACCACCACATGTACAGGGAAGAAATGCAAACTCCACATAGAAACATCCAAGCCTAGGAACCACTGTGAGGTACACATGCCAACCACTATATGGGATATTTTTTTGAAAGAAAGTTGAATCTCTGTGTTGTTTGCAAGGCAAATTAATTTTATAATAAAACATTAGCAAGCCTTTGATTTAATATTAAAGAAAGGCTTAATGGGGCAGGCCTAATTTGCAAGTCGTAAAAAAAATGCACCAGCCTAAAAAATTATTGGTGAAGATCAGGAATTGCTGGAGCGAATGTCTGCAGATCAGGATTATACTGTTTTATGAGATATATTAGAGCTTTAACTGGGGCAGCAAACAATGGTAACAATGCAAATAAATACAGTAAATGTTTTCTCAATTAAAAGTTGGAATATCCATCTATAAAAGTTAATACTGTAATGTGTTGGGGGTTTGGTGGCAGGGTTTAAAAGAAAAAAGCAGTAAATTGGATTTATTTGATTGAGTTTAAATTTTAAATCATTTCAAATTAAATTATTAGTTAAGAAAACAGTTAATTCTAATGAGAATTATAAAAACACTCAGTATAAAATAGGGGTTATAAAATTGACAAATAAATCACAGGAATGGTGAAATCGGATTGGTTTGCTACAGCGTCATTATTTTGAGGCAATGTGATGGCCTGGCGCGCCACCTAGGGTGTACGCCGCCCTTACCTAGAGTCGGCTGATATACGCGCCACCTTCCCTAATAAGGATTAAGTGGCTTCGGAAATGAATGAATGAATGAATGAATGAATTCTGAGTGGACAATATTTAACTCAAAATGAGAGACACTCACATTTAGTCATGGTCACTTGGTGTTTGTGGCATTATAATTAAAAAAATAAATCATAAAGTTTCTATAGTACTGTATATACTAAGACACCTTTATAGAGCGCGGCCTGCTTTCATTTCTGAATGACACCAGAACAGATGCTGTCTGCTAAACAGAGCTAACATATCTTTAGTATATGTATATGTAGTAACAGGACTTTAGAATTAAACAGCAATACATTGTTTTTTTAAGATACAACGTATGCAGTCCTGGGATGGCATGGCGGCGTAGTGATTAGCTTGTTTGTTGTACAACAAGAAGGTCCTGGGTTTGACTCCTGGGTGCCGTTGTTTCTGTGTGAAGTCTGCATGTTCTTCTTGTGCATGCATGGGTTTCCTCTGGGTATTCCAGTTTGCTTTCAGAGTTCAGTGTGCATTATATGCACATTAGGTTAATTGGCTGTTCTGGATTGCCCCTAAGTGTGAGTGTGAATGACTGCGTGTGTGTGTGTGTTGACCTGTGATGGTCTGGTGACCTGCTCAGGGTGTACCACACCTTTGTCCTGTGTCGGCTGAGATAGACCTTGGCCTAGCTGTGACTGATAAGATTGAGTGATTCGGTAAAAGGGTGAGAATAAGATGAGTATTCAGTTCTCCGTATTCTTTACAATTAAGATTCCTGTCTTTTTCACATACCACACTACGTACTATAAAGGTTTAAGGTTTGGATTTGAGACATAGCCCGGGGAGTATTTCTGATTTTCTGGTACTTAATACTGGAATTAATGACTTTGTTACCACTGACAGGTTTATACTCTGCATTCTCATACGCTCTTTTTCAGACAGAGATCAAGTGGCTTTTTCTTGTTCTCAGTCTACCTCTCCAGCTTCAGTTCAAATGATACCATAAATTCCAGGCATCATCCATCAAACTAACACAGTCATCATTAATCATCAAACTGTCGAATAACCTACCAGAGCCCTCCAAAAAAGCCTCTGAAGCGAATTCAAGATAATCTAGCCTGTTCAGGACTAACCCACCACAGCACAATCCAGTGACATCTGAAAACTGACTGACCTAAATTTACTATCTTTTAATTGGTAATAAATCAAAGCACATTTTATTCCGCATAGCTAATTAACACTGCTTAATTACACCATGGTGTGCATGGTCTCTGTGTTATCTAGAGCTTCACAGAAACAATTCTCCAACTGAGGTTTTCATTAAAAATGTGGATTCATCACAGCACACAGCAAAGAAATCCAAACAACTTCTACATTATTAAGCCATTATTTATAGCGTTTATCCATCAGGGCTGAGGGGTAAGCTGGAGTCGGTCAGCGAGGCTTTTGGGTAAGATACAGTATACACCTTATGGCCGGTGGCGTAGTGGTTAGGGTGCTGTGCTCATGATCAGGAGGTTGTGAGTTTGAATCCCACTGAGACCCTCACTGTGCTAAGACCCCTGGGCAAGGTCTCAACCGCAAGTGTGCCTCTGTTCACCCAGCAGTATAAATGGGTACCAGTAAAATATACTGGGAAGGTAAACCTGTGATGGACTAGCGTCCCATCCAGGGGGAGTTGAACTCCTGGTTGCTTCACACTATGGAAACCGGGGATAAGCACCGGCCTGATGAGCCACAAGGCTCGGGTGTAAAAACCCAACAGACTTAAGTGTTACAGTATACACCTTGGATCGGTCTCCAATTTATTACAAGGCTAACAAACACACACACACACACACACTTCATTCAAATGGCAGATAGACCTTGTTAATTATTGGTTGATGAGTTCACGCTAAAATTAGCACCTATGGGGAAATAGCCAGCTGACCTCATGTGCATGTCCTTGGACTGAAAGAGGAAACCAGGGTACCCTGAGGAAACCCACACAGACATGAAAACTCCTTATAAAAAGGTACTTTTTTTTTTTTTTTTTTTTTTTTTTGTTCAAACCCTGCACCTTCACTTTGAGTGACATGCATTACCATGTTTAATGAAGCACTGATCGCAGCTGTGTCGTAATGGTTAAAGAAGTAGGATTAGAACTGTGAGGTTATTGGTTCGATATCCAGACAGGCAGAAAATATGTGTGGTGGTGGAGAGGGAAGCACCGTGCTACCCCTTCTCTACCCTCACGACTAAAGTTCACTTGATTGAGAAAGGCACCTACCTAACCAGCAACTGCTCTTCGAGTATCACAGTGTGGCCGTCCACCGCTCCAAGTGGGTGTGCTCATTGTTTAAGTGTGTGCACACTTCAGACGATCCCAAATTTCAAATACAGGACTAATACAGTACACACTCACAAAAAAATAATAATAAAATTTAAAAATCAACATATGGAAATGCTGTGCATCTAGACAGGACAAGCAAAGAGCAGCATCTCACCCGATGAGCCCATCTACGCTCAGTGCAACTGGGCGCATGTAAAAATGGCATACGGATGTAATATTAGTGTCAAATAAGCATTAATCATTAATCCCAGTAGAATTAAATAAAAAGATAAACAAATATGTTAGCAATGTCTAAAGGGCTTCATTTGATATATCCAGGTTGCACGATTTGCTGAAAAGAGTTTGAGTTTGATAAACAAAAAGTGTGATATTGCAGTGAAATATTTGAGAATTTGATTCACTGAAATATTAACTCTGCTAAGATTGATGCATAACGAAGGCCCTGAGCTGCATTTTAATGACATTTTAGAAGAAGCCTGGCTTCCTGTGTAGTCCTAAAGCAATTACCTGTGGTCTACTAAAAATTCTAGATATTGCACTGTACTGTAAAAATGTTGAGTAAGATATTAACAGGCATCCAGTGAAACAAGACGGAGGGCCACATTTGGCCATTAAGCCTTGAGTCTGACTCCTGTGCTGTGAAGTGGGACAAAAGCAAACCTAAAGTAGATCCACGTGAAACACTGGCTGAAGAATCGCTATTATCTTTGCTACAGGGCTGTCAGGTGAAATCTAACCCAGGTAGGAACGTGTCTGTCTAAACTGACTGTTTTTTCAAGCCTGTCCTTTACAGTAATAACGTTTGACTCACAGCCTGGTGATGATATAACGCTGCATGGCATTTCACTGAGTGCAATAGTGATGCTTTTAAAACTGGCATGAACCTGAGTTGACATAATTTCCTCACTGATAAAATTTTCCTAAAGAAAACCTTCCTTATGCTTTCACACATGCACATATACATTATTATAACATTCTGAACATTATTAAGTATGTATGAGCATTACAGGAGGAGAATGTCTGTACGTGTACTTTGTTCAGCAAGAGTTATTGAAGAAAGCTCACACAACGCACCATTTTTCCTGTGAACGCAAATGTGAAGAGACTTTTATTGCAATAAAACACACACTGCTGACTTGATACTTTGTCAGCACAACAATCAGTAAGTACACTAATACATGAAACACTCTCTCTCTCACTCACACACACACAGACACACACACACACACACTGAACAGCTTGCCAGGTCATTGCAGGGCCAACACACACACACACACACACACACACACACACACAACTTCTAATATACCATGCATGCTGTACAAGGGTAACAATCAACATTTGTATATACAGTAATACACTATAGTCCTATTTTAGACTCATTAAAATTAAATATACAGTCTATTTGAAAAAAAAAAAAAAGCTCATTCAACATACATGGTTTTCAAAGGCCATTATGCTGGGGAAAGGATGAAAGGTGTTAAGCAGTAGAATAGCCATCAGATAAAAGCTAATTACACCATGAACATGCCTGATGCTGTGATGATTTTAAACTAACCAAATCCAGTTTGAATTTTGGTTTGCAATAAACTTTAATTAAGTTAGCTATTGATTTCTGAAATATGTTACATGATACAAGATTATTTGTGTCATCAAACAAAATAGCTTGGACTACACTTGATAGCATTTCTAGTAAGTCATTCACAATATTATCAACAGAAACTAAAACTGAAATATCATTAAAGGTTTGTTGAAAGTAGCTTATTAAATAACACACATTAAATTCACTCACTGCATTTACTCACTCGACAACCTGCTTAATCCTTCTATTAAGGTCACAGGGAGGCTCGAGCCTATATCAGTCGACACTCAGTGAAGGCATGGAGAGCCCTGACCCCAACTCCACTGAATATCTCTGAGATGTGCCCCAGATCCCTACATCCAACATTACTGCCTATGCTCACTAATGCTCTGTTAGCTGAATGAGCACAAATCCCCACAGTTGTGACAGGAAGGGCATCCGATGTAAAAATCTCTGCCAACTTAAACGTGCGAATCAAAATGATTTGCTGTGGCGACTCCTGAGTAAAAGGGAAAAAGCCGAAAGGAAGACAGACAGACTAGCAAATCTTAAATGTCTCCACAGCAGTTATGAGGCCAGTGGAAAAGGAATCATCATAACCATTGAAACCACCTTTTCTAGAAAGGAGAATACATCCTGCCACCAGATTATCATGGTGCTACTGAGGTCCGAACATCACAGACAGAGTTGTCATCACCAGTTATGACTGTGATGGATTCATTCATTTTCTGAACCACTTAATCCAGGTTAGGGTCAGGGCAAACTGGCACCCATCTCAGTTGACTCTGGACGAGGGCAGAGTACACCTTGGACAGCTCGCCAGGCCATCACGGGCAGAAACGCACTAACGGCTATGCAGCCTACTCTTGATGAAGGTCAACAATTGTTGTTTTACATGCCTCTCACCACAGACAGTGAGAGATATGGCCAGTCTTTGACAGCCCTCTTAGCCCACTTAGCAGCAAAAACCAGTGATAGTGGGGCCCAAACCCCGACCTGCTGATGAGTAATCCAGCACTTTACCACAGGGCCACTTCTGCCCCCATCTGTAATTGTGTGTGTGTGTGTGTGTGTGTGTGTGTGTGTGTGTGTGTGTGTGTGTGTGTGTGTGTGTATATATATATATATATATATATATATATATATATATATATATATATATATATATTCTATATCCATCTATGTATGTTTGCCAGAGCAAATTGCTTTTTTTTTTTTTTTTTTTACATAGGTGCAATTGAGAGCCATGTGTATGGGTCCAACAGTGGCATTTTGGTGGTACTGTGGCTTGAGCTTTGCTTTGCTTTAGAGATTGAGAACTGTTTCAGTGAGAGGTGACATCACTAACCAATAATCCACCATGCGACATGTGAAGCGCCTTTATAATTTCACGAGATGTATTTTTTCACAACGGCACATGATCTCTTTTAGTAGAAAACTCAAGAATAAATAAACGAATAAGGTCAATCTGTAACATTACAGAAATAATGTTCCTGTGATGTTGTGAAAACATGTAATAATGGTTGGCTTCACAGTCTGTTCACACAATACCCTTGATTAGTCACAGAATGCCTGGTTGAAAGATTGCCATGAGATTGCTGAAACGTTGATAGGCGTAAAAAACTTCTGGGACCATATGAGCTAGAGTAATGAATGGTTCTTGTGGAAGAACTTGTACATGGTTTGATCTTTAAAGGAATTATCATGTGCTTTTAATTAACTCATTTTCCCTTTTATTATTTCTTATACATATCATTCATGCTACCCGTAGTAACTTCATCCATTTTCTTCTGATTATCTAGGGTTGGGTCATGGTGTCAGCAGATCTTGATAGGAAACCCACTCATCTCCCCACTTTCTAGCTCCTTCCTGAAAGTGTTCCCAGGCTAGACAGGATCATTCATTTTAGGAACTTCTTAATCCTAATTAGGGTTACGGGGAGACAGACATCCATTTCAGTCGCCTCAGGGAGAGGGCAGAGTACCCCCTGGAGATCTTGCCAGGTTATTCTTGGTTGTCCATCAGATCAGATGATGACGTTTGCATTTTGCGACTCAATGATGAATGCGAAGGTGGCTCTGCAATTCTAGCCTGGAAGCGCAGAGTCTTGAACAGTGGGGGCATTGGAAGTCCATTCTAGTGATTACTGCTGATGCAGTTCTGTGCCGTTTGTATCTGGCAGCAGTGAACTTCTGGCACCGCACTTCTTCAAAGTAGGCAGCTGCTTTGTGGATTGAGGCCACCCATTTTTGTCTGTCCATAGCATGCTGCTCAAGTTCCTTCAGCTTGACATGACACCACTGGATGTTTACTTTCACAGTGTCTTTGTATCACAGCTTTGGGCGGCCTTGGTTTCTTTTGCCAAGCTGGAGTTCACCGTACATCAGACGTCTTGGCATCCTGAACTCCTCCATTCAAATTACATGCCCCACCCATCGAAGTTAAGCCTTGATGAACATAGACTCAATGCTGGTGGAGTTGGCACACTCTAGGACCTCCAAGTTGGTGACGTGGTCCTGCCAGCTGATTCTGAGGATGGACCAAAGAGCTTGCATGTGGAAGTGCTCCAGCTTTTTGACATGTCTGCGATTACAGTGTCCATGTTTCACAACTGTAGAGAAGGGATGGGAGTACCACAGCATTGTAGACCTTCAGTTTTGTTGATAGCCATATATGGTGTTGATTGAGCACTCGGGTGCGGAGTCTGCCCAGTGCCTGGCTAGCCTTGCTGATCCTATAACTGATTTCTTTGTCCAGGGAGCCATCACAGGAAATGGTGCTCCCCAGGTACTTAATGTTCAACACTGGCGAGTGGTCTGTCATCGATGACAATGCTGGGTGCGGGAGGGTGGGTGTTTGGTGCAGGTTGGTGAAGGACCTCCGTCTTGCTGAGACTGACGGTCAGGCCAAAGAGTTTGGAGGCCTCAAAGAAGTGGTCCAACATCATCTGCAGGTCGAATTCTGTGTGGGCCACAGGGTTGCAGTCATCAGAAAAGAGGACTTCTTGAAGGAGAGTTTGCAGTCTCTTTGTCTTGGCAGTGAGACAACGCAGGTCGAATAGGGAGCCATCCAAATGGTAGCGAATATAGCCCCCTTTCTCCAGGTCTCGCACGGCATGGGACAACATGCAGGTGAAGAACACGTTAAACAGGACTGGTGCTATGACACAGCCCTGCTTCACACCATTGCTGATTGTGAAGGCTTCTGACACATTCCCACTGGAGAGGACCTGGTCAGTCATGCCATTGTGGAAAAGCCTGATCATTGATACAAACTTTGGCGGACATTCGATACATTCTAGGACTGTCCAGAGGGCCTCTCTATTGACTGTATCAAAGGCCATGGTCAGATCTATGAAGATAGAGAATAGGGGCATGTTTTGTTCAATGCACTTTTCCTGGAGTTGTCCCATGGCAAAGATCAGATCAATAGTACTTCTGCCAGGCCTGAAGCCACATTGTGCTTCTGGGAGGTTTTGCTCTGATACTGTGATAAATCTGTTGAGCATGACTCTGCCAAAGATCTTCCCTGCAACAGAGAGGAGGGAGATGCCCCTGTAGTTCCCACAGTCGGATTTGCTTTCCTTGTTCTTGTAGAGGGAGACAATCAGGGCATCACGGAAGTAGGACATCATGAAAGGCTTTGAAGGTGTTGGGGCCTGCTGCTTTGTAGATCTTGGCAGGAACGCCATCTCGGCCCGAATTTGCCTGACAGATCGCCCTTTTGATTTAATGTATTGTCGGGGGTTCTGCGAACGAGTCTTGCACTGGCTGCTGGGAAATCTGGTTCAGTGCGTGTGCCTCAACTGATGAAGGCTGGTTAAGCAGCTTACTGAAGTGCTCAAGCCCTCTTGGTCTTTGATGAGGGCAGAATTGTCTGAGGACAACAACGGTGAGCAGCCTGAGGTGGAGGGGCCAAGAACTGTCTTCAGAGCGCTGAAGAATTTGTTGGAGTTGTGGGTATCTGCATAGTGCTGGACTTCAGCAGTTTTATCCTGCCACCACTGGTCCTGCATCATTCGAAGGTCAGACTGGACCTTTGCTTGCAGAGTTTTAAATCTTTCATGCTTAGAGACAGAGGATGGATCATTCTGCCACTCGATGTAGGCCTTGTTTTTAGCATGGAGGGCTTCTCTCATCTTGTCATTGTTTTTGTCGAACCAGTCTTCATGCAGTCTAGTTTTAACTCCAAGCACTTCTTTTGCAGTCTTGGCAATGGTATACTTGAAAGAGGTCCAATTTTCGGTGCTGCTTTTGGAGGTCAGATCATCTTTGAGTTTTCCATCAAGTGCTTCTTGGAACTTTGCCAGATGGATTGGATTGTTCAGCGTGGTAACATTGTAGGAGGCCCTGACAGTCTTGGGTCGGTTTCTGTAAAGCAGAGTGATGTACAGTGACATTACGGCCCTGACCAGCCTGTGATCAGTCCAGCATTCAGCACCTCTCATGGCACGGGTCACTTGGACATCCCTGATGTCACGTTGACGTACAATAACAAAGTCGATCATGTGCCAGTGTTTAGACTGTGGGTGCATCCAGATGGTTTTATACTTGTCTGCCATCCTGAACAAGCTGTTAGTGACACAAAGGCTGTGTTCTGCACACTTGCTAAGGAGGAGCAGGCCGTTTTCATTGATTTTGCCTACACCATGTCTGCCCAGAATGCTTTTCCAGCTGCTGTGGTTTCTTCATACTCTAGCATTGAATCATCTAGCACAGCAAGTTTGTCACTCTGTGAAGTTGACCTGATGACCTCGTCAAAGTGTTCATAGCACTGCTCTTTGTCTTTACCTGGACTGCTGAGCGTAGGAGCATATGCACTGATGACTGTGAGGTGTCTGGCCTTGCTGAGAGGAATGCGCAATGTCACGAGACGTTCACTGATTCCTACTGGCAGGGGTGGTATGTGCTTCAGCAGTGCTGTTCTAATGGAAAACCCAACACCATGTATAGTGGTATGAAAAAGTATCTGAACCTTTTGGAATTTCTCACATTTCTGCATAAAATCACCATCAAATGTGATCTGATCTCTGTCAAAATCACACAGATGAAAAAATAGTGTCTGCTTTAACTAAAACCACCCAAACATGTATAGGTTTTCATATTTTAATGAGGATAGCATGCAAACAATGACAGAAGGGGGAGGAATAAGTAACTGAACCCTCTGCCTAAGGCAGGGGTGTCAAACTCGTGCCAGAAAGGGCCATGTGGCTGCAGGTTTTTGTTTCAACCAAGCAGCAGCACACCTGACTTTGCTCATTTAATCAACTCATCTGAGTGTTCAGGCAGCTGATTGGTCAGTCTCTATACAGAGCACACAGATTGACCAATCAACTGCCTAAACACTCAGCTCAGTTGATTAAATGAGCAAAGTCAGGTGTGCTGCTGCTTGGTTAAAACAAAAACCTGCAGCCACATGGCCCTTTCTGGCACAAGTTTGACACCCCTGGCCTAAGGAGAATTAAAGAGCAATTGAAACCAATTTTTACCAAACAGTTTAAGCAAACCACCCAAATATTTACAAGTTTTCATATTTTAATGAGGACAGCATGCAAACAATGACAGAAGGGGGAGGAATAAGTAACTGAACCATCACATTTAATATTTTGTGCCCCCCCCCCCCAGAAGCAATAACTTCAACCAGACGCTTCCTGTAGCTGAAGATCAGTCTGGCACATCGATCAGGACTAATCTTGGCCCATTCGTCTTTACAAAACTGCTGTAGTTCAGTCAGATTCCTGGGATGTCTGGCATGAATCGCTGTCTTGAGGTCATGCCACAGCATCTCAATGGGGTTCAAGTCTGGACTTTGACTTGGCCACTCCAGAATGTGTATTTTGTTCTTCTGAAACTATTCTGAAGTTGATTTACTTCTGTGTCTTGGATCATTGTCTTGTTGCAGCATCCATCCTCTTTTTAGCTTCAACTGTCTGACAGATGGCCTCAGGTTTTCCTGCAAAACATCCTGATAAACTTTTGAATTCATTTTTCCATTAACGATTGCAAGTTGTCCCGGCCCCGAGACAGGTGCTACCGAACTGTCCTGTTGCCCTTAGATTCAGAAACAGAGCGACCACTTACCCATGGACTGCTTGCGTGCAGGTTTGTCACTACAACCACCAGTGTTCATCTCCCCCTGTTGCTCCGCCACACACACGTCGCCGCAGGACTTGAGGGGTGTATGCTGACAGGTCGGTAATAAGTTGATGAGATGCAAAACGAACCTGTGCGTGAAGGCTTTATACTGAGAAGACCGTTGCACAGGGGCAATCTACTCTCTCGGACTGGGGAGTCTTGATCCAGTGGCACGGGGAACCATTACAACGGGAGACTGCCAGGCTGCAGTGGATGGCCAGGACTTCTCTCAGTGCCATGTCCAGTTCTAGGCGCTCCACGACACTTGCTGCCACTGCCTTCACAACTGTTGGATCTCAGGTGATGATCTCTTCCGATTGTTCTACCAGGAGTCAGTCTTCGCATGCAGTAGGGCTGGCACAGCCCAAACCTAACTCACTGAGGGTTTCAGACCTATCAGCTACCTTCACCTGGTTCAACCGACTCGCCAAAGCCGTTGTCCGGTGGGTGGCCGCTGTTGCATGCAACAGCTTCAAGGAGCCACAGGTGAAAGCTGAGTGCCAGGTGAGGACCAGTGACAGGACCAGGGGCTGCCCTAAGAAGGGCATGGCGTGCCCCCTGCCAAAGGTACTACCTCTCCCTGACACCCCAAACTTGCCAGGTTATTACAGGCCAGGTTTTTTACAGTCATGTGAAAAAGTTAGGACAGTTAACTCCTTATTAAGAAATGTTCACACAGCATCCAATGGGGGCATCTGTAGCCTAATGCTTAGGAAGGGGCTTTGGGACCAAAACGTCACTGATTCAATTCCTGAGCTTGCAGCAAAAAATGCGTGGCAGTGGGGAAGTGAGCAGCACCTTCCCTTCCTCCACATAAATGGCTGAAATGCCATTGAGCAAGGCACCTAATGCCCAACTCCTCGCCAGGTGCCTCCAGTTTGTGTGTTTGTGCTCATTGTTTACATATGTGGATGTGCTCACTTTGGATTGGTTAAATGCATAGCAAATAATTTCCCTTATGACATTAAGAAAGTCAATCAAAAGCTTGCTTTTATTTATTTCTGGAAAAAGAATGTGATTTAATAGTAATTAAACAACATATATTAATATATTTTTACTCATCAAACAAAATATATAAGAGGTAATGCATATGTCAATGGAGGAAATAATTAGGACACAATCAATTTCTGCTACAGCTTTAATTTTTTTTTTTTTTACGGATGATTTCACATGTTCTTCAAGCACCCTGTAATACACAGACAGATTCATGGCAGATTCTATGACTGTCAGCTGGCCAGGTCCAGCTGCAGTAAAGCATACCTAAACCAAGACACCTCCACCTCCATGCAACACAGATGGTATGAGGTTCTTTCCCTGGACTGCTGAATTTGTTTTAAACCAAATATGTCTTCTCTTTTGAGGTCAAAATGATTCAACTTTAGACTCATCTGTTCACAGAACATTATTCCAGAAGACCTGATCTTTGTCTACGTTCTCTCTGGCAAACATCAGTCTGACCTTAATGTTCTGTTTAGCGAGCAAAGGTTTCCTCCTTGCACACCCTCATGACGGTCAAACTTATGTTGTCTCTTTCTGAAAGTAGAGTCATGCACTTTCACATCGACAGTAATCAGATCCTTCTGTAGCTCCTCTTAACATATTTTAGTACTTTTGATGATTTAGCATCTTGTGGTCTGCTCTGGGGTGAACTTGCTTGGATGGCCAGACCTGGCATAGTGGCAGTTGTACCGAATGTCTTCCACTTGTAAATAATTTTCTGGAGGGTGGAATGGCTGAAGTTAAAATCTTCTGATATCTTTTTGAATCCATTAACAGACTCATTAGTCACCACAATTTTCTTTCTGAAAGCTTCAGACAGCTCTTTCTATGTCACCATGCCACTCCGTCTGACTTCAACAGACAGGCATTTCATTTGCTGTGCCCCTAAGGTTTAAATAGGGTGAGCCTTCTTCAAAATGCTGGGTAAGATGTTCTGATTGTGTATACCTGATCTCATACACCTGAGTGTGATTATAGCCATTTAAGTGGGAAAATATGTGGAGGTATCCTAATGTTTTCGCATGAATGCATACATTATCCTTTCAGCATGTTCTATGTCTTGTCAGGGGCCTTATCTCACTTGGACATGCCCAGAACACCTCCAAAGGGAGCATTCTAATCAGATACCTGCACAACCTCAGTTGAACTCTTTCAATGTAGACGAGCAGCGGCTTTACTCCAAGTTCCCCCAGTTGTCTGACCTCAGGCTCTAAGGCTAAGCCCATAAATACCAACAAGTGATTTTAAATATCATTGGATAATTCCTATACGGGCTTATTGTGGGTTAATAAAACTTTTTATCAAGGATGTGCCTGGTCGCCAGATATCATCCATGTTGTGAAAGGAGTTAAGATGTGTACTTAAGGGATGTAATCCTAGCAAAATTAATGTGTGAGCATGTTTTTCTTTTTAACATGCTCACACCTCCACCCTCTCTCACTTTCTCTTCACTTATTTGTCTCCATCGCTTTCAACACACCCTCTCTCTGTAGCAAAAGCATACACACATTCTGTCTCTCTCATCACCTCTCTATTGATGTTCTGTTCTCTTGGCTCACTTTAGTATTTTCTTTCACCCTGATAAACACACAAACACACACTCTCTTGCCCTCATTCTTCTCAGATAAATTCACCAGGGAGGGCTTATAAACACGATCCCCTTGCATTTGCCATGTCAGATTATATTTTACTCACAGCCTGAGCTCACCCTCGTCTTCTCTTCCAAATTGAGTTTAAAAGGAAGGATCAGTATCCACACTGAAGAATGTGGACAGTGATCTACTACTTGACTCAGACTTTGGATGAGTGTAGCTTTTCACCTCATTGTCCATGAACCAAGGTTACAAAAAAAAAAAAAAAAAATTCAATATAGTGTTCAAAAAAACCCATCCCATCTATTTGTCAAACTGCTTAATCTTACTAGGATTGTGGAGAAGCTCAACTGATACTGAGGGAAGTACATCTTAAACAGCTTACCAGTCCAGTGTATGGCCAACACACTCACACCAAGTGGAAATTTGCAACAGCCAATTAGCCTAATATGCACAAGGAGAACAAGCAAACTCCATACAGAAATGTTCTCATCAAGCCGGGACACGAACCCAGAACCTTCTGGGTGTGAGGCAGACATGCTAACCAACTTGCCGGCCTCGATAAAAGATATTCATACTTTTTGCAACAATCCAGGAAGTTAATGTTAGCAGATTATGTGAATCATATATATTTACATCCTGAAAACAATGAATTGTATAGTCAATATTATTGAGCTATGAAATATTATATAGTCAATACCGTTTAATAAGCTAATGTACTGTATCTGTATATTGATTGACTAGTGTAAAGTACACCGAGATAGATATTTCCAAATTTGGGGGTGGTTTTTAATTAATTAATTAATTAATTAAATTAATTAATTAATTATTTGAGTCAAAGGTTTGAAAGTCTGAGTCACAAGCTTTAGCTGAACACAGAACCCAAATGGTCGTATATAATAGGCAGGTGGACTTTTTCAAAGTACATAACATTGCATCTAGTACATAATAAGAAATATTTTTAAAAATTACAAAGATTTTATACTTTTTTGAATAAAAATTGGTTGTATATAAGTGGAAAAATCTAACTCTGAGGGTATAATTTTCCAGATCAGTGCATTACAAGAAAAAACTGTGAACAACAGCAGGTTTTGGGGGTTCCAGAAAGAGCCTTTGCAAAAACATGAGTTGTCATAAAATTTTCAATAAAGTTACTTAAAAGGGAATAAAACCCAAATTTCATAAAATCTTATATATGTTGTGAATGTCTTTGCACATCAAAATGCACTCACTATTATCATTACAAGCTTCGAAATAAACAAAAAAGCTATGTTGTGAGTATACAAAAAGTCACATATGATTCAAGTGTATGTGACAGTAAATACAAATAAACAGTGGGATATCATTTGTTCCTTTAAGCAAGTGGATGTCTTTCTGGTGTACTGGAATAAAAATAGCAGACTTTACAAACAGCCTCCTGTAAACTACTGAACAAATTTTAGCACATTGCAAATTTGAAAATGTAAGTAAAAATAACCTGATATCAATATACAGGGATCCCTCACTTTCCGCGGTTAACTGGGACTAAGATCCCCCCGCGACCGCCAAATTCCACAAAGTAGGATCAACCCCCCCCACCACCCCATTGACGTATGTGTACATGTATATGTGTATATAATATCAATAAATACATATTCAATGCTATAAATGCGTTTAATAACAATTACATAATAAAAAATAATGCATAAGATGTAAATAAAATATAAATACACACACATACAGTCAGATGTGCACCTCACATTAAAATGTAAGTAGTTCTTTTGGGCTGTATTTTTGTTTTTGTTTGTTTGGGTTTTTTTTTTTTTTTTTGCATAATTGGCCTTGTTTTGCGGCATTTTCCTTAACTTTTCCCCTATTCTTCCATAATTTCTTTCATTTTTAATTCAATGAATATTTAAAAAAAAAAAAGCAATACTCTGAAGCCGCATGAATTGAAGCGCGAAGTAGCGAGGGATCCCTGTAAATATGTTCTTGTGTAACCGCTGAGTTTGGGAGGCTTTCATTTCGCTATCAGTTCACATTAATCAGCTAAACATGGTTCTGTTAAGATATTTCACCCCACAATGTATGTGTATTTTGTGAAGCACTGAAAATTTTCCATCATGACAACATGCTTAAACTGTGCATGAACAACTGCGTAGATATAAAAGTGCATAACTATAGCTTGTTGGAGAAACGAGCATAATGGATTTGACTTCCGCATTAATGATACACCTTTATGCTTATCAGATTCTACAGCACAACTATACAGAATGATATGTTGCTTTAACCATAGTATATATATATATATATATATATATATATATATATATATATATATATATATATATATATATATATAAAATGATAAGCATCCTTCTACAAAACTACCTGACCGGAATTACAGTTGTGAGTTCACCTTTGGCTTTGGTGGCCATTGTGTGAAACTTTTATGGAAGGACTTTGTTCTATGTTGCGTCTGTATCCTCTCTGAATCAGTTCCACTGTCACCAGTTACTTTCATCCCAAACTCGTTCCTAACTACATAGTCCAACACATGTCTGATCACATGATCTCCCAACACCTCCCTTTCTTAAGAAACACCCCACTAATGTCAAAAACTGGATTTCACAAGGTAACAACTTCTCTCCGTGCTTGTGTGGATTTTATCTGGGTGCTCCAGTTCCCTTCCACAGTCTAAAGACCTGCACATTAGGTGAATTTGCTATTCCAAATTGGCCCATGGCGTGAGTACTTGTGAATGTTTGTGTCTATGTTGGACCTGCCATGATCTGTTGTACTGTCCGAGGTGTACCCTGCTCACCTCCCATGTTTTTGAATATTCCCCTGCATTTTCATTCAACACAAGCCAAATTTGTCAATGGATTCATATGCAAATACCCTCTCTCAAATTAATTATATGAATAATCTCCTTTCACATTCTCACCTTGAACAGCCAATGGGATCAGGAGCTTCAGGGGCGGGGCAGCAAAACTGATGCAGGACAGTCTGACTCCTGTAAAAGACAAGTGAACATTTCTGAAAAAAATCACCTGCAGCTATTTTTTATTTACACCAGCATCTATAATGGCGTATTTCATATTTGCCCTGCCCCTAAAGCACTAAAACATCAATATACCAACTAAAATACTGTTGCTTTTGGCAGTTCTTTCTAAATTCAAAGCTGTGAATGTTATGTTAAAAGCTGAGAATCATTAGTAACCAACAAGCACTTACTATTTTACTACAGATATCCCTAACCCAACCCTTCAACATTACTAAATTTAAAAAGTTACATACTGACCATGAAGACACCCAACTGGGTGAGAAACATTGTTAATAAATATATTATTTTGCATAACACAATATTTAAAAGAATGTCATGTACTGAGTAATATGGACTTTTTGTGCATTGTTTCTCATCATTCAACAACTTTGGTTGCTGCTCCAAGCCTTAATTTATCCTAATGTAATATTCCGCCATGATCATAAAAACACACATTTATTATTAATTAAGGTTACATAAGTGCAGCTTGTCTGAATCAAAGTTTGAAAAAATCTAATTATTAGTCACTTAATTAATTTTCTGAGCCACATAATGCTAATTAGTGTCACAGAGAGGCTGATGCCCCTCTCAGCTGTCTCTGGGCAAGGGTAGGGAACACCCTGAACAGCTCACCAAACCATCACAGGGCCAACACATGCAACCATTTAAAATCCACCTCACACTTAGTGGTGATTTGGAACATCCAGTTCTAGTACCATGTAGGTTTTTGGATTGTGGGAGGAAACTTGAGTACCTGGAGGAAACCCATACAAGCATAGGAGAACATGCTGAGACACACTTCACTGGTTTATACTTGACTTTTTAACACACAGAACTGCCTAATCCCAGGAGTTGAACCCAGGCCGTGTTGCTATGAGCCTGATGTACTAACCACTGCACCACTGAAAATCAAACTAAATGTAATTAACTAAAAAAGTTTTAAAATGCACTGATGAGACTTCCACTCTCAATCAGCTATTAGACTGCTAATAGTGTTTTTTTGTCCTTTAAGGCGTGGGGTTTAGCACTTAACTGAGTAAGGGATGCTCTTCAGCATTTTATCGTTTCAACAGAAAGATCAAAAAGGGGTTAGAATTATCATAGATAGCTGTTTGAGTACCAGAATGTAGCACACAGTGCACTATCCGCTAATGTTTTGCTCAGAAAATAGCCACACGTACACTAAGCTTCCCCATTCCTTTGAGAAACGTTAATTACACACATAAATACAAACAGAGGGCAGCCGTGGCCCGTTGGTAGAGTACTCCATTATCAACGAGTTGTCATTGCTGTTCACCCAGTGCAGGAAACTGGGTTATCAAAGACCGATCAAGTCTCTCACTGTCCATTGTTAATTTTTGTCAAGAGTAGGCCACATAACCATCAGCATGTTTGTGGCCTGCTGAGTTGTCCAGGGGTCTTTGCCCAGAGATTGCCAAGATGGGTCAGCCTCTCCGTAGCCCTTATTAGGATTAAACGGTTCAGAAAATTAACGAATGAATAAATATGCATACACTTGCACATAAGAGAGAGAGAGAGAGAGAGAGAGAGAGAGAGACAGACATTATGAGAGGTGCACTGGGGTGGATGAGTGGTGCAAATGTACATTGTATTTCTTTCTGCTCCTCTCTCTCTCTCTCTCTCTCTCTCTCTCTCTCTCTCTCTCTTAAACACACACACACACACACACAAACACAGGCCCACAATCTCCATCTCTAGAGTGGATTAGGGGGCAGCTGGGAGATCAACTCTACATCGTATATGGGAATTTGACTTTAATGCTTCACTTAAAGCACAGTATGCTGCAGTCTCTCTCTCTCTCTCTCTCTCTCTCTCTCTCTCTCTCTCTCTCTCTCTCTGTGTGTGTGTGTATACAGTACATATTTTGGTCTGCTTGCCTGAAAGTGCACATTGGTATTCCTGAGAAGTAGGAAGTAATTTTATTTCGTGGAGTTTAACATTAATGAGACAGTTTTCCATCCTCAGACACGTGCTGCCTTAAAGCATTCCATCTTGCAAGCTGGTTTCTTACCACCACAACAACGCTCGCTCTTTACAAACAGCAATTCATATAATATATCTCAGAAATATCAGCTTTCCGTGATAATAAACCCAATGATTTCAACAGTTGCGGACGCACATTTCAGGAAATAATAAAATTTCTGCCAAAAAAAAAAAAAAAATTTTTTTCCTGATAAAACATTAATTAAGAAAGAATTCAGTTTTATTGTTTTATCAACTACAACCAGAATGATGAAACAGACACTAGAAAAAGAATCAGTATTTATAGCTGTCATAGCATACTGAGGAACACCCTGCAATGGACTGGTGAGCTGTTGAGGGCATCCCGTCTTTGCCCAGAGTCAGCTGAGATAGGCTCTAGCCTCCCTGGGACCCTAGTAGAATTAGTTCGGTAAATGACTGAATCATTGAATAACAGACATGATGACAATATCTTGTTAACATTAAATATAAATTTGGACAGATAAAAATTTAATCCTTTAATTAATAAAAAATGGAGTAATTTTAAGTAAATTGATCTAAGAGACCTACAACACATTGTGGCACTCTGTCGTAAGCTTGTGACCTCTGATAGAAACCTGCTGCAGTTATATAAGCAATAAAACGCTTGGACATTGTAATGTTACAGGAAATTGGGCTGTAAAAACTTGTCTCTAAAGATCAAAATGAAAAGGATTACATGACTTGGCCATGTACTATGGCTGTCCAATGAAAGGATCCCAAAAATTGCCCTGAGAAGGGAACCATCAGACAAAAGGAGGACGGGCTCGCTAAAAACAACCTGGTGTTGAAGCAGTGCTTAAATAGATGGATCTCTGATGGGGACAAGCATCTGCTCTTGTCAAAGACCCTGTAAGGTGGAGACAGCAAATTGCATCCATATGCATAGCTTCAAGTCTGTGGATAAGTAAGCAAGTACGTAAGTACGTGACATTACAAGGGGGAAAATCCAACATATTTCGTTTGGCAAAAGTATTTAATTCATTATTTTCCTATAGTATTTAATAATTAAACGAAGTGCTATTCAAAAGTCGTAGGCACCCTGTTTCTTTACCGCCACCTTACAATGATGAAGATATTGAAATCAACACCATTTGTTTGTCCATCTGTTTATTTATTTTTTATTTATCTGTCAGTTTGTCTATACTCGTAATCCTGACTACACCCAAGCAAGAATTTTCACTTGGTGGAGACACTACACCATCACAGCCTCAGAAATAAGCTGAACTTGGTATATCAAGGTCAAATGTGAAGGTCTGTTTAAGGTCACCAATTTTTTTTAAACCAGTGCTGGTGGAGAATCTGTTGCTATGGAAAAAAATGTTTGTATAGGTTTGAATATTAAAGAACTATACTGATGCAGCAATTCAATTTTAATAAAGAAACTGGTGGGCAGTGGTGACCTGGTGGTAAAAGGTGCTGGATCACTGATCGTAAGGTTGGGAGTTCAAGCCCCACTCTCAATAGGTTGTCAATGTCGTCACCCCCCCCCCCCCCCCCAGTGCAGCTAACTTGGTTATCAAAGGATGGCCATGTCTCGCACTGCCTATGGTGTGAGGCTGTAAAAGAACCATTGCTGATCATTGCTGAAGAGTCAGCTACAAAGCCGTCAGTGTGTTTCTGCCCTGCGATGGCTTAGTGATGGCTTACTGTCCAGGGTGTACTCTGCATTTGCCTGGAGCTGGCTGGGATGGGATGACATTTCAATGTCTTTTCCCATCAGTGTTCTGTAACTCCACACTGAACAGGCTTCAAACATGTTTCTTTGATCCATCCCTGGTGTTTTTCACAATATTTACTGCTTTTGTTCATTCATTCATTTTCTGAACCATTAATCCTAATTAGGACAAAGCTCTGCCCAAATAAGCTGATTCTGGGCAAGAGCAGAGTACACCCTGGACAGCTCACCAGGCCATCACAGGGCAGAAACATACTGATGGCTATACAGCCTACTCTTGACAAAGATGGTTCTTTTACAAACCTTCCATCATAGACAGTGAGAGACATGGCCAGCATTTGGGGACAATGACTACACACTGAGACTGGGACTTGAACTCCCAATGTTGGCGATCCAACACCGTTACCACCAATCCACCACTACCCATTTGTGCCGTCATTCTTTTTTTTTTAAATATGATTTTCTTTTCTGTCTTGATAAATGTTTCACAATCTTCATAAAAGGAAACCTTTTTGGACCCCATGCATGAGCCAGCTAAACAACAGATTTATAATAATTGAGAAAATTGATTCTGAAAATAATTAAAATAAAATTTTAATCAGTCTGTGATAGTCAGCTACCCAGGCACACTTTGTCCTGGGTGCACTTTACCCTGAGTCAGCTGGGCTCCATCCTCCGTTTAACCGTTCTTAGGATAAAATAGTGCAGGAAATGAATGAATGAATGAATTAATTAATTTCTTATCAGCCAGCCAGAAATAGATTTTAGAATTGTGACGGCTTCTCACATATATTCAATTAATCAGAAAATTACACTGAGGAAATTTTCACCAGTTTTGTCAGACATGTCAGACTAAAATTTTGAGAGTATGTGGGTTAGCAGGTTCATGCATGGGGCCATTGTTTTTTTTTTTGAATTGTCGATCATTTTCAATGATGTTATTGTCGGCTCTTGATGTGCATGGGCATCTACTATGCTAATCATCTTTGACAACCTCTCGACCTTCACAAAATCTTTGGTGCTCCTGACATGTATTCTTCTACTTTCATTGCAGTTACCATTCAAAAAAGATAACTATTTTGTTCGAGTACACCAAAAATTTCATATTAACATGTTTGTCAAATTTTGATCAAACCATTTTTATGTCATATCAGAAAATCAGACTTACTTGAAAGATGGTGTTATACTAAACTGAGCATATGAGCTACTTCAAACTTTCATCAGATATTGTTATTTAATAACTACTTCTCATGTATTAGTAATGAATGTAGCATATTACAGAAGAGCCCACTTTTTTCTCAAAAAGATTTAATAAATAATGAACAAATGAAGGAATGAATGAATATATGAATACTGCTTTTTTTTAGTTTTGCTGCCAAAATAACAATTTGTTGCAGTTAAACTCATCTGTGAGATGTTATTCCTTCTAAAACTGCACACATTAAACCAAGATTTTTTTTAAGCAAAGCGTCATGAGACCAGATACTGACTAGGTTTCATTTATTACTGTAAATTGGCCTCAATGGTATTTAATGCAGAGACATTTCATTTCATTACTTTTGAGGACATCCTGCTCCAAAGCTTTTTTGCTGATAGCATCATTAATATTTCAAGTGGTGGCTCAGTGATAAGGGTGCTGGGTGTCTGATCAGAAGCCTGGGGGCTCAAGTCTCAGTACCACCAAGCTGACACTGTTGGGCCCTTGAGTAAGGCCCAAAACCCTACAATACTGTCTGTCTTACTTTCAGCTTTTTCCCTTTTACTCAGGAGTCACCACAGGGAATCATCTGATTCGCACGTTTGATTTGGCAGAGGTTTTTACGTCGGATGCCCTTCCTGTCACAACCCTTTTAGCAAGGGACAGAAACAGGCTGATGACTTTGTAGCTACTCTTTACGAAAGTCAGCAATGGTTCTTTTACATGAACCTCTCACCATAGACAGTGAGAGACATGGCCCACCTTTGATAACCCAGTTAGCTGCGGGACTCGAACCCCCAAAATTTGGATCAGCGACCCAGCGCCCTATACCACTAGACCACCACTGCCCTTCTTGGGCACTACAATACTCAGGTGCATAAATGGGATATATGTTTAAGTCGCTCTAGATAAGGGCATGTTCCATAAATATAAATTTGTTTTTGTTCCATGTACTATTAACAGCAACACACACACACACACACACACACACACACACGTGTGTATACTTCTCAATTTGAATATAGGCAGCTTTGCTTTATACAGTATTGATCTTTCACTCACAGGTTTAATGGGTGACGTGAGTCCTCAGATTTCTCTTTGACTTGTTTATAGGAGGCAGTGGATAGAAATGATTTGGAAAACCATGCACTAGGAAAAATGTTGCATGAATGTCAATGCTAGTTATTTTCATTTTGATATGCAATGTTATTATTATTATTATTATTATTATTATTATTATTATTATTACTACTACATTTACTACTATTACTACTAGCAGTAATAGTAATAGTAGTAGCTATGACTATCCTGCTGCTTACTATAATATTCCATTATAAATACTATTTATTTATTTGCTTCAGCTTCAGGCTGTACAGTACAGTACAGTACTATATAACCTCTGTCCATTCCCTGCATGGCTTTAAGGCGGGTTGCGCAGGAGAAAAGCGATAAGCTCGTGCACACCGCCCCGTTGCGCGTGTAACACATCACTCAGAATACAATCAAACTGAGAACTGAGACGTTGTTATGTAATTCAGATGTCTTGCGGTCATCCGTGCAGTTTCCCTTTCGGAGTTGATTGCATGAACCCTGATTTGAATCTAACTTACTCGGAATTCCTTGGGCCAGTCCGACAGAGCGTGGTGGACATCTGGGGCACCAGGGACCGGCAGCGCGTGTCTGCGTCCGTGTCCTCTGTTGACGAGTCTATGCTCGCAGCGCTGGGCACGGCGGGTACCAGCTGCATGTCTTGTGCTGAGTGTCGGTCGGTTTGAGTAGTCGGTATCCGCAGAGGAGGAGGTGTCCCGCTTCTGCTGGCCACGGCGGAGGAGCTGCAAGAGGGCGGATGAGGCCGCGCGGGGTGCCGGTGTGTGGCGTCGTGGAGCCGCCGGTTTTCTCCAGCCAGCTCCTTGAGCTTGCGCTCGAGTGTGTCGATGCGACGCCGCTGGGTCTGAATGAGGCCCTGCTGATTCTGCACGATAGTCGTCAGCTCCTTCAGATAGAGCACCGCCTGGAGAGGGTTCTCCAACAGGCTCGACATGCTGCCGGACCGAGAAGCGCGCCGAGAGAGAACGGAATCAGCTGCTGCGCGCTCAGCTGGACTGGGAGTGTGAGAGAGAGAGGCGAGCGAGCGAGAGAGAGAGAGAGAACGAGAGAGAACTCCCGCCTCCGCCACCAGAGGAAAGGATGCGCGAGATGGTGCTGATGAGAGGACGCCAAAACAGAAGCACACGGGGGGGGCGGGGTATCAGGTGTGACGCAGTGACGCACGAAAGGCGCACAGGAAGGAATCGCTCATGCTGTTAGGGAAGACAGTCAGGACAAGAGGGTTCATTCCCGAATAACTTCTAAAGCCATAAACGTCTTACTCGCCCAGACAGACAGAGAGGCAGCCACGCAGGCATACAGGGAGATACTGACATGAAGAGATCAATACATGATGCCTGACATTTCCTAAAACCCTTTACATTACAGTACATGTGTGATTGTAGCTATTTTAAATGGGAAAAGAAATGGGGGTGTCTTAATTTTCTCCTCCATTGAAATATACATGTTGTTCATATCTTTTGTTTGATGAGTATAATTTATGTTTCATTACAATTATTCAACAAATCACTTTCTTTTCCAGAAATAAATAAAAACAAGTTTGGACATTTTTATATGAACATTTCTCAATAAAGAGTTGACTATTTAATGGGACGTTTATATATAGTGGTTAGATATAGTATATATATCTACATAAATACACACACACACACACACACATATATGTGGAGCCGGTGTTGTAGTGGTTAGAGTGTTGGGCTCATGATCAGGAGGTTGTGAATTCAAATCCCACTGAGACCCTCACTGTGCTAAGACCCCTGGGCAAGGTCTCAACCACAAGTGTGCCTCTGCTCACCCAGCCGTGTAAATGGATACCAGTAAAAATATACTGGGAAGGTAACTTGCCATCCAGGGAGAGTTGAACTCCTGATTGCTTCACGCTCCGGAAACCGGGGATAAGCACCGGCCTTGATGAGCCGCTAGGCTCGGGTATAAAAACCCAAACAGTCAATCAATATATATATATATATATATATATATATATATATATATATATATATATATATATATACACTAGTCCTCAAAAAATTACAATATTGTGATAAAGTTCATTATTTTCTGTAATGTACTGATAAAAATTAAACTTTAATATATTTTAGATTCATTGCACCCCAACTGAAATATTTCAGGTCTTTTATTGTTTTAATGCTGATGATTTTGGCATACAGCTCATGAAAACCCAAAATTCCTATCTCAGAAAATTAGCATATCATGTTCAGGTAGTCTAAACGAGTTATTAACCTAATCATCTGAATCAACCAATTAACTCTAAACACCTGCAAAAGATTCCTGAGGCTTTTAAAAACTCCCAGCCTGGTTCATTACTCAAAACCGCAATCATGGGTAAGACTGCCGACCTGACTGCTGTCCAGAAGGCCATCATTGACACCCTCAAGCAAGAGGGTAAGACACAGAAAGAAATCTCTGAGCGAATAGGCTGTTCCCAGAGTGCTGTATCAAGCCACCTCAGTGGGACGTCTGTGGGAAGGAAAAAGTGTGGCAGAAAACTCTGCACAACCAGAAGAGGTGACTGGACCCTGAGGAAGATTGTGGAGAAGGGCCGATTCCAGACCTTGGGGGACCTGTAGAAGCAGTGGACTGTGTCTGGAGTAGAAACATCCAGAGCCACCATGCACAGGCGTGTGCAGGAAATGGGCTACAGGTGCCGCATTCCCCAGGTCAAGCCACTTTTGAACCAGAAAACTCAGTGGTCCAAAGTACTTTTTTCAGATGAAAGCAAATTTTGCATGTCATTCGGAAATCAAGGTGCCAGAGTCTGGAGGAAGACTGGAGAGAAGGAAATGCCAAAATGCCTGAAGTCCAGTGTCAAGTACCCACAGTCAGTGATGGTCTGGGGTGCCATGTCAGCTGCTGGTGTTGGTCCACTGTGTTTTATCAAGGGCAGGGTCAATGCAGCTAGTTATCAGAAGATTTTGGAGAACTTCATGCTTCCATCTGCTGAAAAGCTTTATGGAGATGATTTCATTTTTCAGCACGACCTGGCACCTGATCACAGTGCCAAAATCACTGGTAAATGGTTTACTGACCATGGTATTACTGTGCATAATTGGCCTGCCAACTCTCCTGACCTGAACCCCATAGAGAATCTGTGGGATATTGTGAAGAGAAAGTTGAGAGACACCAGACCCAACACTGTGGATGAGCTTAAGGCCGCTGTCGAAGCATCCTGGGCCTCCGTAACACCTCAGCAGTGCCACAGGCTGATTGCCTCCATGCCACGACTCATTGAAGCAGTCATTTCTGCAAAAGGATCCCGACCAAATATTGAGTGCATAACTGAACATAATTATTTGAAGGTTGACTTTTTTGTATTAAAAGCACTTTTTATTGGTCGGATGAAGTATGCTAATTTTTTGAGATAGGGATTTTGGGTTTTCATGAGCTGTATGCCAAAATCATCAGTATTAAAACAATAAAAGACCTGAAATATTTCAGTTCGTGTGCAATGAATCTAAAATATTTGAAAGTTTAATTTTTATCAGTACATTACAAATAATGAACTTTATCACAATATGCTAATTTTTTGAGAAGGACTAGTGTGTGTATGTGTATATATATGCACACACATCTTTTCCTTTTGGCTGTTCCCTTCAGGGGTCGCCACAGCGAATCATCTGTGTGGAAGTCATATTAATGATCCACATGTTTGATTTGGCACAGGTTTTTACATCTGATGCCCTTCCTGACCCAACCCGCAAGGGGCAGAAATACACTAACAACTTCGCAGCTACTCTTGTCGACAATCAGCAATGGTTCTTTTACAGCCTCTCACCATAGACAGTGAGAGACATGGCCAGCCTTTGATAACCCAGTTAGCTGCACTGGGGGGACAGTGACAACCTTGTGGAGAGTTGGAACTCAAACCCCAACCATAGGATCAGCAATCCAGCACCTTTTACCACCAGGCCACCACTGCCATATAGTATACTTATATACATATATATATACATACACAGTATATAAACATATTTAGAAAAATTAACTATAAGTTTGGCAAAAAAAAAATCCTTTGCAAATGTGAGCAGTATTCTGCAGAATGAGTAGTTCCAACTGTAACGGTTGCTGTTCTGCCTCATCTTCCCTTAACAACAACAATATATATATATATATATATATATATATATATATATATATTTTTTTTTTTTTTTTTTTTAATATATGGTGCGAGTTACCTCTGGGTACTCCGGTTTTCTCACACAGTCCAAAAAAATGCACAGTAGGCTAATTCTTCTTCTTTTCCTTTCGGCTTTTCCCTTCAGGGCTCGCCACAGCAAACCATCCGCCTCCATCTCACCCTATCTTCTACTCTTACTCCAACTACCTTCATGTCCTCCTTCACCACATCCATAAATCTTCTCTTTGGTCTTCCTCTCGGCCTTCTTCCTGGTAGTTCCAACCCCAGCATCCTACTACCAATATACTCACTATCCCTCCTCTGTACATATCCAAACCATCTCAATCTAGCCTCTCTGACTTTGTCTCCAAAAGATCTTACATGTGCTGTCCCTCTGATGTACTCATTCCTGATCCTATCCATCCTCGTTACTCCAAAGAGAATCTCAACATTTTCATCTCTGCTACCTCCAACTCTGCCTCCTGTCTTTTCCTCAGTGCCACTGTTTCTAAACCATACAACATCGCTGGCTTCAACACCGTCTTGTACACAACCATTCATAATTACATCCGCACCTAGGGGCAACCGGGAATATCCAATTCACCTAATGTACATGTTCTATATAAACAGACAAACTATAGGAAGAAACCAAAGTACCTGGGGCAAGCCCACCCAAGCAAGCACACAAACATGCGAACTCCACACAAAAACACCTTCACCAGGGACTGGGCCAGAACCCAGACTCTTCTTGCTTTGAGGTGAGTGTGCTAATCACTACATCACCATGCCATCCATAAATGCTTCCTGCAGAAAGCCAGCACTCTGATCCGATAGCGCCTGTATTTAGCAAATGCAGTGTTGCTATAATCGCCACTGTCTGATTTTCCAACGCATTTACCGGCAGAAACACATTACGCTCCAAACAGGAAGTATCATCATCCTCCCCTTCACACACCAGTGACAGATGCTGTCTCTCCATGGTGTAACCCTGTAAGATACCAGGAACTCAGGAAGGATGGAGTCAGCTCAGAGTCACGGCATCTGAGGTGATATTCACTACAGACAGGGCCATCGGGGGATCAGGAACTGCAGACAGACATTTGCCGGATGAGTCATGTATCATGTATGAACATATACAGGTCTTATTACATTATCTGTTTTATTAATTAATTAATTTTCTCATTCACGCATTCATTTTCTAAACTGCTTAATCCTAATTAGGGTCATGGAAAGGCTGGTGCCCATCACAACCAACTCTGGGCGAGGGCAAATACACCCTGGACAGCTCACCAAGCCATTGCTATTATTCTTATTTTTATTCATTCAGTTATTCCTTTACGAAGCCATTTAATCCTAATTAGGGTCATGGTGAGGGTGGAGATTATCTCAGACAACTCCAGGAGAAGGCAGTTTCCACCCACAGTCCAGAAATATGAGTGCCTGGACGCAATCTACGCAAGCACAGACAACATGCACACTCGGTCCCTGAGCCCAGGAATCGAACATGGGGCCTTCTTGGTTTGAGGCAGCTGTGCTAACCACATAAGTCATCTCACAGAATGCCTGTAATGTTTTTCATCAGCTGAGAAGATTGTACCTGATTCTGGCAGTTTGTGCGCTGTACAGTTGACCTCTTTTCCTGGACCTGCTGAGTTAACCACAGCCACAGAGATGACGTGTCGTGAAAAAGGCCACTGAAAGTGTTGACAAATTTGTCTGCGACCATTACAGGCATCGCATGCTGACTGTGATCTCCTGCCACAATGAGGTAATGCAAAATCTCTCCATTGGGGTTTACAGGAGGCTCCCATTCCATGTACACTGAATCCCAGTCCAAACCCAAACACGACAGATTTCCAACCGCCTCGGACACTGCAACACATACACACAAGATTAAGATCTTTTCTTTTTCTTTAAGATTAAGATCTTTTCCCCAGTGCCACTGTTTCTAAACCATACAACATCGCTGGCCTCATCACCATCTTGTACATTTTTCCTTTCATTCTTGCCGATACTTTCCTATCACACATCACACAGGATACTTTTCTCCAACCATTCCAACCTGCCTGCACACGCTTCTTCACCTCTTTTCCACACTCTCCATTGCTCTGAATTGTTGAGCCTAAGTATTTAAAATCCTCCACCTTCTTTGTCTCTGCTCCCTGTATCCTCACTGTTCCACTTGGGTCCTTGCCGTTCACACACACATGTTTTCTGTCTTACTGAGGCTAACCTTCATTCCTCTCCTTTCCATGCCGCCACCTCTCCAGATTTTCCTGCACTTGTTCTCTGCTCTCACTACAGATCATAATGTCATCTACAAACATCATAGTCCATTAAGTTTCTTGTCTAACCTTGTCTGTCAGTCTGTCCATCACCATAGCAAACAAGATGGAAGATGGGGCTCAGAGCGGACCCTTGATGCAGTCCCACCTCCACCTTGAACTCATCTGTCACACCGACAGCACACCTCACCACTGTCTTACATCTCTCATACATGTCCTGTACCACTCTAACATACTTCTCTACCACTCCAGACTTCCTCATGCAATATCTCAGTTCCTCTCTCAGCACCCTGTCATATGCTTCTCCAGATCCAGAAAGGCACAATGCAGCTCCTTCTGACCTTCTCTGTACTTCTCTATTAACATCCTCAAAGCAAACACTGCATCTGTGGTGCTCTTTCTTGGCATGAAACCAAACTGTTGTTCACAAATGCTGACCTCTGCCCTTAGTCTAATTTCCGCTATTCTTTCCCATAACTTCATCGTATGGCTCATCAACTTTATCCCTCTCTAGTTGCCACAACTCTGCACATCTCCCTTGTTCTTAAAAATGGGCACCAGCACACTCCTCCTCCATTCCTCCCACTCTCTAAGACCTTGTTGAATGTTCTTGTCAGAAAATCTACTGCTACCTCTCCTAGACACTTCCATACCTCCATCGGTATGTCATCAGGACTTACTTCCTTTCCATTCTTCATCCTTTTCAATGCCCTCCTCACTTTACCCTTACTAATCTTTGCTACTTTCTAGTCCTCAACAGTCAGCTCTTCTATTCTTTTTTTCTCTCTCATTTTCCTCATTCCTGGGCAGTGGTGGTCTAGTGGTATAAGGCGCCGGATCGCTGATCCAAAGGTTGGGGGGTTCAAGTCCCACTCTCCACAAGGTTGTCACTGCCCCCCCAGTGCAGCTAACTGGGTTATCAAAGGCCGGCCGTGTCTCTCACTGTCTATGGTGTGAGGAATGTAAAAGAACCATTGCAAACTTTCGACAAGAGAAGGCTGCAAAGCCATCAGCGTGTTTCTGCCCTGCGATGGCCTGGCAAGCTGTCCAGGGTGTATTCTGCCCTTGCCCTGAGTTGGCTGGGATGGGCACCAGCCTCCCCGCGACCCTAATTAGGATGAAGCGGTTATAGAAAATGAACTGATTTTCCTCATTCATCAGCTCTTCAAAGTACTCTTTCCATCTTCCCAGCACACTTCTGTCATCAGTCAATACATTTCCCATCCTGTCCTTAATCACTCTAACTTGCTGCACGTCCTTCCCATCTCTATTTCTCTGCTGTGTTTCCAACCTAGCATACAAGTCATCATACGCCCTCTGTTTGGCTTTTGACACTGCTACCTTCACCTTACGCTGTGTCTCCCTGTACTCCTGACTGCTCCTACTACTTTGCAGTCACTGACTTCCTTCAAATTACATCGCCTACACAAGATGTAGTCTACCTGTGTGCTCCTACCTCCACTTTTATAACTCACCATATGCTCCTGTCTCTTCTGGAAGAAAGTATTCACCACAGCCATTTCCATCCTTTTTACAAAATCTTTCAAGATCTGTCCTTCTGTCCTTGATACCAATCCTGCCCATCACTTCCTCGTCCCCTCTGTTGTCTGCACCAACATGTCCATTGAAGTCTGCCCCAATGACCACTCTTTCACCTCTGGGGGTACTCTGCATCACTTCATCGAACTCACTCCAGAATCTCTCCTTCTCTTCTAGCTTACATCCTGACTGTGGGGCATAAGCACTAACACTGAACATCACGCCTTCAATTTCTAACTTGAGACTCATCACCCTGTCTGACACTCTTTTCACTTCGAGAACATTCCGGACAAACTTCTCCTTCAAGATGACTCCTATTCCATTTCCCTTCCCATCCACACCATGAAAAAACAACTTAAACCCCGCTCCTAAGCTTCTAGCCTTGCTACCTTTCCACCTGGTCTCCTGAACACACAGTATGTCCACCTTCCTCCTCTGCATCATGTCAGGAAGCTCTCTAGCCTTTTCTGTCATAGTTCCAACATTCAAAGTCCCTACTCTCAGTCCTAGACTCATGATTTTCTTCTTCTCTCTCTGCCTTTGGACACACCTCCCACCTCTCCTTCTTCGACCAACAGTAGTCCAATTTTCACCAGCACCCTGTTGGCTAACAGCACTGATGGCAGTCATTATTAATCCGGGCCTCGACCGATCCGGTATGAAATTTGTCTTTACAGTTTGCATTTTGTATTCTGGCAAGTTTTACGCCGGATGCCCTTCCTGTCGCAACCCTCAGCATTTATCTGGGCTTGGGACCGGCGTGAGGGTGGACACTTGTTTGTGCCCTCTCTTACGACTGCATTGGATGTTCCAAATCACCCTCACGTGTGAGTGTTGGCTATGCGAAAGCCTGGCAATCTATCCAGGGTGTACCCCTCCCAAGCCTATAGTCAGTTGAAATGGGTGCCAGCCTCCCCACGGCCCAAATTAAAATAAAGTAGTTCAGAAAATTAATGAATATAATTCAGTTTTATTTGTTTAGCACTTTTTATAATTGACATCATAGCAAAGCAGCTTTACACAGTAAAAGCAGGAGTTTACAAAGTACAAAAGAGTTTAAACATTTTCTACAATCTCTACACTTCTCTGGGGCTTAAACCCTGACCTCCAGATCAGTAAACCACTGTCTGAACCACTGTGTTCCTATCGTCCTGAGAATGGCCAAGCAGTCTTATGTGCCAGATGTATGGTTCTATCACTTCCAGTTGACTGAGTAATTGGCTTTCCAAATGGGTGCATGAGTTTAAATCCCATTTCTAACATACTGTTTCTCAGTTCAATGCTGTTAAAAAAGATGGCCTACCCTTTCACACCAAATTGTGCATGTTTATTCTTTTGGCAATTCTTTTTTGTTTTGTTTGGTTGTATCTTTTACAAATTCTCAACCAAATATTTGACTCCATATTATAATTTCTGGTGTATTTCAATAGATATTAAAAGCCTCAAGAAATTAAAATAAACTCCCCAAAACATTTTTGAGATGTGCAACCAAAGAAAAATAAACCTCATTTCACATTCTGACATCTCAGTGTTTCAGGTTTAATGCTAGGTTGTACTCCCAGCGAAGAGGCATTAGTATGGGGACCTTATTATGCCCTGTAGGAGTAGTTGCCAATTGAAAAAAAAAAAGTTCATCCATCTGGAATTGCTACCTGGACACTTCATCATCATCATAAACTACTTTTTGTTCTGTTTAATCTAGGTTTGGGTTGCAGGGGCAGCAGTCTAAGCAGTGAGGTCCAGATATCCCTCTCCCCAACCACGTCCTTAAGTTCTTCTGAGGGAACACCCACAGATCATCTCTCTAGCATGTCCTGGGTTAAACCTACCACAGGTAGGCATTTGGGAGGCATTCTAATTAGATTCCCAGACCACCTCAACTGGCTCTTCTTAACGCAGAGGAGTAGCGGTTTTATGCTGAGCTCCGCCTGGAGGGCCAAGCTTCACACCGTATCCCCTGATGACCATGCAATGTTGCAGAGACCTGTAACCCAAGACAGTCTTACAACATCCAAAGCCTTGAGATATTCAGGGCAGATCTCATCAACCCTCAAAGTTTGACCATCGAGGAGCTTTTTGACTACCTTGGTGACCTCATCCCCAGCAGACCCCACCCAAACCCTAAGTATCTTCCTCCTCCATGGAGGGTGTATTGGTGGGATTGAGGAGGTCCTCAAAGTATTTCTTCAATGTCTTGACAACATGCCCAGTCGAGCTTCAGTATTTGTGGAGAACCTCTTCCCCCTCCTGAGGCATTGGATGGTGGTCTAGAACCTTTTTGAGGACAATGGATATTCACTTTCCAGGCCCTCACCAAACTCTTACCACACTTAAGATTTTGCATCGGTGACAGCCCGGGCTGCAACGCATACCTGTCTGCTGCCTCGGGAGGCCCACAGGACAAAAAGACCCGATAGGCCTCCTTTTTTCAGCTGGATGTCGCTCTTAATGTCCACCACCGGGTTTTGGGATTATCATCACGACAGGCACTGGTGACCTTCCAACCACAGCTATGGGCTGCTGCCTCAATAACAGAGGCATAAAACATGGCCCATTAGAATTCTATGTCCCCTGCCTCCTTTGGGTTGTGGATGTAGCTCTGCTTGTCTTGAGTTTGCGTAAATGGGGAAAAAATAAAAATTGCACAACAAGCATGCAGGATGACAGGCTCCTGAATGACTTGTATTGAACTTACTTAAATGGATGAAAAACTAATAACATTTCAAAATGATCTTACAAGTTCATGTCAACAACATAAGAAGTGGGATGTGAACCCACAGCTCAATGAGGAAATCAGACGACCTGGAAGAGTTTGACCATTGAGTCAAGCACCTTCGACTGCTTGTCCATTGTGATAGTTCAAAGAGCTTCAATTACACCAGATTATCTGAGAGTCAACACACGAGACCCCTTCAAGACTTGTCCTGAATTTACACAAAAGGGGTACAGAAAGAAAACCCTTTTTTTTCACAGATCTTCATGTATTACAAGTTCATGTATTACAAGTACAGTGTCAGAAGTGGGATCTGACCTCACTGCGCCATGAACAGATGAGAACATTCAGTCATCTGAGATGGCTTGACCCTTGAGTCTGGCACCGTTGACCACTGTCAGAAGTGGGATTTGAACTCATGCCTCCATGAGGAGACCAGAACACACCAACAACTGGAAGAGTTTGACCCTTGAGTCTGGTGCCTGAGATCACTTGGCCATTCTGACTGATTAAACTACTTTATTTACTCCGAATTATCCCACAAAACAACATTTGAGACCTCATTGATGACTTGTCGTTGGTTCACACAAAGAAAGGACCAAACTGTTAACATTTAATACTGATATTACAATCACAGGTTAACAGTGTCAGAAGAGCGAATTCCACACACACCTCCATGAAGAGACCGAAACACTCAGTCACCAGGAGGGCTTCACCATTGAGTCTGGCACTTTAGACTTCTTGTTAATTTTGGTTTTTCAAAGAGGTTCGTTTACTCATTATTCAAAGAAAAAAAAGAGCCAGCTTCATGACTTGTCTTGAGTTTGCTAAAATGAGGGGGAAAAAATACACAAATTTCACACTGATATGACAAGTTCAAATCAACCCTTTAAGAACTGAGAAACATACACCTCCATTAGGAGACCAGAACATTCAAACGCTGAAGTCTGGAACCTTTGGCTGCTTGGCCATTCTGACGATGAATAGAGCTTCATTTCTGACTTGTGATGACAAAATCAACTCATGCGACTCTAAAATGACTTATATTGAACTTACTCAACTGGGGCAAAAATGAAAAACATTTCACACTGATCTTACAAGTTCAGTCAACAACATCACAAGTGGACTGTGAACCCACTGCTCCATGAGGACACCAGACCACTAAGTCACGTGGAAGTATTTGAATATTGAGTCAAGAACTTTTGACTGTTTGATGGTTCAAAGAGCGTCAATTACACTTTATTCTCACAAAGTCTACACAGTAGACCACTTCATA
The DNA here is from genome assembly GCA_024760905.1 of Plotosus lineatus. Classification (NCBI taxonomy): domain Eukaryota; kingdom Metazoa; phylum Chordata; class Actinopteri; order Siluriformes; family Plotosidae; genus Plotosus; species Plotosus lineatus. The sequence continues at coordinate 104,864,080 of CM045728.1, forward strand.
GCGTGTCTTGAAATTGCGCAAATGGGGGAAAACAATTAACTTTTTCACTTATCTTTCAAATTCATGTCAACAGTGGCAGAAGTGGGATGTGACCCCACAGCGCCAGAGGGAGATCAGAACATTGAGTCATCTGGAATGGCTTGATCCTTGAGTCTGGCACTGTTGACCACTTGGTATGACTGTTGAAGAAGCTTCATTTACTTCTTATTATCACAAAAAAACAACAAGTGAGACCTCATTCTACACTTGTTTGAGTTCATTGAAATAGCCACATACGAAGGCTTAGATCAATGCTGTCAGAATTGGGATCTGAACCCATGCCTCCATGGGGAGACCAGAACACTCCAAGAACTGGAAGGGCTGGACTCTTGAGTCTGTGCCTTAGACTGCTCGGCTATTCTGACTGATGAAAAGCTTCATTTACTCCTTATTATCCCACAAAACAAAAGCGACCTCATTGATGACTTGTCGATAAACACAAATAAAAAACTTGACATTTCATACTGATGATACAATCACAGGTCAACACTGACAGAAATGGGAATGCCACACATGACCATATGAATAGACCAGAACACTCAGTCACCTGTGAAGGCTTGACCCTTGGGTCTGGCACCTTTGACTGCTTGGCCATTCTGACGATGAACAGAACTTAATTTCTGACATGTGATTACAAAATCAACTCATGCGACCCTTTCATGACGTGTATTGAAATTGCTCAAATAGGGCAAAAATGAAAAACATTCCACACTGACCTGACAAGATCAGTCAACAACATAACAAGTGGAATGTGAACCCACTGCTCCATGAAGACACCACACCACAAACTCATCTGCAATCACCTGGAAGGGTTTGACCATTGAGTCAAGCACCTTCAACGACTTGTCCATTCTGATTGTTCAAAGAGCTTCAATTGCACCTGATGATACCAAAACCCACACAGTGGACCCCTTCACGACTTGTCCTGAATTTACACAAATAGGGGAAAGACAATGAACGTTTTTTTGACATATGTTACAAGTTCATGTCAACAGTGGGATTTGAACGCATGCCTCCAGAACACGCCAACAACCAGAAGGGCTAGACCCTTGAGTCTGGCGCCTTAGACCGCTCGGCCATTGTGACTGGTTAAACTGTTTCATTTACTCCTTATTATTTCATACTGATAAGTAAACCACAGGTGATCACTGACAGAAGTGGGAATGCCACACATGCCTTCATGAATAAACCAGAAAACTCAGTCGCCTGTGAAGGCTTGACCCTTGGGTCTGGCACCTTTGACTGCTTGGCCATTCTGACTATTAATCGAGCTTCATTTCTGACATGTTATTATAAAATCAACTCACTCGACCCTTTAATGACTTGTATTGAAATTGCTCAAATGGGGCCAAAATGAAAAACATTTCACACCGATCTTCCAAGTTCAGTTAACAAGATGAAAAGTGGAAGATGAACCCACTGCTCCATGAAGACACCAGACCATGAATTCACCTGGAATCAGCTGGAAGGGTTTGACCTTTGACTGCTTGCCCATTCTGATGGTTCAAAGAGCTTCAATTGCACCTTGTGATCCCAAAGTCCACACAGTGGACCCCTTCATGATTTGTCCTGAATTTACACAAATGGGTGAAAGACAATGAACTTTTTTTAACATTTGATACAAGTTCATGTCAACAATGTCAGAAGTGGGATGTGATCCCACAGCGCCATGAGGAGATCAGAACATTCAGTCATCTGGAATGGCTCTTCCCTTGAGTCTGGCACTGTTGACCACTTGGATTGACTGTTGAAAAAGCTTCATTTCCTCCTGATAATCACAAAAAAATACCAAGTGATTATCCAGTGTTATGAATTCATTGGAGCAAATGCATACTCGACTGGAAGATTCAGATCAATGCTGTCAGAAGTGGGATTTGAACCCACGCCTCCATGAGGAGACCAGAACACTCCAACAATTGGAAGGGCTGGACCCTTGAGTCTGGCGCCTTAGACCGCTCGGCCATTCTGACTGGTTAAACTGTTTCATTTACTCCTTATTATCCCATAAAACAACAAAAGCGATCTCGTTGATGACTTGTCGATTCACACAAATAAAAAAAATTAACAATTCATACTGATAAGTCAACAACAGGTATACAGAGACAGAAGTGGGAATGCCATACATGCCTTCACGAAGAGCCCAGAACACTCATTCACCTGTGCAGGTTTGACCCTTGGGTTTGGCACCTTTGACTGCTTGGCCATTCTGACTATTAATCGAGCGTCATTTCTGACATGTTATGATAAAATAAACTCATGTGACCCTTTAATGAGTTGTATTGAAATTGCTCAAATGGGGATCAAATGAAAAACATTTCACACTGAACTTCCAAGTTCAGTCAACAACATTACAAGTGGAAGATGAACCCACTGCTCCATGAAGACACCAGACCACTGATTCAAAGGATTTGACCATTGAGTCAAGGACCTTTGACTGCTTGCCCATTCTGATTGTTCAAAGAGCTTCAATCGCACCTTATTATCCCAAAGCCCACACAGTGGCCCCCTTCATGACTTGTCCTGAATTTACACAAATGGGTGAAAGACAATGAACTTTTTTTAACATTTGATACAAGTTCATGTCAACAATGTCAGAAGTGGGATGTGATCCCACAGCGCCATGAGGAGATCAGAACATTCAGTCATCTGGAATGGCTCTTCCCTTGAGTCTGGCACTGTTGACCACTTGGTTTGACTGTTGAAAAAGCTTCATTTCCTCCTGATAATCACAAAAAAATACCAAGGGATTATCCAGTGTTATGAATTCATTGGAGCAAATGCATACTCTACTGGAAGGTTCAGATCAATGCTGTCAGAAGTGGGATTTGAACCCACACCTCCATGAGGAGACCAGAACACTCTAACAATTGGAAAGGCTGGACCCTTGCGTCTGGCGCCTTAGACCGCTCAGCCATTCTGACTGATTAAACTGTTTCATTTACTCCTTATTATCCCATAAAACAACAAAAGCGATCTCGTTGATGACTTGTCGATTCACACAAATAAAAAAATTAACATTTCATACTGATAAGTCAACAACAGGTACACAGAGACAGAAGTGGAAATGCCACACATGCCTTCACGAAGAGCCCAGAACACTCATTCACCTGTGCAGGTTTGACCCTTGGGTTTGGCACCTTTGACTGCTTGGCCATTCTGACTATTAATCGAGCGTCATTTCTGACATGTTATGATAAAATAAACTCATGTGACCCTTTAATGAGTTGTATTGAAATTGCTCAAATGGGGATCAAATGAAAAACATTTCACACTGATCTTCCAAGTTCAGTCAACAACATTACAAGTGGAAGATGAACCCACTGCTCCATGAAGACACCAGACCACTGATTCAAAGGATTTGACCATTGAGTCAAGGACCTTTGACTGCTTGCCTATTCTGATTGTTCAAAGAACTTCAATCGCACCTTATTATCCCAAAGCCCACACAGTGGCCCCCTTTATGACTTGTCCTGAATTTACACAAATGGGTGAAACACAATGAACTTTTTTTAACATTTGTTACAAGCTCATGTCAACAGTGTCAGAAGTGCGATGTGATCCCACAGCGCCATGAGGAGATCAGAACATTCAGTCATCTGGAATGGCTCTTCCCTTGAGTCTGGCACTGTTGACCACTTGGTTTGACTGTTGAAAAAGCTTCATTTCCTCCTGATAATCACAAAAAAATACCAAGTGATTATCCAGTGTTATGAATTCATTGGAGCAAATGCATACTCGACTGGAAGATTCAGATCAATGCTGTCAGAAGTGGGATTTGAACCCACGCCTCCATGAGGAGACCAGAACACTCCAACAATTGGAAGGGCTGGACCCTTGAGTCTGGCGCCTTAGACCGCTCGGCCATTCTGACTGGTTAAACTGTTTCATTTAGTCCTTATTATCCCATAAAACAACAAAAGCGATCTCGTTGATGACTTGTCGATTCACACAAATAAAAAAAATTAACAATTCATACTGATAAGTCAACAACAGGTATACAGAGACAGAAGTGGGAATGCCATACATGCCTTCACGAAGAGCCCAGAACACTCATTCACCTGTGCAGGTTTGACCCTTGGGTTTGGCACCTTTGACTGCTTGGCCATTCTGACTATTAATCGAGCGTCATGTCTGACATGTTATGATAAAATAAACTCATGTGACCCTTTAATGAGTTGTATTGAAATTGCTCAAATGGGGATCAAATGAAAAACATTTCACACCGATCTTCCAAGTTCAGTCAACAACATTACAAGTGGAAGATGAACCCACTGCTCCATGAAGACACCAGACCACTGATTCAAAGGATTTGACCATTGAGTCAAGGACCTTTGACTGCTTGCCTATTCTGATTGTTCAAAGAACTTCAATCGCACCTTATTATCCCAAAGCCCACACAGTGGCCCCCTTTATGACTTGGCCTGAATTTACACAAATGGGTGAAACACAATGAACTTTTTTTAACATTTGTTACAAGCTCATGTCAACAGTGTCAGAAGTGCGATGTGATCCCACAGCGCCATGAGGAGATCAGAACGTTCAGTCATCTGGAATGGTTCTTCCCTTGAGAATGGCACTGTTGACCAGTCAGTCTGACTGTTGAAAAAGCTTCATTTCCTCCTGATGATCACAAAAAAATACCAAGGGATGATTCAGTGTTATGAATTCATTGGAGCAAATGCATACTCTACTGGAAGATTCAGATCAATGCTGTCAGAAGTGGGATTTGAACCCACGCCTCCATGAGGAGACCAGAACACTCCAACAATTGGAAGGGCTGGACCCTTGAGTCTGGCGCCTTAGACCGCTCGGCCATTCTGACTGCTTAAACTGCTTCATTTACTCCTTATTATCCCATAAAACCACAAAAGCGATCTCGTCGATGACTTGTCGATTCACACAAATAAAAAAATTAACATTTCATACTGAGAAGTAAACCACAGGTGATCACTGACAGAAGTGGGAATGCCACACATGCCTTCATGAATAAACCAGAAAACTCAGTTGCCTGTGAAGGCTTGACCCTTGGGTCTGGCACCTTTGACTGCTTGGCCATTCTGACTATTAATCGAGCTTCATTTCTGACATGTTATTATAAAATCAACTCACTCGACCCTTTAATGACTTGTATTGAAATTGCTCAAATGGGGCAAAAATGAAAAACATTTCACACTGATCTTCCAAGTTCAGTTAACAAGATGAAAAGTGGAAGATGAACCCACTGCTCCATGAAGACACCAGACCATGAATTCACCTGGAATCAGCTGGAAGGGTTTGACCTTTGACTGCTTGCCCATTCTGATGGTTCAAATAGCTTCAATTGCACCTTAGATCCCAAAGTCCACACAGTGGACCCCTTCATGATTTGTCCTGAATTTACACAAATGGGTGAAAGACAATGAACTTTATTTAACATTTGATACAAGTTCATGTCAACAATGTCAGAAGTGGGATGTGATCCCACAGCGCCATGAGGAGATCAGAACATTCAGTCATCTGGAATGGCTCTTCCCTTGAGTCTGGCACTGTTGACCACTTGGTTTGACTGTTGAAAAAGCTTCATTTCCTCCTGATAATCACAAAAAAATACCAAGGGATTATCCAGTGTTATGAATTCATTGGAGCAAATGCATACTCTACTGGAAGATTCAGATCAATGCTGTCAGAAGTGGGATTTGAACCCACACCTCCATGAGGAGACCAGAACACTCTAACAATTGGAAAGGCTGGACCCTTGCGTCTGGCGCCTTAGACCGCTCAGCCATTCTGACTGATTAAACTGTTTCATTTACTCCTTATTATCCCATAAAACAACAAAAGCGATCTCGTTGATGACTTGTCGATTCACACAAATAAAAAAATTAACATTTCATACTGATAAGTCAACAACAGGTACACAGAGACAGAAGTGGAAATGCCACACATGCCTTCACGAAGAGCCCAGAACACTCATTCACCTGTGCAGGTTTGACCCTTGGGTTTGGCACCTTTGACTGCTTGGCCATTCTGACTATTAATCGAAAGGCCATTTCTGACATGTTATGATAAAATAAACTCATGTGACCCTTTAATGAGTTGTATTGAAATTGCTCAAATGGGGATCAAATGAAAAACATTTCACACTGATCTTCCAAGTTCAGTCAACAACATTACAAGTGGAAGATGAACCCACTGCTCCATGAAGACACCAGACCACTGATTCAAAGGATTTGACCATTGAGTCAAGGACCTTGACTGCTTGCCTATTCTGATTGTTCAAAGAACTTCAATCGCACCTTATTATCCCAAAGCCCACACAGTGGCCCCTTTATGACTTGTCCTGAATTTACACAAATGGGTGAAACACAATGAACTTTTTTTAACATTTGTTACAAGCTCATGTCAACAGTGTCAGAAGTGCGATGTGATCCCACAGCGCCATGAGGAGATCAGAACATTCAGTCATCTGGAATGGCTCTTCCCTTGAGTCTGGCACTGTTGACCACTTGGTTTGACTGTTGAAAAAGCTTCATTTCCTCCTGATAATCACAAAAAAATACCAAGGGATTATCCAGTGTTATGAATTCATTGGAGCAAATGCATACTCTACTGGAAGATTCAGATCAATGCTGTCAGAAGTGGGATTTGAACCCACGCCTCCATGAGGAGACCAGAACACTCCAACAATTGGAAGGGCTGGACCCTTGAGTCTGGCGCCTTAGACCGCTCGGCCATTCTGACTGGTTAAACTGTTTCATTTACTCCTTATTATCCCATAAAACAACAAAAGCGATCTCGTTGATGACTTGTCGATTCACACAAATAAAAAAAATTAACATTTCATACTGATAAGTCAACAACAGGTGATACAGAGACAGAAGTGGAAATGCCACACATGCCTTCACGAAGAGCCCAGAACACTCATTCACCTGTGCAGGTTTGACCCTTGGGTTTGGCACCTTTGACTGCTTGGCCATTCTGACTATTAATCGAGCGTCATTTCTGACATGTTATGATAAAATAAACTCATGTGACCCTTTAATGAGTTGTATTGAAATTGCTCAAATGGGGATCAAATGAAAAACATTTCACACTGATCTTCCAAGTTCAGTCAACAACATTACAAGTGGAAGATGAACCCACTGCTCCATGAAGACACCAGACCACTGAATTCAAAGGATTTGACCATTGAGTCAAGGACCTTTGACTGCTTGCCCATTCTGATTGTTCAAAGAGCTTCAATCGCACCTTATTATCCCAAAGCCCACACAGTGGCCCCCTTCATGACTTGTCCTGAATTTACACAAATGGGTGAAACACAATGAACTTTTTTTAACATTTGTTACAAGCTCATGTCAACAGTGTCAGAAGTGCGATGTGATCCCACAGCGCCATGAGGAGATCAGAACATTCAGTCATCTGGAATGGCTCTTCCCTTGAGTCTGGCACTGTTGACCACTTGGTTTGACTGTTGAAAAAGCTTCATTTCCTCCTGATAATCACAAAAATACCAAGGGATTATCCAGTCTTATGAATTCATTGGAGCAAATGCATACTCTACTGGAAGATTCAGATCAATGCTGTCAGAAGTGGGATTTGAACCCACGTCTCCATGAGGAGACCAGAACACTCTAACAATTGGAAGGGCTGGACCCTTGAGTCTGGCGCCTTAGACCGCTTCAGCCATTCTGACTGATTAAACTGTTTCATTTACTCCTTATTATCCCATAAAACAACAAAAGCGATCTCGTTGATGACTTGTCGATTCACACAAATAAAAAAATTAACATTTCATACTGATAAGTCAACAACAGGTATACAGAGACAGAAGTGGGAATGCCATACATGCCTTCACGAAGAGCCCAGAACACTCATTCACCTGTGCAGGTTTGACCCTTGGGTTTGGCACCTTTGACTGCTTGGCCATTCTGACTATTAATCGAGCGTCATGTCTGACATGTTATGATAAAATAAACTCATGTGACCCTTTAATGAGTTGTATTGAAATTGCTCAAATGGGGATCAAATGAAAAACATTTCACACCGATCTTCCAAGTTCAGTCAACAACATTACAAGTGGAAGATGAACCCACTGCTCCATGAAGACACCAGACCACTGATTCAAAGGATTTGACCATTGAGTCAAGGACCTTTGACTGCTTGCCTATTCTGATTGTTCAAAGAACTTCAATCGCACCTTATTATCCCAAAGGCCGCACAGTGGCCCCTTTATGACTTGGCCTGAATTTACACAAATGGGTGAAACACAATGAACTTTTTTAAACATTTGTTACAAGCTCATGTCAACAGTGTCAGAAGTGCGATGTGATCCCACAGCGCCATGAGGAGATCAGAACGTTCAGTCATCTGGAATGGTTCTTCCCTTGAGAATGGCACTGTTGACCAGTCAGTCTGACTGTTGAAAAAGCTTCATTTCCTCCTGATGATCACAAAAAAATACCAAGGGATGATTCAGTGTTATGAATTCATTGGAGCAAATGCATACTCTACTGGAAGATTCAGATCAATGCTGTCAGAAGTGGGATTTGAACCCACGCCTCCATGAGGAGACCAGAACACTCTAACAATTGGAAGGGCTGGACCCTTGAGTCTGGCGCCTTAGACCGCTTCGGCCATTCTGACTGCTTAAACTGTTTCATTTACTCCTTATTATCCCATAAAACAACAAAAGCGATCTCGTTGATGACTTGTCGATTCACACAAATAAAAAAATTAACATTTCATACTGATAAGTAAACAACAGGTGATACACTGACAGAAGTGGGAATGCCACACATGCCTTCATGAATAAACCAGAAAACTCAGTTGCCTGTGAAGGCTTGACCCTTGGGTCTGGCACCTTTGACTGCTTGGCCATTCTGACTATTAATCGAGCTTCATTTCTGACATGTTATTATAAAATCAACTCATGTGACCCTTTAATGACTTGTATTGAAATTGCTCAAATGGGGCAAAAATGAAAAACATTTCACACTGATCTTCCAAGTTCAGTTAACAAGATGAAAAGTGGAAGATGAACCCACTGCTCCATGAAGACACCAGACCATGAATTCACCTGGAATCAGCTGGAAGGGTTTGACCTTTGACTGCTTGCCCATTCTGATGGTTCAAATAGCTTCAATTGCACCTTGTGATCCCAAAGTCCACACAGTGGACCCCTTCATGATTTGTCCTGAATTTACACAAATGGGTGAAAGACAATGAACTTTATTTAACATTTGATACAAGTTCATGTCAACAATGTCAGAAGTGGGATGTGATCCCACAGCGCCATGAGGAGATCAGAACATTCAGTCATCTGGAATGGCTCTTCCCTTGAGTCTGGCACTGTTGACCACTTGGTTTGACTGTTGAAAAAGCTTCATTTCCTCCTGATAATCACAAAAAAATACCAAGGGATTATCCAGTGTTATGAATTCATTGGAGCAAATGCATACTCTACTGGAAGATTCAGATCAATGCTGTCAGAAGTGGGATTTGAACCCACACCTCCATGAGGAGACCAGAACACTCTAACAATTGGAAAGGCTGGACCCTTGCGTCTGGCGCCTTAGACCGCTCAGCCATTCTGACTGATTAAACTGTTTCATTTACTCCTTATTATCCCATAAAACAACAAAAGCGATCTCGTTGATGACTTGTCGATTCACACAAATAAAAAAATTAACATTTCATACTGATAAGTCAACAACAGGTATACAGAGACAGAAGTGGGAATGCCATACATGCCTTCACGAAGAGCCCAGAACACTCATTCACCTGTGCAGGTTTGACCCTTGGGTTTGGCACCTTTGACTGCTTGGCCATTCTGACTATTAATCGAAAGGCCATGTCTGACATGTTATGATAAAATAAACTCATGTGACCCTTTAATGAGTTGTATTGAAATTGCTCAAATGGGGATCAAATGAAAAACATTTCACACTGATCTTCCAAGTTCAGTCAACAACATTACAAGTGGAAGATGAACCCACTGCTCCATGAAGACACCAGACCACTGATTCAAAGGATTTGACCATTGAGTCAAGGACCTTTGACTGCTTGCCTATTCTGATTGTTCAAAGAACTTCAATCGCACCTTATTATCCCAAAGCCCACACAGTGGCCCCCTTTATGACTTGTCCTGAATTTACACAAATGGGTGAAACACAATGAACTTTTTTTAACATTTGTTACAAGCTCATGTCAACAGTGTCAGAAGTGCGATGTGATCCCACAGCGCCATGAGGAGATCAGAACTTTCAGTCATCTGGAATGGTTCTTCCCTTGAGAATGGCACTGTTGACCAGTCAGTCTGACTGTTGAAAAAGCTTCATTTCCTCCTGATGATCACAAAAAAATACCAAGGGATGATTCAGTGTTATGAATTCATTGGAGCAAATGCATACTCTACTGGAAGATTCAGATCAATGCTGTCAGAAGTGGGATTTGAACCCACGCCTCCATGAGGAGACCAGAACACTCCAACAATTGGAAGGGCTGGACCCTTGAGTCTGGCGCCTTAGACCGCTCGGCCATTCTGACTGCTTAAACTGCTTCATTTACTCCTTATTATCCCATAAAACAACAAAAGCGATCTCGTTGATGACTTGTCGATTCACACAAATAAAAAAATTAACATTTCATACTGAGAAGTAAACCACAGGTGATCACTGACAGAAGTGGGAATGCCACACATGCCTTCATGAATAAACCAGAAAACTCAGTTGCCTGTGAAGGCTTGACCCTTGGGTCTGGCACCTTTGACTGCTTGGCCATTCTGACTATTAATCGAGCTTCATTTCTGACATGTTATTATAAAATCAACTCACTCGACCCTTTAATGACTTGTATTGAAATTGCTCAAATGGGGCAAAAATGAAAAACATTTCACACTGATCTTCCAAGTTCAGTTAACAAGATGAAAAGTGGAAGATGAACCCACTGCTCCATGAAGACACCAGACCATGAATTCACCTGGAATCAGCTGGAAGGGTTTGACCTTTGACTGCTTGCCCATTCTGATGGTTCAAATAGCTTCAATTGCACCTTGTGATCCCAAAGTCCACACAGTGGACCCCTTCATGATTTGTCCTGAATTTACACAAATGGGTGAAAGACAATGAACTTTTTTTAACATTTGATACAAGTTCATGTCAACAATGTCAGAAGTGGGATGTGATCCCACAGTGCCATGAGGAGATCAGAACATTCTGTCATCTGGAATGGCTCTTCCCTTGAGTCTGGCACTGTTGACCACTTGGTTTGACTGTTGAAAAAGCTTCATTTCCTCCTGATGATCACAAAAAAATACCAAGGGATTATCCAGTGTTATGAATTCATTGGAGCAAATGCATACTCTACTGGAAGATTCAGATCAATGCTGTCAGAAGTGGGATTTGAACCCACGCCTCCATGAGGAGACCAGAACACTCTAACAATTGGAAGGGCTGGACCCTTGAGTCTGGCGCCTTAGACCGCTCGGCCATTCTGACTGGTTAAACTGTTTCATTTACTCCTTATTATCCCATAAAACAACAAAAGCGATCTCGTTGATGACTTGTCGATTCACACAAATAAAAAAAATTAACATTTCATACTGATAAGTCAACAACAGGTACACAGAGACAGAAGTGGGAATGCCACACATGCCTTCATGAAGAGCCCAGAACACTCATTCACCTGTGCAGGTTTGACCCTTGGGTTTGGCACCTTTGACTGCTTGGCCATTCTGACTATTAATCGAGCGTCATTTCTGACATGTTATGATAAAATAAACTCATGTGACCCTTTAATGAGTTGTATTGAAATTGCTCAAATGGGGATCAAATGAAAAACATTTCACACTGATCTTCCAAGTTCAGTCAACAACATTACAAGTGGAAGATGAACCCACTGCTCCATGAAGACACCAGACCACTGATTCAAAGGATTTGACCATTGAGTCAAGGACCTTTGACTGCTTGCCCATTCTGATTGTTCAAAGAGCTTCCATCGCACCTTATTACCCCAAAGCCCACACAGTGGCCCCCTTCATGACTTGTCCTGAATTTACACAAATGGGTGAAACACAATGAACTTTTTTTAACATTTGTTACAAGCTCATGTCAACAGTGTCAGAAGTGCGATGTGATCCCACAGCGCCATGAGGAGATCAGAACGTTCAGTCATCTGGAATGGTTCTTCCCTTGAGAATGGCACTGTTGACCACTCAGTCTGACTGTTGAAAAAGCTTCTTTTCCTCCTGATGATCACAAAAAAATACCAAGGGATTATTCAGTGTTATGAATTCATTGGATCAAATGCATACTCTACTGGAAGATTCAGATCAATGCTGTCAGAAGTGGGATTTGAACCCACGCCTCCATGAGGAGACCAGAACACTCCAACAATTGGAAGGGCTGGACCCTTGAGTCTGGCGCCTTAGACCGCTCGGCCATTCTGACTGCTCAAACTGCTTCATTTACTCCTTATTATCCCATAAAACAACAAAAGCGATCTCGTTGATGACTTGTCGATTCACACAAATAAAAAAATTAACATTTCATACTGAGAAGTAAACCACAGGTGATCACTGACAGAAGTGGGAATGCCACACATGTCTTCATGAATAAACCAGAAAACTCAGTCGCCTGTGAAGGCTTGACCCTTGGGTCTGGCACCTTTGACTGCTTGGCCATTCTGACTATTAATCGAGCTTCATTTCTGACATGTTATTATAAAATCAACTCATGTGACCCTTTAATGACTTGTATTGAAATTGCTCAAATGGGGATCAAATGAAAAACATTTCACACTGATCTTCCAAGTTCAGTTAACAAGATGAAAAGTGGAAGATGAACCCACTGCTCCATGAAGACACCAGACCATGAATTCACCTGGAATCAGCTGGAAGGGTTTGACCTTTGACTGCTTGCCCATTCTGATGGTTCAAAGAGCTTCAATTGCACCTTATTATCCCAAAGTCCACACAGTGGCCCCTTCATGATTTGTCCTGAATTTACACAAATGGGTGAAAGACAATGAACTTTATTTAACATTTGATACAAGTTCATGTCAACAATGTCAGAAGTGGGATGTGATCCCACAGCGCCATGAGGAGATCAGAACATTCAGTCATCTGGAATGGCTCTTCCCTTGAGTCTGGCACTGTTGACCACTTGGTTTGACTGTTGCCAAAGCTTCATCTCCTCCTCATCATCACAAAAAAATACCAAGGGATTATCCAGTGTTATGAATTCATTGGAGCAAATGCATACTCTACTGGAAGATTCAGATCAATGCTGTCAGAAGTGGGATTTGAACCCACGCCTCCATGAGGAGACCAGAACACTCTAACAATTGGAAGGGCTGGACCCTTGAGTCTGGCGCCTTAGACCGCTCAGCCATTCTGACTGATTAAACTGTTTCATTTACTCCTTATTATCCCATAAAACAACAAAAGCGATCTCGTTGATGACTTGTCGATTCACACAAATAAAAAAATTAACATTTCATACTGATAAGTCAACAACAGGTACACAGAGACAGAAGTGGAAATGCCACACATGCCTTCACGAAGAGCCCAGAACACTCATTCACCTGTGCAGGTTTGACCCTTGGGTTTGGCACCTTTGACTGCTTGGCCATTCTGACTATTAATCGAGCGTCATTTCTGACATGTTATGATAAAATAAACTCATGTGACCCTTTAATGAGTTGTATTGAAATTGCTCAAATGGGGATCAAATGAAAAACATTTCACACTGATCTTCCAAGTTCAGTCAACAACATTACAAGTGGAAGATGAACCCACTGCTCCATGAAGACACCAGACCACTGATTCAAAGGATTTGACCATTGAGTCAAGGACCTTTGACTGCTTGCCTATTCTGATTGTTCAAAGAACTTCAATCGCACCTTTTTATCCCAAAGCCCACACAGTGGCCCCCTTCATGACTTGTCCTGAATTTACACAAATGGGTGAAACACAATGAACTTTTTAACATTTGTTACAAGCTCATGTCAACAGTGTCAGAAGTGTGATGTGATCCCACAGCGCCATGAGGAGATCAGAACATTCAGTCATCTGGAATGGCTCTTCCCTTGAGTCTGGCACTGTTGACCACTTGGTTTGACTGTTGAAAAGCTTCATTTCCTCCTGATGATCACAAAAATACCAAGGGATTATCCAGTCTTATGAATTCATTGGAGCAAATGCATACTCTACTGGAAGATTCAGATCAATGCTGTCAGAAGTGGGATTTGAACCCACGCCTCCATGAGGAGACCAGAACACTCTAACAATTGGAAGGGCTGGACCCTTGAGTCTGGCGCCTTAGACCGCTCGGCCATTCTGACTGGTTAAACTGTTTCATTTACTCCTTATTATCCCATAAAACAACAAAAGCGATCTCGTTGATGACTTGTCGATTCACACAAATAAAAAAAATTAACAATTCATACTGATAAGTCAACAACAGGTTCACAGAGACAGAAGTGGGAATGCCATACATGCCTTCACGAAGAGCCCAGAACACTCATTCACCTGTGCAGGTTTGACCCTTGGGTTTGGCACCTTTGACTGCTTGGCCATTCTGACTATTAATCGAGCGTCATGTCTGACATGTTATGATAAAATAAACTCATGTGACCCTTTAATGAGTTGTATTGAAATTGCTCAAATGGGGATCAAATGAAAAACATTTCACACTGAACTTCCAAGTTCAGTCAACAACATTACAAGTGGAAGATGAACCCACTGCTCCATGAAGACACCAGACCACTGATTCAAAGGATTTGACCATTGAGTCAAGGACCTTTGACTGCTTGCCCATTCTGATTGTTCAAAGAGCTTCAATCGCACCTTATTATCCCAAAGCCCACACAGTGGCCCCCTTCATGACTTGTCCTGAATTTACACAAATGGGTGAAACACAATGAACTTTTTTTAACATTTGTTACAAGCTCATGTCAACAGTGTCAGAAGTGCGATGTGATCCCACAGCGCCATGAGGAGATCAGAACATTCAGTCATCTGGAATGGTTCTTCCCTTGAGAATGGCACTTTGAGAATGGCACTGTTGACCACTCAGTCTGACTGTTGAAAAAGCTTCATTTCCTCCTGATGATCACAAAAAAAATACCAAGGGATTATTCTGTGTTATGAATTCATTGGAGCAAATGCATACTCTACTGGAAGATTCAGATCAATGCTGTCAGAAGTGGGATTTGAACCCACGCCTCCATGAGGAGACCAGAACACTCTAACAATTGGAAGGGCTGGACCCTTGAGTCTGGCGCCTTAGACCGCTCGGCCATTCTGACTGGTTAAACTGTTTCATTTACTCCTTATTATCCCATAAAACAACAAAAGCGATCTCGTTGATGACTTGTCGATTCACACAAATAAAAAAAATTAACAATTCATACTGATAAGTCAACAACAGGTGATCACTGACAGAAGTGGGAATGCCACACATGTCTTCATGAATAAACCAGAAAACTCAGTCGCCTGTGAAGGCTTGACCCTTGGGTCTGGCACCTTTGACTGCTTGGCCATTCTGACTATTAATCGAGCTTCATTTCTGACATGTTATTATAAAATCAACTCACTCGACCCTTTAATGACTTGTATTGAAATTGCTCAAATGGGGCAAAAATGAAAAACATTTCACACTGATCTTCCAAGTTCAGTTAACAAGATGAAAAGTGGAAGATGAACCCACTGCTCCATGAAGACACCAGACCATGAATTCACCTGGAATCAGCTGGAAGGGTTTGACCTTTGACTGCTTGCCCATTCTGATGGTTCAAAGAGCTTCAATTGCACCTTGTGATCCCAAAGTCCACACAGTGGACCCCTTCATGATTTGTCCTGAATTTACACAAATGGGTGAAAGACAATGAACTTTTTTTAACATTTGATACAAGTTCATGTCAACAATGTCAGAAGTGGGATGTGATCCCACAGCGCCATGAGGAGATCAGAACATTCAGTCATCTGGAATGGCTCTTCCCTTGAGAATGGCTCTTCCCTTGAGTCTGGCACTGTTGACCACTTGGTTTGACTGTTGAAAAAGCTTCATTTCCTCCTGATGATCACAAAAAATACCAAGGGATTATCCAGTGTTATGAATTCATTGGAGCAAATGCATACTCTACTGGAAGATTCAGATCAATGCTGTCAGAAGTGGGATTTGAACCCACGTCTCCATGAGGAGACCAGAACACTCTAACAATTGGAAGGGCTGGACCCTTGAGTCTGGCGCCTTAGACCGCTCGGCCATTCTGACTGCTTAAACTGCTTCATTTACTCCTTATTATCCCATAAAACAACAAAAGCGATCTCGTTGATGACTTGTCGATTCACACAAATAAAAAAAATTAACAATTCATACTGATAAGTCAACAACAGGTTCACAGAGACAGAAGTGGGAATGCCATACATGCCTTCACGAAGAGCCCAGAACACTCATTCACCTGTGCAGGTTTGACCCTTGGGTTTGGCACCTTTGACTGCTTGGCCATTCTGACTATTAATCGAGCGTCATTTCTGACATGTTATGATAAAATAAACTCATGTGACCCTTTAATGAGTTGTATTGAAATTGCTCAAATGGGGATCAAATGAAAAACATTTCACACTGATCTTCCAAGTTCAGTCAACAACATTACAAGTGGAAGATGAACCCACTGCTCCATGAAGACACCAGACCATGAATTCACCTGGAATCAGCTGGAAGGGTTTGACCTTGAGTCAAGGACCTTTGACTGCTTGCCTATTCTGATTGTTCAAAGAACTTCAATCGCACCTTATTATCCCAAAGCCCACACAGTGGCCCCCTTTATGACTTGTCCTGAATTTACACAAATGGGTGAAACACAATGAACTTTTTTTAACATTTGTTACAAGCTCATGTCAACAGTGTCAGAAGTGCGATGTGATCCCACAGCGCCATGAGGAGATCAGAACGTTCAGTCATCTGGAATGGTTCTTCCCTTGAGAATGGCACTTCCCTTGAGAATGGCACTGTTGACCACTCAGTCTGACTGTTGAAAAAGCTTCATTTCCTCCTGATGATCACAAAAAAAATACCAAGGGATTATTCTGTGTTATGAATTCATTGGAGCAAATGCATACTCTACTGGAAGATTCAGATCAATGCTGTCAGAAGTGGGATTTGAACCCACGCCTCCATGAGGAGACCAGAACACTCTAACAATTGGAAGGGCTGGACCCTTGAGTCTGGCGCCTTAGACCGCTCGGCCATTCTGACTGGTTAAACTGTTTCATTTACTCCTTATTATCCCATAAAACAACAAAAGCGATCTCGTTGATGACTTGTCGATTCACACAAATAAAAAAATTAACATTTCATACTGATAAGTAAACCACAGGTGATCACTGACAGAAGTGGGAATGCCACACATGTCTTCATGAATAAACCAGAAAACTCAGTCGCCTGTGAAGGCTTGACCCTTGGGTCTGGCACCTTTGACTGCTTGGCCATTCTGACTATTAATCGAGCTTCATTTCTGACATGTTATTATAAAATCAACTCATGTGACCCTTTAATGACTTGTATTGAAATTGCTCAAATGGGGCAAAATGAAAACATTTCACACTGATCTTCCAAGTTCAGTCAACAACATTACAAGTGGAAGATGAACCCACTGCTCCATGAAGACACCAGACCATGAATTCACCTGGAATCAGCTGGAAGGGTTTGACCATTGAGTCAAGGACCTTTGACTGCTTGCCCATTCTGATGGTTCAAAGAGCTTCAATTGCACCTTAGATCCCAAAGTCCACACAGTGGACCCCTTCATGATTTGTCCTGAATTTACACAAATGGGTGAAAGACAATGAACTTTTTTAACATTTGATACAAGTTCATGTCAACAATGTCAGAAGTGGGATGTGATCCCACAGTGCCATGAGGAGATCAGAACATTCAGTCATCTGGAATGGCTCTTCCCTTGAGAATGGCTCTTCCCTTGAGTCTGGCACTGTTGACCACTTGGTTTGACTGTTGAAAAAGCTTCATTTCCTCCTGATGATCACAAAAAAATACCAAGGGATTATCGAGTCTTATGAATTCATTGGAGCAAATGCATACTCTACTGGAAGATTCAGATCAATGCTGTCAGAAGTGGGATTTGAACCCACGCCTCCATGAGGAGACCAGAACACTCTAACAATTGGAAGGGCTGGACCCTTGAGTCTGGCGCCTTAGACCGCTCGGCCATTCTGACTGGTGAAACTGTTTCATTTACTCCTTATTATCCCATAAAACAACAAAAGCGATCTCGTTGATGACTTGTCGATTCACACAAATAAAAAAAATTAACATTTCATACTGATAAGTCAACAACAGGTACACAGAGACAGAAGTGGGAATGCCATACATGCCTTCACGAAGAGCCCAGAACACTCATTCACCTGTGCAGGTTTGACCCTTGGGTTTGGCACCTTTGACTGCTTGGCCATTCTGACTATTAATCGAAAGGCCATGTCTGACATGTTATGATAAAATAAACTCATGTGACCCTTTAATGAGTTGTATTGAAATTGCTCAAATGGGGCACAAATGAAAAACATTTCACACTGAACTTCCAAGTTCAGTCAACAACATTACAAGTGGAAGATGAACCCACTGCTCCATGAAGACACCAGACCACTGATTCAAAGGATTTGACCATTGAGTCAAGGACCTTTGACTGCTTGCCTATTCTGATTGTTCAAAGAACTTCAATCGCACCTTATTATCCCAAAGCCCATACAGTGGCCCCCTTTATGACTTGTCCTGAATTTACACAAATGGGTGAAACACAATGAACTTTTTTTTTTAACATTTGTTACAAGCTCATGTCAACAGTGTCCGAAGTGCGATGTGATCCCACAGCGCCATGAGGAGATCAGAACGTTCAGTCATCTGGAATGGTTCTTCCCTTGAGAATGGCACTTCCCTTGAGAATGGCACTGTTGACCACTCAGTCTGACTGTTGAAAAAGCTTCTTTTCCTCCTGATGATCACAAAAAAATACCAAGGGATTATTCAGTGTTATGAATTCATTGGAGCAAACACATACTCAACTGGAAGATTCAGATCAATGCTGTCAGAAGTGGGATTTGAACCCACACCTCCATGAAGAGACCAGAACACTCCAACAATTGGAAGGGCTGGACCCTTGAGTCTGGCGCCTTAGACCACTCGGCCATTCTGACTGCTTAAACTGCTTCATTTACTCCTTATTATCCCATAAAACAACAAAAGCGATCTCGTTGATGACTTGTCGATTCACACAAATAAAAAAATTAACATTTCATACTGAGAAGTAAACCACAGGTGATCACTGACAGAAGTGGGAATGCCACACATGCCTTCATGAATAAACCAGAAAACTCAGTCGCCTGTGAAGGCTTGACCCTTGGGTCTGGCACCTTTGACTGCTTGGCCATTCTGACTATTAATCGAGCTTCATTTCTGACATGTTATTATAAAATCAACTCACTCGACCCTTTAATGACTTGTATTGAAATTGCTCAAATGGGGCAAAAATGAAAAACATTTCACACTGATCTTCCAAGTTCAGTTAACAAGATGAAAAGTGGAAGATGAACCCACTGCTCCATGAAGACACCAGACCATGAATTCACCTGGAATCAGCTGGAAGGGTTTGACCTTTGAGTCAAGGACCTTTGACTGCTTGCCCATTCTGATGGTTCAAAGAGCTTCAATTGCACCTTGTGATCCCAAAGTCCACACAGTGGACCCCTTCATGATTTGTCCTGAATTTACACAAATGGGTGAAAGACAATGAACTTTTTTTAACATTTGATACAAGTTCATGTCAACAATGTCAGAAGTGGGATGTGATCCCACAGTGCCATGAGTAGATCAGAACATTCAGTCATCTGGAATGGCTCTTCCCTTGAGTCTGGCACTGTTGACCACTTGGTTTGACTGTTGACAAAGCTTCATCTCCTCCTCATCATCACAAAAAAATACCAAGGGATTATCCAGTGTTATGAATTCATTGGAGCAAATGCATACTCTACTGGAAGATTCAGATCAATGCTGTCAGAAGTGGGATTTGAACCCACGCCTCCATGAGGAGACCAGAACACTCTAACAATTGGAAGGGCTGGACCCTTGAGTCTGGCGCCTTAGACCGCTCGGCCATTCTGACTGGTTAAACTGTTTCATTTACTCCTTATTATCCCATAAATCAACAAAAGCGATCTCGTTGATGACTTGTCGATTCACACAAATAAAAAAAATTAACAATTCATACTGATAAGTCAACAACAGGTGATCACTGACAGAAGTGGGAATGCCACACATGTCTTCATGAATAAACCAGAAAACTCAGTCGCCTGTGAAGGCTTGACCCTTGGGTCTGGCACCTTTGACTGCTTGGCCATTCTGACTATTAATCGAGCTTCATTTCTGACATGTTATTATAAAATCAACTCACTCGACCCTTTAATGACTTGTATTGAAATTGCTCAAATGGGGCAAAAATGAAAAACATTTCACACTGATCTTCCAAGTTCAGTTAACAAGATGAAAAGTGGAAGATGAACCCACTGCTCCATGAAGACACCAGACCATGAATTCACCTGGATTTGACCATTGAGTCAAGGACCTTTGACTGCTTGCCCATTCTGATGGTTCAAAGAGCTTCAATTGCACCTTAGATCCCAAAGTCCCACACAGTGGACCCCTTCATGATTTGTCCTGAATTTACACAAATGGGTGAAAGACAATGAACTTTTTTTAACATTTGATACAAGTTCATGTCAACAATGTCAGAAGTGGGATGTGATCCCACAGTGCCATGAGTAGATCAGAACATTCAGTCATCTGGAATGGCTCTTCCCTTGAGTCTGGCACTGTTGACCACTTGGTTTGACTGTTGAAAAAGCTTCATTTCCTCCTGATGATCACAAAAAAATACCAAGGGATTATCCAGTCTTATGAATTCATTGGAGCAAATGCATACTCTACTGGAAGATTCAGATCAATGCTGTCAGAAGTGGGATTTGAACCCACGCCTCCATGAGGAGACCAGAACACTCTAACAATTGGAAGGGCTGGACCCTTGAGTCTGGCCCCTTAGACCGCTCGGCCATTCTGACTGGTTAAACTGTTTCATTTACTCCTTATTATCCCATAAAACAACAAAAGCGATCTCGTTGATGACTTGTCGATTCACACAAATAAAAAAAATTAACAATTCATACTGATAAGTCAACAACAGGTACACAGAGACAGAAGTGGGAATGCCATACATGCCTTCACGAAGAGCCCAGAACACTCATTCACCTGTGCAGGTTTGACCCTTGGGTTTGGCACCTTTGACTGCTTGGCCATTCTGACTATTAATCGAGCGTCATATCTGACATGTTATGATAAAATAAACTCATGTGACCCTTTAATGAGTTGTATTGAAATTGCTCAAATGAAAAACATTTCACACTGAACTTCCAAGTTCAGTCAACAACATTACAAGTGGAAGATGAACCCACTGCTCCATGAAGACACCAGACCACTGATTCAAAGGATTTGACCATTGAGTCAAGGACCTTTGACTGCTTGCCCATTCTGATTGTTCAAAGAGCTTCCATCGCACCTTATTACCCCAAAGCCCACACAGTGGCCCCCTTCATGACTTGTCCTGAATTTACACAAATGGGTGAAACACAATGAACTTTTTTTAACATTTGTTACAAGCTCATGTCAACAGTGTCAGAAGTGCGATGTGATCCCACAGCGCCATGAGGAGATCAGAACGTTCAGTCATCTGGAATGGTTCTTCCCTTGAGAATGGCACTTCCCTTGAGAATGGCACTGTTGACCACTCAGTCTGACTGTTGAAAAAGCTTCATTTCCTCCTGATGATCACAAAAAAATACCAAGGGATTATTCAGTGTTATGAATTCATTGGATCAAATGCATACTCTACTGGAAGATTCAGATCAATGCTGTCAGAAGTGGGATTTGAACCCACGCCTCCATGAGGAGACCAGAACACTCCAACAATTGGAAGGGCTGGACCCTTGAGTCTGGCGCCTTAGACCGCTCGGCCATTCTGACTGCTTAAACTGTTTCATTTACTCCTTATTATCCCATAAAACAACAAAAGCGATCTCGTTGATGACTTGTCGATTCACACAAATAAAAAAAATTAACAATTCATACTGATAAGTCAACAACAGGTACACAGAGACAGAAGTGGGAATGCCATACATGCCTTCACGAAGAGCCCAGAACACTCATTCACCTGTGCAGGTTTGACCCTTGGGTTTGGCACCTTTGACTGCTTGGCCATTCTGACTATTAATCGAGCATCATGTCTGACATGTTATGATAAAATAAACTCATGTGACCCTTTAATGAGTTGTATTGAAATTGCTCAAATGGGGATCAAATGAAAAACATTTCACACTGAACTTCCAAGTTCAGTCAACAACATTACAAGTGGAAGATGAACCCACTGCTCCATGAAGACACCAGACCACTGATTCAAAGGATTTGACCATTGAGTCAAGGACCTTTGACTGCTTGCCCATTCTGATTGTTCAAAGAGCTTCAATCGCACCTTATTATCCCAAAGCCCACACAGTGGCCCCCTTCATGACTTGTCCTGAATTTACACAAATGGGTGAAACACAATGAACTTTTTTTAACATTTGTTACAAGCTCATGTCAACAGTGTCAGAAGTGCGATGTGATCCCACAGCGCCATGAGGAGATCAGAACGTTCAGTCATCTGGAATGGTTCTTCCCTTGAGAATGGCACTTCCCTTGAGAATGGCACTGTTGACCACTCAGTCTGACTGTTGAAAAAGCTTCATTTCCTCCTGATGATCACAAAAAAATACCAAGGGATTATTCTGTGTTATGAATTCATTGGAGCAAATGCATACTCTACTGGAAGATTCAGATCAATGCTGTCAGAAGTGGGATTTGAACCCACGCCTCCATGAGGAGACCAGAACACTCCAACAATTGGAAGGGCTGGACCCTTGAGTCTGGCGCCTTAGACCGCTCGGCCATTCTGACTGCTTAAACTGCTTCATTTACTCCTTATTATCCCATAAAACAACAAAAGCGATCTCGTTGATGACTTGTCGATTCACACAAATAAAAAAATTAACATTTCATACTGATAAGTAAACCACAGGTGATCACTGACAGAAGTGGGAATGCCACACATGTCTTAATGAATAAACCAGAAAACTCAGTCGCCTGTGAAGGCTTGACCCTTGGGTCTGGCACCTTTGACTGCTTGGCCATTCTGACTATTAATCGAGCTTCATTTCTGACATGTTATTATAAAATCAACTCACTCGACCCTTTAATGACTTGTATTGAAATTGCTCAAATGGGGCAAAAATGAAAAACATTTCACACCGATCTTCCAAGTTCAGTTAACAAGATGAAAAGTGGAAGATGAACCCACTGCTCCATGAAGACACCAGACCATGAATTCACCTGGAATCAGCTGGAAGGGTTTGACCTTTGACTGCTTGCCCATTCTGATGGTTCAAAGAGCTTCAATTGCACCTTGTGATCCCAAAGTCCACACAGTGGACCCCTTCATGATTTGTCCTGAATTTACACAAATGGGTGAAAGACAATGAACTTTTTTTAACATTTGATACAAGTTCATGTCAACAATGTCAGAAGTGGGATGTGATCCCACAGTGCCATGAGTAGATCAGAACATTCAGTCATCTGGAATGGCTCTTCCCTTGAGTCTGGCACTGTTGACCACTTGGTTTGACTGTTGAAAAAGCTTCATTTCCTCCTGATGATCACAAAAAAATACCAAGGGATTATCCAGTGTTATGAATTCATTGGAGCAAATGCATACTCTACTGGAAGATTCAGATCAATGCTGTCAGAAGTGGGATTTGAACCCACGCCTCCATGAGGAGACCAGAACACTCTAACAATTGGAAGGGCTGGACCCTTGAGTCTGGCGCCTTAGACCGCTCGGCCATTCTGACTGGTTAAACTATTTCATTTACTCCTTATTATCCCATAAATCAACAAAAGCGATCTCGTTGATGACTTGTCGATTCACACAAATAAAAAAAATTAACAATTCATACTGATAAGTCAACAACAGGTACACAGAGACAGAAGTGGGAATGCCATACATGCCTTCACGAAGAGCCCAGAACACTCATTCACCTGTGCAGGTTTGACCCTTGGGTTTGGCACCTTTGACTGCTTGGCCATTCTGACTATTAATCGAGCGTCATGTCTGACATGTTATGATAAAATAAACTCATGTGACCCTTTAATGAGTTGTATTGAAATTGCTCAAATGGGGATCAAATGAAAACCATTGCAGACTGATCTTCCAAGTTCAGTCAACAACATTATAAGTGGAAGATGAACCCACTGCTCCATAAAAACACCAGACCACTGATTAAAAGGGTTTGACCATTGAGTCAAGGACCTTTGACTGCTTGCCCATTCTGATTGTTCAAAGAGCTTATATCGCACCTTATTATCCCAAAGCCCACACAGTGGCCCCCTTCATGACTTGTCCTGAATTTACACAAATGGGTGAAACACAATGAACTTTTTTTAACATTTGTTCCAAGCTCATGTCAACAGGGTCAGAAGTGCGATGTGATCCCACAGCGCCATGAGGAGATCAGAACGTTCAGTCATCTGGAATGGTTCTTCCCTTGAGAATGGCACTTCCCTTGAGAATGGCACTGTTGACCACTCAGTCTGACTGATGAAAAAGCTTCTTTTCCTCCTGATGATCACCTAAAAATACCAAGGGAATATTCAGCGTTTTAAGCACATTGGAGCAAATGCATACTCTACTGGAAGATTCAGATCAATGCTGTCAGAAGTGGGATTTGAACCCACGCCTCCATGAGGAGACCAGAACACTCCAACAATTGGAAGGGCTGGACCCTTGAGTCTGGCGCCTTAGACCACTCAGCCATTCTGACTGCTCAAACTGCTTCATTTACTCCTTATTATCCCATAAAACAACAAAAGCGATCTCGTTGATGACTTGTCGATTCACACAAATAAAAAAATTAACATTTCATACTGATAAGTAAACCACAGGTGATCACTGACAGAAGTGGGAATGCCACACATGCCTTCATGAATAAACCAGAAAACTCAGTCGCCTGTGAAGGCTTGACCCTTGGGTCTGGCACCTTTGACTGCTTGGCCATTCTGACTATTCATTGAGCTTCATTTCTGACATGTTATTATAAAATCAACTCACTCGACCCTTTAATGACTTGTATTGAAATTGCTCAAATGGGGATCAAATGAAAAACATTTCACACTGATCTTCCAAGTTCAGTCAACAATATTATAAGTGGAAGATGAACCCACAGCTCCATGAAGACACCAGACCACTGATTCAAAGGGTTTGACCATTGAGTCAAGGACCTTTGACTGCTTGCCCATTCTGATTGTTCAAAGAGCTTTAATCGCACCTTATTATCCCAAAGCCCACACAGTGGCCCCCTTCATGACTTGTCCTGAATTTACACAAATGGGTGAAACACAATGAACTTTTTTTAACATTTGTTACAAGCTCATGTCAACAGTGTCAGAAGTGCGATGTGATCCCACAGCGCCATGAGGAGATCAGAACGTTCAGTCATCTGGAATGGTTCTTCCCTTGAGAATGGCACTTCCCTTGAGAATGGCACTGTTGACCACTCAGTCTGACTGTTGAAAAAGCTTCATTTCCTCCTGATGATCACAAAAAAATACCAAGGGATTATTCAGTGTTATGAATTCATTGGAGCAAATGCATACTCTACTGGAGGATTCAGATCAACGCTGTCAGAAGTGGGATTTGAACCCACGCCTCCATGAGGAGACCAGAACACTCCAACAATTGGAAGGGCTGGACCCTTGAGTCTGGTGCCTTAGACCGCTCGGCCATTCTGACTGCTTAAACTGCTTCATTTACTCCTTATTATCCCATAAAACAACAAAAGCGATCTCGTTGATGACTTGTCGATTCACACAAATAAAAAAATTAACATTTCATACTGATAAGTAAACCACAGGTGATCACTGACAGAAGTGGGAATGCCACACATGCCTTCATGAATAAATCAGAAAACTCAGTCGCCTGTGAAGGCTTGACCCTTGGGTCTGGCACCTTTGACTGCTTGGCCATTCTGACTATTCATCGAGCTTCATTTCTGACATGTTATTATAAAATCAACTCACTCGACCCTTTAATGACTTGTATTGAAATTGCTCAAATGGGGCAAAAATGAAAAACATTTCACACTGATCTTCCAAGTTCAGTTAACAAGATGAAAAGTGGAAGATGAACCCACTGCTCCATGAAGACACCAGACCATGAATTCACCTGGAATCAGCTGGAAGGGTTTGACCTTTGAGTCAAGGACCTTTGACTGCTTGCCCATTCTGATGGTTCAAAGAGCTTCAATTGTACCTTGTGATCCCAAAGTCCACACAGTGGACCCCTTCATGATTTGTCCTGAATTTACACAAATGGGTGAAAGACAATGAACTTTTTTTAACATTTGATACAAGTTCATGTCAACAATGTCAGAAGTGGGATGTGATCCCACAGCGCCATGATGAGATTAGAACATTCAGTCATCTGGAATGGCTCTTCCCTTGAGTCTGGCACTGTTGACCACTTGGTTTGACTGTTGAAAAAGCTTCATTTCCTCCTGATGATCACAAAAAATACCAAGGGATTATCCAGTGTTATGAATTCATTGGAGCAAATGCATACTCTACTGGAAGATTCAGATCAATGCTGTCAGAAGTAGGATTTGAACCCACGTCTCCATGAGGAGACCAGAACACTCTAACAATTGGAAGGGCTGGACCCTTGAGTCTGGCGCCTTAGACCACTCGGCCATTCTGACTGGTTAAACTGTTTCATTTACTCCTTATTATCCCATAAAACAACAAAAGCGATCTCGTTGATGACTTGTCGATTCACACAAATAAAAAAATTAACATTTCATACTGATAAGTAAACCACAGGTGAACACTGACAGAAGTGGGAATGCCACACATGCCTTCATGAATCGACCAGAACACTCAGTCGCCTGTGAAGGTTTGACCCGTGGGTCTGGCACCTTTGACTGCTTGGCCATTCTGACTATTAATCGAACTTCATTTCTGACATGTTATTATAAAATCAACTCATGCGACCCTTTAATGACTTGTATTGAAATTGCTCAAAAATGACAAACATTTCACACTGATCTTACAAGTTCAGTGAACAACATTACAATTGGAAGAAGAACCCACTGCTCCATGAAGACACCAGACCACAAATTCACCTGGAATCACCTGGAAGGGTTTTACCATTGAATCAAGCACCTTCGACTGCTTGTCATTTCTTCAAGCGCTTCCATATGGAAACTGGGGATAAGCACTGGCCTCATGAGCCACTTGGCTTGGGTGTAAAAACCCAAAAGACTTTACTTTTTTACTCCTTCTTATCACAAAAAACCATCAATGAGACCTCATTCTCCACTTGGCTGGAGTTCATTCAGACAGATTCACATTGAGCATCCAGGTTTGTTCATGGCTGTCAGAAGTGGGATTTGAAAGCACAATTTGAATCTTTTCCAGTTGTTGACTTTTGAGGCTGGCACCTTCGACCGCTCGGCCATTATGACGAATAAAATAGCTTTATTTACTCCTTATTATCCCTCAAAACAACACTTGCGACCGCATTGAGACTTGTCTGGTTCACTCAAATCAAAGATCAAACGCTTCACATTTCATACTGATTTTCCAATCACAGGTCAACGCTGTCAGAAGAAGGAATTTCACACACACCTCCATGATTGCACCTAAACACTCAATCACCTGGGAGGGCTTCACCATTTCGTCTGGCACTTTCGACTTCTAGTTAATTTTGGTTTTTGAAAGAAGTTCATTTCCTCCTTATTATTCCAAGGAACGGCATGGTGGTGTAGTGGTTAGCACATCCGCCTCACAGCAAGAAGGTCTGGGTTCAATTCCCGGCCTGGGTGTCTCTGTATGGAGTTTGCATGTTCTCCCCGTGCTTGTGTGGGTTTCCTCCTGCAATCCAAAGACCTGCACTGTCGGTTAATTGACTGTCGATTCTCTCCTGCAACGGCACTTGCCCTTCTATTGGATCCTTCCGGTGACCCCGAGACGGGGGACTTGCTGCTTGGGTAACAGCCTGTCCCTCATTACTCCCTCCCCAGGCTCTGCGCACTGGGGAGTGATTGCAGCCACAGTCCTTCGGGACTGACGGAGGCCTACCATTCCAAGGAAAAAAAAATGAGCCAGCTTCATGACTTGTCTTGAATTTTCTAAAATGAGGGG
Organism: Plotosus lineatus; assembly: GCA_024760905.1. Taxonomy (NCBI): domain Eukaryota; kingdom Metazoa; phylum Chordata; class Actinopteri; order Siluriformes; family Plotosidae; genus Plotosus; species Plotosus lineatus. The sequence continues at coordinate 104,892,447 of CM045728.1, forward strand.
GGAAATACACAAATTTCACACTGATATGACAAGCTCAAGTCAACCCTTTCAGAATTGAGAAACCAACACCTCAACAAGGAGACCAGAGCATTCAGTCAACTTTGAGGGCTTGACCCTAAAGTCTGGCACCTTCAACTGCTCAGCCATTCTGACTGATTAAACAACTTCATTTCTCTCTGCTGACAGTCGCGTAGCGACAATGTCTGTTTTCATTCATCATTTAACCACTCTTCTCCACTCTGCTCTCTGGTGCGACAAGTCTACCCAGTCTTCTCTTCTGATATTTCTGGACTTCGAATTCCTCTTGATGACATCTTTGAAACGTAGTCGAGGTCGGCCCTTACTTCTGCGACCAGTCGGCAATTGGGAGAACAGGATCTGTTTTGGTAGTCTATCAGCTGGCATCCGCATGACATGTCCTGTTCAGCGAAGGTTTTTCCTTGTTAGAAGATCTTCCATCGATGGCAGTCCCATTCTCTCCAGAATTACTCTGTCTGTGATCTTATCCTTCCAGGTGATTTTCATAATAGAACGAAGGTGTCGCATCATGAAGGTATGAAGTTTTTTCACGTGACTCCGATACACTGTCCAGGACTCCGCTCCATACAGAAGAGTAGATGTAACTATTTCTCTGTAGATTTTGCCTTTTGTCCTTAATGACACATGGTGGTTGTTCCAGAGTCGCTGCCTAAGCCTGCCAAAGGACGCACTAGCCTTAGCCATTCGTTTCTGTAACTCTGCGTCGATTCGTCCATCCTTCGATACTGTATTGCCAAGATATGTAAATTCTGGGACGGAGTTCAGTTTGTTTCCATCAATCAAGATGTCTATTTCTGGACTTCTTGTAGAATCTGGTTGGAACAGTACTTCAGTCTTGTTGATGTTTATCTTTAGTCCAAACTTCTTGGATGCATCGGAGAAAGCGTTCACTATACTTTGGATATCTTCTGCAGAGTGGGCAAGAAGTGCACTGTCGTCTGCATACAGCAAATCTCTCATAACATGAAGGGTGGATTTTGTCCTTGCTCTAAAATGGGCTATATTGAACAGGTCGGCATCTTGTCTTGACTGTATGTACACACCTTCATCCATGTTTGAAAAAGCTTCTTCTAACATTGCTGACAGGAAGATAGAAAAGAGAGTCGGAGCCAGGACACACCCTTGCTTCACACCATTTGTCACTCTGAATGTACCTGAGGATTCCGTGCCATCACTGACGTGTGCCTCCATTCCTGTATGTAAGGCTTCTCTCATTTTGAGGAATCTTTCGGGATATCCATACTTTCTCAATATTTGCCAGAAACCGGTCCTTCCAACAGTATCAAAAGCCTTTGTAAAGTCGACAAAGACTATATACAGCAGTTGATCTTGTTCAATGCACTTTTCTTGAAGTTGTCTGAGACAGAAGATCATGTCTATTGTGCTCCGATTTGATCTGAATCCACACTGCGTCTCTGGAACAATATCCGGTGTGATGTGGATGGTTAGTCTGTTTAAAAGGATCCTCGCAAAAAAATTTCCAGCTATGGACAGGAGAGAAATTCCTCTGTAATTACCACAGTCGGTTCGGTATCCTTTCTTGTCAATGGTGATTATGCTTGCATCTTTCCATGCTTGAGGAACAGTGCCTTCCATCCAGGCTTTATTGATCAGATGGTGTAATCTATGATGCAATTTTGAGCCTCCATGTTTCCATACTTCAGCTGGAATCTCATCTTCTCCAGGGGCTTTGCCATCTTTTAGCGAAGAGATTGCCTTTGACACTTCTTCCATTGTTGAAATATCATCAAGGCACTCGTGTATAGGTCGCTGTTCGATGTTGTAAAGAGCCTCCTGTGCTATTTCTCCTGGGACATTAAGCAATCTCTGGAAGTGCTCACTCCATCTTTCAAGAACTTGTTTACTGTCTGAGAAAGTCATTCGGCCATCGGCTGACTTTCGCCAGACAGGATTCCTTTTCTGTGGTCCCCATACTTCCTTGAGCACTTTCCATCTCTTCTACAAAACTCTCCTTGTAGCTAGTTGTGGTGAGTTTCTTGGTGTTTAGTTTAATTGGTTTCCTTGGTGCTTGTTTACAGTGCTTCACCCGTAGTTTAAGACCTGTCTTAGACCTCAACAACTGATGATCGGTCCAACAGTTTGCTCCACGCATGACACGGGTACTGTGGATATCCATCTTATCCTGGCGCCTTGTGATGATATAATCGATCATATGCCAGTGTTTCGATCAAGGATGCATCCATATTGCCTTTCGGCTCTCTTTCTGCTTGAACATAATATTGGTCACTATCAGTTCGTATTCTGAGCACAGGGCTAGTAGGAGTTCGCCGTTTGAATTGCATTTTCCGCTCCCATGCTTTCCTATAACTTGCGGCCACTGTTCAAAGTCCTTTCCAATCCTTGCATTAAAATCTCCCATCAATAAGATTTTGTCGGTCTTGGGGACTTGACTTTGTACGGTAGAGAGCTGATTATAGAAAGATTCCTTTTCTGTATCTGGATTTGTCATCGTTGGTGCATAAACATTGATGAGCATTGTGTAGATGTTATTGTTTAGGGGTAATCTCATCGTCATGAACCTGTCGCTTATTGACCTGTAGCGTATGTGCAATTTCTTTCCTAATAGCAAATCCCACTCCAGCCGCTCTTCTTTCTCCCGCTTGTCTTCCACTCCAGAAGTCTGTGTACTCCATATCATCCAAACTGCCAGGTTCCGCGAGCCGCGTTTCACACAAGGCAGCGATGTCAATGTTGTATTTTGCAAGTTCCATCGCTACAAGTGCAGTGCGTCTTTCTGGTCGGTTTGCTTCTTCTCGGTATAAAAGGGTTCTCACGTTCCACTGAGCAAATGTCAGTTCCTTGGTTCTACTTCCTTGCTGATTTTTCGCTGTCAGCGGAAGTTGGGGTCGAACAACGCGGTCCTCAGTAACCCGGGTGGCAACCGATCCGGTCTGAGCTTCTTTGTGGTTATGCATTTCATGAAAAACTGCTAGCAAGATGGTGTAAGTACCGCTGGCTTTTGCCAGTTACCAGCGGCACTCTCTCAGGGAGTTAATATATTTTTTGGGCCGGCAAGAACAAGTCCAGACAGGCACAGTATATTAGTCCCTGCAGTGGTTGGTCGAAAGATACTGGGAGTTCCAGGTAGCAATTGCCCTCGATGTAACCACAGTCACATGATTTTCTGTTAGGGTTTACTCCCTTAGCCTTTGGTTAAAGAAACGTATTCCACAAGGCAGTGGTGTGTTTGAACTATGCAGGGCAGAGGCGTCAAACTCCCTGAGATATAACAGTATACACGCATTACCGCATACCTGCATACAGCTTCATTTACTCCTCATTATTCCACAAAACTACAAAAGAGACCTCATTGATGACTTGTCTTTGGTTCACACAAATAGAAGATGAAAGTATTCACATTTCATATTGAAATTGCAATCACAGGTCACTGACAGAAGTGCGAATTCCACACTGTAAGAACTCTCTCTGTAGAAGCTCTTATGTAAACCTGCACGATCTGGATTCCTGTATCTCAACGTCTTAGAGCGCTCCGGGAACAGAGGACAACAAACCACACGAGTGAAATCAAGCTGGTTTATTCATCTGCTGCTCAGAGGGTGTTCCTGAGCACAAGCTTTTTATGCAGTTTCTTTGTTTTTGCAAGCAGATAATCACAGAGTCATATGTCCTTGGTCAAAGTCATATGTCATAACATAGGGTGGGTGTGTGTGTGTGTGTATGTGTGTATGTGTGTGTGTGGGTGTATGTGTGTGTGGATAGCACCATATCATGTTGGTATGTTGGTTACGTAACTGTTTGCATTCGTACGTAGGTATGTGGTGATAAAAGAGGGACAGCCTTGAACATCCAGTTAGGTCTGGTTGATGTTTTACACAAAACTTAGGACATCGGGGTACAACAGGATAATGAGAACTTCTTGCTTCATGATTCAATAAACATGTACGTAGTAGGTCAGAGATATATTCTAACACACACATTCTTTCATGAATAGACCAGAACACTCAGTCAGTTGTGAATGCTTGACTCTTGGGTCTGGTACCTTCAACTGCTTGGCCATTCTGATGATTCAAAGAGCTTCATGTATTACTTGTTATGCCACAATCAATTCAGTCAACACAGTGGACCCTTTCATGACTTGTCTTGAATTTCCACAAATGGGGGAAAGACAATGAACTTTTTTTCAACAAATCTTACAAGTTCATATCAACAGTGTCAGAAGTGGTATGTGACAGCACTGCGCTATGAGGAAATCAGAACATTCAGTCATCTGGAATGGCTTGACCCTCGAGTCTGGCATCATTGACCACTTGGTCTGACTGTTGAAAAAGCTTCATTTCCTCCTGATTATCACAAATCAACAACAAATGAAACCTTGTTCTACACTGGTCTGGAGTTCATTCAAATGGATGTATATTGAGCTTCCAGGTTTGTTCAATGCTGACAAGTGGGATTTGAACCCACATCTCCATGAGGAGAGCGGAACACTCTCACAACTGGAAGAGTTTGACCCTTAAGTCTGGCACCTTAGACTGCTCAACCATTCTGACACGGATGGTAATGCGTCTTACCTTATCTCTAAGGGGGAACCCTGCCACCCGGCGAAGGACGCTCATTTCAGCCGCTTGTGTCCACGCTCTTGTTCTTTCGATCACTACCCAAAGCTCGTGACCATAGGTGAGGGTTGGAACGTAGATCGACTGGTAAATCGAGAGGTTCGCCTTGCATCTCAGCTCTTTCTTCACCACGATGGACCTGTCCAGGCTTCGTTTAACAGCAGAGCTTGCAGTGTCCGTCCGTCGATCTCCCGCTCCATCCTTCCCTCACTCATGAACAAGACCTCAAGATACTTCAACTCCTCCACTTGGGGCAGGACCTCATTCTCGATCCAGAGGGTGCATTCCACCCTTGTCCGACTGAGAACCATGGCCTCAGACTTGGAGCTACTGATCTTCATTCCTCATGCGTCACACTCGGCTGCGAATCGCTCCAATGAGAGCTGGAGGTCCTGACTTGATAAAGTCAAAAGGACAACATCATCCGCAAAAAGCAGAGACGAGATACGATGGCCACCAAACCAGAACTCCTCAACGCCTTGGCTGCGCCTTGAAATTCTGTCCATAAAAATTATGAACAGAATCGCTAACAAAGGACAGCCTTGGTGGACTCCAACCCCCACTGGAAACGAGTTCGACCTGTTGTTCCCAATACGGACCAAACTCTGGCTCCGGAGATACAGTGACCGAATGGACCATAGCAAGGGGTCCGGAATGCCACAAGATTGTTTGAAGGACACAGTCGAAAGCCTTCTCCAAATCCACAAAACACATGTGGACAGATTGGGCCAACTCCCATGCCCCTTCCACGATCCTCTGGAGTGTGTAGAGTTGGTCAAGAGTGCTACGGCCAGGACGAAAACCACATTGTTCCTCCTGAATTCGAGGTTCGACTATTGGTCGGATCCTTCTCTCCAGTACCCCTGCATAGACTTTCCCGGGTAGGCTGAGGAGTGTGATTCCCCGATAATTGGAACACACCCTTCGTCACCCTTCTTAAAAATCGGGACCACCACCCCGGTTTGCCAACCCAGAGGTACGGCCCCGGATGATCATGCGATGTTGCAGAGACGTGTCAACCAAGACAGTCGTACAGCAGCCAAAGCCCTGAGATATTCTGGGCGGTTCTCATCCAACCACAGAGCTCGACCACCGAGGAGCTTTTTGACAACCTCAGCAACCTCCACTCCAGTGATGGGCAGACCCCCATCCAAACCCCCCAGAATTTTCCTCCTCCAGGGAGGGTGTGTTGGTGGGATTGAGGAGGTCATCCCCAGTCGAGGTAAACAGCTCCCCACCACCACTGTAAACAGGGTTTGTAAACACTCAGGATAAGGTTTAATCATAGTTCATACTTTATATATATGAGCTTTCTTTCTGTAGATTTTATTCCATTTCTATTTGTTCTTCAATTTCATTTCACTTTCGACATTGGACAGCTATCTCCGGATGTTTGCAAAACGAATGTTGGTAAGTTGGAGAGCATCTGTCGTTATATTTTATTTACGGCTTATGTTATTTTTTTAATATTTAATTGTTATGGTAAGCATTTATGGCATTGTATATGTATTTATTGATATTATATACACGTACCAGTCGGGGTGGGGGTGGGGTGATATATATATATATATATATATATATATAATCTGAATAGGAAATATAGAAACAATCAGGCTTCAAAGTTGACATAATAATAATAATAATAATAATAATAATAATAATAATAATAATTCTGCAGATTGGCCAGGGGCTGGATTTCCAATCCTCAAGTCAGGGGTTCAAGCCAAGTCGTCAAAGCTCGTCACTGCTGTCCCCCCAGTGTAGCTGACTGAGTTATCAAAGACCAGCCATGTCTCTCACTGTCTATGGTGAGAGGCTGTAAAAGAACCATTGCTGACTTTTGGAAAGAGCAGCTGCATCGCCATCACCATGTTTCTGCCTTTGATGGCCTAGCGAGCCGTCCAAGGGTGTACCCTACCCTCGCGCCGAGTCGGCTGAGATGGGCTCTAGCCTCCCTGCTCCCCTAATTAGGATTAAGAGCCTGAAACCGTGACGAATCTGCCATCGTTAATCAACAGATCGTTCAAGGTGTTTGTCACGTGATTCGGGACGCGGAAGTTTTGATCTTGGATACACCTGTGTCTGTGATGTGAGAAAGCAAAACCGTGTTGTTCTAAAGTTTAGGATTTGATTTTCTACATGGGCAGGTAAATTTACTCTACGAATGACGTGTTTAATATTTATAATATTTTCCTTTCTTGCGTGTGAGCAGAGCCGCATTTCGTCTTCTGGCTAGCTTTAGCTTAGTTAGCCGATTAGCAAGCAAGCTGTGTTGTGTTGGGGAAATTCGTAATATGTATTTTCTTCGAAGGTCGAACAAAACGTCAAAACCTACCGCGCAGGCTTACATTTATTACTCATTACTTTGATTGTTAAGAACGTAAAATTGTCCGTTTCCGGCCTGCGCCAACCACTGGGCACGTGACTCTTATAAACATTTAGTTCTTGTTCAGAAAGAGAACGTAATTCCTCTTGATGTAAATCTCTCAATATGTTGTCTATGATAACGTGTGCCACAAACATCACGCTTTTAGATTATATTGATATTTCTTAACTGTTTAAACACAAACTATTGGGAAAAGGTAATAAAAAAAAGCAACATTCAGTTTTAATTATCAAGACTGTTTTGTTGTAGTATCAGAAAGCACAATTTCCACAAAACCTCTTCCAGTGTTTACATTTGTCATCTGATAGAAAGGATGTGCACTGAAAAAAGTTAATAATAATAATTCTGTATCTAGTTAGTTCAGCCAGAATTTCATCTCCTGTCATTTGCCTGACTGATTAATCCTAATAGAATTAATTGAATATTTGTTGTACTTTGGAAAATGTAGATTTTTTTTTTTTTTTATGATTTATCTCCCAGCCCTTCTTGGAGTCATTAATTAATTTGCTTCTTGATTGCAAATGGATGAGTAACCGGGTTGTTAAAGTTGAGGTTTTTATACACACAAACACACAAACATACAGTCGGCTCCTGTTTTTTGCAATGGTGCGGCTCCAGCCCTTTCCATGTATCAAGAAAATCCGAGAGTTATTGACACGGTTTTAAAAGCCTACGTATGATATTGCACTAAAATATGCTTCTTAAACACATTATATAGACATTCTTACTCATTCATGCAGTAATAATGTCATAATGTTATTTATGTATTTGTAATAATCTTACCAGAATCTAGAGAAGATGCAGGCATCATCGGGCTTAAATAATAATTAAAAATACGTGAAGCCACAATTCAAGCAGTCACGTTGATGACATGTGCAAAGGAGGGGGAAAAAAGGTGTACACATCATTTACAACCAATCAGCAGGAGGGAGAAACAAAAGCCATTGGCTAAATTTAAATCACGTGTCAGGTACTTCCTGGTTTGTCGCCAATCCGCGAGTATGGGGGGGGCATGGAACCGTGGATAGTCAAGGGCCTACTGTTTTTCCACACAACTATACTTGCAGCTCGTTGGGGAGGGTTCACACCAGTGCATGTTTACCAAGATAATAAGAAGTGGGCATCCATGGACGAATGGTTAGTGAAGTGGGTTTGGGTTGCTGGTCAGATTCCTGAAAACAAAAGGAAATATGTTTGGGGCAGGGGTGCAGGGAGCTGTTTCTTTAGTCTTTCCACCTTCATAGCTCATGTGCCCTGCAGCTTCAATCATAAATTGTGCACTGGGTTGCATGTTCAATCTGGAGGTAGGAAGTTGTGAAATCTAGCAGGTTCCATGAGAACTACTGGAGTGATGAATGAGTGAAGCTTGAGATATGGGAACTGTATTTGAAAAACAAACAATGGGTTTAATGCATAAGCTTCTATTTTCGTATGAATAGCCCCATGTTCATGTATGCTTCTCCATCTGCCTGTATTGTGCGATGAGTTGATAAGTTGATGAGGAAGATGGTGTGTGTGTGTGTGTGTGTGTGTATAGGATGACACAGAAATACCACCTGGAGGGCCAGGTCTATTCTGTGCCCTTGATTCAGCAGGATCTCAGAAGGGAAGAGGCCATTCTTCAGATCACTGATGCTCTTCAATTCCTGGAAGGTATCTCAACAGATATCTTCAGCAGGTAAAACCCATCAGCTGTTAGGAGGAAGCATTGATCACATGGTCTAGGAGAGTTTTTGTCGAAGTTATTGCTCTCTTTTGGTCTATCAGTGTAAAACTGCATCTCAAAGCAGGTGAGGAGACATACCTCAGTATGTCTTTAATACTACTGACATGATAGAATTGTAAAATATAATTTCTTCCCCCCTGTTTAGTCCACCCATCATCCATTGATCCATCCCTCTGCCATATATCCGCACATCTTCCCTCTGCTATTCATCCACCCGTTATCCATCCACCTTTCCATCTGTCATTTATCCACACATCAATTCATCCACTCATCCATTTTTTTTTTTTTAGCCATCGTCACTCATTGATCCAATTGTACATCCATCCTGTATCTATTCCTCATCAGTCACCTGTCATCCCATTTATCCAACCATTAATCCTTCTGGGTCATTCCATGTCTATTCAACCATTAGTCCCCACCTGATCATCTGAGGATTTTCTGGGGGGTTTTTATTTTATTTTTTTATTCCATATATATGATATATTAGAGGCAGTGGTGGTCTAGTGGTATAGGACGCTGGATCACTGATTCACAGGTTTGAGTCCCACTCTCCACAAGATTCTCTCCCACCCCCCCACCCCCCAGTGCAGCTAACTGGGTTATCAAAAGCCGGCCATGTCTCTCACTGTCTATGGTGTGAGGCATGTAAAAGAACCATTGCTGACTTTCGACAAGAGTAAGCTGCAAAGCTGTCGGCGTGTTTCCGCCCTGTGATGGCCTGGCGAGCTGTCCAGGGTGCAGAGTAAAAGTTGGCTGGGATGGGTGCCAGCCTCTCCGCGACCCTAATTAGGTTTAAGCAGGTACAGAAAATAAACTGATGATGTATGATGGATAAATCAAAAATTTGAGCACCTAATTCCTAATACAGGGATCCCTCACTACTTCGCGTTTCAATTAATGCGGCTTCAGTGCATCGCGGTTAAAAAAAAACATATCGAATTAAAAATAGAATTAAGAATGAATAAATAAGGAAATTAAGGAAGAATAGGTGGAAAAGTTAAGGAAAATGTCACAAACAAGGTCAATTATGCAAAAAAAACCCAAAACTTCTAAACCAACAAAAAAAACAACCAAAAATCTCCCATCAAAACTGGATACATTGTTACATCTGTGTGTGCGCAGCCACATCCCCCTCTGCCGGAGCCTAGTATTAAGTGTACCTCAGGATAATGTTTAATCATATTTCATAGTTGTATTTATGATCTATCTTTCTGTAGATTTTATTCCATTTATATTGCTACTTGTTCTTCAATTTCATTTCACTTTCACTTTCGACCTTGGACAGCTTTGTTGGTATCTCCGGATGTTTGCAAAACAAATGTTGGTGAGCTGGAGAGTGTCTGTATTTATAAGCATTTATAGCATTGAATATGTATTTCTTGATATGATATACACATGCAGTCGGCCCTCAATATTTGCGGGGGTTCAGTTCCGGCTCTTCTCGCGAATGAAGACAATCTGTGAGCTCTGTACCCGGAAGTAAAACCCCATGTATCATATGACATGCGCGAATGAGCAACCGGAAGTAAAATACTGTGTATCTATTACATGTGCTAAAATATGCTTCTTAAACACATTGACAGTCTTACTCATTAATACAGTATTAATGTAGTAAAATGTAGTAATGATTAAGAAAAACCTTTCAATTTTTACTGTTATATTTCTTGATGATAAAATATAAACATTATACAGCATAGACTGTTGTAAAGCACTAGTATTAAAGTATTTTTCAATTATCATTCCAGTACAGTACCTAAGTTAATGTTTAGAATGTTTGTGCGTGAGATTTTATGTTCTGTAGCATGTTTAACAAACGGTACCAAAAGGATAAACTTTATTACGCTTCATGTCCTTTTACATTGAACGTGACGTCTCCAAGATGGCGCAGCCTAGAGGGCGACGTCACGGAGTTCTCAGAGTCAAATTGTTTCTTTGTTTGTTTTAATTTGTTTTATTTGTTTGTTCATGTTTTGCACTATGCTCGTCTATGACCGGTCGACCCTACTCCAGGTATGAGATTGGAGTCTTCGGGAGTTTAGAACTGAGCACGCTCAACTCCTATCCTGAGCTAATATGCTATGGTAGCTCAATGGGTGGAGGGGAGGTGATCCTACTTCACGGATTTCGATGGTCGCGTGGGGATCTCTGTCCCAATTAACTGCGGAAAGTGATGGATCCCTGTAACTTCAAAGTTATGGCCTGTTGAACAGCATCGGGGCACCCTCAATTTATAGCCTTTGTGCAGGTTTTGTATTTTTTTAAAGATTCATAACTTTTAATGTAATGGAGATAGAGAAGTTCAATTTTCAGCATTCATTCACAGACATGTTATGGACCGAGTGCCAGCAGTTTGCACTCTCAACCTCACAGTATACTAGTAGGATGTCAACAATAAAGATGGTTCTCAATGAATAATGAACTGGGTGCTCAATTTTTGGATTTCCCCTTTGTTTGCGAAAAAAAAAAAAAAAAAATCAGAAAAATTTGAGCATATCAGGTCGTGGACTTTGTGAAAATTGGTTGATTTGACATGGAATGACTGTTCAAATGACCATCGAACAACTTGGCCGTTAATTTGATATTCTTTTTCTTTCTCTCTTTGTCCGTCCATCCATCCCTCAAGCCAGCTATCGGTCATTAAAGGATGAGATGGCTGTATTTTCTTTAAAAAATACTATTTTTTATTAAGTTAAAATTTTTCTCCCCAAACACCCCAAAGATTTTGCAGTTGTATAAAAATTGTTTATTTATTTTATGCTTAAATAAGACAAAGTAAAAAAAATTGATTAGTGTACTTGACGACATTGAAAAAGAAACATTTTAATAAACAGACTTTCAAGAAATAACATTGTATACTTCTGTAAAAATGTGGCTATGGCAACCAATTATTTGATATTCAGACTAATTCTTGCTCTGCAAAAGATATATTAAGATTTACGTATGTAGTTTATTAATATCATAAAGTATTCATTCTGTACTCCAGGCATGTGTGCTTATGATCAATACATTTATTCTGGATGTGATCATTAACATGTATAAAAAAAATAATTCAGAAATAATAACATTCAATATTGATTGTTTTCTAAATAAAAAAGAAAAGAAAATACCAAAAGGCAAGGATATATATATATATATATATATATATATATATATATATAAAATCTCTCAGTAGGCCCTCATTATTCGCAGGGGTTTGGTTTGGGCTCCTCCTGCGAATGAAGATAATCCGCTAGTTCATGCGCGAATGATCAACCGGATGTAAAATACTATGTATCTATTACATGCTTCTTAAACACATTCTATAGACAGTCTTACTCATTAATACAGTACAGTCGACCCCCTTCTTACGAAATTAATCCGTTTCAGCGCCTTTTTTGGAACCTGGAGTTTTTGTAAGTAGAGGTGCATTTTACATGTAAAACGCGTGATTTGTTCCAAGGCTCCCAAGACTACCCCATAGACCCTTTAAAAATTACAAAAGTTCAGTCGACCCCCTTGTTACGAAATGAATCCTTTCCGGTGCCTTTTTTGGAACCTAGAGTTTTTGTAAGTAGAGGCTAATTTTACATGTAAAACGCATGATTCGTTCCAGGGCTCCCAAGACCACCCCCATAAACCCTTTAAAAATGATAAAAGTACATCAATTTTGTATGAAATATGTTAAAAGTAAAAGAAAATTATTTATTAAACCACTTAAACATTTTATTAACATATTTATTAATTAAACCAGGGGTGCTCACACTTTTCCAGCACACAAGCTACTTATGGAATTAGTGCCAATGTTTGCACATGCACGGTGAGCTAAAGGTCAGAAAAATACATCTGTTTTTTTTTTTTTAAACGTCATGTTATTTACCACTATTACCTTTGCGATCGACCAATATTACCTTTGAGATCGACTGGTAGCTCATGATCGACGTATTGAGCACCCCTGAATTCAACCATTATTAAACATTTTTTATTAACGCACACACACACAACACTGTCTATCTCTCTCTCTCTGTCTCTCTCTCTCACACACACACACACACACACACACAAACAACACACATTTGTGGTGCACTCCGTTGAATGTGGGCTCCGCCTGCACGCAGGACACCGAAGCATTTTAACACAGGGAATTCAAAGCGCACTCCCTGCTTGACAGATCGGAGGTCAACTTTAATTTGTTTCCTTGAGGAATCAGAGGTTCGGATGAGCCGTGTTTTGCTCAAATTTGGCGGCGCGTGCCACATTTATTAAACATTTACTGAATTAAACAACTTAAAAACGAAAAATAAGCTGCAATGTGCTCTCTCGAAAGAGAAGATTAAAGAACGCCTCCTTTCATCTCTGACTGACTGTACGCAGTCTCGCTCTCTCTATCTCTCTCACACTGTCTCTCTCTCTTTCTCTCGCAGACGCACACACAAAACTCTGTCTCTCTGGTGTGTTTTGCCATCTTCAGGCTCTGCCCACACGCAACCAACGGAGCAATTCTATTTAAATGTTTAAATGAACGTGATGTTGTATTTAAAGCGGAATTACAGTACTTGTTTGAAAGATCAGAGGTCCTGATTCAATGTTAACTTGGTTCCTTGCGAGATCGGCGGTCTTGTCCCATGGAGCACTCTGCTCATGCTCCTTCTGCTTCAATATCGTGCCGAAATAATCGCCTCCGTCACTGTATTTCCGCTTTAAGGTTTCCTTCTGCTTCAATATTGTCCCGATTTGTAGAGGGGTTTTGGCGATAACGAAATATAACACTGCAATGATCTCAAAACAAGCCAACAGTCCTGTTCAACTCTCCTTCAAGTTGTGTGACAAACAGGAAGTATGGGTACAGATCAGCTTCCTCCTGGCCAATGGGAGGCCAGCGGGGCGGGATGTTGTGAGACAGCGAATGAGAGAGCAACTTGCGGATTATTTGAATTTTGAATGGTGCGTTTGGCGCTTTTCGTAAAAAGAGGTTGTTTTTGTAAAAAGAGGATGAAAATTTAGGAAAATGTTTTTCGTAACCTGGATTTTTCGTACCCAGAGGTTTTCGTAAGTAGAGGGCCGACTGTGTGTTTTTATATATATATATATATATATATATATATATATACACACACACACACACACAAGAATCCCTCAGTTTACGTGGTTAATTGGGACCGAGATCCCCACGCAACCATCGAGATCCCCACACAACCATCGAAATCCCTGAAGTAGGATCACTCTCCCAACCCCTCCCTACTGACGTATACATACATGTATATGTGTATACAATATTAAAAAATACATATTCAATGCTGTAATAACAATTAACCATTAAAAAAATAATGCATAACATGTAAATAAAATATAAATATACACACATATAGATGGTATTGCATGAGATATTTGCATAATTGGCCTTGTTTTTGTTGCATTGTCCTTAACTTTTTTCCATATTCTTCCTTAATATCTTTATTTTTTTAATTTGATGAATATTTATTTATTATTTTTTTTAAAAACGCGATGCGCTGAAGCCGCATGAATAGAAGCGCGAAGTAGCGAGGGGTGTGTGTGTGTGTGTGTGTGTGCGCATGCGTGCGTGTGTGCGTGTGCATATGTATGTATGTTTCAACGTGTATTTGTCTGCTCAGATATGCTAATATTAGTGGCTGGAATAAAAATATTAAAAAAAAAAAAACAGCCGTACTGTTACCATGGCAACATAGTGGAAGAGATGTTTTGCTCTCTTTCTCTCTCTCTCTCATTCTCTCTCGGTTATAACTGCTGGTTTTCTGGGTCAGCTCCATTAGGATGCACTTTTTCTCTCTTAATTTCAGCCCAGTTCACTTATGAGGCAACAGGGTTTACTTAAGGGGTGTGTATGTGTGTTGTATACCTCAAACATCTCAGCACTATGGGCATGCCCATTCTCTTTCATGTACTTTGTACATGAAAGAGAAAAAAATGTAACAGCAATAAATTCATACATATTTACAAATGTATACATACACAGACAATCTTGAGTGTTTTGGTCTTGCAGGGTCTCTCAGAGTGTGGAAAAGAATCGCACTCACCTTCAGGCTGTCACTGACCGCATTAAGCTGGCTCAAGCTCGAGTCCACAAGATTAAAGGAAGCAAAAAAGCCACCAAGGTAATGGAACACACACACACCCCTTCATAAATCTTTCATATCTGTTACACCATGTTGCTGTTGAATTCTCAGTTTGATTGGTCAGTGAGTTTTGAATAATGCAGAATTCCTGCACTCATTATAATATATTTTGGTTTCTATTAGAAAAGATGGATATAATTCCATCCGGCCTTACCCAATTAAAAAAAAAAAATCTGACAAAATTTGATAAGTTGCTCGAGGATACATTGTATACAACAGCGTAGGAGGAATGTAATCAAGTTATGTGTATAACCTTAAGATAGCACAAATTCAATTCAAGGTTGATGCATGCAGCTTGGAGTCCATGGGAGATCATTGTCTGATGTCTTATTGTCACTCAAAAGGGATCACCAGCCAATCATGGGCTTCTGTGACTTGATCCATACACTCTCCTTCTCCGTGTGTTAGTCTGCCCCTAAGTATGCCTGCACAAGCAGTTCATAAAGATGCGGCTGGCATGATCACATGTGTTGTGTGGAAATTGGTTACGAATAAATTGGGGGAAAACCCAATAACATATTGATGATCAGTAATCATGTGGTGATCATAACTTCATATCCCCCTGTGTATAAGCACTCTGTGTTAGTGGGAAATAAAAAAACAAGTGCCCTGGCTCTGTAGCGTCACATGTAATCTGCTCATCAGGTAATCCTTAAACCATCTTGTCATCTTGACCCAGCATTTATGGTCTTCAACTTCTCCCGTAACCTCTAGGCTGTATGCTGTTAAAGGTGCTACAGAAATTGAAGAACATGATGTGCACTGTGCTGAATACACATCATTCACAATGATATGGGACTGTTGGTGAACTGCAATGGGTCAGGGAGTAGACTTATCACTCTTAAGGTGTGCTAGGACCAGACTCTCCATAACCTTTATAATGTGAGAGGTCAGTGATATAGGCCTGAAGTCATTGATTCCAGTGGCATGCACAAAGACCAGGCATAATGCTTTCCACAGCATTTCAACTACCTGGAGGTACAGGCGCAGGTCAATGAGGTGCTGTGGCATGTCAAAAGGCAGTTTGGTGCATCCAGCTAAAATTTGGGAGCTGAGGTTTGCCTTATTTTTTTTTGTGCCGGAAAAGAAATTTTTGGGAGTACAGGTATACCTCGGCTTCATGCAGCCATGAGGGGGGCACAAGCCAGTGCTCTCAATCATGCCGGTCCCAAACCTGGATAAATACAGAGGGTTGTGTCAGAAAGGGCATCCGGCGTAAAACTTAAGCCAGATCAAATATGCAAATCATAAATATTACCTCCATGCCGGATCGGCCGAGGCCCGGGTTAACAACCACCATCAGTGCTGTTAACCAACAGGGTGCTGGTCGAAGAAGGAGAGGCGGGAGGTGTGTCTGTAGGCAGAGAGAGGAGAAGAAAAGCATGAGTCTCAGACTGAGAATAGGGACTTGGAATGTTGGAACTATGGCAGGAAAAGGTAGAGAGCTGGCTGACATGATGCAGAGGAGGAATGTTGACATACTGTGTTCAGGACACCAGGTGGAAAGGTAGCGAGGCTAGAAGCTTAGGAGCAGGGTTTAAGCTGTTCTGTCATGGTGTGGATGGGAAGAGAAATGGAGTCGGAGTCATCTTGAAGGAGGAGTTTGTCAGGAATGTTCTAGAAGTGAAAAGAGTGTCAGACAGAGTGATGAGTCTCAAGTTAGAAATTGAAGGCATGATGTTCAATGTTGTTAGTGCTTATGCCCCACAGGCAGGATGTGAGCTAGAAGAGAAGGAGAGATTCTGGAGTGAATTAGATGAAGTGATGCAGAGTACCCCCAGAGGTGAAAGAGTGGTCATTGAGGCAGGTTTGGTACAGGAAACAGGTAACGAGGAAGTGATGGGCAGGTTTGGTATCCAGGACAGGAACACAGAAGGACAGATATTAATAGATTTTGCAAAAAGGATGGAAATGGCTGTGGTAAATACTTTCTTTCAGAAGAGACAGGAGCAGAGGGTGACTTATAAAAGCGGAGGTAGGAGCACACAGGTAGACTACATCTTGTGTAGACGATGCAGTTTGAAGGAAGTCAGTGACTGCAAAGTAGTAGTGGGTGAGAGTGTTGCCAAACAGCATAGGATGGTGGTGTGCAGGATGATGCTGATGGTGAGGAAGGTGAAGAAGGCAAAGGCAGAGCAGAAGACAAAGTGGTGGAAGCTGAAAAAGGAAGAGTGTCGTGTTGTCTTCAAGGAGGAATTGAAACAGACTTTGGGTGGTCAGGAAGTGCTTCCAGATGACTGGACAACCACAGCAAATGTGATCAGGGAGACAAGTAGGAGAGTACTTGGTGTGTACTCTGGAAGGTCAGTAGATAAGGAGACTTGGTGGTGGAATGAGGAAGTGCAGGAGTGTGTACAAAAAGAGGTTAGCTAAGAAGAAATGGGACATTGAGAGGACTGAAGAGAGTAAACAGGAGTACAGGAAGACACAGCGTAAGGTGAAGGTAGCGGTGTCAAAGGCCAAACAGAGGGCGTATGATAACTTGTATGCTGGGTTGGGCAGTTAGGAGGGACAAAATGATTTATACAGGGTGGCACAGCAGAGAAATAGAGATGGGAAGGACGTGCAGCAAGTTACATTGATAAAGGACAGAGAGGGGAATGCATTGACTTATGACAGAAGTGTTCTGGGAAGATGGAAAGAGTACTTTGAAGAGCTGATGAATGAGGAAAACGAGAGAGAAAAAAAGAGTAGAGGAGTTGGCCGTTGAAGACCAGGAAGTAGCAAAGATTAAAAAGGGTGAAGTGAGGAGGGCATTGAAGAGGATGAAGAGGGGAAAGGCAGTTGGTCCTGATGACATACCTGTGGAGGTATGGAAGTGTCTGTGAGGTAGCAGTAGGTTTTCTGACAAGAACACTCAACAAGATCTTGGAGAGTGAGCAGATGCCGGAGGAATGGAGAAGTGTGCTAGTGCCCATTTTTAAGAACAAGGGAGACGTGCAGAGTTGTGGCAACTACAGAGGGATAAAGTTGATGAGCCATACGGTGAAGTTATGGGAAAGAATAGTGGAAGCTAGACTAAGGGCAGAGGTCAGCATTTGTGAACAACAGTTTGGTTTCATTCCAAGAAAGAGCACCACAGATGCAGTGTTTTGATTTGAGGATGTTAATAGAGAAGTACAGAGTCAGAGGGAGCTGCATTGTGCCTTTGTGGATCTGGAGAAAGCATATGACCGGGTGCCAAGAGAGGAACTGTGGTAGTGCATGAGGAAGTTTGGAGTGGCAGAGAAGTATGTTAGAGTGGTGCAGGACATGTATGAGAGGTTTGCTGTCGGCGTGACCGATGAATTCAAGGTGGAGGTGGGACTGCATCAAGGTCAGCTCTGAGCCCCTTCTTGTTTACGATGGTGATGGACAGGCTGACAGACGAGGTTAGACAAGAATCTCCATGGACTATGATGTTTGCGGATGACATTGTGATCTGTAGTGAGAGCAGAGAACAAGTGGAGGAAAACCTAGAGAGGTGGCGGTAGTGTGTGCCCTGGAAAGGAGAGGAATGAAGGTGAGCCTCAGTAAGACAGAATACATGTGTGTGAATGAGAAGGACCCAAGAGGAATGGTGAGGTTAAAGGGAGCAGAGATAAAGAAGGTGGAAGATTTTAAGTACAGTCGGTCCCCGACTTACGAAATTAATACGGTCCAGTGCCTTTTTCGTAATACGGAGGTTTCGTAAGTAGAGGCTCATTTTACATGTCAAACGCCTGATTTGTTCCAAGGCTCCCAAGAGTACCCCATAAACCCTTTAAAAATCATAAAAGTACGCCAATTTTGTATGAAATGTGTTTTAAAAAAATTATTTATGAAACCATTTACACATTTTATTAACATATTATTAATTAAACCATTAAACATTATTAACACACATAGACCTCTGTCTCACACACACACACACACACACACACACACACACACGCACATGGCGTGCTCCGCTGAATACGGGCTCCGCCCACACGCAGGACGCCGAAGCATTTTAAGATGGGGAATTCAAAGCGCATTTCCTCCTTGTCAGATTGGAAGTCCAAACTCGACTTTAACTTGATTTCTTGAGGGATCGGAGGTCCTGATGAGCCGTATTCAAAACTCCAGATGAGTTTTGCTCACATTCGGCGGAGCGCGCCAAATTTATTAAACATTTACTGAATTAAACAACTTAAACGATAAATAAGCGGTACTGTGCTCTCTTGAGAGTTAAACCTTTTTTCATCTCTCTCTCACACACGCGCCCACACACACACACTGTGTGTGTCTCTCTCTCTCTACACGCACACACCCATACACACAAAACTCTGTCTCGATGGTGTGTTTTGCCGAATGCGGGCTCCGCCCACATGCAACGCGCAGCTGATGGAACAATTGTATTTAAATGTTTAAATGGATGGGATGTTGTGTTTAAAGCGGAATTACAGTACCTGTTTAAAAAAATCAGAGGTCCTGATTCAATATTAACTTGCTTCCTCGTGAGATTGGAGGTCTTGTTCCATGGAGCACCCTGCTCATGCTCCTTCTGCTTCAATATCGTGCCGAAATAGTCGCCTCCGTCACTGTATTTCCGTTTGGCGCTTTTCGTAAGAGGAGGTTGGGGGTTTCGTAAGTAGGAGGCCGACTGTAGTTAGGCTCAACAATCCAGAGCAATGAAGATTATGGAAAAGAGGTGAAGAAGCGTGTGCAGGCAGGTTGGAATGGTTGGAGAGAAGTGTCCGGTGGGATGTGTGATAGGAAGGTATCGGCAAGAATGAAAGGAAAAGTGCACAAAACGGTGATGATGCAGAGGACAGGGTGAGATGGAGGCAGATGATTTGCTGTGGCGACTCCTGAAGGGAACAGCCAAAAAGAAGGTATACCTCAGCTTACATCGTTAATTGGTTCCAGGAGAGCCGACAAACGACTTAAATTGAATTAGCTTGCCTTTAAGCTAGCCTAGGCTAGGCTACGGTAAATTTACTTGTAAAATATTATATATATATTAGTGTATATTATTTTATTTTTATATATATATATATATATATATATATATATATATATATATATATATTATTATATATTATATATATGTTATTCACAGGGGGTACATTCCTTCTCCAGTCACGGATCCTGAAAATTCATGATTAATTGATGCGGTTTTAAAGCCCTATGTATATTACATGTGCTAAAATAGGCTTCTTAAACTCATTCTATAGACATTCTTACTCATTAATTCAGTAATAATATAGTAAAATTGATGATTAAGTAAAAACTTTTTAATTTTGTACTGTGATAATATTTGAGTAAATAAAGCGCTTAGGCTTCTTACCAGAAGCTAGAGAAGGTGCAGGGTGTTTGACTGGCATTATAAGGTGTAAATTATCATTCAAAACACACCAAAAAAACCTTGAATTCACAATTTAAGCAATCATGTTGATGTGTGCGAAGGAGTAAACAAGAGGTGTACACATCATCTGCAACCAGTCAGCAGGAGGGAGAAACAAAAGCTCTCAGCCATTGTCTAAATTTGAATCATGTGGTTGTAGTGTCATGATGATGAATTTGAATAATTTGCCGGGGTTGCCGCTAATTTAGTGCTTCTGAAATAGTGGGGCGCACCCCTCTGTGATGCCAGGAGGATTGTGTATGACCCGGGAGAACATGCGTTTTTTGTTATAATGTACTAAAATTGTGGGTTTTTTTTTAAATTATTGAATACTTATTTATTTTTAATGTTATTAAAGAGACAATGTTATGCAGAGGTGTATTCATATCAATTTTATAGACAAATAATACTGTTTATAGCCATGCTCAGGATGCTGGGAGGACATGAAATGTTTTTTTTTTTCTTCCTAGAGAGGGGGCATCACAAAATAATTGAGAAGCACTGCTCTAATTTAAAAACATGAAAAAAGCCTTGGAGAGCAAAATTGGCAGGTATACAGGGCTGCGAATGGTGAACCGCAAACGGGCGGGGGCTTACTGTAATATATAATTGTAATGATGTAAACTTGATTTTTTTTTTAAAAATTTTTTCATATACTGTATTTTTCTATATACAGTGGTACCTCGACTTATGAGTGTCTCTAATAACGAATTTTCCATGATACGAGCTTCGATCCCACCAAAAATCTGCCCCATCCAATGAGAATTTTCTACTGATGAGCTCTACCTGGGGAAATGACTTTTCTGGGTTAATTCGCCTCGTATTCTTCCTTGTGTATTCCTCTGTGCTCTGAGAATGCCTTGTGCAATGCTTCTTAATTATTTTCTGTTATGCTCCCGAAAGGAAGGAAACCCCCCCCCCCCCCTCCCAGCGTGACTATACATAGTGTTTACTGCGCTTCATATCGTTTGCTCGGTGCTTTTTCCCCTGCACCATTGAAAACACAGTGAGAGTGCCACTGCCACCTAGTGTAGAGGATGTGCAATTACACTTATAAAGCTCGTTCCCCACATGTATTCCTCTGCTCTCCTTTCTGTGCTGGCTAGTAGCATGCACGCACACAAAAGTTTTTCTTTGTTTGCGTGGCCGAGCTGTGTAAATGGTATGGGAAGAATGCATCGAGCATCTGTACAATTCTCAAACAGAAGGCCATGTTGAAGAGTGTTAAACCAGCAAAAGGGGGGATACTATTTTATCTGAGGTAAGATCAGGACTCGATGATATGGAGAAACTTCTCCCATTGTGGATCAAGTCGAAAGAGATCAACGGTGATGGGAGTGTGGCCAAACAGCAAGTGATGAAAATTAGTGAAGTGAAATAAAACAGTTTTAAAAATCTAAAAAATAAATACAGACGCTCCCCGACTTGCGTTCATCCGTTTAACGTTTTTTCGCTTTTACGTTTTTTTGGGGTTTTTTTTTCCAAAAAAAAGTCATTTTGAGTTGAGACGTACCTGTGTAGTACGCTGATGCAATGGCGTAATGACGTTGCGTCCATTGTTTACAAACGACAGACTGAACGTGCCCCTCCTTTTTCCCAGTTCAGTGTTATCTAGATATAGATAGATATATATTCAGTTATATAGCGTGTTATTCTTGTGTTAAGATGTCATCTCTGTGATATTTGTGCTGACACTGTTTTGCGGACTTTTGTTACACGAAGCAAATATGGTTGGTCAGAAGCGTAAGCTTACTTGTATGGGTACAAGTCTCATACACAGATGAATTAACTACCTTGCTCACTTGGAAGACTTTCAGTAAGTGCACTACTTTCGGTATTGAGCGCCTCATATATTGTAAGCATTGATTGGCTGTTTTAAGCTTCGTGTAAAGTGAGTCGGCTCAGCTTCATGTTATGTGATGCAACTCGGCTTCATGTCATGTGATCATCCGTCGACCATCGGAACCATTTACAAGCAGAAAGATCACATCAT
This sequence comes from Plotosus lineatus, assembly GCA_024760905.1. Classification (NCBI taxonomy): domain Eukaryota; kingdom Metazoa; phylum Chordata; class Actinopteri; order Siluriformes; family Plotosidae; genus Plotosus; species Plotosus lineatus. Next base: position 104,914,664 of record CM045728.1, read on the forward strand.
AGAGAATGTTAAAGGTTATATTTGATCATGTATTTGATATTTGATGAGTGAATTTGATTAAAATTTATCAATTTGAAATTATTTTGCTTGAATTTAATTTATTTGAAATTAATGTTGATTATTATTATACAATGTTATGTTTATAATTGATTTAGGAGTGTTTTATGAGATACGGTAATGGTATTTATGGATGTATAGGACCGTATGAGCGTCATACGTCACTGGAACAACTTACGTTCACTTTCAACTTGTGTTCGGCCGTCTGGAACCAATTAAAAACGTAAGTCGGGGAGTGTCTGTAAATAAATAAAAAAAATAATAATAAGCTGTTTAAGTTAATGTTAAGTGCTATTCTTAAATTCAGACACACTTATTTTATTGTTTTATTATTTATTATTAATTACACTATTAATGTTACTGTACATGTGTTGTTATTATGAAATCTTTATTGGTACATGTTTATCTTTAATATATTATGTCAAAAATACATGTTTGTGTCAGGTTATGAGTTTGGGAAGGGGTTGGAATGGATTAATTAGTTTTCTATAATTTCCTATGGGAACTTTTGCTTCATCTAATGAATGTTTCCACTTACGAGCTTACCCTCAGAACAGATTAATTTCGTAAGTTGAGATACCACTGTATATCTCAGAACAATTTAAGTTGAGGTATACCCGTATAACTTTTTTGGCTCCTGTCCCTTGAGAGGTATAAAAATAGGCTCTGTCTGTGCATGTAACTTCAGTTACTGGACCTTCAAACTTGGAATACTCAGTCATTACTGTGAGTGCTGGGATGAGTTTGTGTGTGAGTGACCTTGACTGACTTTACAAGGTCACAGAAGCATGCTCACCTCTGTCACTCACAGTGATTGTAAGCCAATCATGGGTGTCTGTGAGCTCACTCATACAAAAGGGAGGATATGGATTTCCCACCAGGTGTATTGGGCTTCCTCGAATGTGCATATGCAGCATCACAATATAACGGAGGTGGCCTGTGCATGCTTATACCCCTCCCAATTAGTGGTGGTTGTACCTGAATGGGAATCCAGAAAGAGGAAAACTAATAGCAGCATCACATCACCCTCCATTTTTCTGTTTGTTTTAGTTTTAACTTAAATCATCCCCCTCATTTTGCTGCTACTTCCAGTTGAATGATTATGTAATTAAGCATCTGTTAATTTATGCAGAAGGGAATGATTTATATGTTCCTACAGACTGAAATGACCCATAGAGTCAGAAGTTAGGTAAATAACAAGTTTTCTAATTGATGTTAATCTGTTATTCTGAAGGAAAACATACAGTTGATTATCATGGGGGGCAGCAGAAGAAAAAATTCTTCTGCTTTATTTTCTGATATCACAGCATCATGAGATCTGTTATAAAACTCAATATTTACAATTAAGTCTGTAGCTTCATCATTAATCTGCAGTCACTTGAGACATGCAGTATTTGCTTTTCAGTGATCTGCAGAATGGAATTAGTTTCTGCGTAAAATTAAAAATTTGTATGCTCTGTAGAGAGGTTAATGGTGTTGATTAAAACACACCTGATTAGCTGTGTGTGTGTGTGTGTGTGTGTGTGTGTGTGTGTGTGTGTGTGTGTGTGTGGGGTTAGGTGTTTTCCAGTGCTAAGTATCCTGCTCCTGAGAAGCTGCAGGATTATTCTTCCATATTTAAGGGTGCTCTCGATCCAGCATCTCAAAAACGGCCTCGCTATAAAGTTCAGGGCAAGCTCCGTCCACTGGATGACAAGGCCTTACAGGTGAGTGATGTGTTTCTCCCACTGATTGGATTATGGTTAATAAATTAGCACTACGAATTCCCATTCTATCGGTAAAAGGTGTAAAATGACAAAAATCTGGATTTCTGTCTTTATATATGATCCAGATCTTTTTTGAATAATGTTAACACGAAAATCCTTTTCAATCTAGCCACTTTGTGATCATAGATGATCAGTAGGCCCCTGTTATTTGTGGGGGTTCGGTTCCGGCCCCTCTCGCGAATCGAGAAAATCCACGAATTCTGTACCCGGAAGTAAAACCCTATGTATCATATTACATGCACTAAAATATGCTTCTTAAACACATTCTGTTGAGTTTTACTCATTAATACAGTAATAATGTAGTAAAATGGAGTAATGATTAAGTAAAAACTTTTTAATTTTGTTCTGTGATATTTGATGTTTATATATACATATATAGATGAATTGTTTTCGGCTCAACCTCATAGGCTACGATAGTGCGCATGCGTGAGCTACTGTGCAGACGCGTTAATCATGAGCTCTAAAAATGGGCAATATAGAGCCAAAATCGGTACGTTTTGTCAAACTGACAGAAGCAAGAGCCGAAATATACATGGAATAAAACTTTCGAAATGTTATTTTTCTCTGGGATTGCGTTTGATGTGCCTGATTACTGCTCTACTTGTCACCTGCGGTGATGTGGAGACCAATCCGGGACCTACCACACGACAGCAGACTCGAGCTATTGATGAGTCGGTTGCACTAAATGTAAGTGAAAAGCAGGATACAGATACCGATATTTTGAAATTACTGATCGAAATGAAAACTGATATTTAATCAATGAACAAGAACTTTGAAACCCTCAACAATAAAGTTGATAAAATGGCGTCAAAATTCAACGACAAGCTACTACAACTGCAAAATGAAAACAAAGAGTTAAAAATAAAACTATCAGCAATGGAAGATAAGATCCAAGATGTTGAATCCAGAAGCCGATGAGAAAATCTCATCTTTCATGGTATACTGGGTGAGAAAGGCGAGACCTGGGAGACATCGGAGGGGAAAGTTCGTGAGATTTTGTCTCAAGACTTGAAAACACAAAATACAGAATCTGTTGTCATTATTAGGGCTCACCGCTCCCCAATCATTGTTAAATTTCTTACATCTAAGGACAAGAGTGATATCTACAAGGCTTCGCGTGCTGATAGAACGCGAGGATCACAACAGAAGCGTGTCACCGAAGACTTCCCCCTGAAGATACCAGAGGACAGACGGGTGCTCTCCCCCTGGTTTGTCAGGGCCCGAGATGCAGGACACAACCCGAAGATGTGTCAAAACAAGTTGATTGTGAAAGGCCAAGTGTTTGTGTATGATAGAGACTCCAAAAGTATTGCAAGAGAAAAAGTATCACACGAAGAACAGTCATCACTCAACATAAACATACCCACATGGGCCGGTTTGTTTGGACCCGGAAATGAAACTGACAAGCAAGGACAAGGACAAACACACGGAGAGAGTAAACAAACTGGGGATTGAAGGTGTGGCCACGGCCCTATGTTTGACATCTTGACATGGAATATCGGCGGTCTACATAAACAAATTTGATATTGTGTGTTTTTGTGAATCATTCGTGCAAGCTCAAAATGAATTCTCAACATTTATGTCTCGTTTTTGATCACTTAATTCAGTCAGGAATAAAATAAAGCAGCTAGGTCGATACAGTTGAGATGTGACTGTTTTTTTAAAAGAGATGTGGATGCAGAATAATATTGTTGTCAGACTGTATGAATATTTTCAAAACACGGTTGTTTTATTGCTGAGATCCAAATATTTTGACTGGGATAAAGACACCATACTTGTATTTACCTATATTTCACCAGAGGGGTCCCCAGTTTATGACCGCAATGAGAGTGGTGATGATGGTATTGACACCCTAGTACATTATATTAACATTATAGTTGCTGATCACCCAGATAAACAATTACGCTTAGCTGGTGGGTGACCTAAATGCAAGGACTAAAGACTTTCTAGACTTTATTCCCGATGATAATATGGATTTTATCCAAAACGATATTGATGACTATCCTTTAGATAATTTTGAAATGCCTCGTTCAAGTCGAGATAATCTTAACCATAATAATTTTGGAAAAAAGTTAGTAGAATTGTGTTGTACTTTTGGAATCCATATCATGAATGGCAGGTTATTTAGGGATAAAGAGGGCCAGTTTACTTGTTACACATAACGGAGTAAGTTTAGTCGACTATATGATAGCATCAACCTCGTTGTTTCCACGAGTTAAGGATTTTGGAGTTGGCACTTGTGATGTCTTTGACCATTTTCCTATACATTGTTCCTTGAATATCGAGCAACTTGGTATGAATTGTATTGAACGTGATACACTGGAACTATATTTCCCAACACATTCCCAATCTGGTCCCCACCCAACCAGATATATATATATATGGGATAAAGAGCAATGTGACTTATTTATTTCCAATTTTCATGGACTATTCAGTCATTTTAGCAACAAATTGTTTCAGTATATAGACACGAATATTGAAGATTCACTAAAGGTTTTTACAAAACTGTACCACCAGGCTGCCAACCACAACAAAAGGATATTTTCAGGTTACCGTGCCATTAATGTGAAATCACAGCCCCCATGGTGGGACCATGAACTGGATCACTTGAAGCATATAAAATATAAAGCACTCCGGGATCACAGAGATAATGGCTTAGATATAAGTGTATAAATCATTACGTAAATCTTTCAAAACAAACTTCAATTCTAAACGAAGAGATTACTATACTGCACAGAAAGAAAAGCTAGTATCTACAAAAGATAACCCAAAGGAATTCTGGAAAACACTAAAGCACAGTGGCTCTATTCGAATTTGTGACTTCTCTAAAGATTGTGAAGACTGGTTTGCTCACTTTTCTCACCTCCTTAGAGAAAATTTTCATAATACATACATACATACATGATATGAACCCAGAGACTATACAACAGGATGAAGAGTTGGAAACCCTGAATAGTGACTTTACTGAAAATGAAGTTTTGTATCACATTGATAAACTTTCCAATAATAAGTCACCAGGACCAGATGGAATTGCAATTGAATTTATTAAGGCTTCAAAGAATTATGTCAGCAAATATTTAAAAATGCTGTTCAATAAGATTTTCTATGCAGGCACTTTTCCAGTTTCATGGGGGAAAAGCATTATTTGTCCTTTTTATAAATCAGGTGTGAAAGGTAATCCAAGTAATTGTAGAGGCATATCTCTTATTGACTCGGTTTGTAAGATTTTTACTTCTGTTCTCAATAGCAGGTTAAAGGTTTGGTGTGAGAATAAGAATATTATTGATGAATCTCAGGCAGGTTTTAGGGCTAACTACTCTACTATTGATCACACATTTTCACTCCAGACCATGGTGCAGAAATATTCATGTAAGAAGAAAGGGAGGTTTTATTGTCTATTTATAGATTTCTCCAAGGCCTTTGATCCGGTGAATCATAACAGTTTATTGTGGAGTTTGCAGAAAGTTGGTATTTGTGGCAGATTTTAGAACATTCTCAAATCAATGTATAGTAATCTATCAGCTTGTGATAGAACATCCCATGGTCTCTCTCAATATTTTGATTGTAGCATAGGCACAAGACAAAGGTGCATCCTTAGTCCCCAATTGTTCATAATTTTTATAAATCAACTCGTAGAGTGTATGGAACAGTTTGGTGGTCAAGGTTTATATATTTCTCCTGATGTTAGTAATTTGTATGCTCTAATGTTTGCGGATGATGTGTCATCAGTCTCGGATAGTGCTCTCCAGCTGCAGAAGAAAATTTATGGTTTAGGAAAATTGTCAACTTACTGGAATGAAAGTGAATATTGCAAAGACAAAGGTTATGGTTTTTAGGAATAGTGGTCCACTGAGATATTATGAAAAATGGTTTTTGTGTGGTCAGAGGCTAGAGGTTGTTTCTTATTATAGGTATTTGGGAATTGTGTTCACACCTCGGCTAGTTTGGACGAAGGCTCAGACTACTCTAGCCTCTCAAGCTAACAAAGCTCTTATGGCTATCCATAGATATCAAAAGAGAGCAGGGGCTCTGGCTTTTGTAGATCTTTTTAAAATATTCGATGCTATGGTTAAACCCATATTATGTTATGGCTCAGAAATTTGGGGTACCACTTATTGTAAAATTATTGAGCAAATACAAATAAAAACTTGTAAATATTTCTTGAAAGTTGGAAAAAATTGTTGTAATAATATGGTTTTAGGTGAATGTGGCAGGTTCCCTCTACAAATTACTTATATGACAAGGGCCATTAAATTTTGGTGTAGACTTTTAAGACTTCCAAGTTCTAGATTATCTTACCAGTTCTATTTAATGTTGAAGGCATTAGATGAGTCTGGACGCACAACATGGGCATCATATATTAAAAATATTTTGTTTAGACTGGGGTTTGGTTTCACTTGGGTATCACAGGATATTGGTGATGTTGATATTTTTATTTCAGTTTTTAAGCAGAGGTTATCCGATAATCTCTTCCAAAATTGGCATTCATCATTACAAAACACATCTAAGCCCTCTAGTTATTTACTGTTCAAGTCCCTTCTAAATGTTGAAACATACATAAACTCAGATATAGCACCTTATTTGAGAATCTATTTAGTAAATTATCGATGTGGTACTTTCAAACTTTGCACTGAAACTGGTAGATATAAAAATGTTCCTTATAATTGAAGATTTTGTCCTTTATGTGAGAAAAACAATATGAAATTGAAGATGAAATCCATGTAATACTTTATTGCAAAAGCTACACGGGTATAAGAAATACATTATTAAGTAAATATTTGAAGTACCCCTTATCACAACACAGTTTTGTTAATATTACGTCATCAACTGATGTTAATGCAATCTGAAACCTACGCTTATTTCTTTTCCATGTTAGGAAAATCAGAAATTCAACTGGTGTACAACAATAGTTCATGCTTTAATTTATTCATTTTGTCTGTATTTTGGGCTAATGGCCTTTTATTGAATAAAATGTCTGTCTATATATATATATATATATATATATATATATATATATATATATATATATATATATATATATATATATAAAATATAGTAGGCCCTTGACTATTCGCAGTTTTGCGAGTATTCACGGACTGCCAAGCAGCTCGCATGGGATTCAAATTCAGCCAATGGCTGTCCTCCTTCCTGCTGATTGGTTGAGGTGATGTAACGCCCCTTTTTCCTCATTTGTGCACAAGTTGGCAATGAGCCTTTTTTAGTGTGTTTTAATTAACAGTTAAGTTCTATGATGTCACTTAAACGCCTGCTTAAGCACCAGAAAAAGGTAATGAGGTTGGATGTCTCTTCTGAAGAAATAAGACTTTCTCCGCAGTTTTTTTTTATTTACTGTGTTATTTTCTTGACTGTGGTGTAGCATGTTTCTCATTGTGTTTTGTTTATCCAATTTATTACATTTCTTGTTCTGTTATGTCCTTTTTGTTATGGTCTGTGTTTTGGGGGACTTTGATTTGGGGCGTAGCTGAGCTGCTCGGGAGCACACACCTGAATTCACTATTCTCATTTACTCCCAATAAACAAAAGCACGCTCAGCTCTGCGCCAGAGGATAAACTCACATCAACATCACCGCTTCTTTGGTTTGTAACACCTCTTACTCTATCACTCTAAACTTCTGTTTTTTACTCGCTCTGGCTGGGGGGGCGTGGCTGAGCTGCTTGGACTTAATGCAATTAATACCGGAATTCAGTCGTGTCGTGCCTAATGCAATACAGTACATTCCTCTGGTGGGCATTTTTGAAAACTACACTGCTGTATGTTTATAAAGAGAATGCATTGAAAGGTGTTTTATGCGTATGCTGTATAATGTTTATATTTTAGCATCAATAAATATAACAGTAAAAATTGAAAAGTTTTTCTTAATCATTAATACAGTATTAATGTAGTAAAATGTAGTAATGAGTAAGACTGTCTATGGAATGTGTTTAAGCAGCATATTTTAGCGCATGTATTAGCTACATAGTATTTTACTTACAGCTGCTCATTCGTGCATGTGACGTCATACATGGGGTTTTACTTACAGGTAGAGAACTCGCGGATTATCTCGATTCATGGGACGGCCCTGAACCGAACCCCCGCAAATGTCAAGGGCATACTGTGTGTGTTTGTGTGTGTGTATATATATATATATATATATATATATATTTTCAATTATAATTTTATTATATATATTATTATATTTTATTATATATATTATAATTTGAAAATTATAATTTTCAAATTCCGATTTGTTCGCATTCCAAATCCGCTTTTCTCATTACAAATAATGTAAACGGTTTTAATCCATTCCAAGAAGAAAACTACCTTTTTAAAAACAATGTTATTTCATAATGTCATTTATATATCAAATTGTATATTAAATGTGAAACAACAAGACAAACACACAAAATTCTTAATAGATTAATTTATTTTGTCTTTTTTTTTTGTTTGTGTAAAGGAATGTGCACAGTACAAACATTATGCAGTGATTAAATGAAGAAATGAAGAACTAAAGAAAGAAAAAAAAACGTTACTGCTTGGAAGGGGGCGGCTCTCCTTCAGACTGTTCCTTTCTTCTCTTGAAGAACATTTCTAGTGTCGCTTGTTTCTACCTTTTTTCAGAACCATACGGAACCATTAGAACTCACTGCTTCCCCGTGACGAACCACATGGTGAATTCCACTTCTCCGCTTAAAATTTTCGAACCAGTCTCAACTTGCTTTAAAGTGGAACCCTTCAGGATTCGAACTAGGGTCTTTTTTTTCACCAAATCATCATAAATTTCACATGCTTTGCAGCAGATCCTCACTCACGCTATCGCCTGCTAACTGCTGCTTCTTTGTTTTTGAGCCGTAATTTTCCCACCTCCTCCAACACTTGCGGTCTTTGTTTGCTGATAACCGTCGAGCCTTTTGCCACATCACTGGCTTTAGCAGCCTCTTGTTCTTAAGGATCGTGCATATCGTTGATTTAGTCATGCCATATTCCTGAGCAAGATCAGTTATACGCATGCCTGATTAGTGTTTCGCTATCAGCTCTTTCTTAAACTGAACAGTTTTCTGCACAACTGATCTTTTCTCAGTAGCTTTCTTTGGAGACATGTTTATTAGCTAATCTAATCAAGTAAACAAACAAAACAAAAAAAACCACGGTATACTGTACTTTGTAGAACAGGAGCAGGCACATCCACAAGCACACAGTGGTCAAAGGCAAAGTCTGTTGTGCTTTTTACACCCGAGCCATAGCGGTCAATGCTTATCCCTGGTTTCCATAGCGTGAAGCGACTAAGAGTACAACTCCTCCTGGATGGGACGCTAGTCGATCACAGGTTACCTTCCCAGTATATTTTTACTGGTACCCATAATTTCTGCTGGGTGAACAGAGGCACACTTGTGGTTAAGACCTTTCCCTTAGCACAGTGGGGGTCTGACTGGGATTTGAACACACAACCTCCCGATCATGAGTGCGGCACACTAACCACTACACCATCGGCCTCACTATACAGTGGTCAAGTAGAGTCAAAAGAGACCGATTTCCGGAAGTCGCGCACTTTTCCTCTCTCTCGGTCTTGTTTTTTTCTCACGCGTTTTTTTGAGTTCGACTTCTGGTTTTTGTTCGAATTCCAATTTGGTCGGCCTCTAAAGTGTTCAAGGACCGAGGTACTACTGTGTGTGTGTGTGTGTGTGTGTGTGTGCGCAGCTAACTGGGTTATCAAAGGCGGGCCATGTCTCTCACTGTCTATGGTGAGAGGCATGTAAAAGAACCATTGCTGACTTTCGTAAAGAGTAAGCTGCAAAGTCGTCAGCGTGTTTCTGCCCCTTGCTAAAACAGTTGTGATAGGAAGGGCATTTGACATAAAAACCCATGCCAAATCAGATGATTCGCTGTGGCGACTCTTGAGAACGGGAAAAAGCCGAAAAGAAAAGAAGATATACAGTGGTACCTCACCTCACCCAGCAAACGAAAAATCCAGGTTACGAAAAACATTTTACGATACTTACCACATTTTCTCTGTATACGAAACAAGTTCTCCTTACGAAATGCGCCATTCAAACATGCCATTCAAACATTAAAACGTGCCATTCAAACAATACACGAGCTGCTCTCCCATTCGCCGTCTTTCAACATCCCGCCCCACTGGCCTCCCATTGGCTATTATGAAGCTGCATCTCCCATAATGCTTTTCATGTAAATGACAGACTTACTGTTGTTTCATGGGTGTTTTGAGTCATTGCAACTTTAATTTTTGACTCGGGCTTTTAACCTTCCATAAACATTTGCAAGATTATAACTCCGCTAAGAAGACATGGTCCACACACACACACACACACACACACACGCGCGCGCGCATGTGATTTCCGGTGCAAGTGAAAAGAAGAAGCGGGCTCATGGCATGCGGTTGAGTGATATCACAAAGGAATATAGCCAAACCTGTCTACCATTGATACGATATTGAAACAGAATGAGATCTTAAAAGGTATGCCTTTATAATTTTTAAAGGATTTAGGGGTAGTATTGGGGGGCCTTGGAACGAATCACATGTTTTACATGTAAAATGCAGTTCAATTTACGAAAAAATCCAGGTGAAGAAAAAGGCTCTGGAACGGATTGATTTTGTAAAGTGAGGTACCACTGTGTGTGTGTACATGTGTGTGTGTGTGTGTGTGTGTGTATATATATATATATATATATATATATATATATATATATATATATATATATATATATCTTTTCCTCTCGGCTTTTCCCTTTTTCCCTTCAGGGGTCGCCACAGCAAACGATCCGCCTCCATCTCACCCGATCCTCTGTATCTTCGACTCTTACTCCAACTAACCCTCATGTCCTCCTTCACCACATCCATAAATCTTCTCTTTGGTCTTCCTCTCGGTCTTCTGCCTGGTAGTTCCAACCTCAGCATCCTACTACCAATATACTCACTATCCCTCCTCTGTTCATGTCCAAACCATCTCAATCTCGCCTCTCTGACTTTGTCTCCAAAACATCTTACATGTGCTGTCCCTCTGATGTACTCGTTCCTGATCCTATCCATCCTCGTTACTCCCAAAAAGAACCTCAACATTTTCATCTCTGCTACCTCCAGCTCAGCCTCCTGTCTTTTCCCCAGGGCCACTGTTTCTAAACCATACAACATCGCTGGCCTCATCACCGTCTTGTACACTTTTCCTTTCATTCTTGCTGATATCTTCCTATCACACATCACACCGGACACTTTTCTCCAACCTGCTTGAACATGCTTCTTCACCTCTTTTCCACACTCTCCATTGCTCTGGATTTTTGAGCCTAAGTACTTAACATCCACCTTCTTTATCTCTGCCCCCTGTAACCTCACCATTCCTCTTGAGTCCTTGTCGTTCATGCACATGTATTCTGTCTTACTGAGGCTAACCTTCAATCCCCTCCTTTCCAGGGCATGTCATCTGCAAACACCATAGTCCATCGGGAATCTTGTCTAACCTTGTCTATCAGCCTGTCCATCACCATAGCAAACAAGAAGAGGCTCAGAGCTGACCCTTGATGCAGTCCCACCTCTACCTTGAACTCTTCGGTCACGCAGACAGCACACCTCACCACTGTCTTACATCTCTCATACATGTCCTGCACCAGTCTAACATACTTCTCTGCCACTCCAGACTTCCTCATGCAATATACAGTTCCTCTCTCGGCACCCTGTCATATGCTTTCTCCAGATTCACAAAGGCACAATGCAGCTCCTTCTGACCTTCTCTGTACTTCTCTATTAACATCCTCAAAGCAAACACTGCATCTGTTGTGAACAACAGTTTGGTTTCATGCCAAGAAAGCGCACCAATGCTGACCCCTGCCCTTAGTCTCGCTTCCATTATTCTTTCCCATAACTTCATCGTATGGCTCATCAACTTTATCCCTCTGTAGTTGCCACAACTCTGCATATTTCCCTTGTTCTTAAAAATGGGCACAAGCACACTTCTCCATTCCTCCAGCATCCTCTCACTCTCTAAGACCTTGTTAAATGTTCTTGTCAGGAAATCTACTCCTACCTCTCCTAGACACTTCCATACCTCCACCGGTATGTCATCAGGACCAACTGCCAATCCACTCTTCATCCTCTTCAGTGCCCTCCTCACTTCACCCTTACTAATCTTTGCTACTCCCTGGTCCTCAACGGTCACCTCTTCTACTCTTTTGTCTCTCTCGCTCAGTCATCAGCTCTTCAAAGTACTCTTTCCATCTTCCCAGCACACTTCTGTCATCAGTCAATACATTTCCCAATCTGTCCTTAATCACTCTAACTTGCTACACATCCTTCCCATCTCTATTGGTCTGCTGTGCCAACCTGTATAAATCATTTTCTCCCTCCTTACTGCCCAACCTAGCATACAAGTCATCATACGCCCTCTGTTTGGCCTTTGACACCGCCACCTTATGTTGTGTCTTCCTGTACTCCTCTTTCCTCTCTTCGGTCCTCTCTATGTCCCATTTCTTCTTCGTTAACCACTTCTTTTGTACACACTCCTGCACCTCCTCATTCCACCACCAAGTCTCCTTATCTATTTTCCTTCCAGAGGACACACCAAGTACTCTCCTACCTGTCTCCCTGATTGAATTAGAGCTGTAGTTGTCCAGTCATCTGGAAGCACTTCCTCACCACCCAAAATCTGTTTCAACTCCTCCTTGAAAACAACACGACACTCTTCCTTTTTCAGCTTCCACCACTTTGTCTTCTGCTCTGCATTTGCCTTCTTCACCTTTCTTACCATCAGCATCATCCTGCACACAACCATCCTATGCTGTTTGCCAACACTCTCACCCACTACTACTTTGCAGTCACTGACTTCCTTCAAATTACATCGCCAACACAAGATGTAGTCTACCTGTGTGCTCTTACCTCCGCTTTCATAAGTCACCCTATGCTTCTGTTTCTTCTTGAAGAAAGTATTCACCACAGCCATTTCCATCCTTTTTGCAAAATCGATCAACATCTGTCCTTCTGTGTTCCTGTCCTGGATACCAAACCTGCCCATCACTTCCTCGTCCCCTCTGTTGCCTGCACCAACATGTCCATTGAAGTCTGCTCCAATGACCACTCTTTCACCTCTGGGGGTACTCTGCATCACTTCATCAAACTCACTCCACAATCTCTCCTTCTCTTCTAGCTCACATACTGCCTGTGGGACATAAGCACGAACAACATTGAACATCACACCTTCAATTTCTAACTTGAGACTCATCACTCTATCTGACAATATTTTCACTTCTAGAACATTCCTGACTAACCGCTCCTTCAAGATGGAGATTAAACCCTGCTCCTAAGCTGCTCGCCTTACTACCATTCCACCTGGTCTCCTGAACACACAGTATGTCCACTTTCCTCCTCTGCATCATGTCAGCCAGCTCTCTACCTTTCCAGTCATTGTTCCAACATTCAAAGTCCCTACTCTCGGTCCTAAACTCGTGCTTTTCCTCTTCTCTCTCCGCCTACGGACACGCCTCCCCTTCTTCGACCAACAGTAGTCCAATTTCCACCAGCACTCTGTTGGTTAACAGCAATGATGGCGGTCAAAAGTTTTTCGCCGGATGCCCTTCCTGTCGCAACCCTCTGCATTTATCCGGGCTTGGGACTGGCGTGAGGGCGGGCACTTGTTTGTGCCCCCCCCCACGGCTGCATTCTTATATATATATATAAAATCATTTATTTATAAAGAACATAAAAGTGTGACGTGATGAACTTTCAGCCGGACCCATGATGCAGGAAACAGTGCGAGATGGCACAGAGTCGATTTATTATTCAAAGGGGGGAAGCACTTAAGCAGAGCGCAAACACAGTAACTACAGTACTGGTGATGAAGATTTCTCCAGGGTTGGATTGTGGTAGCAGCAGCCTAAGCAATGAAGTCCAGACGTCTCCCTCCCCAGCCACTTCCTCAGGCTCTCCTGGGGGGACACCGAGGCGTTCTGAGACCAGCAGAGAGACATAGTCCTTCCACCATGTTCTGGGTTAACCCCGAGGTCTCTTCACATTTGGACATGTACGAAACACCACACCAAAGAGGCATTTGGGAGGCATTCTCACCAGATGCCTGAGCCACCTCATCTGGCTCTTCTCAACGGGGAGGAGCAGCAGTTCTATTCCGAGCTTCTCCCAAATGGCTGAGCTTCTAACACTATCTCTGATGGAGAACCCTGCCACCCGGCGAAGCAAAGTCATTTCAGCCGCTTGAAACCACAATCTATCTTTTTCTTTTGGTCTCCACCCAAAGCTCGTGACCATAGTTGAAGATTGGAATGTAGATCGACTGGTAAACTGAGAGCTTTGCCTTGTGGGTCAACTCCCTCTTCACCACAACGGGCCGGTTCAAGCTCTGTTTTACAACAGAGGCTGCAGCGATCTGCCTCTCGATCTTACACTCCATCCTTCCCTCACTCGTGAACAAAACTCTGCGATACTTGAACTCCTCCACTTTGGACAGGATTTCATTTCAGATTCAGCGGTTGCATTCCACCTTTTTCTGGCTGAGGGCCTTGGAGGTACTTATCCTGGCCCTGGGCTGCGAATCGCTCCAATGAGGGCTGGGAGTCCTGTCTTGATGAAGCCAAAAGAACAATGTCATCTGCAAGAAGCAGAGATGAGATCTGATGGCCAGCAAACCAGAACCCCTCAATGCCTAGAAATTCTGTCCATCAAAATTATGACAGCCTTGGCGGACTCTAACCCTCACCATAAATGAATTCATACTGTTGTTACCAATGCAGACCAAGCTCTGACTCTGGTGATACTGTACAGAGACCGAATGGTCCGGTACACCGTACCTCCAGAAGCTCACACTCCACAAGAAAGCCTTCTCTAAATCCACAGAACAGGCTCACTTCACTGTTACTCACGGCAATTGCCAGCCAATCATGGGTGTCTGCTCATTCGTATGAGGGGTGGATGGCGCTTTTTCTCCAAGTGTGTTCGACCACTACCAAATATGCATGGACCGCAGTTCGAAAAGATGCAGGTCACCAACATTGCATGTCATGGAGCGAGCGTGGGCATGTTTTCGCCCCTCCCTGGTTTATAGTGTTTGTGTGATAGGGAAGGCAGTACTTTATGGTTGGGAATTGGATATGACTAAATTCGGGAGCAAATTGGGGGGGGGGGTACTCATGTGACACAACTGTTCGCAAGAACCGTGGCTGGGGCCGTCTTTGGATTTTGGAGGTGATCTGGCAGAGAAACGAGTGGAGGAAATATACAAATGAAAACATAGTAGCCACATAGCATAGTGGTTAGCAGTTCTACCTAAAAACAAGAAAGTAATCTGTTTGAGTCCCCGGCGTGAATGTTTCTGTTTGGGGTTTGCATAAACTTCCTGTACTTGTCTGGGTTTCTCCCACATTTCACAGACATGCACATTCTGCTAATTGGTTGTTCCAGATTTCCCCTAGGTGTGAGTGTGAATGGTTCTGTGTTAGTAGGTGAAGGACATGGTAGCTAGCTTTTGACTTAACACAATTTTCAACACTTTCATGAAGTGGAAGCTGCACCCTCCTGGTTCTTAAGTATTCCAGCGAAAGTGCCCAGAACACTTTCTGAACAATGCTGGTTGGAATTCTGACTATGTGAGACTGGGTACAATATTGTACTAATTTCTAAAGGCTCCTAACCTTAAATAACCACTCTTTACAACTGTGGTGAGCAGAAAAGCATGTCCATATACATTATATAATAAAGTGAATGAAGCCAAAGTTGATTTCTTGTTTGTGTTGCTATGTGTTTCAGGAAAAGTTGATGTATTTTCCAGTGTGTGTGAACACTAAGAAGCGTTCGGCGGATGAGACGGAAGAGGGGCTGGGGAGTCTGCCAAGAAACATCAGCTCCGTCAGCTCTCTGCTTCTCTTTAACACTACAGAAAACCTGTAGGTTTCAACACACATTTACCCCAGAATATATTGTGGTAATTATGGATTACTCTTACCCCTTGCTTATCTGTGTGTAGGTATAAGAAGTATGTGTTTCTGGATCCTCTGGCTGGTGTTGTCACCAAAACACACAATACACTGGAGACAGAGAAGGAAGAAAAGCCGTTTGATGCACCGCTGTCCATCACTAAACGAGAGCAACTTGAGAGACAGGTGACAGACCCCTTAGCCCCACCCCTCTATTTTGCATTTTCCTGCCTTAGTTGGAGGCATTTTGGGGAAATTGAAGAGTAGTGGTCTTTTCTGATAATCATGTTATTAAACACTATTTATAGGTATACCTCAACTTAAGTCGTTTTTGATTATACGTTGGTTTTCAAAACCTATACGGGCGGTCCTCACTTAATGACGCAGTTACGTTCTGTAGACCCCGTTGCTAAGTGAATCCATCGGTAAACGAACCCCGCTTTAGTAGACATTTTGCTTGGTTTGTATTTGTACAGTAGGCTTCTGTATTGCATACATATAGACCTTTGAATGTGAGAAGCCATAACAACTAGCAATCTCTTGAACTCTCTTACTTGTACTTATAGCCTCGGAATTCGAACGCTTTAGAGTTAGAACAAATCGGAATTCGAACAAAAAATCCGGGATATTTTTTTGGCCCAGAAATCAAACAAAATCCGGAAGTCAAAGTCAAAGAACGCGCGGGAAAAAAAAAAAAAAAAACAAGAGGGAGGAAACGTGCGCGATTTCCGGAAGTTGTTGATACTATGTATCACCCTGCTAAAGCTAAGTTAAAGTGCTAAAGCTAAGCTAAGCTACAGCGCTAGCAGCACTGTGAACACCTTTAACGATGAGGTCATGAGCCACTTCCATAAGGTTTTGAAAAGAAGGCAAAAACAAGCCACGTTAGAAATGTTCTACAAGAAAAGAAAGGAACATCCTGAAGAAGAGTAATCCATGCAAAGCAGTAGCAAGAAAAAAAACAACACCTTCTGCTGATTTACCTGAAGTTGTTATGGAAGGGAATCCTCCTTTTCTCTTCCTCTCCAACATTTACATATGCCAACTGCTCACCACCACAAAGGTAAAATTTCTTATGTTCTTATGCTTTAACTGACTGTGGTTTTTATTTTAGTGTGTTATGGTCTCTTTTGTGAGACTCTGGTTTTAGTGGCTCTAACTCTTGATTTCTCTCTGTGCATTGGAGGGGGCGTGGCTGCGACACGCGGGTGGAGTGCTAAACACACACACCTAATTCCACTTGGCAATCACAGGGCTTCTCTAACAGTGCGTACAATGTCCTCGTGCTCTAGGGCCTTCCCTTTCGGCTGAATGTTCCTGGCATCATAGAAGGGGGCTCATTCTGTGATGCCAGGAACATTCAGCTAGACCCAAAAATGCTGGAGACAGTGTGATGAAAACGGATGAGCTTAATTGTTTACAGGGAAGGCACTAGAGCACGAAGAAATTGTAGTCACTGGTAGAGAAGCCCAGTGCTTGCTAAGTGGAATCAGGTGTGTGTGTGTGTGTTTAATACTCTACCTTGTGTGACAGCCACACCCCCTCCAATGCGCAGAGAGCGCGCCACCAAAACCAGAGTCTCTCACAACACAGACCATAACACACTACAACAAAAACCACAGAAAAGTTAGTCTCTCACAACACCGACCATAACATAATGTACTGTATTCAATATTTTTTTCACTTAATTTGCGGACCTATGGTATGAGTTATGGTACCGTTAACTTTTGTTCAAAACACGACGGAATGGATTAAGACCATTTACATTATTTGTAATTGGAAAAGCAGATTTGGAATTCGAACAGCCTTCTGGAACGGATTAAGTTCGAGAACCGAGGCTCCACTGTATACTGAAAAAACCATCCACATCAGGTTCAGTGGATCTTGTAGTGTCTACTGATTTAGAAAAAAAGCCTCAAATGCTTTCCAACTGAATTATCGACTGTGGCTTGAAGATGTTTGAACAAGGACTGGTTGCATCAGTGCTTGTATGCCCACACAGGCGCTCGTGTGCCACCACTGTTGGATACGAGTGCACTTCGCAGCTTATCATTTTACTTTTCTATAAACTTCTGCAAACATATCCAGAACTCTGCTTTTAGGGGGTGCCTAAATATTTATATTACTCAATTAGTACACAATCGTGAAAAATGTACTTTAGTAATCACCTTTGTTGTTGTCCACCCATAGTTGTAAAGACGTTTTCAGTTAAAACACAGTCACAGTACAATCTATACATAGATTGATTTCACTACCTTGCTAAAAACCAATCACAGTAAAGTAATGAGGTTTAGTCGACTGTCATGTAAAGTTAAATGAATGATGAATTATGAAGTATTTAATTGCTCATCATTCACATGTTTGAAAACAGTAATTGCATCCAGGCAGAATGTTGATTGCATGTCTGGAAATTGCATCCAATCAGTGCGTCCATCATCAGAAGCACACGTTTGCAGATCTGTACCGGAAACAAGATGAAATTCTTATTTCTTTAGAGTTCATTTGAATTTTGTGGAATATAAAATCATTAAACAAGTTGGGTCGTATACTTGTTGTTATTTCAGCTATAAATGGTTGTAACCTCGCCTCTCGTACAAGTCTTTTTGCTGTTTTGAAAGTTAAAGGAAAATGAAACCCAAATGTAATAAAATCTTTCATGCATTGTATACGTCTTTGCACATCAAAACATGCTGCTTCACATGTATGCAATGGTAAATATGGAAATAATTTGCATATGAATGAACAGCTGGACATGCCATTCGTTCCTAGTACCCGTGAACCAAACTTCAAATGACAGCCTTTTCATAGTCCCCAATGCAGACAATTACTTGGACAATGTATGTAAAACTCACCGAATGATGACGTGTTGATGGACATGTGTAACAGGAGAATTCGGAAGGCTTTCCCTTATTTCAATTGCATAAATCAAACAGACTGCTATTTTTTTTTTTGTGCCAGTTAAATAAAAATAAATAACGTCATACAAGTCCCTGCGTACAGTGCTACCATGGCAACAGTACAGTATTAAAATTGAGTGACTAACCAGAGTCAATGTTTCAACAGTTGAGTTTTATTTCAATTCTCTCTCTCTCAGACTGCAGAGAATTATTTCTATGTGCCAGACCTGGGCCAAGTGCCAGAGATCGATGTGCCCTCTTATCTGCCCGACTTGCCTGGCATTGCAGACGACCTAATGTACAGCGCTGACCTTGGCCCAGGCTTTGCCCCCTCTGGTGCCGTCACTTCAAACATTCCAGAGCTGCCGTCTTTTGGGATAGACCATGATGGTGATGGATACACAGCGCATTCAAGCAGTTTAGTTTTTAGGTGTTTCGTTTTTTTTTTTTTTTTTGCTATTCTGAGTTAATATTTCCATATTACAGGTTCCCAGTTTCAATCCGAGGCTCCTCCTCCACCCCCTCCTCCCCTCCACCCCCTCCTCCACCACCTCCTCCTGAGTCTCCACAAGTTACAGCTCCTCCCTCTGGAGCTCCTCCAGGCCAGCCCCCTCCACCACCACCTCCTGCTGTTCCAGATGACGTATCCAGTTATGCCCCACCCACAGGTATGACCCACTGCTCTACATGCCATGTCCACAGATATTCATCATGTCATTAATCAAACATATTTTGTATCAAATCTCACAAGCATAATACTGTATTTTGGTGCAGAAATATTTTGCGTTTAATTCTGCACAAGTATTCTCCTCTGCCCGATTCCATCTGATCTCAGAAACTAAGTGGGCATGGTCAGTACTCCAATAGGAGACTATCTGGGAATATTGAATGGTGGGGTGGGGGAGGCCTGGCAACCTAAAAAAAAAAAAAAAAAAAAAATCAGCTAACAGAACTCTGCATGAAAATAGTTACCAAGAATCTGAATTGACCGAAGGCACATATTTGTTGGCAATGGAATGGTATGGTGAGCTGTTTAGGGTAGGCCCTGCCTTTGCCTGAATGAGAGAGGCTCCAAACACCTGGTTTTATTCAGAAGTTTCTTCAGTGCTGGATTAAAAAGAGGGAAACTACACAGTGTGGAAATATTTCAGAGGGATGGGCTCTATGCAATTATTCTGTATTTTATTGTTTGTAACAATATCCACCTGATTGTCCTGGTGTTTTAAACTGGTGTGTTTGTATGTTAGGTACAGTAAAAGGTGCCCCTTCGGAGGTTCTGAAGCCATCAGATGGGCGTGCCAGCTTGCTTGAGTCTATTCGTAATGCTGGCGGCATCGGCAAAGCCAAACTGCGCAACGTTAAAGAGCGAAAGATGGAGAAAAAGAAACAGAAGGAACAGGAGCAAGGTCAGAATCAGAACACAGTAATTTGTTCTCAGAAAGTCCCCTGTAAGATCTCATGGGGTTTGTATAAAGCAGTTGTTTTTATTCATAGTGACATCATAAAATAAAATACTGTTCTTCTGAGTTGCTTCACATTATGTATTATTATTATTAGTAGTAGAATATTTAAATGCAGTATTATTTGATATGGCTGCATGTCACAATTTAGAATTAAAACATTACTTTGACTATCATTTAATTTTAAATTTAATCTGTTTGACATTTGCGTCAATGTTATCAGTCATAAATTGTACTTTTCCACCGCCCGGCCAAAAAAACAGTCTCACATACACACACAATTTTCATGGAGGGCATTTATCCTTGATCACAGCACGTAATCTCCATGGCATTGTTGCTCCAGTTGTTCAGGTCGAGGCTCAGCAACATTAATGTGGCAATAAAATGAAGCAGCCGATGAGCTGAATGTACTGAATGGGCAGGTTATGACATCAATGCACTTTTTCTTCCTTCATGGGATGGATATAAAATGGGGGCTACAAATAATGAATGGTTCAGGGAACATGAATCATTTTCACATATGTAAAACCCCCCCCCCCCCCCCCGCCCGCCCGCCCGCCCGCCCAGAGTTCCGACCTTAACCCCATTGAAAGTGTACAGGATGTGCTGAGAAACACTTTATGGGGTGGTTCAAATTTTCCCTCATCAATTCAAGATATCAGAAAGAAATGTGTTTAAACAACGGCATGACCGTTACATACTGTAAGAAACACTAAAAGCTGAACCGGAACATATTCATGTGTGGGACTTATTTTTGTCTGGGCACTCTGTACTGTAATATTATGAAACCCACTAACCCCTTTTACACTGTTTTTGTCTGTTCTTCAGTTGGAGCAGTAGCCAGTGGTGGAGATTTCATGTCGGATCTCTTTAATAAACTGGCCATGCGGAGGAAAGGTAGGACTTTCTGTAGAGTGTGTGTATATAATATTTTATATAGGAGAAAATTCAACTGAATTATTTTGAAAACAAATGATTACATCATGCTCAAAACATATAACTCTCCAATCTATAGGCATCTCGGGTAAAGTCCCTGGAGGTGGAGATGCACCGGAAATGACTGGTGGCTCTGGTGGTGCATTCGCCAGAATGTCAGACGTAATCCCGCCCCTTCCTGTTCCCCAACAGCCAAACACAGAGGATGATGATGACTGGGAGGCGTAGCTGACAGAGACTGCTTATGAATGACTTACAAACTGATGGCACAGACGAACCATTCTGAAGCTCCAGAAACATGAGGCTGTCACAGTGAAGGGTTCAGAGCTTTTTATGTTGGAATCAGTATTAAAATATCAGATTATACTTTATATAGAAATTATAATGTGTGTGGACTAATCATATCCTTATCCTAATTTTTTTTATTGTATTGTGGCAGATCTGTAAATTGGAATATTCATGCAGGTAATATGACACGTTCCCTTCCTGTGTCTTGCACTCGAGAGGTTGTGTGATTCTCAAAGTTGTTAACCACGAACTCCATTGCACTTCACTACATGACTAGCACACATTTGTTGTTCTATTAATGCTATGTTCATTAGCTCCTAGTTTTCAGATTGCTTGGGTTTCCTTAAGAACACGGGCCACACTGGAGCATTTACTCCGTTATGTGTCTTGCTAATGATTTTGAAATTTGTCCAGGCTTGTATAGGAAGAGAGAAAATCCTCAGAAGAGGAAGAAAACCTGTGAAGTCTTGTCGAGTATGAACTCTGGGCCTCTGAAGAGTAGTGTGTGTAATTACATTCTTTATGCACTGATTATTTTTCTACCATCTGTGAGGAAAACTCATCACTCAGACAGTGTATGAAAGATGCATTCAATGAAATTCTAAAGGAAATAAAATCGTACAGTAGTGTGTGAGTGAGAGAGATTACCGTGTGAATAAACCCACTATAAGATGGACTGGCAATGTGCACATTTTCTCTCAGATTGGTGTTAATTCAAACTCTGAAAAACCTGCACAAGCTGAACGAGGAAATTGGAGAAATGCTAATTATTTACATGGCTTTTACAGAATTACACAGCTGCACAAAGGGTCTGGTATTTAAATAATGATTCAAAAACAAACAAAAAGGAACCAAGAACTTGCATCTGAACAGAGAGGTAGAAGTGAAGTCCTGTTGTGTTCCAGTCAGTGCTGTGTTTCCCGCTTCTCCAGGAAAAACTGCAAAATCAGATTAACACACGGGTCTATTGCTGTAGGTCACTGACAAAAGTAAATAATTTGTAATGTGAATACTGTTTACTGCCCCAGCGTTCTAATTTATTCCAGTGAAGCTGTGTTGCAGTTATTTCAAATAAAAAACTGGCAGTTAGTTATGGTATAGCGGCATGATTTATCAAACACCTGAGGGGGGAAAATTACTACTTTAGCTTCACAAGGCAAAAAACCAAACGATTTGTTTACACATACTTGTGGCATCAGAAACATAGAAATAGGTGGGCCTGGCTGTGACATCCACCTAGCAAACCATAATATGCTGATCCATTGTGTGCACTTTGCCAGTTTGTGTCCTTTGTACATCAGATCAGGTGACAATGATTGTGATCAGATTACAGTGACTTGAATCTTTGTGTTTTGTCAAGGCCACTGCTATAGATCAGTGGTAGTTTAGTCTGAAGTTTGCATTTTTCTTAGTACAGCACAGCAAATTCAGATGAATCTAACAAAAGAGCAGTGGTTAGGGCTCTGGGTTACTGATTTGAAGGTCGGGAATTTCAAGCCCCAGTACCACCAAAGTTGCTACTATTTGGCCTTTGAACCTGTAAGTGCTCGGATGTAGGAAAATGATAAGTCGCTCTGCTTAAGGGTATCTTCCAAATGCTGTAAATGTAACCTGTTCGTAGTCATGTTTAATATTGCTAGATGTCTAAACAAGTCTGCGCTAACCACTGCTGACACCAAGGACAGTAATTGTAAACCCATATTATAGATGTTGCACTCGATTTACAATTGTGCCACTCAAATGAAATCAGCATAAATGGGAAAACTAATCCAAAGTACCTACTATAGTTTAATTCAGCCACAACACTGATGTACAAATACATCCTCACCTTCCGGATGCTGGCGAATGCAGGCCCAAAGTTGCCATGTGTGCATGTGTTGCTTCGGATCCACTCTGGAAGTTTCTGCAGCACACCAGTACGGGCGTAACGACGGTCACACAACACAATACAAGCATAATCACCCCTGTGACGAATCGCTCGGCCTGGAAGGGCAAGAGAGGGAGGAAAAAAAAATTATACACAGCACATTTCTTCCATGTAAATGAAATGTACAACTGATTGCAAATGTTTAATTAGTTAACTGAGTTAACTGCTGGAAATATACAGGGTATATTATCTGAATGATGCTCATTCAGATGCTCAAATTGTTAAAAGGCAGGTCAGGTCGCGGAAGCAGCAGCCTAAGCAATGACGTCCCTCTCCCCAGTCACTTGCTCGAGTTCTTCTGGGGGACACCAAGGTGTTCCCAGACCAGCCGAGAGACATTCAACATCTAGGTCAACCCCGGGGTCGCTTCCCGGTTGTACATGCCCGCAACACCACACCAGGGAACTGTTCGGGAGGCATTCTGACCAGATGTCCAGGCCACTGTAAATAGCTCCTCTCAATGTGGAGGAACAACGGTTCTACTCTGAGCTCTCCCCAGATGGCTGAGTTTCTCACCCTATCGCTTAGGGAAAACCCCGTCACCTGGCAAAGGATGCTCATTTCAGCCTCTTGAATCTTCGATGTTGTCCTTTTGGTCACCAACCAAAGCTCATGACCATAGTTGAGGGTTGAAACAGATTGACTGGTAAACAGCTCCCTCTTCACCACGACAGACGAGTACAGACGCTCCCCAACTTACGTTTGTAATTGGTTCCGGACGGCCCAACGTAAGTTGAAAGTGAACGCAAGTTGTTACAGTGACGTATGACACTCATACTGTACTGTCTGTCTTCCTTTCGGCTTTTTCACTTTTACTCGCGAGTCGCCACAGTGAATCATCTGATTCGCACGTTTGATTTGGCAGAGGTTTTTACGTCGGATGCCCTTCCTGTCACAACCCTTTTAGCAAGGGACAGAAACACGCTGACAACTTCGCAGCTACTCTACGAAAGTCAGCAATGGTTCTTTTACATGCCTCTCGCCATAGACAGTGAGAGACATTTTTTTTTAGATATTCTGGGTTCTTTGATAACCCAGTTAGCTGCACTGGGGGGAGGGGGGGCAGTAACAACCCTGTGGAGAGTGGGACTCGAATCCCCAACCTTTGGATCAGCGATCCAGCGCCCTATACCACTAGACCACCACTGCCCCGATACTCAAACTGTACTATACATCCATAAATACCATTACAGTATGTCATAAAACATCCCTAAATCCATATTATAAATCAATGTTATAAACGTAACATTGTAAAATAATATCAAATATATCAAATAATATCAACATTAATTTCAAATAAGTCACTTATTTATACCGAGTCACTTTACATGAAGCTTAAAACAGCCAATCAACACTTACAATATGTGACGTGCTCAATACCGAAAGTAGTGTACTTGCTGTGGGTTATATGGACGTCCGGTCTTTCAAGTGCACAAGGGTGCCATTGAACTCGTTTAGAACACAGCCTGCACTGTTGCAGTCTCCCAGCAAAGCAGAGAGTTCTTTCTTTTGTGTAAGTAAGTAAACTTTATTCAAGAGATGCATACAAAGAACAAGTACAAATCCTAATGAATATTAATATAAAAATAAGTATACACTCTTAGGATTCTGCTAAAAGATAATAAATATAAAGATTGTGCGGATCAGAGAAGATAGTTAATTCATCTCTGTGTATGACATGCTAGTAGGCTTACACTTCTGACCAACCATATTTGCTTAGGGTTACAAAAGTCCACAAAACAGTGTAAACACAGATGACGTCTCAACACAAGGGTAACACTATATAACAGATTATATATATATATATATATATATATATATATATATATATATATATATATACACACACACACACACACACACACACACACAGTCTGTAGTTTGTAAACAATGAATGCAGCGTTATGACGCCCGTGTCAGCGTACAGGCACGTCTAAACTGAAAATTTGACTTTTTTGGGGGAAAAAAAACCCCGTAAAATCGAAAAAACGTAAAACGGATGAACGTAAGTTGGGTAGCGTCTGTACAGGCGAAACGTTACAACAAAAGCTGCAGCGATCCGCCTGTCGATCTCCCGCGCCTTCCTTCCCTCACTTGTAAACAAGAGCCTGAGATACTTGAACTCCTCCACTTGGGGCAGGATCTTATTCGCGACCTGTAGGGTGTATTCCACCCTTTTCCAGCTGAGAACCATGGCCTCGGACTTGGAGGTGCATTCTCACCCCGGCCGCAAATTGCTCCAATGAGAGCTGGAGGTCCCAGATTGATGAAGCCTAAAGGACGTCATCTGCAAAAAGCTGAGACGAGATCCGATGGTCACCAAATCAGAACCTCTCAATTGTCAACAATTCTAGGTTGTGCCTAGAAATTCTGTCCACAAAATTATGAACAGAATCAGTGACAAAGGACAGTCTTGGTGGACTCCAGCCTTCACTGGAAACAAATTACACCTGCTCTGAATGCGGACCAAACTCTGACTCTGGTGACACAGCGACCGAATGGCCCCTAGCCCTAGCAACTGGTCCGGAAGTCCATACTCCCGGAGCACGCCCAACAAAAAAGTACAAGGGACACGGTCGAAAGCCTTCTCCAATTCCACAAACCACATGTGGACAGATTGAGCAAACTCCCACGTCCCCTCCAGGATCCTGTAGAGCGTGTAGAGTTGGTCAAGAGTGTCGTGGTCAGGACAAAAACCACATTGTTCCTCCTGAAACTGAGGTTCAACTATCGGTCGAATCCTTCTCTCCAGCACCCTCCTCCATAGACTTTTCTGGGTAGGCTGAGGAGTGTGATTCCACAATATAGTATACAGGCAACAAACACCAAGTGGGTCTGGCAGAACACAAAAGATGAGTATGCAGAAAAGCACCTCATGCTCACTGTGAAGTATGGGGGAGGTTCGGTGATGCTGTGGGCCTGTTTCACTTCCAGAGGCCCCGAAGGGTGCATAGAAGCTTTGAAATACCAGGACATTTTAAATCAAAATCCGGTGGCCTCTGCCAGACAGCTGAAGATGGGCCATCACTGGGTCTTTCAGCAGGATAATGACCATAAAGATGTGGCCAAATCTACACAGCAATGGTTCACCAGACACAGAATCAAGTTCCTCCCATGGCCATCTCAGTCCCCAGACCTCAACTACATTGAAAACCTGTGGAATGAGGTGAAGAGGAGAGGACCAGGTTGCTGGGATGATTTAGAGACTGTACAAAGAGGAATGGTCCAAGATCCCTCTTTCTGTATTCTTCCATATTGTGAAATATAATAGAAGATTAGGTGCGTTTGCTTGGCAAAAGGGGGCTGTAAATAGGAACATCAGGAGTGCTTATTATTGTGGCACACATTATTTGATGTAAAATAATTATTTCTTAATGTCGGAATTTTTCCCTGACTGAATAAATGCAATTGGATTAAAGGTTGGATTCCCCCATTGTGGTCTGATATTATTTAGAGATAGAGAGAGAGCGGGGAAAAAAAAAAGGGGGGGGGGGGATCCCTGCATTTGTTAGAAGCGATAGAACACATTTTAACCAGGGTGCCAATAATTATGGACGGGAGAGTAATAACCCTAACGCAGGGGTCACCAACATGGTGCCCGTGAGCACCAGATAGCCCACAAGGCCAACATGAGTCGCCTGCGAGCCTGTTCAGGGTTTGGGAACCTATGGCTCACGAGCCAGACGTGGCTCTTTTGATGACTGCATCTGGCTCTCAGATAAATCAGGTGGCCTTTCTTAACAGAATAACTAATACATAATTTCGCTGTCCTTTAAATAAAAATACAGAAAAAAGCCAGCAAATAAAACAAAAAACATAAATAAATCTCACGCATTTCAATCTATGCATCTATTTTCAATGCCACTTGTCACTGTGGCGCACAGCGGAGAGCCAATCCTTTCTGTACTCAAGTGTGTGGGCGTGGCCAATACCTTGAAAGTCAAATATTATTGGATTACATGCAACAGCCTGCTGTGTCCGACTTGTCGGATTTCAGCAAAATTGTCGGATAAAGTCGGATTTTTGTTATTTTATGCCGTTTTGGGGTTTTCCATAGGATTTAAAAATATATATATCACCCGTAACCATGCTTGTTTGACATGTTTTGCATGCGAGCGCACGGGCCCGGGGGAGGAAGCACGGTTACTTAAAGTCGAGAAGTCGACACTCTGACAAAAGTCGGAAATCCCGACTCGGCAGTGTCTGTAACGAGTTCACTCATACTGTACATGGTTTTTGCGATGTTCTCTCATAAGACGTTGATTGAAGTTATTTAGCGCCATATTGTTTTTTTCTGAAAGTCCGTGATCGATCGTGTATGCAACATTGTTAAGAATGCCAGCATGGTTTTACACTTTTCATCAGATTTATTAAAGGCTTCCAATCCCAACGGTGGAGTTTATGGGGACTGGCTCGTTAACAAAGATGAGTTTAACGTCACATGCATATTTTGCAAATGTAATATTTGTATAAAAGAGGGTGAAAAGGCACTTGGCAAACATAGCTCTACAAACAAACACAAGAAAGCAACTAAATCCTAATCGGGAAGCCAGAGTATTGTTCATTTATTTATTGTGTAAAATTGTTTAAAATGTTTAGCATTCAGATAATTTTATGTTTTTTTCTGCCAAACAGGTTAGTTGTTATGACAGTGATGCAACACAGTATTACAAACTGAATCTCCACGTGAAATACTCAATACTGGAATAACTGGAAATTATGGGGTTTTTTTTTTTAATTTGGCAAAAACAATGCATAGTTTTTATAAATAACATGAAGTCGCATTAATAGTAAGAAGTACTTTTCTTATTAATGAGTAACTTCGTTACTGTTGTAACTGTTGTAATGTTTAAAATAAATTCAGATTTGTATTATACACACATTATATATATATATATATATATATATATATATGGCTCTCAAAAGATTAGATTTTAAATTTTTTTGGCTCTCTTAGTCAGAAAGGTTTCTGACCCCTGACATAGATGAATATCATTAATTATTAATTATTATTAATAACAACATACTGGTCCTTCTCAAAAAATTAGCGTATTGTGATAAAGTTCATTATTTTCTGTAATGTACTGATAAACATTAGACTTTCATATATTTTAGATTCGTTACACACAACTGAAGTAGTTCATGCATTTTATTGTTTTAATATTGATAATTTTGGCAAAAAAGTGAAGAAAAACAAAAAATTCCTATCTCAAAAAATTAGCATATTTCATCCGACCAATAAAAAGAAGTGTTTTCAATACAAAAAAAGTCAACCTTCAAATAATTATATTCAATTATGCACTCAATACTTGGTCAGGAATCCTTTTGCAGAAATGACTGCTTCGATGGGGCGTGGCATGGAGGCAATCAGCCTGTGGCACTGCTGAGGTGTTACGGAGGCCCAGGATGCTTCGATAGCGGCCTTAAGCTCATCCACAGTGTTGGGTCTGGTGTCTCTCAACTTTCTCTTCACAATATTCCACAGATTCTCTATGGGGTTCAGGTCAGGAGAGTTGGCAGGCCAATTGAGCACAGTAATACCATGGTCAGTAAACCATTTCCCAGTGGTTTTGGCACTGTGAGCAAGTGCCAGGTCGTGCTGAAAAATGAAATCTTGATCTCCATAAAGCTTTTCAGCAGATGGAAGCATGAAGTGCTCCAAAATCTCCTGATAGCTAGCTGCATTGACCCTGCCCTTGATAAAACACAGTGGACCAACACCAGCAGCTGACATGGCACCCCAGACCATCACTGACTGTGGGTACTTGGCACTGGACTTCAGGCATTTTGGCATTTCCTTCTCCCCAGTCTTCCTCCAGACTCTGGCACCTTGATTTCCGAATGACATGCAAAATTTGCTTTCATCCGAAAAAAGTACTTTGGACCACTGAGCAACAGTCCAGTGCTGCTTCTCTGTAGCCCAGATCAGGCGCTTCTGCCGCTGTTTCTGGTTCAAAAGTGGCTTGACCTGGAGAATGCGGCACTTGTAGCCCATTTCCTGCACACGCCTGGGCACGATGGCTCTCGATGTTTCTACTCCAGACTCAGTCCACTGTTTCCACAGGTCCCCCAAGGTCTGGAATCAGCCCTTCTTTCACGTTTTCCTTCCCACAGACGTCCCACTGAGGTGCCTTGATACAGCACTCTGGGAACAGCCTATTCGCTCAGAGATTTCTTTCTGTGTCTTACCCTCTTGCTTGTGGGTGTCAATGATGGTCTTCTGGACAGCAGTCAGGTCGGCAGTCTTACCCATGATTGTGGTTTTGAGTAATGAACCAGGCTGGGAGTTTTTAAAAGCCTCAGGAATCTTTTGCAGGTGTTTCGAGTTAATTGGTTGATTCAGATGATTAGGTTAATAGCTCGTTTAGACTACCTTTTCATGATATGCTAATTTTCTGAGATAGGAATTTTGGGTTTTCATGAGCTGTATGCCAAAATCATCAGTGTTAAAACAATAAAAGACCTGAAATATTTCAGTTGGTGTGCAATGAATCTAAAATATATGAAAGTTTAATTTTTTATCAGTAGATTACAGAAAATAATAATAACTTTATCACAATATGCTAATTTTTTTTTTTAGAAGGACCAGTATATAAAGGTAAATTGAGCAAATTTGTTATGTCACAAGTGTGTATCAACCTGGTAGCCCTTCGCATTAATTGGTACCCAAGAAGTAGCTCTCAATTTCAAAAAGGTTGGTGACCCCTGCCCTAGAGGTTATCATAAGAAGGTTATCGTAACTCATAAGAGTTGGTGATAACCGTGTGCCCACAAGGATCGGAATATCTGAAAGATTTAATGAGGCAACAGTTGTTCGGTTCCCACATGGAAACCCACAGTTCAAAAAGAAAAAAAAAGTAGTAAGCTAAAGGAGTGCTTGCTTGTATATGTGCAATTAAAGCTATACAGGTAGGTTTTGTACATAAACCCTCATTATACCTATTGACTGGTTGACAGCTTTCATGCACAGGTTTTCTATTAAAGCCTTTCCTGGACTTCTGCCATCTACATGAGGCTGAAAAGGGAAGGAAATGAATACAATTTAAGATTTAAATTACTCTTTCAACATTTTGTTGGTAATGGTTAAAAAAAAAAAAAAAATTAAATAAATAAATAAATTGGTCCATCACTAACCATGTGCTTATCTAAATATGCCATCTTCTCCTGAAGTTCAGGGGACTTGATGTTAGGGAACGGCATTCCAACCATCATAATACATCTTAACACACACACACCCACACACACAAGGAGAAAACATGTAAAGACTTTCACATGAACCCAGTACACAGGTCGTAAATAGAGGAGGAGGGGTGGGGCGGACGAGGCACTTTAATCAGAAACAGAGCTCCAAAGATGGCTAAACTGTTCATCTTCTGCAGCCTCCATCTTGAGCACAGTACACCATTATTGTGCAGGACTGGTGTTGTCTCGAAGCTACAGGAAAATACTGTTTTGTTGCAAAGTGGCTGTGTAATGTAAAACGTCTCAGTTGTGACCTGGAGCTATCAGGTCTAGTGTGCTCTTTGCATGCTTTATTTCAGACTGGTACCACTGTTATTTGGACAATGCAACTACATTATACGCATAATTTACAGAGATCTGGACCACAAAATTCCCAAGGTGAAGTGAATCACAATGAACTATTACGCCACACCACCTGATGATCACAGCATTAAATTAAATCCATCATCCTTTTACTAACACACATTTAGTGTGGGGTTAAGTATGAGTAGTGAACATGAAACATCATTTCAAACACGGTCAATTAGAATCACTATCACCTGCCGAGGTCATCTGAGAAGTTGATCCCTTCACTCATCTTTCCTCCGACCACAGAGAATAACAGCGCCCCTGACTGGCCACCTCCGATACTGCTACAGCGCTACAGAAGATAAATGCACAAAAATCTTACGCCTCTTATGTCATTCATTCTGAAAAGAATTGAGCAATATAACAAATATACGGATATAAATTATCCATATACTTTTCTGATATATTAATATTTTAATAACATTTAAATACATTACATGTCTATAATAACACATGGCACAGGCAGTACAAGACTAGTTGGTCATGTTTCAAGTACAATACTCATGTTTAGAGCAAGTCCAAATCATCATAATATTTTAGCGACATTCCAACTTAACACTAAAGCTGAACCTCTTACCCAGGTTATATCACGCACCTCTGACTATCACACACCCCTCTCTGTGTATGTGTGTATATGTGAATAAATGTACAAGTCTGTAAATGTGTGAATAGATATATAGGTATATTTAAAATATATGTGTCTATACAGGTATGTGTTGATTTGTATGTATAGCTCAGTGTGGTGCACGAAAGACAACGAAGTGACCACACTGAGCTATACTTACAAATCAACACATACCTGTATAGACACATATATTTCTAAATAGAGGACAGCAACCTCTTTTTACAAAAAGCGCCAAACGCGCCATTCACAAATTCAAAACACGCGAGTTGCTCTCTCATTGGCTGTCTCCCAACATTCTGCCCCACTGGCCTCCCACTGGCTTCCCATTGGCCTCCCAGTGGCCAGGAGGGAGCTGACTCTCCATAGTACTGTACGCATCAAGCTTGTTTGTCACACACGTAATGGAGAGTTGTACTATTGGTTTGTGAGTTTCGTAAGTTTATTTGAGAAGACTCATCTTATAATCTTATAAACACGGCTCATTGGTAATGATTATGGGTTTACATGACTAGACAACCAAGTGAAACAATAAGGAATGAAGACAGTTTTTATGACTGATGTGAGCAGAGATGTGGAGCAATTTCCCTGACAGACACAGGACTGTGTACGGCGTCGGCTGCGCGCTGCATGTGGGCAGAGCCTGCATTCAGCGGAGCGCACCACAAATGTGTGTTGTTTGTGTGTGTGAGAGAGAGAGAGAGAGAGCGATAGAGAAAGACAGTGTGTGCGTGTGCGTGTGAGAGAGAGACTGCGTACAGAGTCAGTCAGAGATGAAAGGAGGCAGGTGCTCTTAACTCTCTTTCGAGAGAGCACATTGCAGCTTATTTTTCGTCTTTTAAATTGTTTCATTTAGTAAATGTTTAATAAATGTGGCACGCTTCGCCAAATGTGAGCAATCCGCGGCTCATCCGGACCTCCGATCCCTTAAGGACACAAGTTAAAGTTGAGTCCGGACCTCCGATCTGTCAAGCAGGGACTGCGCTTTGAATTTCCCTTCTTAAAATGCTCCGGTGTCTGCTGCGTGCTGTGTGTGGGTGGAGCCCACATTCGGCAGAGCGCGCCACAGATGTGTGTTTGTGTGTGTGTGTGTATGTGTGTGTGTGAGATAGAGAGAGAAAGACAGTGTTGTGTGTGTGTATGTGCGCTAATAAAAAATGTTTAATAATGGTTTAATCGATAAGTATATTAATAAAATGGTTTAATATGTTAATAAAATGTTTAAATGGTTTAATAAATAATTTTATTTTACTTTTAACACATTTCATACATATTTCATACAAAATTGGTGTACTTTTATCATTTTTAAAGGTTTTATGGGGTAGTCTTGGGAGCCTTGGAAAGAATCAGGCGTTTTACATGTAAAATGCGCCTCTACTTACGAAAACTCCAGGCTACGAAAAAGGCTCTGGAACGGATTAATTTTGTAAGCAGAGGGCCGACTGTATTTTTATATCGGTCACTGTTGCATGAACAATGAAAATCAGTTTAAACAGCAAAGATCTATATTTAGCTATACTTAGAGCAGCACTTCTCAGCACTACTGTGTGTGTGTGTGTGTGTGTGTGTGTGTGTGTGTGTGTGTGTGTGTGTGAGTGTGAGATATGTCATATTGGCCAATAATCATTTCAAAGACATCTCATCCACACAATAATAAACATCACCACACCTGAATGCACTTGGAGTACTCCGAGAGAATCTGCTCCACCTGACTTGCCTTCTTCGGTTCCTGGAATATCTGAATTGCATGTAAACACAATGTAATTAATATCTAATGTTGCTCTGAACTTTTTTTTAAACATTCTAAATTTGTGCCATTCATGAAATTATATACAATTTCATATACTTTTAACACAATCGTAAAATTGTAACATTCTCTCAAGCTGTTTAGGATGTACCCCACTTTCGCCCAGTGTCCCTGATTCTTCTGATTTTCAGTACCATCTTACTCATTCCGG
Organism: Plotosus lineatus; assembly: GCA_024760905.1. Taxonomy (NCBI): domain Eukaryota; kingdom Metazoa; phylum Chordata; class Actinopteri; order Siluriformes; family Plotosidae; genus Plotosus; species Plotosus lineatus. The sequence goes on from CM045728.1 coordinate 104,948,092, forward strand.
AATTACTGGCACCCTTTAAATAGTTCCTCTTTTTTTTTATTCTTTTCTTTTAAAAAGGTGCTACATGTAAAAATTGGCCACCTGTTAAAATTATTCCCCCACACTCCAAACAACTAGGGGGCAATAGGTGTACCCATAGTAACTTGTGCAACTTCATTTTATTTTGGACTGAGGGCAAACTGGACACTACATTGACTCAACACTGCCTTGAGATGTACAAAGTGGTATGAGACTGTGAATAGACCACCCCTTTTTTGGGCGTCTCTGGTGAGCATGCTCACTTTGGATTTGCCAACTTTTCTGACAGATAATAATGACAATTAGGGTTCGCTCAGAAATTTCGTGACGTTAAGCAACAATTAGTAACATTAATGTGAATGTTTTTGGAAGCTTTTACAAAAGAGAGTTTGCAAATATCAGCAACTGCTAGCGGCAGTTTTTGTAAAAATTAGCAACTACTGTATATCTCTTGTGGGAACTTTTGCCAAATGCTGGTGGATATCAGCCCAGTTTTGGTACTAAACCAATCAACCCTATTGAGGGGGTGGGGGGTTGTTTCGCAAACCCTCTCCAGACATACATAGGGGACAAGTTTCCAGAATATTGAAATGGATTTCTGTCAGGAAAAAGCCCAATGTGCTGCTGACCCTGAGGTTGAATTGCTTTGTCTGTCTGATGATATACAGCAGGAAGAAAAGAAAAGAGAAGAGCAGAATGATTGATGGACCCAACCGTATAAAAAGGTGAACAAACCCTCCCTAGCATGCCCCTGATGTTCATCACTTGGTGAACTAAAAAAAAAAATAACTTTACCAACCCATGTCACAACTGTTGGTGGAAATGTAAATATTAAAAAATCACCTTTTGAACCTAAAAGGTTTAGTGAGCTGTTTAGCAACTCGTTTGAACTCTGCTGAAACCCCAACTTTATGTTCATCAGCATTCACCATTCTGTGAGATCCATGCCTGAAGCATTTATTCCATCATTGATCACATGGAGGATCTTCTGTTCCGCCTTTTCTTCCGGGTGAAGAGCACAATGAACAGCATGACTGTTAGCTGTAGTAATGTGCAGAAGTGTGTACAGTACCTTCTTTTTGGCAGCAAGTCTTTGGAGGACTCCCTTACTCTCCCAGTGTTCCAGAATTCTTCTCTCGTACTCATAAGAGGGGAAGAAACAAACCACGCCTCCTGGAATCACGTTGCATAGGTTGGATAGAACACGTCCCGTCTCTTCCATCTCTCACACACACACACCCACACACACACACACACACACACACACACACACACGATAACGACACCTTTAACATCTACTGTATCATATTTTTTCTAGGTGGAACAGGAGTGTAGTGTATAGCATGTCTGTCTCACAGCAAGAAGGTCCTAGGTTCGAATCGCAGACTTGACAAAGGTGTTTGTGTGTGGAGTTTGCATGTTCTTCCTGTGCTTTTGTGCTTCCTCCAACAGTCTAAAGACATGCACATCAGGCTAACTGGCTGTTCCAAATTATACCTAGGTGTGAGTGTGAATGGTTGCGTGCGTGTTGGCCTTGCAATGGCCTGGGTGTAGCCTTCCTTCATCCAGTGTTGGGATACACATGACCCTCCCCAAGACCCAAGTAGGACAAGGGATTTCGGCAAATGAGTAAGTGATGAGAGAGTGAGTAAGTATTTTTTTCTTTTAATGTCAATTTGTGGACTCATAGGTGTGTGTGTGTGTGTGTGTGTGTGTGTGTGTGTGTGTGTGTGTGTGTGTGTGTGTTGTACCATCTGTGGTGTGTCTCTTGTCTGGAAAGTAAATTCCAGCTCCTGTCCAGATGGTCCAGAACAGAGGATTATGGGTAGAATATTTTCCGGAGGGATGACATGACCTAGGGCATAAATATACCGGAAAAAATCATTCTGTGGTTACGATGAAAGCAACACACAAACTCTTACAAACTGTTCTCACACACACACACACACACACACACACACACACCACATGAAAACTCAGCAATGCGCTCCTTAGGAACACCAGCTGACAGGAGAAGCTGCTCCTTAAAGTCCGAGATCTGCAACATGAAAAAGAGTTATGGCATTCAAGTCGGAAGCCTTGCTCTGTGTGTGTGCGTGAGATAGAGAGAGCTGTATGTCCTTACAGGCTGCATGGTTCCCCCGGCGATCACAACTGCCCGGCATTCTTGGAGAACTTGTGCGAAATGAACTGCTGCATTCAACATCAGGAATTTTATACTACTCTGAGCCAGACATGCTGCACAGAGACAGAATGATGACACACACACCCACACCTTTTGACATCCATCATCCCAAGAGTTACTTATGATAAAAATAAGGGAGTTAAAGGACATTCACTATTCACAAAGGGTTGTTGCCATGGCAGCAAGGATGTCAGTGAAACAGTTCAAATGCTGTTTATGTCAACATGACTGTAATTACAAGCGACTTTTCAGAACCATAAGCAAGTATGATTCATCAGCAGATAAATATAATATGAATAGTAAAATCCTGAGCCTTAAGCCATTCAGTGGCATTGGCTAACAAAGCAATTTTCGTTAAACACAAGTTTCATCTGTCAGAATGAGTAGGTCTTATTTATAAAAGCTATGAAAGATTCGAATTACTGTAATTCTGATTTTGTGTAAAAGAAACTTCATCTACACTGCTGGAACCAGGCAAGAAACATGGTGTAATTTATCTGTAAGGTCAGTAACATTTAATGTAGGTTTCTGAATTCAACCCCTCCATAAATCGCCACCATGTCGAACTGGAGGGATTTATGTGTCCTAATGATCCTAGGAATTATGTTGTTGGGGGCATTACGCCCCTTATACACACACACACACACACACACACACACACACACACACACACACACACACACACACACACACACACACACACACACAGGTATTGTCCAACTTACATTTGGTTCTGGCCAACAGGTCGTAAGACGGTTTGGATGCGAGTCAGGTCTGTACATGTATTACTACCAGTATGTATACTGTACCTTACTACAAGTTCGTGTCAAAATTTTGTTCAGTTTATTTTCTGCAAGCGCTTAATCTTAATTCGGGCTGGCGCCCATCCCAGCCGACTCCGGGCGAGGGCAGTTTTGCAATCTTTTTACCTTTCTTTAGAAATTCGTATTTTCAACTTTTTTTATTTGATTACTTTTTGTAATATTTTTTACCTTTCTTTCGACATTACATTGTATAATAAATTTAAGTCAATTTAGGCTTCCACGTGTTTGTATCTGCAATCACTCACACACATGTGCACATGTATTCTTCTGTACGTTATTGTCTCCCTCTAGTATTTTTTCATTAATTCTGCATGTAAATTCGTGTACTCTTTGTATATAATATGAACATTTGAGAACACCCTTTCTAATAATGTTAGTTTTTTTCTCGTGACGAATGTTTGAATCTCTCTGTCATCTTTTCCTTATTAAATTCATGGACATGGTTTAGTCAGGTCCTCAACCTCAAACCTCAAACAGTCCTCAAACTTTTTCCTGCGAGGGCCACATAACTTTTCCCTTCTCTGATGGAGGGCCGAGGTCAGTTTGTAACAGAAAAAGTATGACAATCACAGGGCTGCCTAAACGTAAACATCTATTGTTTTCCAGTAAGCCACGCATAACCAAATATTAGTAACTCTTTCTGGGACCTTCACAGAAAAAAAAAAAAAGAAAAAAAAAAAAAAACTCAGGAAATAATACTAAAAAAAGCTGCTCGCTATCAGTTGAGCAACCCGAAAGCTGCCCGAACAGATGACTGGTTCAGCCAAGCCCCGCGGACAAATGTATTCTCCTGAGCTAACGGTCCACTTTTTAGCTTTGAGAGTTTGTCTACTTGCATTTGGCCTTGCAAGAGAGCATACTCGTGTTTGTCATGGGATTCAGAGTGTCGGCACAGGCTGTATTCTTTAAATACCATCACCACCTCTTAACAGATGATACAAACAGCCTTTTCTTTGCATTGAACAAAAAAATAAACGTTTGTCCACTGCAGGTTAAACACCCTGCATTCTGAATCAATTTTTCTCTTCCATAACCTTTTCACCATTATTCCGTTCCATTTGACAGGGGAGAGTCTAGGATTTTTGGGGTTTTTTTTTTTTGGTTTTTTTTTTTTTTGGGGGTGGGGGGTGGGGGTGGGGGGGGTGGGGGTTCAGATAGGGGCACAAACGGCAGAAGGGGTGGAATAGGGTGTCATGTTCTAGGTGTGTTTTAGCCTTGATCGCATGGCCAGACTATATAAAAAAAAAATAATCATAAAGCATCCCTGGTATTGTTCAGAGGTCCGGGCCAAATGTGGAGGCGGGCCCTATCCGACCCGCAGTTTGGGGACCACTGGTTTAGTCCATTTGATCCTCACAAAGAGGCTCAAATCAGCTCAGCTAGGCTGATAATATTCACATACATGATACCCAATCATATAAGCTATTTACGATTTTTTTTTTTTTTTAAGTTATGGGTGGTCGTAAAGTCAAACAGTCCTAAGTCAGCAACTGTATATATGTGAGGCGCTCCACCGAAAGTAGGCGCTTGTCGCACAGACCACTATTGCGATAAAGGCCAGAAAAGTAAAAATGATCAATTTTTATCAAAATTCAGATTTTTGCATAAACTATTAAAACAAGTACAGTGATACCTCTGCTCACGAACATAATTGGTTCCCAGAAAGTGTGTGTGAGGCGAAAAGTTCGTCTTCCGAACATTTATTTCCCATAAGAAACCATTAAAATGAGAATAATCCGTTCCCAGGTCCCCATAAAACATAATTTTCTACTAAATACGCCTTAAAACTACACAATAAATGTGCTATTGTACAATATAAATGTGCTATTGTATTGTAATTAAAGAAATAAACTGTACTGTATAATAAAGTCGTTTTATTTACCTTTGTGATGGTAGTTGACGGCTTGATGGAATGGAGTGGGGGGAGGAGGGAGGGAGGGACTTACTGTTTGGAAGGAGTGTTTGGAAACGCCTACTGTTTGGAAACACCCTTAGGCACCCTTAATAGCTTCCTTGTTCTTAAGGATGGTGGTAGACTTAGCGTACTGGTACTGGGACGCTGAGTCACACAAACGCACACCTCTTTCGTGTTTTTCAATTATCTCCGCCTGTGGTGGGGTCTTTTTCGGTCCCATAATAGCAAAAGTACACTCAATATGGTCCAAAATGTCTAGCAAACACAAACCACTTCCGCATTCAAAGAAAGGGGTGTGACGAACTGTGACGCCGTGAGCGTGCGTCAGCTTCTCGTGGCCGCCACCGTGGCGCTGTTCGACCGTGTGGTTTGATTCGTCCGCCGAAAACTAGTTCGTCAGCAGAGACAATATGCTCGCAAATTTAATGTTCTTGAGGCGAAAAGTTCGTGAGCTTAAGCGTTCGTCAGCGGAGGTTTTACTGTATTCAACTATCACTTGCTCACATGAAATCGACTAAAACTCACTAAAAGTGTATTTTCCCCCCATTTTTCTGGCGAGTACCCTCATAAAACTAGATAAAGACAGTAGCAAACTTACTGATTTTCGTTGCAATTATTCACCAAGTTCGGTATAAGACACACTATAATCCATACACCAGAAGAACGGCCGTGAAGTAGTCTTTACATTTTGGATACTGTTTTGATATTAAAATGAGCTTCCATGCTGTTTCAGCGAATAAAATAAAGGTTATGAAGATTATATGCTCATAAACAATGCAGGCTAGTTGCTGAGGAAGATCTGAAACGAGCACACTGATTAGTCAGCTCGGGCTTGCACATGCGCAGTGCCAGTTACACGTTAACTTCCGGTTTACTGCATGCTGAATTTATCTCCGACTTTATCTTCAATAACAGTCATTAAGTTTATTTATAAGATTGTGAATACACATAATTTCTGGAAAAGGAGAGTGAAATGTCATCTGTGATGTCTAGCAGCATTAGTATAGATGCTAAATTCGACGTGAGAATTGGGCTTTGTAGATGCCGGAATGCTTGGCGTTCTTCAAGATTATTTTGCCGGTGAGTATTTTTCTCTGCATGCAAAATTTGATTATGGATTTTTTTTTTAATTTGTATGTAATCTTGTCTGGACTGGACATGCAGGATCGTGGGTTGTTTAGTTTTGTACGAAAATTGGTCAAGAGCTGAAAAATACTTAAATATTTCATTCTTTTACAGATGAACAAACTTCTTCTTCTTCTTCTTCTTTTACTTTCGGCTGTTCCCTTCAGGGGTCGCCACAGCAAATCATCCGCCTCCACCTCACCCTGTCCTCCGCATCTTCTTTTCTGACTTCAACGACCTTCATGTCTTCCTTCACCACATCCATAAATCTCTTCTTTGGTCTTCCTCGAGGCCTTCTGCCTGGTAGTTCCAACCTCAGCATCCTACTGCCAATATACTCACTAGCCCTCCTCTGTACATGTCCAAACCATCTCAATCTAGCCTCTCTTACTTTGTCTCCAAAACCTCTTACATGTGCTGTCCCTCTGATATACTCATTTCTGATCCTATCCATCCTTGTTACTCCCAGAGAGAACCTCAACATTTTCATCTCAGCTACCTTCAGCTCTGCCTCCTGTCTTTTCCTCAGCGCCACTGTTTCTAAGCCATACAACATCGCTGGCCTCACCACCGTCTTGTACACTTTTCCCTTCATTCTTGCTGACACTCTCCTATCGCACATCACACCGGACACTTTTCTCCAACCATTCCAGCCTGCCTGCACACGCTTCTTCACCTCTTTTCCACACTCTCCATTGCTCTGGATTGTTGAGCCGAAGTACTTAAAATCCTCCACCTTCGTTATCTCTGCTCCCTGTAACATCACCGTTCCTCCTGGGTCCTTCTCATTCACACACATGTATTCTGATTTTCTGAGGCTAACCTTCATTCCTCTCCTTTCCAGGGCATACCTCCACCTCTCTAGATTTTCCTGCACTTGTTCTCTGCTCTCACTACAGATCACGATGTCATCTGCAAACATCATAGTCCATGAAGATTCTTGTCTCACCTCGTCTGTCAGCCTGTCTATCACCATAGCAAACAAGAAGGGGCTCAGAGCTGACCCTTGATGCAGTCCCACCTCCACCGTGAATTCGTCGGTCACCGACAGCACACCTCACCGCTGTCTTACATCTCTCATACATGTCCTGCACCACTCTAACATACTTCTCTGCCACTCCAGACTTCCTCATGCAATACCACAGTTCTTCTCTTGGCACCCTGTCATATGCTTTTTCCAGATCCACAAAGGCACAATGTAGCTCCCTCTGACCTTCTCTGTACTTCTCTATTAACATCCTCAAAGCAAACATTGCATCTGTGGTGCTCTTTCTTGGCATGAAACCAAACTGTTGTTCACAAATGCTGACCTCTGCCCTTAGTCTAGCTTCCACTATTCTTTCCCATAACTTGATCGTATGGCTCATCAACTTTATCCCTCTGTAGTTGCTGCAACTCTGCACGTCTCCCTTGTTCTTAAAAATGGGCACCAGCACACTTCTCCTCCACTCCTCCGGCATCTGCTCACTCTCTAGTACCTTGTTGAATGTTCTTGTCAGAAAATCTACTGCTACCTCTCCTAGACACTTCCATACCTCCACAGGTATATCATCAGGACCAACTGCCTTTCCATTCTTCATCCTCTTCAATGCCCTTCTCACTTCACCCTTACTGATCTTTGCTACATCCTGCTCCTCAATGGTCACCTCTTCTCCTCTTTTTTCTCTCATTTTCCTCATTCATCAGCTCTTCAAAGTACTCTTTCCATCTTCCCAGCACACTTCTGTCATCAGTCAATACATTTCCCTCTCTGTCCTTTATCAATCTAACTTGCTGCACGTCCTTCCCATCTCTATTTCTCTGCTGTGCCAACCTGTATAGATAATTTTCTCCCTCTTTACTATCCAACCTATCATACAAGTCATCATACGCCCTCTGTTTGGCCTTAGCCACTGCTACTTTCGCCTTACGCTGTGTCTCCCTGTACTCTTGTTTACTCTCTTCGGTCCTCTCAATGTCCCACTTCTTCTTAGCTAATCTCTTCCTTTGTACACACTCCTGCACTTCCTCATTCCACCACCAAGTCTCCTTATCTACTTTCCTTCCAGAGGACACACCAAGTATTCTCCTACCTGTGTCCCTGATCACATTTGCTGTGGTTGTCCAGTCATTTGGAAGCACTTCCTGGCCACCCAAAGCCTGTTTCAACTCCTCTTTGAAGACAACACGACACTCTTCCTTTTTCAGCTTCCACCACTTTGTGTTCTGCTCTGCCTTTGCCTTTTTCACCATCAGAGTCATCCTGCAAACCACCATCCTATGCTGTTTGGCAACACTCTCACCCACTATGACTTTGCAGTCACTGATTCCTTCAAATTACATCGCCTACACAAGATGTAGTCTACCTGTGTGCTCCTACCTCCGCTTTTATAAGTCACCCTATGCTCCTGTTTCTTCTGGAAGAAAGTATTCACCACAGCCATTTCAATCCTTTTTGCAAAATCTATCAACATCTGTCCTTCTGCGTTCCTGTCCTGGATACCAAACCTGCCCATCACTTTCTCGTCCCCTCTGTTGCCTGTACCAACATGTCCATTGAAGTCTGCACCAATGACCACTCTTTTACCTCTGGCAGTACTCTGCATCACTTCATCTAAGTCACTCCAGAATCTCTCCTTCTCTTCTAGCTCACATCCTGCCTGTGGGGCATAAGCACTAACAACATTGAGCATTACACCTTCAATTTCTAACTTGAGACTCATCACTCTGTCTGACACTCTTTTCACTTTTAGAACATTCCTGACAAACTCCTCCTTCAAGATGACTCCTACTCCATTTCTCTTCCCATCCACACCGTAATAAAATAGCTTAAACCCTGCTCCTAAGCTTTTAGCTTTGCTGCCTTTCCACCTGGTCTCCTGAACACACAGTATGTCCACCTTCCTCCTCTGCATCATGTCAGCCAGCTCTCTACCTTTTCTTTGCATAGTTCCAACATTCAAAGTCCCCACTCTCAGTCCTAGACTCATGCCTTTCCTCTTCTCTCTCTGCCTACGGACACGCCTCCCACCTCTCCTTCTTCGACCAACAGTAGTCCAATTTCCATCAGCACCCTGTTGATTGACAGCACTGATGGCGGTCGTTGTTAACCCGGGCCTCGACCGATCCGGTACGGGGGTAATACTTCTGATTTGCATCATAAATGTTTGGCATTGGTTTTACGTCAGATGCCCTTCCTGACACAACCCTCTGCATTTCTCCGGGCTTGGGACCGGCATGAGGGGGAGAGACACTGGTTAGTGCCCCCCCCCCCCACCTCATGGTTGCATTTTTACAGATGAACAAACTGATGATGACTATGCCAGCTCTGTTGATGACGATTTTGATTTTGATGTTGATGAACAAGAGCCATCTGTTAATAAAAGTGTGCATGAGTCAGTTTGTTGTGTTTGTGATGATGATGTAATCCTTTCTGCTGAGCAGGATATAGATTAAGATGATCATGATCAGGGCAGAGTTGATGAAGCTTACTTGTATAAAGAGATCGGAGAGTTTATATATAGTTTTCTTATGTATATTTTTCTTAATTTGAGTGATTGTTTGAACCTGGCAGTGTTTTTTTTTTCAATCAGTATCATTTGAAGGCATTTGAACCTTTATATAATGGTCGAAAAAATACATACATATTGATCTTATTGTAATAAACAGAAATAAGAAAAAAAATCATTCATTTTTTTGGGGGTTACCGTGACTGATGGGTTTAAAAACGGCCTGTCAGATTAAAATGAGGGTGATTTCTCTTATCATCTCTTCCTAAAACTTTTCCTAGACATGTTTTCTAAAAGTTTATATGGCTGAGGTGCATAAAAATGTTTGTTTGCTAAGGACTAATGATCTTGGAAGAAGGGCAATCTTTGTGCTCATTTTTCTCTACAACGTCTTTTGAAATTTTTAGTTGAATGCTAATACAAGAAATGGCATAGCTCGGTCAGTTTTCAAGGGATTGACAAACTTTTTTCTCCCTTTTGCAGCTTTTGGCCTCCTCTATCTGACTGTGTAAAAAGCTGATTTTTGGATGCAACAGCCTATTTTCGGTGGAGTGTCTCACATATTTTTATACACACACATCCAAAACAATTGCAGTGTGTTCAAAAAAGTGAATAAACCTCAAAATCCTGACAATGGCATTTAATTGATACACACAAATGCACTGGGAACACTGTACATTCCACTCCAAATCAAAACAGGAAGAAAAATGCAGACTTCAACCAAACAATTGCCACACCTTCCACCTGTTTCCACCAATCAGTGATCATCAAAAGAGAAGAAAATACCTAGATTGGACATTGCAATTTCAATTCTGAAGTTTTCCCTTTTCTTTTGATGATCAGTGATTTGGTGGAAATAGGTGGAAGGTGTGGCTATTGTTTGGTTGAAGTGAAAACCTGCACCCACACCGGCCCTTTGTGGATAAGATTTCCCACCCCTGGTCTAGCCTGTCCGTTAGCTTTCTCATTCTTGTTGTATATATTTGGAATCCTGAAGGGATGGCACTGTTTTCATTTTTGTACATTTTCTAAATTGCCTTAAATCGAGCTACATTCTACAGAAAGACTAAAAACAATGTGGAGGCTGAATTAAGCTAACATGATGCTTATTTACAGCTCACACTATGATGTACAGATGTAAGAGCTCCAGAGAACAGTGTCCTGTATACTTCCAAAAACTTTCTTCAGCTGGATAATTACAGCTCCTATATTCTACCCAGACCACTAGAACTTTACCCTAAGTGTCAGAAGAAAAGACAGAAATAAGTAATATTAATTTAAATACATCTTAAGCAAGAACTGTATTATTTTTTTCTTTCACAGGTATCAGAACTCAAGCTGTGAGCAATGATGCCACATCACATTACTCGAGTACAGAGTTCCATGTTTATGCCTGGACATACGCTATAGAAGATTTCTGTATCAATAGGGCTCTGCTCTGAAGGACCATGTGGGAGCTCCACTAATGTATAATACATGTACAGGATTAGTCGAGAGGCACGGTTTTTTTGGTAGATGAAATTCCTGGACGTTTAATTTAAAAGCCCTGTAGATCCTTCCATCTATGGAAGGACCCAGCTTACCTTGTTTTTCAATTACAACTCTTCCATCTTTATTGGCGGTGGTGAGGGCAGACAGGAAACTTTCCACAAGCATCAGAGGAGAGGTCATAATCGGCTTGTCTTCTATCAAACCCTGATGCTCTACGGGAGCTAGACACACACACGCACGCACACACACACATGCACACAATGTGAATCACTTGGGTTGACAGTGTCAGTGAGATGGAGTCACGCGCTTCATCCACACACAAGGCGCACCCGATTATAAGGTGAATCGTCAAATTTTTTGAAGATTCAAGGCTTTTAAAGTGCACCGTATGGTCCGAAAAATACGGTATGTCTTAAAACTCAAGTATCAATAAACATATTAATGATTGACAGGTTACCTGGAGCTTTACTCTGCAGACCCTGCAAGAAGCGTCCAAGTCCTTCCGTTCTGCGATTCTCCTTATTCATACATCTTGTGTGTGTGCTCACACCACTCCCTTCGTACTTCTCAGAAAATCCAAACAGCTACACACATGCATACATACACACACACACACACACACACACACACACACACACAAACACACACACACACACGAACAGTAGTTCACGTGTCTTAAACCTCTATCCAGCATAGATGTAGTGCACATAACCATGATGAATATCCATTTGCAAAATAACTCCTTTATGTGGAAGACCAAGATCAGTCATGGATTCCATCAACAAAGAAGAAAATAAATATCATACTTCCGTGTGCATGAGTGCTAATGACAAATTATTATTTTTTAAATACAGCACAATAAAAGCTGATAATAGTGCTGCAACAACGAATCAATAAAATCGATAAAAATTGATTATTAAAAAAAGTGTTGGCAAAAAATCTTGTTGTCGAATAGTCTCGTGATTACTGCACAAGTCTTTTAAAGAGAAAAAAAGTAACCACGAAGTGGCAAGGGATGAGTGTAATGCCGATATTTGGACATAAAGCCTGAATTCCACTAATTTACGACCTGTTGACACCAATATCTAGCGGTTGGAGTTCTTTGGTTAAACCACTGGAATGATGGTAAGCTCTGATCTAATTTGCTTCACTTGGGTTTTGATGGTATCAGGGAGATAGTCACACGGCTTCATACACACATAAGGCGCACCAGGTTATAAGGCGCACAATCAAATTTTTTTCTGAAGATTAAAGGGTTTTCGGTGTGCCTTATGTGTGTCTGAAGATTTGATTAACTACTTCTATGATTAACTACTTCTCACAGAATTAACAAATGACTAGATACACACTCAGTTACTCACATATGGACTGGCAATTTGAAAACAAATGGTCTAATTTTGAATATAGAAGTGGAAATTAAAAGAATGTTTGTGTTCTTTCCAATTAATTGAAAGAAGGGGAAAATATTTGACAGATTTGTCGATTAATACAATAATCATTCGTGGCAGCTGATACCCTTGGCTTGTTAGCAAATATTAGCAACATTCATGTTGTTCATCGTGTATCAAAATATTTGAGACCCTTTGCCAACTCCTGGTAAAATATCAAGTGAAATTTGGAAATGAAGCACCAAAGCCTATAAAAAGGTTGAGCAAACCCTCATCAGCACTGTTTCACTACTTGACGAACCAAAAAGAACTTTAGCAACCCATTTTACAAATGTTTTGCTAAAGTTTACAGAAAATACATTTTAACTCTTTGCAATACTAAAAAATGTTTTAAAAAACTGCTTAGCATCCGTTCAGCCCACTCTTATTTTTTTTTATCTGGTTGACAGATCTGCTGAAGTGCTAGCAAAAGTGTCGCTAAAAAATAATTAACTTTTTCAATTTATTATTTTCCCCCCGTCGATCTCTGTATTATATGCCGATGTGAAAAAAAAATCAAATCTTTATCAGACAGAATCGTATCTTTATATATTATGTATAATTTTATGTGTTCGCCACACTTATATAGTTTATATCTAAACTAATTCTCACATCAGGTATCTTGAGTCGAGACTCCCAGCATGTTTTGCAAGCGACTCTAATGAACAGATAATTGTATTGAGACGTATGTAATTTGCACACTATATTTGAAGATATTCCCAGCACTTCTAGAGCCATCAACCAGATATTATACTAGTCCTTCTCAAAAAATTAGCATATTGTGATGAAGTTCATTATTTTCTGTAATGTACTGCTAAAAATTAAACTTTCATATATTTTAGATTCATTGCACACCAACTGAAATATTTCAGGTCTTTTATTGTTTTAATATTGATGATTTTGTCATACAGCTCATGAAAACCCAAAATTCCTATCTCAAAAAATTAGCATATTTCATCCGACCAATAAAAAAAGTGCTTTTAATACAAAAAAGTCAAAATTCAAATAATTATGTTCAGTTATGCACTCAGAACTTGGTTGGGAATCTTTTTGCAGAAATGACTGCTTCAATGCGGCGTGGCATGGAGGCAATCAGCCTGTGGCACTGCTGAGGTGTTATGGAGGCCCAGGATGCTTCGATAGCAGCCTTAAGATCATCCACAGTGTTGGGTCTGGTGTCTCTCAACTTTCTCTTCACAATATCCCACAGATTCTCTATGGGGTTCAGGTCAGGGGAGTTAGCAGGCCAATTGAGCACAGTAATACCATGGTCAATAAACCATTTACCAGTGATTTTGGCACTGTGAGCAGGTGCCAGGTCGTGCTGAAAAATGTCTTACCCTCTTGCTTGAGGATGTCAATGACGGCCTTCTGGACAGCGGTCAGGTCGGCAGTCTTACCCATGTTTGTGGTTTTGAGTAATGAACCAGGCTGGGAGTTTTTAAAAGCCTCAGGAATCATTTGCAGGTGTTTAGAGTTAATTGGTTGATTCAGATGACTAGGTTAATAGCTCGTTTAGAGTACCTTTTCATGATATGGTAATTTTCTGAGATAGGAATTTTGGGTTTTCATGAGCTATATGCCAAAATCATCAGTATTAAAATAATAGACCTGAAATATTTCAGTTGGTGTGCAGTACATTACAGAAAATAATGAACTTTATCACAATATGCTAATGTGCTATTAATATCAACAAACATTTTTTTTTTTTTTATATTTCCCTCCGACACTTTTTTTTTTAAATCTAGTGGCCTTATTTTTTTTCTTATTTCCTCCAACACCACTAAATTTGTGCTGAAAAATTCATCAACCAGAAATTAAAAAAATGAGTGGCCTTACGAAGCCTGGTGAAACCCAAACTTCCCTACGACCGCCAGCATTCAGATATATTCATGAGATACTAGCTTAATCGAGATAAGATGGGAGGAATTTTTGGCAGTGTCATTATTAAAGCAGGCCCATTAGGGGGTGCCGTGTAGTTTCTGTCCTTTACAAATAGTTGTATGTGGATTTTCATCAAATTTCTCCCAGAAATTTGGATATGGAAGACCACATTAGATTTCGGAGATTGAATTTTTCAAATACTCGTTAACATTGTGAGGGAGGACAGTTTTCGACATTTAAGTTCATATTTGGAACTGCTGTGCTTCCTGGAGGTTTGTGCTCACAAAGTACATGACTTTGATGCGAGTAACTTTAGATTTTTAATCACAGGGTTTGGAGTAAAGTTTTTGTCGATCAAAGAATCCCAGCATCATGTCAATGTGAAGCTTAGATGTAAACAAAGGAGAAAGATCAAGTTGTAATTGTTGCACAGCTCACCTTCCTGCTGATCAGACTCTTCTCAAAATATTTCTGCACCTTTGGTAGAAACAGATTTTAAGTCAGTAAATAAAAAATAGGGGGAAATAATTACAGACTGGTGATGCAATATCACATGACCTGAAGAAGAGTTACTGTTGCTTACTCATTATAATTAAACAATTACACAATGTACATTTGTAGTAAGATAGAACAAGTCTATCCCAACTCCTAACTCATTCTTGATGTCATCAAAAAGAGGAATGCATAATCTCTCCACCCTGAAGACTCAGCAATATACACAAAAATTCTGTAGCCGTGGGGTGAGACAGTGGTGTAGCGGCTAGCACATGCTTGCGTGGGTTTCCTCTGGGTTCTTCAGTATTCTCCCATATTCCGAAAACATGTACATTAGGGTGATCTGTTTAAAACTGCTCATAGGTGTGAATGCGGGTGGGTGGTTGTTATGTGTGTGTATGTCCTGGCCCTGCGAAGGTCTGACAAGTTATTCAGGGTGTACCCTGCCAATGCCGACTGAAACGGGCTCCACCTCTCCGTGAGTCAAGCGCCACAGCAATGTTCCTGCTCATTTCAAGCTACTTGGGTGATCCCTGACCTCTGTAGATCACATTGGGTTTTTTTTTTCTTTCACGCAGTAATAAGTGTGTTGTACCTTGAACAGGTTGATGTTGTCAATCTGTGCTCTGAACAGGAAGTCATTGATGGTTAACAGTTCAGTTCCTGTGCGGAAGACAGAAATAAAACAAAAATAAAATGATTAGCATAAACAATTTACTGTTGATTTGTCAACAGTTTCTAAAACTTCTCTGAAATGGACTTCATGAGGAACTGAAGTGAATGAACGGCTCTGAGTTTCTGAATTTATTTTATATTCTTTAATTGAGTAACCCATGGGTGATTCTTAATAGTTTTTAACAGATTCATCATTTTAAATCACCTTTACATATTTGCTAACTGCTTGCACACTTGTTCCCATGTGTGTGAGACGTCATGGACAATTTAGCCATTCAGTGGTCACATGATTAATATAGAACAAACCGTTTTAAAGAGATGACAAAAAAGAAACAGCAACAGAAGTGTTGTGCGTTGCGTGTGTGGCGCTACAACTTTTAGTAAATATAAATAAACACTTATCGACGATTGTGGTGGGAGATGCTGGAGCTTATCTCAGCCGACACTGGGTGAAGGCAAGGTACACCCTGATGAGCTTCTCAGACCATTGCAGGGCAACACACACACACACCTCGGGTAAAATTGGAACAGCCAATAAGCCTGACGTGCACTTCTTTGACTTCTTACAAGTGATGCCATCTCCCACATCTTTAAAAATCGCTGTTCATGGATATTCAGGGTTGGCCCAACACACTGGGAGGAAAAGCGCTGTCTACCCATTGCAGGGACAAAAAAACTAACTAAACCCAATGGTTAAACTATGTATAATTATTTGTTTTCGGTTGCTGAGATTGAAAGTTATGGCTTATTTTGGCTTATAATTAATGGGCAATGATAATATTCGAAATACATATTGAAAATTGTCAATAGAGGGTCAATACAAGGATGGCAAATGTGTGTGTAAGATATTACCTGAGGGAGTGCTCTGGGTCACAGGATTCAGGCCAACCTTCCCTAAGTCACAAACAATTCTTGATCAAAATAAAAGGAAACCAAAAAACTCCATATTCTATATCTTAGGGTGAAGCAAATTGTTCCACAGTCGTGTTCAAGGAGAAACACGCCATTTGTACACAATCAGGGTCAGGTATAAGGCTTTAAAATGTGTGTCAGTTGAAGGACTTAGAAGGAGAGGAAGTTCTGCCATGAACACACACACACAGTTATTTTCTCCATTAATTGGCACTTCATTCTATAACCATTCTTTACTACAGTCTTTTTCTTTATAAGAAACTTGTACAGTAATTACTGACAATCAAATTTGAAATCATGCCTAATGTCCACGTGTGACGCTTTGGTTCTGATCACTGATTTACACATGCATGTTGTCCCTCAAGAACAATAATGACTGTGTAAACACACAGGAAATTGGATGCAACCAGTTCCCATTACTGGTGTAAAAGCAGTTTCTGATGTACATACACACACACACACACACACACACACACACACACCTCCAAGAGTGCGCACAAGTCCTTCAAGCACAAACAAGATTTGTTTGATATACATCAGATTCTTGGCTTTCAGGCGACTCCTGCAAGAGACACATGAAAACAGTAGATCAAAATGTTAAACCAAAATTAAACAAAGATAATTATTAACTTCTAAGATTTTATTTCTCGTTTACCTGTAACGGTCAGAGTACTGTGAGAGCTGTGAATGAGCCCTGCACAACTGAAACAGAATAGAAATATATTTGCAAATTAAATCAGTCATGTGTGTACATCAGCCATGAGCTAAATATAATACATATTTCATACTGCCCTGTGACCTTGACATTAGATGACCCAGTGTCAATAAGCTTGAAGACCTGGGCATTTAGGATTTGAATTAAAAACCAATCTGACAAAAACTGCACCAACTGCAGAGCTATCGTGCAAAGATGGTGAAGCACTAACATACACCACCTATACATCTTTATAAAGGGGGTGGGGCGGAACAGGGGTGTTATGGTTAGAATTTCAGTTTCACAGCAAAGATTTGAGGCTTGTGCTTAGCAAAAGCAGTTTCTGTATGGAGTTTGCATTCTCTCCCTGTGCTTGAATGGGTTCCTCAGGTTTCCTAACTAGATATTCCTGATTGCCTCTTGGCGTAGACGTGAGTTTGAATGGTTGTGTATACTGGGCCTCGGATGGACCGGCAAGCTGTTCAGTGTGTACCCCACCTTCTGACAGTCGAAAAGACAGAGTAGTTT
Source organism: Plotosus lineatus (assembly GCA_024760905.1). Lineage (NCBI taxonomy): Eukaryota > Metazoa > Chordata > Actinopteri > Siluriformes > Plotosidae > Plotosus > Plotosus lineatus. Next base: position 104,965,753 of record CM045728.1, read on the forward strand.
AAATTTGAGACACATGGACACACACACTCTCACAGAAAGAGAGAGAGAGAGAGAGAGAGAGAGAGAGAGAGAGAGAGAGAGAGAGAGAGAGAGAGAGAGAGAGAGAGAGAGAGAGAGAGAGAGAGAGAGAGAGAGAGAGAGAGAGAGAAGGGCTTTGCAGATTGCAGAGGGATATCTGGTTTGACACATCCCAAATAATGACATTACAGTACTGTATACAAAAATAAACCCTTTGGGGCAACAATGGTCCATACCACTCCAGTGAACATTTTCACACACACACACACACACACACACACACACACACACACACACACACACACACACACACCCACACACACACACACACACACACACATCACTATCAGCAAAGTATTCGTCTTTATCAAATAAGAATGTCATTTATTCATTCAGTTTCTAAACCACTTAATCCCAGTTAGAGGTGACAAGGTGGTGTAATGGTTAGCACGTCTGCCTCACAGCAGGAAGGTCTTGGATTCGATACAGCTATCCAAGCCATCGCAGGGCAGAAACACGCTGACAGCTATGCAACTACTCTTGACAAAATTCAGCAATGGTTCTTTAACAGCCTCTCCCAACACAACAGTGAAAGAAATGGCCGGCCTTTGATAACCCAGTTAGCTGCACTTGGGGTAAATAAGAATTTGTTCAAAATAATACTTTTAAAAAGCCCATCGGCCTGCGTCGGGCCATATTGGATATGAGACCAAAACAAAAATTGATATGCTTGTGTGGTTACCCAGTCCTAACATTCACACCTAAACTTGTGATGAGCAATGGCATTTGAGAGTTAGAGTGCGGAATGCAACCACAGACATAACATGTGACAATAAAAGTTGACCTGTAACATCTGTTTACCTCAAGTATTAATATGCTTTCAACAGCACCCAGAGTCCTTATCAAAGCCCCTCCCCTACCACCACCCCTTTAGCTTTTTAGTGCAACAACACATGTTTGTGAGAACAATCAGATCGCTATTCAAAACAAAACATGATTAAAATTTATGTAAAACATTTTTGCTTAGTCTAGAAAACTTGAAATAGAATAGAAATTTTCCCATAGCGTATTAACCCTTTAAACGTGAACAGCAGTTTGGTTTCATGTCAAGAAAGAGCACCACAGATGCAGTGTTTGCCTTGAGGATGTTAATAGAAAAGTACAGAGGTCAGAAGGAGCTGCATTGTGCCTTTGTGGCTCTGGAGAAAGCATATGACAGGGTGCCGAGAGAGGAACAGTGGTATTGCATGAGGAAATGTGGAGTGGCAGAGAAGAATGTTAGAGTGGTGCAGGACATGTATGAGAGATGTAAGACAATGGTGAGGTGGGCTGTTGGCGTGACAGAAGAGTTCAAGGTGGAAGTGGGACTGCATCAAGGGTCAGCTCTGAGCCCCTTCTTGTTTGCCATGGTGATGGACAGGCTGATAGACGAGGTTAGACAAGATTCCCTATGGACTATGATGTTTGCAGATGACATTGTGATCTGTAGTGAGAGCAGAGAATAAGTGCAGGAAAATCTAGAGAGGTGGAAGTCTTCTTCTTTTCCTTTCGGCTGTTCCCTTCAGGGGTCGCCACAGCAAATGATCTGCCTCCATCTCTCCCTATCCTCTGCATCTTCTACTCTTACTCCAACGACCTTCATGTCCGCCTTCACCACATCCATAAATCTTCTCTTTGGTCTTCCTCTGGGCCTTTTGCCTGGTAGTTCCAACCTCAGCATCCTACGACCAATATACTCACTATCCCTCCTCTGTACATGTCCAAACCATCTCAATCTAGCCTCTCTGACTTTGTCTCCAAAACATCTAACATGTGCTGTCCCTCTGATGTACTCATTTCTGATCCTATCCATCCTCGTTACTCCCAAAGAGAACCTCAACATTTTCATCTCTGCTACCTCCAACTCTGACTCCTGTCTTTTCCCCAGGGCCACTGTCTCTAAACCATACAACATTGCTGGCCTCATCACCGTCTTGTACACTTTTCCCTTCATTCTTGCCGATACTCTCCTATCACACATCACACCGGACACTTTTCTCCATCCATTCCAACCTGCCTGCACGCGCTTCTTCACCTCTTTTCCACACTCTCCATTGCTCTGGATTGTTGAGCCTAAGTACTTAAAATCCTCCACCTTCTTTATCTCTGCCCCCTGTAACCTCAAAGTTCCTCTTGGGTCCTTGTCGTTCACACACATGTATTCTGTCTTACTAAGACGAACCTTCAATCCCCTCCTTTCCAGGGCATACCTCCACCTCTCTAGATTTTCCTCCACTCGGTCTCTGCTCTCACTACAGATCACTATGTCATCTGCAAACATCATAGTCCATGGAGATTCTTGTCTAACCTCATCTGTTAGCCTGTCCATCACCATAGCAAACAAGAAGGGGCTGAGAGCTGACCCTTGATGCAGTCCCACCTCCACCTTGAACTCTTCTGTCACACCGACAGCACACCTCACCACTGTCTTACATCTATCATACATGTCCTGCACCACTCTAACATACTTCTCTGCCACTCCAGACTTCCTCATACAATACCACAGTTCTTCTCTCGGCACCCTGTCATATACTTTCTCCAGATCCACAAAGGCACAATGCAGCTCCTTCTGACCTTCTCTGTACTTCTCTATTAACATCCTCAAAGCAAACACTGCATCTGTGGTGCTCTTTCTGGGCATGAAACCAAACTGTTGTTCACAAATGCTGACCTCTGCCCTTAGTCTTGCTTCCACTATTCTTTCCCATAGCTTCATTGTATGGCTCATCAACTTTATCCCTCTGTAGTTGCCACAACTCTGTACATCGCCCTTGTTCTTAAAAATGGGCACAAGCACACTTCTCCTCCATTACTCTGGCATCTGCTCACTTTCTAAGACCTTGTTGAATATTCTTGTCAGAAAATCTACTGCTACCTCCCCTAGACACTTCCATACCTCAACTGGTATGTCATCAGGGCCAACTGCCTTTCCACTCTTCATCCTCTTCAATGCCCTCCTCACTTCTCCCTTACTAATCTTTGCTACTTCCTGCTCCTCAACGGTCACTCCTTCTACTCTCTTTTCTCTCTCATTTTCCTCATTCATCAGCTCTTCAAAGTACTCTTTCCATCTTCCCAGCACACTTCTGTCATCAGTCAATACATTTCCCTCTCTGTCCTTTATCACTCTAACTTGCTGCACGTCTTTCCCATCTCTATTTCTCTGCTGTGCTAACCTGTATAGATCATTTTCTCCCTCCTTACTGTTCAACCTATCATACGCCCTCTGTTTGGCCTTTGACACCGCTACCTTCGCCTTACGCTGTGTCTCCCTGTACTCCTGTTTACTCTCTTCGGTCCTCTCAATGTCCCACTTCTTCTTGGCTAACCTCTTCTTTTGTACACACTCCTGCACTTCCTCATTCCACCACCAAGTTTCCTTATCTACTTTCCTTCCAGAGGACACACCAAGTACTCTCTTACCGGTCTCCCTGATCACATTGGCTGTGGTTGTCCAGTCCTCTGGAAGCACTTCCTGATTACCCAAAGCCTGTTTCAACTCCTCCTTGAAGACAACACGACACTCTTCCTTTTTCAGCTTCCACCACTTTGTCTTCTGCTCTGCCTTTGCCTTTTTCACCTTTCTCACCATCAGTGTCATCCTGCACACCACCATCCTATGCTGTTTGGCAACACTCTCACCCACTACTACTTTGCAGTCACTGACTTCCTTCAAATTACATCGCCTACACAAGATGTAGTCTACCTGTGTGCTCTTACCTCCGCTTTCATAAGTCACCCTATGCTTCTGTTTCTTCTTGAAGAAAGTATTCACCACAGCCATTTCCATCCTTTTTGCAAAATCGATCAACATCTGTCCTTCTGTGTTCCTGTCCTGGATACCAAACCTGCCCATCACTTCCTCGTCCCCTCTGTTGCCTGCACCAACATGTCCATTGAAGTCTGCTCCAATGACCACTCTTTCACCTCTGGGGGTACTCTGCATCACTTCATCTAACTCACTCCAGAATCTCCCCTTCTCTTCTAGCTCACATCCTGCCTGTGGGGCATAAGCACTAACAACATTGACCATCACGCCTTCAATTTCTAACTTGAGACTCATCACTCTGTCTGACACTCTTTTCACTTCTAGAACATTCCTGACAAACCCCTCCTTCAAGATGACTCCTACTCCATTTCTCTTCCCATCCACACCATTATAAAACAGTTTAAACCCTGCTCCTAAGCTTTTAGCCTTTCTACCTTTCCACCTTGTCTCCTGAACACACAGTATGTCCACCTTCATCCTCTGCATCATGTCAGCCAGCTCCCTATCTTTTCCTTGCATAGTTCCAACATTCAAAGTCCCTACTCTCAGTCCGAGGCTCACGCATTTCCTCTTCTCTCTCTGCCTACGGACACGCCTCCCGCCTCTCCTTCTTCGACGTCTTCGACCAACAGTAGTCCAATTTCCATCAGCACCCTGTTGGTTGACAGCACTGATGGCGGTCGTTGTTAACCCGGGCTTCGACCGATCCGGTATGAATTCTGTATTGCTAGAGAGGTGGAAGTATGCCCTGGAAAGGAGAGGAATGAAGGTTAGCCTCAGTAAGACAGAATACATGTGTGTGAACAACAAGGACCCAAGAGGAACAGTGAGGTTACAGGGAGCAGAGATAAAGAAGGTGGAGGATTTTAAGTACTTAGGCTCAACAATCCAGAGCAATGGAGAGCGTGGAAAAGAGGTGAAGAAGCGTGTGCAGGCAGGTTGGAATGGCTGGAAAAAAGTATCCGATGTGATGTGAGATAGGAAGGGATCGGCAAGAATGAAAGGAAAAGTGTACAAGACGGTGATGAGGCCAGCGATGTTGTATGGTTTAGAGACAGTGGCCCTGGGGAAAAGACAGGAGGCAGAGCTGGAGGTAGCTGCGATGAAAATTACGAGGTTCTCTTTGGGAGTAACGAGGATGGATAGGATCAGGAATGAGTACATCAGAGGGACAGCACATGTTAGAGGTTTTGGAGACAAAGTCAGAGAGGCTAGATTGAGATGGTTTGGACATGTTCAGAGGAGGGATAGTGAATATATTAGTAGTAGGATGCTGAGGTTGGAACTACCAGGCAGAAGGCCAAGAGGAAGACCAAAGAGAAGATTTATGGATGTGGTGAAGGAGGACATGAAGGTAGTTGGAGTGAGAGTAGAAGATACAGAGGATAGGGTGAGATGGAGGCGGATGGTTTGCTGTGGCGACCCCTGAAGGGAAAAGCCGAAAGGAAAAGAAGTAGTAGTATTAACCCTTTAAACAGCTACTCTGAGGCTAAATGGTCCAGTGCAGTGTTGAGTTTGCATTAATACAGTGATCCCTTGCTACTTCGTGCTTCAGTGCACTGCGGGTTTTTCAAAAATATTCATAGAAAAATTAAAGAAAAATAGGGGAAAAGTTAAGCAAAAAGCCACAATACAAGGCCAATTATGCAAAAAAAAACAAAAAAAAAAAACCACCAACCAAAAAAAAAAAACCCTCAACAGAAGGTGAGGTGCATGTCTGTATGTGTGTGTATTTATATTTTATTTACATAAATATGCATTATTTTTGAATTATTATTATAAGCATTTATAGCATTGAATATGTATTTATTGATATTATATATATATATATATATATATATATATATATATATATATATATATATATATATATATGTATACGTCTGTGTGTGTGTGTGTGTGTGGGGGGGGGGGGTCGATACTACTTTGCGGAAATCGGTGATTGCGGGGGAGGGTCTCGGTCCCCATTAATCGCGGAAAGTGAGGAATCCCTGTACTGCGTTCAGATGATTCGAATGTTGGAGGCATTGCCAATCTTGACGATGTAGCTTGCTTGATGGCAAGAAGCGTGGGGAGGGTGCGGAAGAGAGTATCCCCCTCCTGCACGGGGGTCCATTTCTGATAGACAGCGAACATTTTGACAGCTGTTTAACATTATTTACAAACAAATTATAGATTGTGGAACTTAAAACAAAACAAACATGTGAAAAATTACTGGCATAGCACCAATAATTCCTTGCTCCAATCGAAAATAATTTGCACCACTGTCGTGCAAATTTAGCCTAATGGGAACACTGGTCCAGTGCCATACTTCGAGTTAATATCTGATTAATTTGTTCATATAATTAAGTGACATTGTTACCTGTACTGCAACATTCAGCAGACAGGAAACGTTCATATCGAAAATGCTCTGGTGTTTTTGTATCATATCTAGACTGATTGAAGCTCACAACTCGTAATCAGTGCACACGCAGGTTTATTTCTGTTCCCCGAGATGAACATGAGCATCAGGACTCAACAGGATCCCATGGTACAGATAAAATAATAATTAAAAAGCTCATGGGGCAAAGAAAGTCTGTGGTTCAATATATGACCGGGTACTAGGTGCCTGTGAACAGTTTCAGCAGCTGTACCTGTGCTCCAGTGACCTCAGCACTGTGCAGTGCTGTGATCGTGTCCGCGAGGTTGTGAGCCTCGTCAATAATGACGATCTGGTCTTTCAGTTTGATCCCGGATGCCTTGCGGGCTGAAGCGTGAAGGAGGGACTGATACGGCAGCACCACAACCTGAGGGACAGAGAGAGAGATGATCTTTAAACTCAGGACTTGAATCATTGAACCGCTGAAGAAAAAAAAAAAAAAAAAAAAAGTCCAATTCATAGCAAGAATCTTCTGGGTTTGAATCCTGATCTCAGGTGTTTCAGTGAGGCATTTGAATGCTCTCCCCTTTTGCTTGAATTTGTTTCCTCTTGGTAATCTAGTTTCCTCTCACAGTCCAAAGACATGAACATTAGGCTAGCTGGCCCTTAACTGTGAGTGTTGGCACCGCAACGGTCTGATGAGTTGTTCAGGGTGTACCCCGCCTTCAACCAGTGTCAGCTGAGATGTGCTCCAGCTTCTATGTGACTAATAAAAAGAAGCTGTTGGCAAATGAGTATTTTTCCAATATAGTATTTGTACCACTGTCAGGGCTTATAAATTTGGAAGTTCAAAATCCTGGGGCAATTTTGATCTACTGAAATGTAACCCCGCCCTGCCCGACACACACCCATTATACACTAGTTAAAATCAAATTCCTCCCTGATTTGCATTATGAGTTTTCATAACGGCTGTCTGAATGGAAAAAAAAAAAAAAAGACAGAACAAACTGGTTTTTAATCCTGAGATATGAAAACCTACAGTAACATCAAGTTATTGCGAAGTCATAAAAAGAAACTCGAAAGGACGGTTCCCTCCTGCGAATTTTCCCGACTGCTCTAGATAGAGTATGATGAGTTCATCTTCTCCCTTTCAGGATTTTGAACATGGTATGTGTGGTGGTGCAACTTTCTGTTATGGAGTGTTTTATAACTTCATCAATTTACTGTTGCTAAGTGATGAGCAATTGTATAAACACTAAAGCTATTCGTTCACAGGTGTGTGTGTGTGTGTGTACCTGAGCTGCAGGAATAGCCAGACGTGTGCTGTAATAAGGGCAGGTGTGTGTGTCGCGTCCGTGTTGCACGAGCTGCTCGATATCTCTGACGTTCGCCAGCACCTCGTCTCGCATCATCATCATCTTCTCATAACCTGTAAACGTGCAAGTGGCTTTGATGGTACCACGGCAGCGTTTCGGCTCTGCGTCCGCCTTGTTTTGCTTTTCTGTGTATAGAGGTCAAAAATAACCTAGATTTCTACAACAGACATATCGAACCGACTCCCGGCACAAATAACATCTCAATCGTTTTTCATACTGCTGGTGGAGGTTGCATTTGTGGTGTTTAAGCATGCGGCATTCGAACCGTGTTTGTTTTTTTGCAGCTCCATACAGCGGTCGTTGATCAGCTGAATGCTCCCTAGTCGTGTTACCTCTGGGTTAATGCACAGATTCTAAAGAGTAAAAAAAAATTTAAGTTTAAAAAAAAAAAAAAAAAAAAAAAAAAAAATCATACCATGTGCAACATAACCCTGTGTCTTCAGGAGTCTTAAAATTGTTATTAGTTTGTTAATAGAGCTCACATGATTCTAGAACTTCAATAAATCACAGAATTTCTAAACACAATTTATGTAGGAATTTAGGCACTGCCGAAAGGCAGAGCTCCCCATAAGTCTACTTTTTATGTTATGCATGCCCTGGTTTCAGGGTTCTTGACAACCATTGTGATGCACCCCAACAATAAATATTAGCCAATCAGCATCAACTTGGCGACACACAGACACAGCAAACAAACATCTAAAATAAGGGTCATTTTATCCCATGATGCAGGGACTTGCGAGTGCAAAAGCAGCATGGACATGGACAAACCATCCCAGCAAGATTTCATGATTACAGTGGCCTGCTACACACCTTTGGTTAATTAAAACTCATGAAAATGTTTCTTGGTGTCATACTGGTTCGCACATCCTACTCATAGCAGAAGATCCTGGACATTTCTGTGAAGTGTTTGTATGCCCCCCCCCTGTGCTTGCATGGGTTTCTGTGGGGTACAGGGATCGATCCCTCGCTACTTCGCGCTTCAATTCATGCAGCTTCAGTGCATTGCAGGGTTTTTGTTTTTTTTAATATTCATCAAATTAAAAAATAAGGAACTTAAGGAAGAATAGGGGAAAACGTTAAGGAAAATGTCACAAAAATAAGGCTAATTATGCAAAAAAACAAACAAAAAACAAACAAAAAAAACCCCTAAACAAACAAAACAAAAAAACAACCCAAAATCTCCCATCAAAAATAGTTACATTGTTGTGAGGTGAGGCACATGAAGCTGCGTGCGTGCGCGCGTCTGTATGTGTGTATTTATATTTTATTTACATCTTATGCATTATTATTTAATGTTTAATTGTTATTATAAGCATTTATAGCACTGATTATGTATTTATTGATATTATATACACATACACATGTACGTATATGTCAGTTGGGGGATCCTACTTCGTGGATTTCGATGGCCGTGTGGGGATCTCTGTCCCAATTAACTGCGGAAAATGAGGGATTCCTGTATTCTGGTTTCCTCCGAGAGTCCAGGAATATGCACATTAACACTTTACTGGGCATACGTTTTGCCATTTTCTAGCTCTGTGCAGGTAAGATTTTTTAGGATTTTTGTGACATTTAGGGCAGTGTTGCTATGGCCACTTTTAGACGTTTTGCCCGATCACTAGATCGGCCACATTACCCAATAAAGGGTTAAACTAACTGACTGTTCCAGATTGCCCCTCCAAACTTAGAAAGATTATGTGGTTCAGCAAATGTGATTTTTTTTCCCCCCATCCGCTCAATTAAGTGCCAAGTCATTCATAAGTTGACTCATAAGTGCCGACTACTTGTCACTAGTGTGCTGCGTATTAATCCTTCAGGGTCATGAGATTTCCTGACAATCTTGGTTCAATGGTGGTCATTCACCACCATGCAGCCAATTCTCCAACCCATCAGGTGACCAAGACAAGATCAAGGCCAAGATATAAAAAAATCTTTCAGATCCTGATAAATAATAAAACTTTTCTTCTTCAGCCTTTCTTAGGGCCCAGTACCAGTCCAAGGCCTTATAAGCATATTGCTTATAAATTATATATCTATATAATACTGAGAAGGACACAGGTATGGGGAGTAGAGGGGAAAGTCCGATTAGAGTTTCATTGAAGCTGAAAGCCACAGTGGGATCCAAAATAAAATTACTAATTGCGCCTTTAAAAAACAGAAAATAAGGAAATAGAGCCTTTAACTAAATTGTAAGCACACCTAATAGCCACACCTAGGACTGTCATCATGCATAAAATGTGTAGTATGTAGTGTGTGTGTGTGTGTGTGTGTGTGTGTATATACAGTATACCTGTCTAGACGCAAGGTTGACCAAGCTGACTGTGGAGCTATATGAACTCTTCTGCACTTCATGCACAAATTGAGCCAGTTGTGAGTGTGTACGGCTGCAATAATAAATCTAATACAATACAACACACACACACACACACACACACACACACACACACACACAGTGTCATCTCTGTCTGATGGCCTGACGCTATGGTCCTCATCATTATCAGAATCAATAAAATATATATTTTTGGGCAATATTTTGAGCTCCTGAGTGGTGCAAAGAAAGGATGTGGACCATCAATCTGGAGGTGTTCCCATACAAACTGAGAGACCTATTCCTTCCAGTGTGTTCTAGGTCTCTCCTCTTCCCAATTGGACATGCCCAAAACACTACACCAAAGAGGCATTCTGGAGGCATTTTAAGCAGATGCCTGAGCCACCTCAACGGCTCCTCTCAATGCGAAGGAGCAACGGTTCTACCCAAAGCTCCACCCCCCCCCCCCCCAATGGCTGAGCTTCTCACCCTATCACTAAAGGAGAGCCCTGCCACCCTGAGAAGAAACCTCATTTCAGAAGCTTGTATCCATAAGCTTGTTTTTTCAGTCACTACCCAAAGCTCGTGACCATAGGTGAGGGTTGGAACGTAGATCGACTGGTAAATTGAGAGTTTTGCTTTGGCTGCACTCCCTCTTCACCATGAGGACTGGTACAAGATCCGCTTTACAGCAGAGGCTGCAGCAAGCCACCGGTCGATCTCCTGCTCCATCCTTTCCTCACTCGTGAGTGAGAATCCACAATGCTTGAACTTCACCACTTCAGGCAGAACCTCATTTCAGACCTGGATTTCACCTGCTTTCCACCCTTGGGGTAATCATATTTACCTGTATAATCATAACTTCATCAGCCTCAACTTGTAACCTTGAAACGTGGCTAATAATTTTTTTTTTGGTAAACCAAACATGAATACAATAAATTTCAATGCAACGTATGCACCCATAAATAAAACGAACACAAACCTTAGTGACATGCTCTTCCTCTAAATCCTCCTCCTCATCATCATCACCACAGAAACTTCAAAAGAGCATGAATAAACAAAATATTAGAAAATGCAAAAACCACCATACACATGTGCACACACAACCACACACCGGTTTTTGTCCTTGGCTTCTTCGTCACTTTCATAATCAGCAACAACGAGGGCGTCATCTTCATCCTGATCAGATCCTTCTTCTGACCCTGTGACCTGCTTACTGGACTGCAGCAATTTTTCAGTCTCACTAGTCTCACTGTTCTGTGGACAAAAATGACCATGTTCAGATCTTTAAAACGCACGTGCAGATAAACATCTATCCCTCTCTCCTAAATGTACATATCCATGTCAGAAATCAGATGATTACAGAGTGACACATCCCTGGATGTGCTCTGATTTATCAATCCTGAAACTTAAATTACAAACCTCATGATGGACATTATGTTTTGACAACCATCTAATATCTCAACGACAGCATGGTGGTGTTGTGCAGAGCTATTGAATTAATTCAAAATTTGGGCCCATCATGAAAACAGTCCCAAATGGAGGGGCAATATGAAATATGGTCTGAAAAACGAGTATATCACTTGAAAATACGCAGACACAGTGAAGTATAAAACCTGCATTTTGTATCCTGTATTTTGTAAACGCATAATAACATTATTGTGTTGTATTATATCACAAATAGGCCCAAAGTATTTCTACATTCAAATGGCAATATACACCACGCTGAGTAATTAATCCACATGAGCCACATCGCACACATTTAGAATTTCACAGAAAACATCCACTTCACCCAACTGTACCAACTAAAGCATCAGGAGTGTAGTATGATACTAAATACAGTACAACTATAAACAACATATGATTGAATAGTAATATTATTCAAAATAGTCACTGACAATAGGGTAAGTCCAGCCCAACTCAACAAATATTGAGAAAGGTCCCATGGAAACCGTCTCAGATTTTGTCCAAAATTACCTGTGTGTGTAAAATTAAACACACACACACACACACACACACCCTTACAAGTTTTAGATAACAAATTCCACGTGGTACAGATTTTATGGTAATTATGTTATTATACATATAACATTATATGTTCAAGGGCCACGCTCCCCTGTTTTGACTTCTGCAACCTGTCACATTCATTTTCAAAGGTTTTTGGAAATTCGTAACTCATTTCTGTATACCATAATCGACGGAATAAGCATCCTGCTCCAATAAGTGCGCCCAGTGTTTTTAATAACAGCCCATGTGTACTGGGAGCAAAATGGGAGATAAAACTTACCAATTTTATTCGAACATTCTCTGTAACCATAAAATGAGGCATTGGCTGCATGTAAAAGTGAGTTTACACGGTATTTCAAGACCCCCTGCCACTGGTGAATGTCTATAATGTTCATCAGTAACAACATATTTGATCGTTCCACCGTGCTTTAAAAAATAGGAAAATAATTTGCTGTGTTCTCTTGGTAAATGTCCAACAAGATGAAGCATTAGAAACTGCTACAGCAAAACTCACCTATTCTCCTGCTCATTAACTTCATACATTTAAAGGTTCCTGGCCATATGCTTTTAAGTTGACCTTTGTGTTGATTGGTTCAGCATGTGCTAAAGTTGACATTCATGTTGATTAGCTCGATTTTACATGGGGGGTATTGAAAGGAACAGCACCAGGAGAGAAAATTAAAGGGTCTTTTTTTAATTATGCTGTTTTCTGTTTATTTTTAGCTTTTATGTAAGTAATTTGGTTGATACCACAAAATACCAGTAAAACTCTTTTATTGTTCTGTTATTATTCATGTTTTCCACCTCTATGGTAATAATCACTTAGCATTCCACTCTGCTGCTAAACATTTTAATAAGCGCCCATCCACTCTAATTTTATTAAGCGCCCTGGGCGCTTATCATGTCGAATATAGTATGCTATAAGTGTGAAAATTGTAATTTTGGCATGCTCTTTCAAAATTTACTGTTAGAACAGGGCTTGTAGGTGATTAAAAAAAAAGTTACAGGCATCTAAAATCTGGATTTTTGTTGGGCGGAATTTATATTTTTCACTTTTGGACCAGCTGCTGCGAGTCCCCTACTTGGCTCAGACCAGAATATTCACTTGATTAATGAAATTTAGGAAAGAAACATTGAGTAGAAGCAAAATATCTTGATACAAACAACAAATCCTAGTTTTAGAGGGTATTGAACATGGTCATGGCTCAGAAAATACCAAACGGACTCCCTTTTACGGGGAGCCGATGACCATGTAGACGGCATCCCAGACTGACGAAACGTTCACTATTAAAAGATACATTCCTTATCTGTGCCTGATATAAGTTAGAACTTCTCAATTCAACTCCTTCAGAGTTTACTTAGCTAGTAAAAAATGCAATGTCCCTGTATATTATTGTACATACTCGAGTTTGTAAATAAAAAGCTTCAGTTGTGGCCCTGAATTGCAAAGTCAAAGGCCTTGTTTCTATTGGGGTTGCATCCTGCTCTTACAGTGAAGGGGTAAATAGGTTAGCCTCGGTCAAAATAGATTTTTTTTTTTTTAATCAACTACAAAGGTATCTGTTTTAACTGACTTAACTTCGCAGAGAATTACAGTTTTCTTTGCCAGAATGCCAGCCAAGGTTTCCATAGGACACATTGCATCCATTTGTTATACATTATAGAGAGAGAGAGAGAGAGTGTGTGTGTGTATGTGTGTCCCCCAGTGTGGCTAACTGGGTTATCAAAGGCGGGCCATGTCTCTCACTGTCTATAGTGAGAGGCATGTAAAAGAACCATTGCTGACATTCGTAAAGAGTAGCTGCAAAGTCGTCAGCGTGTTTCTGTCCCTTGCTAAAAGGGTTGTGACAGGAAGGGCATCCGACGTAAAAACCTCTGCCAAATCAAACGTGCGAATCAGATGATTCGCTGTGGCGACTCCCAAGTAAAAGGGAAAAAGCCGAAAGGAAGACAGACAGTGTGTGTATGTGTGTGTGTGTGTGTGTGGGGGGGTATAAATATGATATGATGTCCGCACTAATTCAGACTGTTTGAAACGACACATCAACTCATGCATTTACCAGCGAAATTCTGCAATTCTGTTCTGGTGCATCAGAGCCCGTTATAATCGTGTTAGAGTTAATGTGGTTTCTTAAAATGCCTTTTGAGTTGATATTCTTTACAATATAAAATCTCTCACGGCACAGCAGATACACAGGCTTTGAGAAGACAGAAAAACACTGCCGTCTATTCACTGTTAATCCTCCTGTTCTCCCAACCAAATTCCATGCAAAGCATGTAGATGGCAGATACCTATGAATACCTCAAAAGGTGACTAGTTTGTGATAGCAGCTTATGCCACAATGAGGTGTGGTTAATCTGGCAAAGAACAGTGATGACACAGAATCATCCAATTTTTTACTTACTTCAACTTTTTAAAGTTAATTATTTAATACACATTTAGAAAAAACAGACTAGCCAACTAAAAGTGCCACTAATAGGCCACAAATTGAATAGCCTGGGCGTAGTGGCTGGCAAGTCTGCCTCACAGCAAGAAGGCTCTGGTTTTAAGCGTTTCTGTGTTTAGTTTGCATGTGCTCCCTATGCTTGTATGGGTTACTTCCAGGTACGCAGGTTTCCTCCCACAGTCCAAAGGACATGCACAGTAGGAAAACTGGCTTTTCCAAATTGTTCCTAGGTATGAGTGAGAATGTGTGCGTGTGTTTGCCCTGCAATGGTCTGGCAAGCTGTTCGTGGTGTACCCCACCTTCGCCCACACTTAGTTGAGCTCGGCTTCAGCCTTCGAGTGACTGTTGTCAGATTGTGAGTGAGTCATATTACAAGCATTCAACATTAAAACTGACTTTTCTCTTTCTGGTGTATTTGAGCTGAGCGCTGTGTCTGATCATCGCCAGTCGGTCCTCTCTTCTCTTCCTTTTCATCTCTTCATCCTGAAAAAATAAGGACTATAGAATATTAACACAAATACAGTACAGTAAATAACTACAAAGAGTTATTGCAGCTCTTCACAGATACAGTTCTTTAAAAAAAAAAAAAAAAAAATACTACATTTATTACACCGCCACACAAGGGTACTGGGATGCACTATTTCACACCTTTTGACATTTTCGTGACAGGACGCTCAATATTCACTTGGTATTAGTGTCCCCACCTTCAGTTTGTTCACCGTCTCTCTCTCCGCTCTTTTCTGGACAAACTCTGAAACCCAGTCCGGCTCTCCAGCACCCTGACTGACGACTTGTATGGCTCGATTTCCATCTTCTCCTCGTTCACCTACAAACAGCATCATGATTGATCAATTCACCCTCAGAAAAGTGGTTCACGTGGTTACATGATGATTTTTAAACAGAGCTCATTCAATGCATCAGGTTACCGATTGTCCCATGCTCTCATCAACATCTTTTCCTTTCAGCTGTTCCCTTCAGGGGTCGCCACAGCAAATCATCTGCCTCCATCTCACCCTATCCTCTGCATTTTCTTCTCTTACACCAACTACCTTCATGTCCTTCTTCACGACATTCATAAATCTCTTCTTTGGTCTTCCTCTAGGCCTTCTGCCTGGTAGTTCCAGCCTCAGCATCCTATACCGATATATCTACTATCCCTTCTTTGTACATGTCCAATCCATCTCAATCTAGTCTCTCAGACTTGGTCTCCAAAATCTCTTACATGTACTGTCCTTCTGATGTACTCATTCCTGATCCTATCCATCCTCGTTAGTCCCAAAGAGACCTCAACATTACCTCCAGCTGTGCCGCCTGTCTTTTCCTCAGGGCCACTGATTCTAAACCATACAACATTGCTGGCCTCATCACCGTCTTGTACACTTTTCCTTTCATTTTTGCCGATACTCTCCAATCACACCGAACACTTTTCTCCGTCCATTCCAACCTGCCTGCACACATTTCTTCACCTCTTCGTGGAATTCTTGCCGATACTCTCCTATCACACATCACACCGGACACTTTTCTCCATCCATTCCAACCTGCCTGCACGCGCTTCTTCACCTCTTTTCCACACTCTCCATTGCTCTGGATTGTTGAGCCTAAGTGCTTAAAATCCTCCACCTTCCTTATCTCTGCTCCCTGTAACCTCACCGTTCCTCTTGAGTCCTTCTCATTCATACACATGTATTCAAACTTACTGAGGCTAAACTTCATTCCTTTCCTTCCCAGGGCATACCTCCACCTCCCTAGATTTTCTTCCACTTGTTCTCTGCTCTCACTACAGATCACAATGTATTCTGCAAACATCATAATCCATGGAGATTCTTGTCTGACCTCGTCTGTCAGCCTGTCCATCACCATAGCAAACAAGAAGGGGCACAGAGCTGATCCTTGATGCAGTCCCACCTCCACCTTGAATTCTTCAATCACGCCGACAGCACACCTCACCACGATCTTACATCTCTCAAACAGTACATGTCCTGCACCACTCGGACATACTTCTCTGCCACTGCAGACTTCCTCATGCAATACCACGGTTCCTCTCTCCGCACCCTGTCATATGCTTTCTCCAGATCCCCAAAGGCACAATGCAGCTCTCTCTGACCTTCTCTGTACTTCTCTATTAACATCCTCAAAGCAAATAATGCATCGGTGGTGCTCTTTCTTTGCATGAAACCAAACTGTTCTTCACAAATGCTGACCTCTGCCCTTAGTCTAGCTTCCACTGTTCTTTCCCATAACTTCATCGTATGGCTCATCAACTTTATCCCTCTGTAGTTGCCACAACTCTGCATGTCTCCCTTGTTCTTAAAAAATGAGCACAAGCACATCCCTCCTCCATTCCTCCAGCATCTGCTCACTCTCTAGGACCTTGTTGAATGTTCTTGTCAGAAAATCTACTGCTACCTCTCCTAGACACTTCCATACCTCCACAGGTATGTCATCAGGACCAATTCCCTTTCCACTCTTTAGCGCCCTCCTCACTTCTCCCTTACTAATCTTTGCTACTTCCTGGTCCTCAACAGTGACCTCTTCGACTCTTTTTTTCTCTCTCATTTTCCTCATTCATCAGCTCTTCAAAGTACTCTTTCCATCTTCCCAGCACACTTCTGTCATCAGTCAATACATTTCCCTCTCTGTTCTTAATTACTCTAACTTGCTGCACGTCCATCCCATCTCTATTTCTCTGCTGTGCCAACCAGTATCAATCATTTTCTCCCTCCTTACTGTCCAGCCTAGCATACAAGTCATCATACACCCTCCGTTTGGCCTTTAATACCGCTACCTTCGCATTACACTGTGTCTCCCTGTACTCCGGTTTACTCTCTTCAGTCCTCTAAATGTCCCACTTCTTAGCCTTTGCTCTTTCTTTGTACACACTCCTGCACTTCCTCGTTCCACCACCAAACCACCCAGTATCCTTATCTACATTCCTTCCAGAGGACACACCAAGTACTCTCCCTACCTGGCTCCCTGACTACATTTGCTGTGGTTGTCCAGTCATCTGGAAGCACTTCCTGACCACCCAAAGCCTGTTTCAACTTCAACTTGAAGACAACACGACACTTCCTTTTTCAGCTTCCATCACTTTGTCTTCTGCTCTGCCTTTGCCTTCCTCACCATCAGCGTCATCCTGCACACCACCATCCTGTGCTGTTTGGCAAAATTCTCACCCACTACTACTTTGCAGTCACTGACTTCCTTCAAATTGCATTGTCTACCTGCACCAACATGCCCATCGAAGTCTGCATGCTCTCATCAACATGTTTTAATTTAGTTTTTATTTTGAAAAATAATAAAAAGTATTGATTTTAGACAGCAGCATAGTGGGGTAATGGTTATCATAGCCGTCTCACAGCGAGAAGGATCTGAGGAGTCCCTTTTTTGACAAGGGTGATTCTGTGTGGGATTCTTCCTGGTACTCCAGTTTCCTCTCACAGTCCAAAGACATGCACTTTTGGCGAATCGGCCCCACCAGACCCAACACTGTGGATGAGCTTAAGGCCGCTATTGAAGCATCCTGGGCCTCCATAACACCTCAGTAGTGCCACAGGCTGATTGCATCCATGCCACGCCACATTGAAGCAGTCATTGCTGCAAAAGGATTCCCGACCAAGTGTATTGAATGCATAACTGAACATAATTATTTGAAGGTTGACTTTTTTTTTTTTTTTTTGTATTAAAAACACTTTTTTTTGATTGGTCGGATGAAATATGCTAAATTTTTTGAGATAGGGATTTTGGGTTTTTCTTTACTTTTTTGCCAAAATGATCAGTATTAAAACAATAAAAGGCATGAACTACTTCAGTTGTGTGTAATGAATCTAAAATATATGAAAGGCTCATGTTTATCAGTACATTACAGAAAATCATAAACTGTATCACAATATGCAAATTTTTTTAGAAAGACTAGTACATACACACACATATTCATTCATATTGAACTGAACCACGCAGGGTGGTGGATCTATGACGCCATCGGTATCTTTCACTCTGCATGTGCGTGTTTGTGTGAGAGGCTCTTGCTGTAGTAATCTGGTGTCTGGGTATGTTCTTGGCTCTAATTTCAAGAATAAAGCACTGAAAATAAACAAAAATCACTGAAAATAGCACCAGGGACTCATTTATATATTATACACAGTACAAAATGCATAATTTAGATAGAACAGGATAATATACAATACACTACTGTTTACGTACAGTACTTAAAAAAAATACCCAGACAATACAAAAACATTAGAGTCGAGTCACTGACCAGTTGAATCAATACAAGAACCGATTCGTGAATCACCTGCGCTCACTGTTTGTTCCAAAAGATTCTCAGTTTCTTGTCGTTTCCTTTCTTCAAAATCTTTCAGCCATGTCAAAGAACCACAGATCAGACTCAGAGACTTCCCCTAGAAACCACAAACCAGCAAATAAACCTTTCATGTCAACTTTGATGGACAAATAAGCGGAAAGATCCGGGAAGACGTACCGTGCCGGTGGGGCTCTCAAAGATGCCCACTTTGCCCTGCTCGAGCACGGCGTACAGCGCCTCCATGAAGCGCTCCTGAATCAGATACGGCTGAAAGGGAAATTGAAAGCGACTGATGCTATTCCCGCTCTCCATTTCATCTACACCAAGGTCTCAGACCATACCTGGAATATCAATGCTTCGACTGGTTTCACAGCGATTGAATAAATCCAAAATCTGAAGCAAAATTACTTTAGCTGTTCGCATAAAACTTCCTTGAAGCTCCGCGCCATGGCAGACTCTCAACCACTCAGAACAAGACTCAACCCACTTTGATTAGGGAGCATCAACAAATTACTACCTTGACCAGATTGTGAACATGTCATGAGATAAGATGTTTACTTGATTGTCAACCTCCATGAAGATGATGATCAATGTGTTATCCTTCATGACAGGTCACCAAGAGTCGTCCTACGACTCGGAAGGTACCAGACCAGGCCAGTGCTGTGGATGTGCCTCACAGCAAGAAGGTAAGAAGGTCCTGGGCTTGAGTCCTGGAATCGGCAAGGGTGTTTCTGCGTGGAGATTTTATTTTCCCTCCATATGTGTGTGGGAATGGTTGCAGGGGCAGTGTTGGCCTGGAGGTAAAGGGCGCTGGATCGCTGATCTGAAGGTTGGGGGGGTCGAGTTCCACTCTCCACAAAGTAGCCCCCCCCCCCAGTGCAGCTAACTGGGTTATCAAAAGCTGGTCATGTCTCTCACTGTCCATGGTGAGAGGTTCATGTAAAAGAACCATTGCTGAGTGTAGGCTGCAAAGCCGTCAGTGTGTTTCTGTCCTGTGCTAAAAGGGTTGTGTCAGGAAGGGCATCCGACATGAAAACCTCTGCCAAATCAAATACATGTATGTGAATCAGATGATTCGCTGTGAGGACCCCTGAAAAAAAGGGGAAAAAGGAAAAGAAGAAGATGTGTGTGGGAATGGTTGTATATGTATTGGCCCTGTGATCTACTGGTGAGGTGTTTAGAGAAGCTGTCTGATTCCTTTGTCAAAGTTTGGCTGAGATAGGCTTCAGGCCACCCTGCAAGCCAGGTTAGTTCAAGCAGTTTAGTGGTGTTCTACTCATAGACATGACTGAAAATTCTGCTGCCATGACAACATATCGTCAACTCTCATTTCTTCCTTTAATGTTATCACTTTAATGTTAATGTTTGGTAATGGTAATGTTCATGTTAATGTAACACTTTGGGATGAATTTTGTTCATTTATTTTCCAGCTGCCCTGCAATGGCCTGGTGCGCAGCGTGCCACCCAGAGTTGGCTGAGATGGGCACCAGCTTCCCCACAACCCTAATTAGGATTAAGCCGTTTAGAAAAAGAATGAATGAATTTTCTGAACCGTCTAATCTTAGCAGGGTTTCAGGGAGGATCAGGCCTATCTCAGCCTACTCTGGGTATGTCTTTGGATTATATGAGAAAATCATAGTGCCTGGAAGAACCCCCAGAAGCACAGGGAGATCATGCAAACTCCACATAGGAATGTCCTAGCTGAGCCCAGGACATGAATCCAAGATCATCTTGGTGTGACAGGGATGTGCTAACCACAACGCCACCATACTGCCCTTGAAAAATACACTCTCACTCACACACTCATTTAAAAAACCCACCTCACATCATCATCATCATCATCATCATCATCATCTTCTTCCACTTAATCCAGGGTCGGGTCGTGTTGGCAGAACCTTAAGCAATGAAGTCCAGACGTCCCTCTCCCCAGCCACTTCCTCCAGGTCTTCCAGGGGGGACACCAAGGCATTTCCAGACCAACCGGGAGACATAATCCCTCCAGCGTCTTCCAGGTTTTTTCCTGGTTCGACATTCCCAAAGCATCATACCAGGGAAGCAGTCCGGAGGTATTCTAACCAGACACCTGAGCCACCTCAACTGTCTCCTCTCAATGCGAAGAAGCCGCGTTTCCACTCCTGGTGCTCCCTGGATGGCTAAGCTTGTTATCTTATCTCTAAGGGAGAGCGAAGGAAGGTAATTTCAGTCGCTAGTATCTGTGATCTTGTTCTTTTGGTCACTACTATTATGATAATGTTATTTCTGAGGGCTGTCTCAGCTGACAAGGAACGAAGATGGGTACTCCCTGGACAGCCCGCTAGTCCAGCACAGGGCCAGCACACACTCAACTGTTTACATGTGCACCTAGAGTCAATCTGAAACAGACAATTATTATGTTGCGCATGTCCTTGAACAGGTGAATTAAACTGGAGCGTTGAGACCGTCACAGCAACAAGATCCTGGGCTCAAATCCTAAGCTTGATGAGAGATGTCTTGTGTAGTGTTTGGTCAGTTGGTTGTTTCAAATTGCCTGTCGGTGTGAGTGTGAAGAGTTGTGTGGGGTTAAGCCCAGCAATGGGATGTTCAGCGTGTACTCCGCCTTCGCACACTGTCGGCTGAAGGTCCCAAGTTCGGAAAATGAGTGACAGTTTCTGACTTTCGTTCTGAAGCAGTTTGAGATTTTGTAGACGGGCCCTTGAGGACACAAACGCACCTCCCTTCACGTCGATCTGGAAAGTTCGATGTCCTTCCTCCTGCTGAAGAACCTAGAAGGTTCTGCCCAGCTTTAAATTCTTTTTCTTACACACACAGACAGTACAGTAGCTTCTACGAGTTGGGCTTGGCTGCTGAGCATCAGTTATCATCATAAGGGGAGTGTAAATTTACCTGTAAGGACTGACAGTGTGTTTTTTTGGCTGCACCTTCACTTCACTGCAGACCAGACCAGGTGTTAAAACGCAGAGTTAAAACATACAGCGTTATATTTCATTTTAGTGCGAATATGACAGCAGAAGAAGTGTCAAACGATGGACAGAGTGTCCCTTTAGAGGCAGAGGACATCACGCCGAAGAAAGATGGAGGAGTCTTGAAGGTAAACTTGATTTGTTTACATGTTAGTTTGGTTCACTAGGCCGGCGTGAGGACAGAAATGCTAACTTTACACACCGTGAGTTGTAGGAATAAGTATTATTGCAACCTGTCGTTGATTTAAGTGACTATTAAACCGCTGAAGAACTTCAACGTGACGCTAAAAGCTACACGAAACGCTACTAGCCAGAGATGCTAACATGGCTACTGAGGTAGCAGGTCGCATGGCAATAAGCAGCTTTTCTACGGAGCGACACGAACGCGCTGTTTAACACTAAATAAATAACAACAACAAAAAAACCCACATTCACTTATCCACCACCACATAACGAGTGTCTCTTGTGTGTTTTAAGCAGGATGCCAATCATGCTGTATTAACAGTAAGGTTGTCAGGTGTTTATAAGTCAAGCGTCTGTTTAACGCTTCCAGAAAAATTCTGGAGGGTTGTGAGCAGGCGCGCCGCCCTCAACAGCGCCAGACACAATCTTATTTATTT
Organism: Plotosus lineatus; assembly: GCA_024760905.1. Lineage (NCBI taxonomy): Eukaryota > Metazoa > Chordata > Actinopteri > Siluriformes > Plotosidae > Plotosus > Plotosus lineatus. Next base: position 104,987,956 of record CM045728.1, read on the forward strand.
TCAGAGCATGTTAAATACGTCTTGGCAGATATGTTACAGGGTGCATGGAGTTTTGAAGTGAAATTAAGGGCAACCCCTCAAAAAAAAAAACAAAACAAAACAAAAAAAACCCCAACAACCCCATATTATACTTAGCTCGGTTCTTATCAAATAGTGGGGCGCGCCCCCCTTGGGGTGCGCGGTGTGATGCTGGGGGACCCTGGAGAACATGCTTTTCTGGGATACTGTAGTGTCCGAGAGGGGCATAGTGGTATAGGGCGCTGGATCGCTGATCCAAAGGTTTGGGGTTCGAGTCCCACTCTCCACAAGGTTGTCACTGCCCCCCCTGCAGCTAACTGGGTTATCAAAGGCGGGCCATGTCACTCACTGTCTATGGCAGGGGTGTCAAACTCGTGCCACAAAGGGCCATGTGGCTGCAGGTCTTTGCTTCAACCAAGCAGCAGCACACCTGACTTGACTCATTTAATCAACTGATCTAGGTCTTCAGGCAGCCGATTGGTCAATCTGTGTGCTCTGTACAGAGATTGGCCAATCAACTGGCTGAATACTCAGCTCAATTGATGAAATGAGCCAAGTCAGGTGTGCTGCTGCTTGGTTGAAGCAAAAACCTGCAGCCACATGGTCCTTTGTGGCATGAGTTTGACACCCCTGGTCTATGGTGAGAGGCATGTAAAAGAATCATTGCTGACTTTCGCCAGTGTGTTTCTGTCCCTTGCTAAAAAGGGTTGTGACAGGAAGGGCATCCAATGTAAAAACCTCTGCCGAATCAAACGTGCGAATCAGATGATTCACTGTGGCGACTCCCGAGTAAAAGGGCAAAAGCCGAAAGGAAGACAGACTGTAGTGTCTGAGAATTAAGTGTAATTGCACCTCCACTTCCAGTAATTGGCAGTGGCGCAAACTATATGAAGTGCCATCAACAACCCCTCAAGAAACAACACAGGAAAATTTTTAACAAGAATGTGAGATAGTAAGACAAATGAGTTGAATGACTTTAACTAAGGATGTATTTTTACATTTTTATTTCAGGCACATTGGTGCACTTTAAATCTTTTCTGTTACAGATTAAAAACATTTTTGGTTTTAATTTTAAATAAAGATACAATGTTATGCAGAGGTGTACGAATAACAAACTTGTGGGGGGGGTGTCCTAGAGGGGGCGCCACAAAGCACTGACTTGGTATTTTCATCATATGGTGGTTTTTGCTTACATGTTCGAAGTTGCATTCTGCTCCACATTCTCTGGACCTTGGTCAATTTTAATGATTCATATTATAGACATAATATTTTTACAATTCCTATGTAAAATCTGCCCAAAGCATGCAATGTGGACTTACCAGCTTCTTTCTCTTGATCCAGGTTCAGATTGCCAAAGAAGCAACCTCAGCAATGACTTCCAGCACTTTTTTGGGGAGGGGGGGTCATTTGTATAATACAAATAATAATAATTTGTTGTAAGTAATTGTTTAGTATGTTCTTTAGGGGAATATAAGCATAAAATATAAAAAGCACACGAGCTCACTGCTCCAAGTAATGAGGAAATAAAAGCAATTTATAAATTTTCTTAATCCCAGTTGGTTTTATATTGTTTGAAGGCAAAAGCTGTGATTAAGGAGCAACTACTTATTGCAAAAACACTCAAGTTACTTTAGAATGAAAGATAATTGACATTTTCAGCAATGATCGAAAATGAAAAAATATTCAGTACATCATGATTTGAAGATCAGAGAGAGACCCTTGATTAATTATTTTGTTTCTAATAATAGTCAGTTCCAATAAAGCAGCATTAACCACAGCATTCAGGTTTAAAATAACCTTTAAATAAACTGCCCTGTGCCCCACGTATATGATGGTTATGATTTAATTTAATTCCTCTTTAAACTCTGTGTGGATTCATATGTTTGGTTAATACTATCTGATTTAATGGTGCATGTGATGTTCTTCTGTCTGGCTGTAGCTGGTGAAGAGAGAGGGCACTGGCACAGAATTACCTATGACCGGTGATAAAGTGTTTGTGCATTATGTTGGTACGCTTATGGATGGCAGGCAGTTCGACTCCAGCCGTGATCGAGGAGAGAAGTTCTCATTCGAGTTGGGGAAAGGTGGGTAAAGCTTCAAGTGTGCACAAAAAGACCCATTATTAAGCACTGCACAAAATATTACATTGACTATGGATGTAAGAGATGACCAGATATATACTCAGATGTTCCAGGGGATATACACTGTTGTGCGGGGTTAATTAAATGTACCGGTGTCTCACCAAACAAAAAATTCGGGTTACGAAAAGCATTTTCCTAAAATTTTGTCTCAGGATAATGACATTTAAACATCCTGCCCCGCTGGTCTCCCATTGGCTAATAACTGAGCTGTCGTTCATGTTGCCTTCACTCAGCGCCATCTTGGACAGGTCCACCTGACCTCATCTTGGACAGTGATCCCATTGCCTAGGAGGAAAGGCGCAGCTACCTCCCATTGCCTATTATGGAGCTGAATCCACCATGATGCTTTTCTTGTAAAGGACAGTTACTGTTGTTTTATGTTTTATTTCTTGACACAGGCTTTTAAGTGTACATGAACATTTGTAAGATTATAACTCTGCTAAGAGGTAAAGGTAAAGTCTGTTGGGTTTTTACACCCGAGCCTAGTGGCTCATCAGGCCAGTGCTTATCCCCGGTTTCCATAGCGTGAAGTGACCAGGAGTTCAACTCCTCCTGGATGGGACGCTAGTCCATCGCAGGTTACCTTCCCAGTATATTTTTACTGGTACCCATTTATACTGCTGGGTGAACAGAGGCACACTTGTGGTTGAGACCTTGCCCAGGGGTCTTAGCACAGTGAGGGTCTCAGTGGGAGTCGAACTCGCAACCTTCCGATCATGAGCGCAGCACCCTAACCACTACACTACTGGCCCCACACAACTCTGCTAAGAAGACATGGTTAACACACGCGTGATTTCCGATGTGAAGAAGAAACGGGCTCGAGTGATACGTATCACAAAGGAATATGGCCAAACCCGTCTACCATTGGTACAATATTGAAGCAGAAGGAGGTCTTAAAAGGTATGCTTTTATAATATTTAAAGGGTTTAGGGGTAGTATTGGGAGCCTTTGAACGAATCACGCGTTTTACACATTCAATTTATGAATTTCATCTGTTTTTGTTTGGCGTGAGTGTATTTGGATGGAAAGTCGACATACGACCAGATCGGTCTGCCGGAACCAAACGCGGTTGTAAGTCGACGACTCACTGTCTAACCCACAGCAAATTGTGAAAATCAAAAATTTTATATATATAAAAATTGTGTGTACACACACACACACACACACATACAGTGATCCCTCGCTACTTCGTGCTTCAGTTTCTGCGGTTTAAGTGCACACTCAGATGTGCACCTCGCATAAAATTGTAAGTTGTTTTGTTGGGGGGTGGTTTGGGTTGGTTTTTTTTTTTTGTAGTGCACATCTGAGTTTGTGCGCACACGCGTCTGTATGTGTGTGTATTCATCAGGCATGAGATTTTTCCGCTTTTTGGCGGAAATCCGCTTTTCAGACCTGCAGAGGCTATTTTTTTGTATTATTCCAAATCCGTTAAAATATTTTTTTTTGGGGGGGGTGTAAGGGTTGAACTCCTGCCCCTCCGAGCTTCATGATGTGTCATACGATGTTCCAACGAACATGTACATTTCATTAGAGGCTTAGTGTTAAACAGTAAGGTCTTGCAGTGAAGTCTCGTATTAATGATTTGTGACACACTCCACTGGAAAGTAGACACTTGCTACAGGTGACACATGCAGCTTGTAAAACAATGCGCAGCTTATCTGGACTTCCGATCTTTCAAGTGAGCAAGTGATGGTTGAGTACTAAACACGCACTTGCTCACTTGAAAGATCGGACATCCGGATAAGCCGCAGATTCTTTCACAAGCTCCGTGTGTCACTTGCGGCAAGTGCCTACTTTTGAGCCCGTCACATTTACTGAAATTCTCTCACTACTGTACTATTGCAATTATCATTTTACTAGTGAGAGCAACGCATGTGCGATTTCAAAAGTGTGTTTGCTTCATTCTTATCACTACATGGACACCGCCATATTGTAAACAAAGTCGGATATACTGTAGAATCATTTCGTTTTTTTCTTAACTCATTCATTCAAATACAAAAGCGACTCAATTGTGTATAATAAGTGATTTGTATTTTATAAAAACGATTTTCGCAAGTAAAAAGGAGCAAGGTTAGACCATCAGAAGGAACAGGAAGATAACAGCGGAGAGCTAAAAAGGAAAGAACAGCCAAGCTCCTCTTGCTCATGAAGAAGATTAAGCTTAAGAAGTAAAACAACAAGAATGAGATTCGTACAGAGGGTAAATATTGAACACAGTATGTTATAGTATGTCATATATAGTTAGTGTAAATAAACTGTTTTTCTCCGACACAAATTTTAACAAAACAATATGACTTTGAGAACAATTCCTGGGCTTATTGTTAGCCAGGGTGCAGCTAGTATTGAGCTACCATAGCATATTAGCATAGGATAGGAGTTCAGCGTTCTAAACATCTGAAAAGACTCTGCTGTCATAGCTGTAGTGGGGGGGTCGCTCGGTCATAGACGGCCACTGTGCAAAAAACAAACAACATACAAAACAAATTAAAACGAACAAAGAAACAATTTGACTCTAAGAACTCCACGAGGTCGCTCTCTAGGCAGCGCCATCTTGGAGACGTCACGTTCAATGTAAAAGGACACGAAGCATAATTATTCAAGTTTATCCTTTTGGTTTCATTTGTTAAACATGCTACAGAACATAAAATCTCATGCATAAACATTCTAAACATGAACTTAGGTACTGTTCTGGAATAATTTTTAAAAAAAACTTTAATACTAGTGCTTTACAACAGTCCAGCTGATTATTCCTCTTCAGGCACTTCAGAGAAAACTGCCGTTTATTCAGGAGAAAGTCTTATTTTTTCAGAAGAGACATCTATCGTCATTACCTTTTCTATCTCTTAGCCAGAGAAGACGCACAGCTTTTGAGTGGTATCATAGAGCTTAACTGGTAATTAAAACACATTAAAAAAAGGCTCATTGACAACTTGTGCGCGAATGAGGAAAAAGGGGTGTTACATCATCTCATCCAATCAGCAGGAAGTAGGAGAGCCATTGGCTGAAATTGAATCACATGACATTTGCTTGGCAGTGCATGAATGTGCAAACCGCGTGTGCAAAACCGTGAATAATCAAAGGCCTACTGTGTGACCAAACCCGTCTACCATCGGTATGATATTGAAGCAGAAGGAGTCCTTAAAAGGTATACTTTTTTACAATTTTTAAATGGTCTAGGGGTAGGATTGTGGGCCTTGGAACGAACCGGGCCTTTTACATGTAAAATGCGATTCAACTTGTGAAAAAATCAGGTTATGAAACCACTTTTGGAACGGATTAATTTCGTAATGTGAGGTACCATTGTACAAATCTTTTTCCCTTTTTTTAAAATTTTCTATTTAAAAAAACGTTTTTCAATTAATGTTTTTGAAAAACCCAGGATGCACTGAAGCCGCAGAAACAAAAACAAAGTAGCGAGGTGTGTGTTATTAAAGTCTTGTTTATTTACAACATCTGTAATGGCATTCTTGGTAGATCATTAGCAGTTGAAAGTAGGCTGACCCACATACTCGCTTATTTATTTATTTATTTATTTATTTAAATTACGATAAATAATTCTAAATTCCTCAAATCATAAATGGACGCAGTAGAGAGTAGGTTTAAACATGAGATCATAGGCAACAAACAAATGATCTTATCATGGGAAATCAGAGGAAATAAATTGTATGCTTGGGGCTTCCGTATTTACGATATTGCCTCAGCAGCTTGACCCAGGCTGACCATACATACCAGTATGCATTCAAGACAGAGTGAGCAGTTGGACTCAAGTAACTTCATGTTACAGGGATAGCCCACTTTCTGCGGTTAATTGGGACGGAGATCCCCACGTGACCATCGAAATCCGTGAAGTAGGATCACCCCCCCCAACCCCCCTTACGTATATGTGTATATACTATCAATAAATACACATTCAATACAATAAATGCTTATAATCACAAATAAACATTCCAACAATAACAAGATGTAAACAAGATATAAATGCACACATACAGATGGTATTGCATTAGAAGATGACACACAGACATGCGTGCGCACACAGATGCAACAATGCAAGTAGTTTTGATGGGCGATTTTGGGTTGTTTTTTTGTTTTGTGTTGGTTTGGGATTTTTTTTTTTTTTTTTTTTTTGCATATTAGTCTTGCTTTTGTGGCATTTTCCTTATCTTTTCCCATATTTCTCCTTAATTTCCTTACTTTTTAATTCAAGAAGTATTTATTAAAAAAAAAAAAAAAACGCTGTGCAGTGAAGCCACATGAATTGAAGTGCGAAATAGTGAGGGATCCCTGTATTCTTATAACAATTTGTTAACATTGAAGGCTGTGCCCTGACAAGGAAACAAGTTTTCTCTTGTCATGGCTTGTGCTAGAGCAGTTGTTCTGTGACCTGCCTCATTTTTCTCTCATTAATGAGGCACTCAACAAAAAACCTGCCAAGTCCTGAGATCTGAAAACTGAACTGAATTTAACCGGTAATTAATCAGAATGTATAGTTTGTGTACAGCGTGTGCGATATAACATGTGTGGAGCTTCAAAAGACCGATTTGGAGCATGAGACTGATCCTAACTTATCCTTGTATTGTTCTGATAATGTATAGAAAACTTTTGTCGCAGTCCAATAGGGCTGTGAGTTTGTGATGCAATATTCATAATGAGAAGATATAATGCGTTCCTAGCAGGTACACTTATGAGCACAGAACTTTTCTGAAGTCTATTTTTAGCAGCTCAAACCTGAATATCATTCAATTATTCCACATATTTTAGACCGACAATATTGAAGTAATCTAATGAAATGCCTCCATGAGGCCACCTCTACAGTGAACCCATGTGTTTGTAATCTTATTAGGAAGGAAGGAACTCGGTGCTGTGTGTGATACACATTAGAAATAGCAAAGGGTCCTGTGAAACCAGTTGTGCAACATTATAATAGCCAACGGCATCTGATGTATGGCGTGTGACGTATGACGCTCATACTGTACTATACATCCATAAATACCATTACTGTATCTCATAAAACACCCTTAAATCAGTTATTATAAACGTAACATTGTAAAATAATATCAAAATTAATTTCAAATAAGTCACTTATTTATACCGAATCACTTTACATTAAGCTTAAAACAGCCAATCAAGCTTACAATATGTGAAGCGCCCAATACCGGAGCATCTGTACTGTCTCCTGCTCACGTGTTTTAAATAGTGCTGACTGTATACATATGCAAACCTGTGTATATATTTTGATATGTTCGTACAGGTCAGGTGATTAAAGCATGGGATATCGGTGTGGCGACGATGCGCATTGGCGAGCTCTGTTTGCTGATCTGCAAACCCGAGTATGCATACGGATCTGCTGGAAGCCCACCCAAAATCCCTCCCTATGCTACCCTGGTGTTCCAGGTACCTTCTCGCTTGGCGTCTTTTGTTGTTATTGTTGGTGTGTGTTGGGGTTTTATTTTTGAGTAAACAAAAATTTCCCCCTCTTGCTTGTTTTCTGTGTTTGTGGCAGGTAGAGCTGTTTGACTTTCATGGTGAGGACATCACAGAAGATGAAGATGGTGGAATTGTTCGTCGAATCATCACTAAAGGAGAGGGTTACTCAAAACCAAATGAAGGGTCATCTGTGGAAGGTAAATCTAACATGCAGCAGTGCTACCTTGTTCTGTAGTAATGTTTATTATCGTACTGAAATGGATTTTAATGTTAAGGCACATAAAATTACTATTTTTATATACTTGCATAGATAACAGTGACATCAAGAAACAATTTAATGTTTAGATTTGTATTTAATTAGCTTCATTATAATCTGTTTTTTTTCCCCCTCATTTTGATTTCATCCCAAATTTAGTCAGAGCCACTTCTCACTTATCTGATCTCTGTGACATGCTGCTAGGAAAGGCTTACGCTGCTTTCTCTAAAACACACAAGTTCCTGTGTGTACAGTTTCACATGTGGTTTAATTGTGTGCCCTGCAAAGTTTAGGGAATACTACGCTTTCAGGGGCTGTTCACATCTGTTACTGCTTGTTGCCATTTCTTGTTAACATTATAGAAGTGCCTGTTTTTTTTTATATATATATATATATATATATATATATATATATGTGTCTGTTGGGTTTTTACACCCGAGCCATAGTGGCTCATCAGGCTGGTGCTTATCCCGGTGTCCATAGCGTGAAGCAACTAGGAGTTCAACTCCTCCTGGATGGGACGCTAGTCCATCACAGGTTACCTTTCCAATATATTTTACTGGTACCTATTTATACTGCTGGGTGAACAGAGGCAAACTTGTGGTTGAGACCTTGCCCAGGCGTCTTAGCACAGTGAGGGTCTCAGTGGGGTTCGAACTCGCAACCTCCCGATCATGAGCGCAGCACCCTAACCACTGTGCCACTGCTCCATTATCCTTCTCAAAAAAAGTATCATATTGTGGTAAAGTTCATTATTTTCTGGAATGTACTGATAAAAATTAAACTTTCATATATTTTAGATTCATTGCACACCAACTGAAATATTTCAGGTCTTTTATTGTTTTAGTACTGATGATTTTGGCATACAGCTCATGAAAACCCAAAATTCCTATCTCAAAAAATTAGCATATCATGAAAAGGTAGTCTAAACGAGCTATTAACCTAATCATCTGAATCAACCAATTAACTCAAAAAACACCTGCAAAAGATTGCTGTGGCTTTTAAAAACTCCCACCATGGTTCATACTCAAAACCGCAATCATGGGTAAGACTGCCGGCCTGACTGCTGTCCAGAAGGCCATCATTGGCACCCTCAAGCAAGAGGGCAAGACACAGAAAGAAATCTCTGAGCGAATAGGTTGTTCCCAGAGTGCTGTATCAAGGCACCTCAGTGGGACGTCTGTGGGAAGGAAAAAGTGAAAGAAGGGCCGATTTCCAGGCCTTGGGGGACCTCTGGAAGCAGTGGACTGAGTCTGGAATAGAAACATCCAGAGCCACCATGCACAGGCGTGTGCAGGAAATGGGCTACAGGTGCCGCATTCCCCAGGTCAAGCCACTTTTGAACCAGAAACAGCGGCAGAAGCGCCTGACCTGGGCTACAGAGAAGCAGCACTGGACTGTTGCTCAGTGGTCCAAAGTACTTTATTCAGATGAAAGCAAATTTTGCATGTCATTCGGAAATCAAGGTGCCAGAGTCTGGAGGAAGACTGGGGAGAAGGAAATGCCAAAATTCCTGAAGTGCAGTGTCAAGTACCCACAGTCAGTGATGGTCTGGGATGCCATATCAGCTGCAGGTGTTGGTCCACTGTGTTTTATCAAGGGCAGGGTCAATGCAGCGAGCTATCAGGAGATTTTGGAGCACTTCATGCCTCCATCTGCTGAAAAGCTTTATGGAGATGAAGATTTCATTTTTCAGCACGACCTGCACCTGCTCACAGTGCCAAAACCACTGCTAAATGGTTTACTGACCATGGTATTACTGTGCTCAATTGGCCTGCCAACTCTCCTGACCCGAACCTCATAGAGAATCTGTGGGATATTGTGAAGAGAAAGTTGATAGACACCCGACCCTAAAAATTAAATTAAAAATCACTTTTTTTATTGGTCGAATGTAATATGCTTAATTTATTGAGATAGGAATTTTGGGTTTTCATGAGCTGTATACCAAAATCATCAGTATTAAAACAATAAAAGACCAGAAATATTTCAGTTGGTGTGCAATGAATCTAAAATATATGAAAGTTTAATCTTTTCATCAGTCCATTACAGAAAATAATGAGGGGCAGTGGTGGTCTAGTGGATAGGGCGCAGGATCGCTGATCCTGAGGTTGGGGGTTCAAGTCCCCACAAGGTTGTCATTGTCCCCCCCAGTGCAGCTAACTGGGTTATCAAAGGCGGGCCATGTCTCTCACTGTCTATGGTGTGAGGCATGTAAAAGAACCATTGCTGACTTTCGTAAAGAGTAGGCTGCAAAGCCGTTGCCGTGTTTCTGTCCCTTGTTAAAGGGTTGTGACAGGAAGGGCATCCGACGTAAAAACCTATGCCAAATCAAATGTGCGAATCAGATGATTCGCCGTGGCGACTTCCGAGTTGTCCTTCTCTTGTATAACACATTGGTTAGACCACATTTAGAGTATTGTGTACAGTTCTGGGGACCATACTTGAAAAAAGACATCGAGACTCTCGAAAAAGTTCAGAGAAGAGCAACAAAGCTAATTCCGGGTATAAAAAAGGAATCCTATGAGGAGAGGCTGAGGATCCTAAACCTTTTCAGTCTTCAAAAAAGGAGAATTAGAGGTGATCTGATTGAGGTCTTTAAGTATCTTAAGGGGATTAATAAAGTCAACTATGCCCGATTACTTAGGCCAAGTTCTGTAAGTAGAACTAGGGGTCATAAATGGAAGTTATTTAAGGGTAAATTTAGCACAAATATTAGGAAATATTTTTTCTCGCAGAGGGTAATTTCAGTGTGGAATAGATTGCCTAACCACGTTGTCGAAGCAGAAACCTTACAAGTCTTCAAAAGCAGACTTGATCTAGTGCTGGATACCATCTAGTCATGAAAAAAAAAAAAAAGTGCGTCTTTAAGGTTGGAGTCACTTTAGAATAGGACAATGGTGAGCTTAGTTGGGCTGAATGGCCTGTTCTCACCACTCATGTTATGTTATGTTATGTTATGTTAGGGGAAAAAAGCCGAAAGAGAAGAAGAAGATTACAGAAAATAATGAACTTTATCACAATGTGCTAATTTTTTGAGAAGGACGAGTATGTAGTAGGCCCTCAACATCCTCGAGGGTTCGGTTCCGGGCCCTCCCGCGAATCAAGGTAATCCACGAGTTCTGTACCCGGAAGTAAATCCCCGTGTATCACGTCACATGCGCGAATGAGCAGTCGGAAGAAAAATTCTATGTATCTATTACATGCGCTAAAATATGCTTCTTAAACACATTCTATAGTCTTACTCATTAACACAGTATTAATGTAGTAAAATGTAGCAAATGATTAAGAAAAAACATTTCAATTTTTACTCATATTTTTATTGATGATAAAATATAAACATTATACAACATATACTGTTGTAAAGCACTAGTATTAAAGTTGTTTTCAATTATTATTCCAGTGCAGTCCCGAAGTTAATCTTTAGAATGTTTGTCAGTTAGATTTTATGTTCTGTGGCATGTTTAACAAACGATACCAAAAGGAGAAACTTTATTACGCTTCATGTCCTTTTACATTGAACTTTGAGTGACGTCTTGGAGTTCTCAGAGTCAAATTGTTTCTTTGTTCCTTTTAATTTGTTGTTGTTTTGTTTGTTCATGTTTTGCATTGTACTCGTCTATGACCGGTCGACGCTACTACAGCTATGGGCAGCCTCAGCTTCGGGCAACTAAGCACGCAACAACTATCGTGAGATAATATGCTATGGTAGCTCAATGCTAGCCGCACCCTGGCTAACAATTAGCTTGGGATTGCACGGGATGAAGGCCGTGTAGCCGGCTGGTGCAATCGCCTCGTTGGGTGTACTCTATATATATATATATATATATATGTGTGTGTGTGTGTGTGTGTGTGTGTGTGTGTGTATATATATATATATATATATATATATATATATATATATATATATATACATACACACACACACACACAGACGCTCCCCAACTTAGGTTTTAGTTGGGTTCTGGATGGCCGAAAGTAAGGTGAAAAAAAAAAAAAAATGCAAGTTTTTACTGTATGTTCCAGTGACGTATGACTCTACTATACATCCATATATACCATTACCGTATCTCATAAAACACCCCTAAAACAATTATTATAAACATAACACTGTAAAATAATAAAAAATATATCAAATAATATCAACATTAATTTCAAATAAATACAATTTAATCAAATTCACTCATCAAATACCAAATACAGTATCAAATATAACCTTTAACATTCTCTGTGATGCGATCTTTCTGCTTGTAAATGGTTCCCATGGTTGTTGGAGCCATTTAGAAGAAACGTGCAACATTTCAGATGTTTTTCACCAGCATCCATTTTCTTAATAATAGCCGTCTTCGTTTTCAACGAGATGTCTTGCCACTTTTTCCGATTACCACTATCACTAGTAGGCTTACTCTTCTGACCAACCATATTTGCTTAGGGTTGCAAAAGTTTGCAAAACAGTGTAATCATAAAAATCAGAGACGACGTCTTAACACAAGGGTAACACGCAGTGAACTGGGAAGAAGGAGTGGCATGTTCAGTCTGTCGTTTGTAAACGATGGACGCAGCGTCGTTACATCAGCGTATTACGTAGGTACGTCTCGTACTACAGAGAGCACGCTAAACTCAACAGTTGGCAATTTTTTAATCGTAAAATCAAAAAATACGTTTAACGAATGAACGTAAGTCGGGGAGCTTCTGTGTGTGTGTGTGTGTTTGTGTGTGTGTGTGTAAGTGTAAGTGTAAATGCAGCCGTGAGGTAGGGGCACAAGCTAGTGTCTCTCCCTCACGTCGGTCCCAAGCCCGGATAAATGCAGAGGATTGTGTCAGGAAGGGCATCCGGCGTAAAACAAATGGCAAATAAAATATGCGAGTCACAACAAAAAATTTCATACCAGATCGGTCGAGGCCCGGGTTCACAACGACCACCATCAGTGCTGTTAACCAACAGGGTGCTGGTGGAAATTGGACTACTGCTGGTCGAAGAAGGAGAGGCAGGAGTCTTGTCCGTAGGCAGAGAGAAGAGGAAAGGCATGAGTCTAGGACTGAAAGTAGGGACTTTGAATGTTGGAACAGGAAACGGTAGAGAGCTGGCTGACGTGATGCAGAGGAGGAAGGTGGACATACTGTGTGTTCAGGAGACCAGGTGGAATGGTAGCAAGGCTAGAAGCTTAGGAGCAGGGTTTAAGCTGTTTTATCATGGTGTGGATGGGAAGAGAAATGGAGTAAGAGTCATCTTGAAGGAGGAGTTTGTCAGGAATGTTCTAGAAGTGAAAAGAGTGTCAGACAGAGTGATGAGTCTCAAGTTAGAAATTGAAGGCATGATGTTCAATGTTAGCGCTTCTGCCACACAGGCAGGATGTGAGCTAGAAGAGGAGAGATTCTGGAGTGAGTTAGATGAAGTGATGCAGAATACCCCCAGAGGTGAAAGAGTGGTCATTGGGGCAGACTTCAATGGACATGTTGGTGCAGGAAACAGAGGGGACGAGTAAGTGATGGGCAGGTTTGGTATCCATGACAGGAACACAAGAACAGATGTTGGTCGATTTTGCAAAAAGGGTAAACAATGGCTGTGGTGAATACTTTCATCCAGAAGAGACAGGAGCATAGGGTGACTTAGAAAAGCGGAGGTAGGAGCACACAGGTAGACTACATCTTGTGTAGGCAATGTAATTTGAAGGAAGTCAGTGACTGCAAAATAGTAATGGGTGAGAGTGTTGTCAAACCGCATAGGATGGCAGTGTGCAGGATGACTCTGATGGTGAGGTAGGTGAAGAAGGCAAAGGCAGAGCAGAAGACAAAGTGGTGGAAGCTGAAAAAGGTCATGTTGTCTTCAAGGAGGAGTTGAAACAGGCTTTGGGTAGTCAGGAAGTGCTTCCAGATGACTAGACAACTACAGCTAATGTGATCAGGGAGACAGGTAGGAGAATGCTTGGTGTGTCATCTGGAAGGATAGTAGATAAGGAGACTTGGTGGTTGAATGAGGAAGTGCAGGAGTAGAAGTGGGACATAGAGAGGACCGAAAAGAGTAAACAGGAGTACAAGGAGACACAGCGTAAGGCGAAGGTAGCGATGTCAAAGGCCAAACAGAGGGCGTATGATGACTTGTATGCTCGGTTGGAAAGTAAAGAGGGAGAAAATGATTTATACAGGTTGGCACAGCAGAGAAATAGAGATGGGAAGGATGTGCAGCAAATTAGAGTGATTAAAGACAGAGAGGGAACTGTCTTGACTGATGACAGAAGTGTGCTGGGAAAATGGAAAGAGTACTTTGAAGAGCTGATGAATGAGGAAAATGAGAGAGAGAAAAAGAGTAGAAGAGGTGAACGTCGAGGACCAGGAAGTAGCAAAGATTAGTAAGGGTGAAGTGAGAAGGGCGATGAAGAATGGAAAGGCAGTTGGTCCTGATGACATACCAGTTGGAGGTATGGAAGTGTCTAGGAGAGGTAGTAGTAGATTTCCTGACAAGAACATTCAACAAGGTCTTCGAGAGTGAGAGGGGGAATGGGGAAGAAGTGTGCTAATGCCATTTTTAAGAACAAGGGAGACGTGCAGAGTTGTGGTTTGGTTTCATGCCTAGAAAGAAAACCACCAATGCAGTGTTTGCCTTGAGGCAAATAGAGATAATAGAGAAGGTCAGAAGGAGCTGCATTGTGCCTTTGTGGGTCTGGTGAAAACATATGACAGGGTGCTGAAAGAGGAACTGTGGTCTTGCATGAGGAAGTCTAGAGTGGCCGAGAAGTATGTTCGAGTGGTGCAGGACATGTATGAGAGATGTAAGACAGTGGTGAGGTGTGCTGTCGGTGTGACAGAAGAGTTCAAGGTGGAGGTAGGACTGCATCAAGGGACAGCTCTGACAGACGTACAGACAGACAGGCTGACAGATGAGGTGAGACAAGATTCCCCGAGGACTATGATGTTTGCAGATGACATTGTGATCTGCAGTGAAAGCAGAGAACAAGTGCAGGAAAATCTAGAGAGGTGGAGGTATGCCCTGGAAAGGAGGGGGATGAAGGCTAGCCTCAGTAAGACAGAATACATGTGTATGAATGACAAGGACCCAACAGGAACGGTGAGGTTACAGGGAGCAGAGATCAGGAAGGTGGAGGATTTTAATTACTTAGGCTCAACAATCCAGAGCAATGGAGAGTGTGGAAAAGAGGTGGAGAAGCATATGCAGGCTGGTTGGAATGGGTGGAGAAAAGTGTCCGGTGTGATGTGCGATAGGAAGGTATCGGCAAGAATAAAAGGAAAAGTGTACAAGACAGTGTTGAGGCCAGCGATGTTGTATAGTTTAGAAACAGTGGCCCTGGGGAAGAGACAGCAGGCAGAGCTGGAGGTAGCAGAGATGAAAATGTTGAGGTTCTCTTTGGGAGTAACGAGGATGGATAGGATCAGGAATGAGCACATCAGAGGGACAGCACATGTAAGACGTTTTGGAGACAGACAGAGAGGCTAGATTGAGATGGTTTGGACATGTACAGAGGAGGGATAGTGAGTATATTGGTAGTAGGATGCTGAGGCTGGAACTACCAGGCAGAAGGCCCAGAGGAAGACAAAAGAGACGATTCATGGACGTGGTGAATGAAGGCAGTTGGTGTAAGAGAAGAAGATGCAGAGGATAGGGTGATATGGAGGCAGTTGATTCGCTGTGGTGACCCCTGAAGGGAACAG
This sequence comes from Plotosus lineatus, assembly GCA_024760905.1. NCBI lineage: Eukaryota > Metazoa > Chordata > Actinopteri > Siluriformes > Plotosidae > Plotosus > Plotosus lineatus. Next base: position 105,003,463 of record CM045728.1, read on the forward strand.
CCAAAAGGAAAAGAAGATTCATTAGGATTTGTACTTGTTCTTTGTATGCATCTCTTGAATAAAGTTTACTTCCACAAAAGAAAGCACTCGCCGCTTTGCTATGATTCACATCAGTTTAGGCTGTGTTCTAAACGAGTTCAACGGCACCCTTGTGCAGTTGAAAGACCAGAAGTCTGTATAACCCACAGCAAGTACACTACTTTCGGTATTGAGCGCCTCACATATTGTAAGCGTTGATTGGCTTTTTTAAGCTTCATGTAAAGTGACTCAGTATAAATAAGTGATTTATTTGGAATTAATGTTGATATTATTTGATATATTTGATATTATTTAAAATGTTATGTTTATAATAATTCATTTCGGGGTGTTTTATGAGATACGGTAATGGTATTTATGGATGTATAGTACAGTATGAGCGTCATACATCACTGTGTAAGAACTTGCGTTCACTTTCAACTTGTGTTCAGTCGTCCGGAAACAATTAAAAACATAAGTCGAAGAGTGTCTCTATGTATGTGTGTGTGTATGTGTGTGTGTATATATATAAAATATGTGTACACACACACACACACTAATATATGTCTGTGTTTATATGAATGGTCCATCTAGTATGCTCTACTTATCTGTTTAAACCGGGTAGGATTTAAGTAAAATCAACCCAAGGGAGGTTTTCCTTTAACTGATGGTTGCATAACATAACGGGGTTTTTATTGCCTTATTGTGACCACACTTGGGTGGATTTTATTTCAATCTTACAAATTGTTTGTTATTCTTTTATCCTTCAGCACATCTGGAGGGAACGCATGAGGGTCGTGTGTTTGATAATCGGGAGCTGAAGTTTGAGGTGGGAGACTGTGAGAGTCTCGATCTGCCGCCCGGGGTAGAGAAAGCTCTGCAGGCTATGGAAGAGGGCGAAGAGTCCCTGTTCACCATCAAACCAAAGTAATTACACACTTACACCTTGTAAAGAAATTTACTATAAAGTCAGTTGAGAATGTGTTTACGTCATGTTCAGCTTTACTATTAGCAAGTACCTAGGGAAAAAGCTCAGGATTGTGGTTCCTTTTTGCAGATTCAGAATTTTCATTGTGTCCTTTCAGGTATGGATTTGGAAATGCAGGCAAAGCCAAATTTAACATTCCACCTGGTGCGACACTGCAATACAAAATCAAACTGACAACATTCGAGAAGGTGAGTGAACCCTTATGCAAATACCTGTCTGTCTGTCTTCCTTTCGGCTTTTTCCCTTTTACTCGGTAGTCGGTACAGCGAATCATCTGATTCGCACGTTTGATTTGGCAGAGGTTTTTATGTTAGATGCCCTTCCTGTCACAACCCTTTTTTAGCAAGGGACAGAAACACGCTGACTCTTTACAAAAGTCAGCAATGGTGCTTTTACATGCCTCTCACCATAGACAGTGAGAGACATGGCCCGCCTTTGATAACCCAGTTAGCAGCACTGGGGGGGGACAATGACAACCTTGTGGAGAGTGGGACTCGAACCCCCAACCTTTGGATCAGTGATCCAGCGCCCTATACCACTAGACCACTACTGTACTTGTGCAAATACTTCTAAAGCTAAAATCGGTGTTTTAGATTTTTGTAACTGTACCTAAATCTTAAAGAATTTTTTTTAATGTTACAAGGAAAATATTAGGACAGTGGTGGCTTAGTGGATAAAGCAAAGGGTTACTCATCCAAAGGTCGGCGGTTCGATCCGCACAATGACCACTGTTGGGCCATTGAGCAAGGCCCTTAACCCTCAATTGCTCTGTTGTATAATAAAACAAAATTATAATTGTAAGTCGCTCTGGGTAAGAGTGTCTGCCAAATGCTGCAAGTATGTAGACATCTCTCTTTTTAACTTTGTTGTTTGTTTCTTTTTACGTACAGTAGGCCCTTGACCATTTGCGGTTCAGCGCACGCGCCCCCGCATACTCGCGGATTGGCAACAACTCCAGAATTAACTTAACTGGCATGTGATTCAAATTTAGCCAATGGCTGAGAGCTTTTGTTTCTCCCTCCTGCTGTTTGGTTGCAGATGATGTGCACACCTGTTTCTTTCTCATTCACGTACAAGATGTCAATGTGCATTTTTTTTAAGGGTTTTTTGATTACCAGCTAAGCTCCGTCATGCCACCCAAATGCCTTGCATCTTCTCTGGCTTCTGGTAAGGAGCCTAAAGTGCAAGGAAAAGGTAATGACGCTGCATGGAAAAGTAGAACTTCTTGATATGATACAGGAAGGAAAAAGTTATGCCGCAGTCGGGTGCCATTACGTAGGTACGTCTCATACTCAAAATTTGACTTTTTTTTTTTTTTTTGGGGGGGGGGGGGGGGGGGTAAAATCGAAAAAAAAACAACAACATAAAACGGATGAACATAAGTCGGGGAGCGTCTTTAGACAGATTGTGTTTAAAGACAATGACTGTTGATAATGGTGTTGTGAGACAGGACATATATATGAGTGACTAATTGATTTGTGACTGTGACACTTCTATTAGTGTTGGAATCTCGCATGATAAACCCACAAGTTGAGGTACAGTATGCATATGGAGATTAGAAATTAAACTTCCTAGAGCTCTTTGTGTCATGAAATAGCCTTTTTCCCCTTCTGAAATGCTTAAAACCTAGGAGCTTTGGGGGGGGCGCTTCAGGGGAGGAGCTTGGGGGGGGGGTGCCATATTTACATATTTTGGTGATGGAAACCTTACGGAAGTGGCTCATGACCTCATCGATAAAGGTGTTCACAGTGATGCATAGTATCAACAACCTTTGGACTTCCCCAGAACAGCTCAGATGATACATGATATCAATTTTCGGACTTCCGGAAAGCTCAGTCTCTCTTTTTTTTTTTCCTTCTTTCGCTTTTTTAGCGTTCAACTTCCGGGACAAAAAAATCCCGGATTTTTTGGCGAAATTCCGATTTGTTCAATCTCTAAAGCATTCAAGTATCAAGGTACCACTGTATATCAAAACGACAGGATTTCGCATTTATTTAGCCATTCTATAACCTGAATCAAAGTGATGGGCAGAATTTTAATATGAAAATGGAGCTGAAGGTCCAGCCGTTCGTCAGTGTTTGAGTGATTCTGATCAGTGCAAAACTGCACAAGCAGTCAGAAACTGTTGTGCAAGTTTTCATTCAGCACAGTCTGTCAGAAGGCAGGTACAGCCTGTTTTTAATCACCGATAGTTTAAATGTGCCAGTTATACACAAAATATGGGCATACAGTATGTTAAACACTCAACTTTTTACACAATAAAATTCATGCTACAATTACCATATTACCATGTATACAATAACTTAATGAAAGCACTCTTATCAGTGGTGGTCAGCCCTTGTACACACAAACAACCCTTGGGGTACCTGAGGGGTATGACTTAGACAGGTGTGGCATAAAGTGTAAAATATGCATTATAAAAAAGTATTATATTACACCTCTTGTGTATACTGTGTGTGAGCGTCTTGCATATTTCTTCTGTATTTTTTTTTCAAAGATTGAACTTTATGTGAACATTTCTTAGAGTTGACTATTTAATGGGGTGTCCTTATTTTTTTAATTTATTTTTTTAATCCCCCCCCCCCACACACACATGACTGTCTCACCCGTCACCAATGTTTGAAGCACACCATTTGATATTTACAGACAGACATTTTATCCAGTGTAAGGCCACTGGTCCATAATATATATATATATATATATAGCATGAATTTACAAGAGTACTTTCATGATTAGGGCAGTGGTGGCCTAGTGGTATAGGGTGCTGGATCGCTGATCCTAAGGTTGGGGGTTCAAGTCCCACTTTCCACAAGGTGGTCACTGCAAACCCCCCCCAGTGCAGCTAAATGAGTGATCAAATGTTTTTCAATGTCTATGGTGTGAGGCTGTAAAAGAACCATTGCTGACTTTCAATAAGAGTAGCTGCAAAGCCATCAGTGTGTTTCCACCCTGCGATGGCCTGTCAAGCTGTCCAGGGTGTACTCTGCCCTCGCCCGGAGTTGGCTGGGATGGGCGCCAGCCTCCCCATAACCCTAATTAGGATTAAACAGTTACAGAAAATGAACTGAACTTCCATGATTAAATTGAGCCATCAGCGGTCCTTATTTTCTTAACATTATATAAAAATAGGCACAAGTTTTTAATGACATTTATTTGTTGAAGACATTAAATTAACAAAACTATATTTTGATAGTGAATGCAGCCGTGGGGGGGGGGGGCACAAACCAGTGTCTCTCCCTCACGCCGGTCCCAAGCCCCGATAAATGCAGAGGGTTGCGTCAGGAAGGGCATCCGGCGTAAAACAAATGCCAAATAAACTATGCGAATCACAAGAAAAAAATCACATACCGGATCGGTCGAGGCCCGGGTTAACAACGACCGCCATCAGTGCCGTCAACCAACAGGGTGCTGATGGAAATTGGACTACTGTTGGTCGAAGACGTCGAAGAAGGAGAGGCGGGAGGCGTGTCCGTTGCCAGAGAGAGAAGAGGAGAGGCATGAGTCTAGGACTGAAAGTAGGGACTTTGAATGTTGGAACTATGAGAGGAAAAGGTAGAGAGCTGGCTGACATGATGCAGAGGAGGAAGGTGGACATACTGTGTGTTCAGGAGACCAGGTGGAAAGGTCGCGAGGTTAGAAGCATAGGAGCAGGGTTTAAACTGTTTTATCACGGTGTGGATGGGAAGAGAAATGGAGTCGGAGTCATCTTGAAGGAGGAGTTTGCCAGGAATGTTCTAGAAGTGAAAAGAGTGTCAGACAGAGTGATGAGTCTCAAGTTAGAAATTAAAAGTGTGATGGTCAATGTTGTTAGTGCTTATGCCAGACAGGATGTGAGCGAGAAGAGGATAGATTCTGGAGGGAGTTAGATGAAGTGATGCAGAGTACCCCCAGAGGTGAAAAAGTGGTCATTGGGGCAGACTTCAATGGACATGTTGGTGCAGGAAACAGAGGGGACGAGGAAGTGATGGGTAGGTTTGGTATCCAGGACAGGAACGCAGAAGGACAGATGTTGGTAGATTTTTCAAAAAGGATGGAAATGGCTGTGGTCAATACTTTCTTCCAGATGAGAGAGGAGCATAGGGTGACTTATAAAAGTGGAGGTAGGAGTACACAGGTAGACTACATCTTGTGCAGGCGATGTAATTTAAAGGAAGTCAGTGACTGCAAAGTAGTAGCGGGTGAGAGTGTTGCCAAACAGCATAGGATGGTGGTGTGCAGGATGATGCTGATGGTGAGGAAGGTGAAGAAGGCAAAGGCAGAGCAGAAGACAAAGTGGTGGAAGTTGAAAAAGGAAGAGTGTCGGGTTGTCTTCAAGGAGGACTCGAAACAGGCTTTGGGTGGTCAGGAAGTGCTTCCAGATGACTGGACAACTACAGCTAATGTGATCAGGGAGACAGGTAGAAGAATACTTGGTGTGTCATCTGGAAGGAAAGTAGACTTGGTGGTGGAATGAGGAAGTGTGTACAAAGGAAGAGGTTAGCTAAGAAGAAGTGGGACATTGAGAAAACCGAAGAGAGTAAACAGGAGTACAGGGAGACACAGCGTAAGGCAAAGGTAGCAGTGTCAAAGGCCAAACAGAGTGCGTTTGATGACTTGTATGCTTAGTTGGAAAGTAAGGAGGGAGAAAATGATTTATACAGGTTGGCATAGCAGAGAAATAGAGATGGGAAGGACGTGCAGCAAGTTAGATTGATAAAGGACAGAGAGGGAAATGTATTGACTGATGACAGAAGTGTGCTGGGAAGATGGAAAGAGTACTTTGAAGAGCTGATGAATGAGGAAAATGAGAGAGAAAAAAGAGTAGAAGAGGTTACTGTTGAGGACCAGGAAGTAGCAAAGATTAGTAAGGGTGAAGTGAGGATGGCATTGAAGAGGATGAAGAATGGAAAGGCAGTTGGTCCTGATGACATACCGGTGGAGGTATGGAAGTGTCTAGGAGAGGTAGCAGTAGATTTTCTGACAAGAACATTTAACAAGGTCTTAGAGAGTGAGAGGATGCCAGAGGAATGGAGGAGAAGTGTGCTGGTGCCCATTTTTAAGAACAAGGGAGACGTGCAGAGTTGTGGCAACTACAGAGGGATAAAGTTGATGAGCCATACGATGAAGTTATGGGAAAGAATAGTGGAAGCTAGACTAAGGGCAGAAGTCAGCATTTGTGAACAACAGTTTGGTTTCATGCCAAGAAGGAGCACCACAGATGCAGTGTTTGCCTTGAGGATGTTAATGGAGAAGTACAGAGAAGGTCAGAGGGAGCTGCATTGTGCCTTTGTGGATCTGGAGAAAGCATATGACAGGGTGCCGAGAGAAGAACTGTTGTATTGCATGAGGAAGTCTGGAGTGGCAGAGAAGTATGTTAAAGTGGTGCAGGACATGTATGAGAGATGTAAGACAGTGGTGAGGTGTGCTGTCGGTGTGACAGAAGAGTTCAAGGTGGAGGTCGGACTGCACCAAGGGTCAGCTCTCAGCCCCTTCTTGTTTGCTATGGTGATGGACAGGCTGACAGATGAGGTTAGACAAGATTCCCCATGGACTATGATGTTTGCAGATGACATTGTGATCTGTAGTGAGAGCAGAGAACAAGTGCAGGAAAACCTAGAGAGGTGGAGGTATGGCCTAGAAAGGAGGGGAATGAAGATTAGCCTCAGTAAGACAGAATACATGTGCATGAATGACAAGGACCCAAGAGGAACGGTGAGATTACAGGGAGCAGAGATAAGAAAGGTGGAGGATTTTAAGTACTTAGGCTCAACAATCCAGAGCAATGGAGAGTGTGGAAAAGAGGTCAAGAAGCGTGTGCAGGCAGGTTGGAATAGTTGGAGAAAAGTGTCTGGCGTTATGTGTGATAGGAGGGTATCGGCAAAAATGAAAGGAAAAGTGTACAAGACGGTGTTGAGGCCAACAATGTTGTATGGTTTAGAAACAGTGGCCCTGGGGAAAAGACAGGAGGCAGAGCTGGAGGTAGCAGAGATGAAAATGTTGAGGTTCTCTTTGGAAGTAACGAGGATGGATAGGATTAGGAATGAGCACATCAGAGGGACAGCACATGTAAGTCGTTTCGGAGACAAAGTCAGAGAGGCTAGATTGAGATGGTTTGGACATGTACAGAGGAGGGACAGTGAGTATATTGGTAATAGTATGCTGAGGCTGGAACTACCAGGCAGAAGGCCTAGGGGAAGACCCAAGCGACGATTCATGGATGTGGTGAAGGAGGACATGAAGGTCGTTGGTGTAAGAGAAGAAGATGCAAAGGATAGGGTGAGATGGAGGCAGAAGATTCGCTGTGGCGACCCCTGAAGGGAAAAGCCAAAAGGAAAAGAAGATATTTTGATAGTGGATGGTTATGTTTAACTAAAAGACCATTTCTTATAACAATGTAGGCTTCGCAATAAAGCAGTACATGTATTTCATCTTCAATTAATTTAAGATTATATTTTTGGCAGAAAGGACAAAATCTTAAGACCGAAGACACATTCTTATATCTGCACGTTTCTATGCTCAATCTGAAATTACTACATCTGAATTTTGACAAGCAATTTCTTAAATATGAGATACAGACTTTAATACAGATAGTAATCATATAAATAATAATAATAATAATAATAATAATAATAAGCTTGGGGTGTTTTGGAAATGTCAGTTCCTGATACTGCCGTCAATCAATATCCGATGAAAGGAAAATGAAAACCGATAAAATGGTGTTTTGAGCACACATAATTTAAATAATTACCAAGTAAACATGACCTTGTTTTCAAAGGCTTTCCAACATATCCTGTGTGTGTGTGTGTGTGTGTGTGCTTCTGTTCTTTATTTGTTTTCATTATCACCACCTAGGCTAAAGAATCCTGGGAAATGAACACCAGTGAGAAACTGGAACAGAGTGCTATCGTCAAAGAGAAAGGAACACAGTACTTCAAAGTATGAGCTGCACTTTTTCAGTGTACTGTTTTGTTTGTTTATTTATTATTATTATTTTTTTAACCTTTTGACTGTTAACGTCTAACCAGCCTGTAAATCATCTCTGATGGTTTGTTTTGTAGGACGGCAAATACAAACAAGCAGTGGCGCAATATAAGCGTATTGTGTCATGGCTGGAGCATGAGTCAAATCTGCATGGCGAGGAAGAAGAGAAAGCCAAAGCCTTGATGCTGGCGGCTTACCTCAACCTGGCCATGTGTTACTTAAAACTACATGAGCCCAGCCACTCCCTTGAGAACTGTGATAAGGTCCAGAACTTTTATTTACTGATGCGCTATAATTTCTGATGTTTTTTCAGTCATGTGCACAAGGCTTCATGCATTCAAGAATAAAGCTCAATAATATATCAGGGAGTCGTAATTTAATGTTTTAAGAATTAATAATATGCAAATAAATCTTGATAGGCACTTGAACTGGATGAGAGCAACGAGAAAGCTTTGTTCAGGCGTGGAGAAGCGCTGTTCGCAATGAAGGAATTCGAGCAGGCGAGAGGAGACTTCCAGCGTGTGGTGCAGCTGTATCCAACCAACAAGGCGGCAAAAAACCAAGTGCTGCAGTGCCAGAAATACATGAAGGAACAGCACGAAAAGGACAAACGCCTCTATGCCAACATGTTTCAGAAGTTTGCTGAGAGGGATGCCAAAGTAAGCATGTGGAGAGAGATCCACTCTTCTGTTCTATGTTCACGCTAACCCCTTTATTATATGAACAACAAAAAACAAAACAAAACTTTGATTCAATAAGTCCAGTCGTTTCCACCTCACCCCAAAAGGTGCCGAGAAAAAGAATGTTTTACACCTACACAGAAGCTATGGGTTCATCTCCAAACCTTCACGTTGCATTCTCATTTCCCTCACACCTCATTCTTTAATCTTAGTCCATTCCACCAAAAGAACATTGAAAGGTATGAGAATATCCAGTTTTGAATGTCTGATATCCTGCAGAAAAGCCTGTGCCTAAGGCTTAGCAGATATTTATTAATTTACTATGGTGTCTATGAGAAACTCTTGAAGCTGTCAGCCCCCAAAAGTGCCCCCACCCCACCCCCCAGTCTCAGTGTAACATAACATCACGGCGCTTTACTGGTTCAAATCTCTCTTGGCCACCATACAGACAATTCCGTACTGTTTCGTATCCCAAAGATTTGCATGTCAGAGCAATGTAAGAAATTATTTTAGATATTGTGATTACTATAAAGAATCTTGTTCTCTTGCTGTTCTTTATATTTTCTTGCAGAAGGAGGCAGAGCAAGCAAAGAAAGAAGGTGACAGTGCGATGGAGATTGAAGAAAATGGTGGCCATGAGCAGACAGCAGCATAAAAACATGTTTATTTGGTTGTTTTGTGTAAAATTCATTTTTTTAAACTGTGGCATGTATAAAGGTGTGAGGCTGAATATCCGATTCTTAATATACGGTTTCCTTTCTCGAGGCCTCTCCTGCACTGGCACAGTGTGCATTTAATTTGTGTTTGTGTGCATTTAATTTGTGTTCATGTGAGGCAGCTAGTCGGCCTGACTACATTTTTGCTGCTATTTTCCGCAAGAAGGCGCAGAATTGAAGACTAAACACTGAGCAACAATCTGTTTAGTAAATATTAAGGCAGTACTGCAGCGTCTGATAACGGCCCCAACCCTGATGCTACTATCAATATATCAGAGTGCCACTATATAGTGCTCTGTAGAACAGATAAAGGCATAGAACTAAAAGGACACAACTGGTCATTGTGAAACAACTGTTCTGTTGGTCTTCTCTATGTGGTTGTATAGATTTTATAAGTACACAAACACACGTGTGTGTGTGTGTGTGGAGAGTGTGACTCGAACCCCCCAATCTTAGGATCAGCGATCCAGCACCCTATACCAACAGGCCACCACTTCCCACATATATATATATATATATATAAAATATACACACACGTCCCCCCCCCCCTTTAACAGGAGCACTATTCCTTGTAGAGAATTGCTTAGCATCTGCTTGATTTGCTCTAACAAGTGCTAGGTTTTAGGCAGTGCGACTTCTGTTTGGGCTACTATAGTCAGTTTTGTATTCGTGCTGATTTGGGTCAGAATCCTGAGCTGACGGAGTTGAATTTCAGTGATTGTTCATGTTTCTTCAGCAGTATGTGTACTACTTGGGTTGGTTCGTTTAAAATGCCTGGGCGGAGGTGAAAGAAATTTGTTAAGTGTTCTGTTTGCGTGTCACTAATATTCCAATGATGTCGAATAAAGCATTCAGTAAGTTCAAAACCTGCTGTGGGTTCTGTTTTTAAAAGCACCCTTACACTCATGGCAAGTTAAAGGGTTGGGATTTTTTTTTTCTTTTTTTTTTGGGTCCTGACATTTCAGCTTCATGATACTAATGACTCATATCAATCAGTTCATTCAGTTTAACTTTCCTTCTTTTATTTTTTAACATACTTAAAATTGGTTTTCCATAAACTATAATTTCCATTTTGCAAACATTCAATTCAAAGTGCTGGCAAATTCTCTTCGATCTGTCCAAGTACAGTCAGTTACAGAACAGGTAGACTGTAATAGGAGAGACATTCTCAAGCCCCCTCACCTTTCCTGAATGTATTCAGAGTGAATTTCTCCAAATTATTGCCAGTCATGTTTTTAATGAAAGATGAAATGACAAATTAAGTAAGTAATACATCAAAACATCAACTTGGAAAAGCTGAAGGGAGAGAACAAAAGAGTTTGGTGAATAAATTAATAAATAGTACATTTTCATACCTTGGGGTTAAGAAATGGCAGACAGGTAGCAATTTTTATTTTTTTGGACATTGTGACAAGATCAGAGAAACTGGCAAGGCTATGTATACCTATACACTATTGGAAACTTGCATACAAAACTTGAGCATAATCCATCCTGAAGTTCTTTAGAACTCGCCAGGCAAAATGTACAAGGTCGAACAGAATCTTATGAGCTAACTGACACCAAAGAGACTGCATGCAAACTTTCACAATGATCCACCTTACGGTTCTGAAGAAGCCTAGACAAAATTTATCAGTACAGGGTTAAACGTCACATAGAGAAACTGACAGGCATATGCACATCTATGAATTATAAGAAACCTGTATGCAAAATGTCAGAATGGTCCACCGAGCAGTTCTTGACGTACAACCCGATCCAAATTTATAAGGTCCAGATCAAAAGTCAAACAGGGAACCTGACAAGTCAATGCGCATCTACACAAAGGAACGTTGCATGCAAAATTTATGCGAACCATCCAGCAGTTCTTGAGAGATAGCCTCGACAAAATTTATCAGGTCATGGTCATTGTGATAAGATCAGAAGTGAGACTGACAAACCTATGTATATTTGCATATCATGTAAAATTTCTACTTTTTCTGATTGACTGACTCTCTACTCCCACTAGATGTCCTCCTATCCCTTGAAATCACCCATTAACGAACCCACTGAGAAAGTTTCTTCAGTTTGACTTCTAACACTGAGAGCTATGAGGAATTATGTACTAGTATATAGGAAAGCTCCTGCCATAAATCCCATTATATATAGAAAGTCTTGAAACACGAGCAATAATACAGCTGCAATCAGCAATGGATGGACTCCGATTTCAAGGGTGCTGCAGTGTCTTAGTACAGCCACTATTAACATGTAGATGTTATTGTTCTATACCACTGAACAAACATGCTCATTTTCAGCCATGCAGTACATTATACTGTATACAGAGGATCTATACCACACTTCCTGTTTGCACTGACCTCATGTTCTGTTGCCAACACTTACTATTGTTGTGACATACTATATACTTCTTCTTTTCCTTTCGGCTGTTCTCTTCAAGGGTCGCCATAGCAAATGATCTGCCTCCAACTACCTTCATGACCTCCTTTGGTCTTCCTCTGGGCCTTCTGCCTGGTAGTTCCAACCTCAGAATCCTACGACCAAGATATTCACTATCCCTCCTCTGTACATGTCCAAACCATCTCAATCTAGCCTCTCTGACTTTGTCTCCAAAACATCTTAGATGTGTTGTCCCTCTGATGTACTCATTCCTGATCCTATCCATCCTCATTACTCCCAAAGAGAACCTCAACATTTTCATCTCTGCTACCTCCAGCTCTGCCTCCTGTGTCTTCCCCAGTGCCACTGTTTCTAAACCATACAACATCGCTGGCCTCATCACCGTCTTGGACACTTTTCCCTTCATTCTTGCCGATACTCTCCTATCACACATCACACGGGACACTTTTCTCCATCCATTCCAACCTGCCTGCACACACTTCTTCACCTCTTTTCCACACTCTCCATTGCTCTTGATTGTTGAGCCTAAGTACTTAAAATCCTCCACCTTCTTTACTTCTCTGCCACGCCAGACTTCCTCATACAATACCACAGTTCCTCTCTCGGGACCCGATCATATCCGTTCTCCCGATCCACAAAGGCACAATGCAGCTTCTTCTGACCTTCTCTGTACTTCGCTATCAACATCCTCAAAACAAACAATGCATCGGTGGTGCTCTTTCTTGGCGTGAAACCAAACTGTTGTTCACAAATGCTGACCTCTGCCCTTAGTCTAGCTTCCACTATTCTTTCCCATAATCTTCATCGTATGGCTCATCAACTTTATCCCTCTGTAGTTGCCACAACTCTGCACGTCTCCCTTGTTCTTAAAAATGGGCATCAGCGCACTTCTTCTCCATTCCTCCGGCATCTGCTCACTTTCTAAGACCTTGTTGAATATTCTTGTCAGGAAATCTACTGCTACCTCACACTTCCATACCTCCACTGGTATGTCATCAGGACCAACCGCCTTTCCACTCTTCATCCTCTTCAATGCCCTCCTCACTTCACCCTTACTAATCTTTGCTACTTCCTGGTCCTCAACGGTCACCCCTTCTGCTCTTTTTTCTCTCTCATTTTCCTCATTCATCAGCTCTTCAAAGTACTCTTTCCATCTTCCCAGCACACTTCTGTCATCAGTCAATGTATTTCTCTCTCTGTCCTTTATCACTCTAATTTGCTGCACGTCTTACCCATCTCTATTTCTCTGCTGTGCCAACCTGTATAAATCATCTTCTCCCTCCTTACTGTCCAACCGAGCATACAAGTCATCATCCGCCCTCTTTTTGGCCTTTGACACAGTTACCTTCGCCTTACGCTGTGTCTCCCTGTACTTCTGTTTACTTTCTTCAGTCCTCTCTAAGTCCTACTTGTTCTTAGCTAACCTCTTCTTTTGTACACACTCCTGCACTTCCTCATTCCACCACAACATCTCCTTATCTACTTCCCTTCCAGAGGACACACCAAGTACTCTCCTACCTGTCTCCCTGATCACATTGGCTGTGGTTGTCCAGTCATCTGGAAGCACTTCCTGACTACCCAAAGCCTGTTTCAACTCCTCCTTGAAGACAACACGACACCCTTCCTTTTTCAGCTTCCACCACTTTGTCTTCTGCTCTGCCTTTGCCTTTTTCACCTTCCTCACCATCAATGTCATCCTGCACACCACCATCCTATGCCGTTTGGCAACATTCTCTCCCACTACTACTTTGCAGTCACTGACTTCCTTTAAATTACATCGCCTACACAAGATGTAGTCTACCTGTGTGCTCCTACCGCTACTTTCATAAGTCACCATATGCTTCTGTGTCTTCTGGAAGAAAGTATTCACACATCCTTTTTGCAAAATCTATCAATATCTGTCCTTCTGTGTTCCTGTCCTAGATACCAAACCTGCATATCACTTCCTTGGCCCCTCTGTTGCCTGCACCAACATGTCCATAGAAGTCTGCACCAATGACCACTCTTTCACGTCTGGGGGTACTCTGCATCACTTCATCTAGCTCACTCCAGAATCTCTCCTTCTCTTCTAACTCACATCCTGCCTGTGGGGCATAAGCACTAACAACATTGAACATCATGCCTTCAATTTCTAACTTGAGACTCATCACTCTGACACTCTTTTCACTTCTAGAACATTCCTGACCAAGTCCTCCTTCAAGACAACTCCTACATCATTTCTCTTCCCATCCACACCATGACAAAACAGCCTAAACCCTTCTCCTAAGCTTGTAGCCTTGATACCTTTCCATCTGGTCTCCTGAACACACAGTATGTCCACTTTCCTCCTCTGCATCATGTCAGCCAGCTCTCTAGCTTTTTCTTTCATAGTTCCAACATTCAAAGTCCCTACTCTCAGTGCTAGACTCACACCTTTCCTCTTCTCTCTCTGCTTATAGGCACGCCTCCCGCCTCTCCTTCTTCCACCTCTCCTTCTTCGACCAACAGTAGTCCAATTTCCACCAGCACCCTGTTGGTTAACAGCCCTGATGGCGGTCATTGTTAACCCGGGCCTCGACCGATCCGGTATGAATTTCGTTTTGATCATTTGCATGAGAATTTTGGCATTTGTTTGAATTGTTTGAATGTGTTAAATCATCCACAAGGAGTATTTAAAAGTTGCCAGCAAAGAAAAAAATGCTGGTGCCTATTTCATCTGACATTGGACGAAGTCGTGGTAGACCCCAAACAGCTCACTAGACCAACTCAGGGTAGCGAGTTAAAATTTTTCCTTTGGCACAAATTTGCTATGAAAATTAGCACTCAAAGTAAATTAGAATTATTTTGCCTGGCACTAAGGCAATGGTGAACTTCAAAGCAAATCAAGCAGAAATCTTACCCTTTCTATTATTATTATCATCACTCTTTCAATCATTTTTATAACTGCTAAATCCTATTAGGGTTGTAGGGTGACTGAAGCCTATCTCAGCTGTCACTGGGTACCCTGAACACACACACACACACACACACACACACACACACGCGCACAGTTTACAATCACTATCTGAGTTACCACATGTGAGTTACGACTACCCATGCTTATGACCAGGTTTAGCAGATGCCTATTATGAGTTTACTGTATATGTTCGGCAACGCAGCACCCCAGCATCTCACACTCACATCATTCTACCACTACAATCAGTGACTAGATACAATTTTACATTCATTTACTGTACACCATTATAATGGCCCCCAAGAGGAAGTCCGATTCATCAGATGGCAATTCTATCAAGAAAGCAAGGAAGACACTGTCGTTGGAGACGAAGATGAAAGTGATAAAGTAGTATGAAGGACGAAAAAAATTAATTCCATCGCTCAAGATCTCCATCTCTCCCATTCCACGGTTTCTACAATTTTGAAGGACAAGGACTGCATTAAGTAAGCAGTGAAAGCAGCAGCCCCAATAAGGTCAACTATCATCACAACACAGCGTGATGGACCAATTGCAGTGATGAAAAAGTTGCTATACACATGGCTGGAAGATAATAGGCAAATAAATGTAAACGTGATGGTTCGAGTAGTGCAAAGTAAGGCAGTGCAAAGTTTATTTCACATGTTGAAAGAACATGCAGGTGAAGAATATGCTTCGCATGAATTCACAATGAGTGCTGGGTGGTCTGGTCGCTTTCGAGAGCATTACCAGGTTCACCACGTGTTGTCGAAAGGTGAGGCTGCTAGCAGTGATGCGCCTGCAGCTAAGGCATTTGTGAAAGAGTTTGATAAATTAATTTAGGATGTAAGATATTTGCCAGAACAAAATTTTAATGTAAATGAAACAACTTTGTTAAAAAAAAAAAAAAAAAGGCAAAAGGAATGTACATTAGTAAAGAATTCTCAAGTGCACTTGGGCATAAGGCAATAAAAGAAAGATTGACGTAATTGTTTGGTGGTAACATTGCATTGCGCTTTCGGAAAACCAACGTGCACTGAAAATAATAAGCATGCCCTTCCTGTTTATTACCAAAGTAACTGAAAGTCATGGATGACACTGGCACTGTTTGAGGATTGGTTTCAAAACTGTTATGTTCCAGAAGTGTGTCAATATTGCAGTGATAAAGGCATTCCTTTCAATATTTTATTAATGCTTGGCAATGCACCTAGCCACCCTACTTATTTGGATGATCTTCATGCAAATGTAAAAGTTGTGTACCTGCCCCCTAATGCCACCCCCTAATCCAACCCATGGACCAGGGGTTGATTTCAACCTTCAAGGCACACTACTTGCGAATTTCTTTTGATCAGGCCATCAAAGCTATGGATGCAAACCCTGATTTTACTTTGCTTTAATATTGAAAGTCATACAACATCTATCATTGCATTAAGCATGTTGCCAAGACTTGGGATTTAGTAACAGAAAAATGTATGCACGGCATATAGAAACACTGCAACAAATGCTTCCTCTGAGACTGTGTTGGATTTGATGGTGAGGAGGAATTGAGCACTGTCCGAGGAATAATTGTTTGCTTGGCAACTCAGCTGGAGTTAGGATGTGACGAGGAAGAAATTGAAGAACTGATAACTGAAGAGCTTGATGAATTAACAAACGCTGAACTGTTAGCAAAAGAAGAAGAGAGAAAAGCTGAAGAGGAAAGAAGAGAGGCAGAAAAGTAAGTTGTCGACGTGCCTGAAAGAAAGTTTACTGTAACGCGCTTATCCGAAGCCATGTCCATGATGAACAATATGCTACAAAAACTGGAAGGCATGGATCCAAATGTTGAATGGTTTGCCCGGATAGAGAAAGTGATGCAAGAAACAATGGGGCCGTACAAAGAGATCTATGAAGAGAACAAAAAGCGAAAGATCCAAACTGATTTGAGCATGTTTATAAAGAGAACCGTTACCCTGAGTGTGGAAACAGCCAAGCCTGCCTCATCCAGCATCGATGCCACCCCCTCTCCTGCATCACCCAGTGTCAATACCATCCCTTCTTGACGGGAATCCCCTCCTCCTCCCTCGCCAGACCTCCTGTCTGATCTTTCTCTCAACCGTACACATGAAGAAAGTGTAGATGAACAACCAAGCACCAGTGAACTTAAATTTTTTTTTTGTTTTCTTTGTTTTTACAGGCATTATTTTGTATTTTGTATTTTGCATTTTTGTAGTGAATTTGTATTTTTGGTCACGAATAAAAGTACTCTATAATAAGTATTTTCTTTCTTTAACCTAGCAGATCATATTAACAACTAAGCAACTAAAAACAATGCTGGATACAAAGATAAATGTACTGTATCTATATCTCACATTTTAAATGGATTAAAATGGATGAGAAAGATAGATCTTAAAATACTTAGAGTGCATTTAGAGTATTTTAGAGTATATATTTAGAGTGCATATAACAATTGAAGAGTTAAAAAAAAATTAGGAGACTACAATTTAAAAACCTTAAAAAGTGTATATATATATATATATATATATATATATATATATATATATATATATATATACACACAGTGGTACCACTGTAGGAGGCCTTAAAAGGTATACTTCTATAATTTTAAAGGGTTTAGGGGGTAGTATTGGGGGCCTTGGAATGAATCAGGCCTTTTACATGTAAAATGCTACTCAACTTACGAAAAAAATCAGGTTACAAAACCACTTCTGGTTAGTTAACCATTAGTGATTGAATTTGGCACATCCAGTGAGCCTAATGTGCATGTTTTTGGGCTGAGAGTGGAAACCGGAGTACCTGGAGGAAGCACACACAGGCATGAAGAGAACATTCAAGCCTGAGACTCGAGCTGAGAACCTTCTTGCTGTGATGAGGACATGTTAGCCGTTTTCCTAATAAAGTTAGTGTTTACCTAAACCTTTAAACTTACCAAAAGGTTTATTTCACACTTTACACCTCACACGTCTGATTTTTCTATATTACTAATACAGAATCATCACATTTTATCATATCACATATCACATCATATCGTCACAACAATCATGACAGCAGAAGCTTACTGTGCTACAGTTTTATATATATTTGAAAATCAAATCTTGAAACATTTTCCAGTTTGTGAACATTTTACTAGTTCTTCTCGATAGGAAGGTAAAATCCTGCATGTAAAAACATGTCACACTATGCTGGTGTGAATTTTCCTAAAGTATAACACTTCACCTCGGACTGGAAGGCCAGTGGGAGGAATATGTATCTAATTTTCTGTCACTTATATTACACATGTATATCTGTGATCGGCAATGCAATGTTAAATAGTCCTCATCTTAATCTTGAATTAAAAAGTAACTATTAGTTGACAAGACTTGTTGTCACAGAAAACTCTACACCTTAAATTACACAATTGTTTTTGAACTTTTAAAATGGGCCACTATGCATCTGTTCCATGAACTGCCTTCCTGTCTGTTTTGTACCATCTGTCTGAATCTGAGCAGAAACTATATGTTTATTCATGACAGGATTCATTCTCATTTATTTATTTATTTTTTTTATTGGATTTATTTATTCATTTATTAATTTACTTTTACCTGCCGTCACACCATATAATAAACATCAGTGACCTAATTTTAATGGTGGAGAAGCATGTCCAGATGTGCCTAATTTGATGGATGATGTTGGATTCTTTGGATACCTAGTATAGAGATGAAATTATAGAAATTGAGCAACTGTCCAAATACTTATGGACACAACTAAACATAGCTCAAAAGAGATGGACCGACAGATGAATTTATTTATTTGCCTTCATTCATCAAGATACATACAAATTGACGATACTTTCAAACAAGATAAGAAAAAGATAAAAGGTGAGAGAGCAGAAAAAAAGAGCAGTACAGAGACAAGTTGGACTCTTGAAAATGCGTCAGAGATGCAAACGTGTGTCTCAGATGCAAAAATTCTCACCATCCGAAGTAGAGAGAATGGCATCTCGAATGCCTTAATTTTAATTTTGATTTCAACTTTATAAGATCCCCCAGTGCAGCTAACTGGGTTATCAAAGGCTGGCCATGTCTCTCACTGTCTGTGGTGTGAGGCATGTAAAAGAACCATTGCTGACTTTCGACAAGAGTAGGCTGCAAAGCCGTCAGTTTGTTTCCGCCCTGCGATGGCCTGGCGAGCTATCCAGGGTGTACTCTGCCCTCGCCCTGAGTTGGCTGGGATGGGCACCAGCCTCCCCGCGACCCTAATTAGGATGAAGTGGTTACAGAAAATGAACTGAACTTTATAAGATGGTGACATTCCATGGACCAAGAGTCAGTGTCAGTCACCAAGGATCGACCCAACACAACCCATGCTTTTGGTTGCCACACAACTCACACTGCACCTAACCCCTATAGCCCCTCCCACAGGTGGTGGGCCCATGGAAGGGCAGACCCATGTCTCCTTTTTGGGCTGGGCCCCGCTGGGCTCAATGGGCAGAAGCCTGAACACCAGGCTCTCACCTTCAAGCCTCACCCCAGGCCTCACTCCAGAGGGAGACTGGTGACATGCGTCTGGGCAAGGCAAACTGTGTCTTTGTTTTTTCGTCTGTACCTTCACCTAGGACCTGTTTGCCTTGGGTGACCCTACAAAAGCCATAATGCCCCCAACAACATAGTTCCTGGATTATTAGGACATGCAAACCCCTCCATCATGATGAGGTGGCGATTCAATAAGGGGTACAAAGGGTGTGTTCCAATTAATGTGGAATCAAACTCAGCCTACCCTGGAAAGTCTATGCAGGGGTATTGGAGAGGAGAATCCGACTGATAGTTGAACCTCGGATTCAAGAGGAACAATGTGGGTTTCATCCTGCCCATGGCACTCTTGACCAACTCTATACATGCTACAGGATCCTGGAGGGGTGTGGGAGTTTGCCCAATCTGTCTACATGTGTTTTTTGTGGATTTAGAGAAGGCTTTCAACCATGTCCCTCAGGTTGTCTTGTAGAGCGTGCTTTGGGAGTAAGGTGTTCTGGACATGTTGCTACGGGCCATTCGGTTGCCAACGGCTGTATCACTGGAGCCAGAGTTTGGTCCGTATTGGAAACAACAGGTCGAATTCGTTTCTGATGAGGGTTGGTGTCTGCCAAGGCTGTCCTTTTCCACAGAATCTATTCATAATTTTTATGGACAGAATTTCTAGGCGCAGCCGAGGGCATTGATGAGCTCTGGTTTGGTGGCCATTGAATCTTGTCTATGCTTTTTTTTCAGATGACGTTGTCCTTTTTAGCTTCATCAAGCCAGGATCTCCAGCTCTCATTGGAGCGATTCACATTCAAGTGCGAAGTGCCTGGGATGAGAATCAGCATTTCCAAGTTTGAGGCCATGGTTATCAGCATGAAAAGAGTGGAATGCACCCTCTGGGTCAGGACTGAGGTCCTGCCCCAAGTGGAGGAGTTTATGTTTCTTGAGGTCTTGTTCATGAGAAGGATCGACCGGCGAATCACTACAGCCTCTGCTGTAAAAAGGAGCCTGTACTAGTTCGTTGTGGTGAAGAGGGAGCTGAGCTGCAAGGAAAAGCTCTCAATTTACCAGTTGATCTATGTTCCAACACTCACCTATGGTCATGAGCTTTGGGTAATGACTGAAAGAACAAAATCGCGGATACAAGCGGCTGAAATGACTTTCCTTAGCTTGGTGGTGGAGCTCTCCCTTAGAGATAGGATGAGAAACTTAGCAATCCGGGGGGAGCTTGGAGTAGAACCACTGCTCCTCCGCATCGAGAGGAGCCAGTTGAGGTGGCTTGAGCATCTGGTTATAATGCCTCCCGCACGCCTCCCAGGAGTGGTGTTTCGGGTATGGCCAACCAAGAAAATTCCCCGGGGTCAACCTAGAACACACTGAAGAGATTATGTCTCTCGGCTGGTGTGGGAACACCTCGGTGTCCCCCCCGGAAGAGCTGGAGGAAGTGGCTGGGGAGAGGGACATCGGGACCTCATTGCTTAGACTGCTGCCCTCACGACCTGACCCCAAATGAAGTGGAAGAAGATGGCGATGAAGAAGATAAGGTGGTGCAGTGGTATAAGCACAGGTTAGAATGTCAGCCTCACAGATAGAAGGTCCTGGGTTCGAGTTGTGGGCTCAATCATCTCAGTGTGGAGTCTGAATGCTTGTGTGGGTTTTATCCAGGTATTCGAGTTTCCAAAGAAATGCACATTCGACTAATCTGCTGTCCCAAATTTCCACTGGGTGGGGATGTGAGTGTGAATGGTTGTACTGTACATGTTGCCCTGTGATGGTCTGGTGAGCTGTTCAGGGTGGGTCCTGTCTTCACCCAGTGTTGTCTGAGATAGGCTCCATCCTCCCTGTGGCACTAGTAGTAGGGTTATGTGCTTCAGAGTGATTGAGAGCAAGGGAGTAAGTTTATTTGTAAAACTATTTGCCAAACGGTATGAGGATTGAGAGGCAGCCCCAGTCTTTAACAGCTAAATTATCAGAATGTGTAAAAACAGTTAGTTTTCCTTACAGATCAAGAGCCTCTGGAATAAGGGTTAATGAATTTTTTTCAAAAATTTACAGAAAGCTTACAATAAACCTCTAGGCATTTTTTATTATTTTAGTTTACAATAACAGTATAGTAGTACAGTAATTTACAGTAAAAAGGGACTATTTTTTAATAAATATATAACGATGGATAAAATACCTGAAAAACTAATAATATACAAAAAAGAGAGTAACATCATGTTTCCCATTACAGCAGAATAGCTAAAATCCAGCTCCCATTCACATCAGTAGTGGAAGAATATAAGACTAAGAATGTTTGTTATATGTGGTCCCCAGTCCAGTGTTGAAGTGATGGTGCCCACATATAACAAACATTACAACCAAGCCTTGCCAGACTATCGGCTTCCTCAGGCGCAACTTGAATATAGTATCAAGGAACATCAAGAAACAGGTCTTTGAAGCCCTGGTAAGACCACAAGTTGAATATGCCAGTACAGTATGGGATCCATATGAATCCAATGACATCTGGAAACTGGAGATGGTCCAACGAAGAGGAGCCCGGTACATCTACAACAATTACCACAGAGTGAGTACCATGCTTGACGATTTAAAATGGCAGCCCCTAGAAGAAGCCAAGCAAGACTCTATATGCTGTACAAAATAGACAGGGGCCTCGTCACAATCAACACCTGTGGTAGGCTACAGAAACCTTCCAGAACCAGCAGGAAGAGCAATAGAAAATCATACCAAGTCCAAGCTAGCCGCATAGAGTACAGGAAAAATTCCTTCTTCCGCAGGACTGTCCAAGATTGAAACCAGCTGCGAGCTGATATTGTAGGCGCCAATACCCTAGAGGTCTTCAAGTCAAAGCTGGCCAGACGAGCTGCCTAAAGTCCAAGCCTGTATTTAACTCACTGTAGATGGACCTGCACCTTGCGCACAACCCCCCCAAAACTGTCAGAGTCTTCAACAAGTTGTAGTTGGACGATGTATGGAAGGAGAAGAAGCAGTAGATGAAGCTGAGAGCCGATTGAGACACAAAGACATAGTGGGAACTGTAGCAGTGGCACCACAAGGACTAGGCATGTCCAAAAGCTGCTACTGGCAGAAAGCTAATGCAAATGAGAGAAGATGTATGATGCAGAAAGAAATACAAACAAAAGGGGAATCAAACCAACAATCCAAAGCAATGGAAATGGATAGTCAAGGAGCATGGACAAGATGGTAAACTGACCAATGAAAGCTCACATGGTCAGAAATCTGGAGGTACCCGGAGACACAAATGCGGTTTCTTCTCTGATCAGTGTATGATGTGCTACCAACATCTGCAAACTTGCACAGATGGAAATTGATAGAAACACCTGATTGCATCTTATGTGGGAAGAAAGCAACACTGGAGCATATACTGTTGTCATGTAAGGTCACTCTGTCACAAGGAAAGTACATTTGGTGCCACAGCTAGGTACTACGGGAGTTGGCAGATGTGATAGAGAAGAAATGTAGAAACAAGGGCAAAGAACCAAGGAAAAAAGTGTGTGCAGTAAAAACTGGGATACTAGATCAGGCGAGAGACTGGAAACTCACTGTAGAGCTGAATGAAAAATTAAAGTTTCCAGATGTAGTAACAACCAACCTAAGGCCAGACATAGTTGTATGAGCACAAGGAACAAAGCCTATCATTCTGATTGAGTTGACATTGCCATAGGAGTAGAGATGTAGTGAAGCACATGAGAGGAAAAGAACCAAGTATGAGCCTCTACTGGTAGAATACAGAGAAGCCAGACAACAAACAGTGTTATCCAGTAGATATAGGATGCAGAGGCTTCCCAACACAATCAGCATGGCCTTGATTCTCTCTTCTTGGGAATAAAAAGAAGAAACAGACTAACAGCAATATAGAGAATGGCCCAGGCAGAATTAAAAATCATCTTGCTGGGTATGGATGAAGAGTGATGCAAGTAGCTGGAGACCCACCAACGATGCAGAATGATTGATCATCATGATTGAAACACACAATGATGGATGGCCTTGGCTGAGGAGGTCAGCGGTGCAGCAGCAATAACATCAGCTATATTCAACCAACTAGTTTAACGTTGTCAGAATATTTAGAGAACACTTTATGCAACCAAATAAATTATGAGCTTTAGCTGGGACATTTTGTTACTTCACAGATTTTCTTTGTGAGATATTACTCAATGTTTATGAAGCAGTGAAGTAATAAGAAGTATAATAGCCAAACACTTTATACAATTTCCCTTAGGTCTGAAATGTTTAGTCATAGAAACATGAATAACATATATGGTAACTCAAGCGATGGCCTGGTGAGCTGTCCAGTGTGTGCTCTGCCTTCGCATTTAGTCAGGTGAGATGGTTACAAGTCGCATGGAGACTTCTTATGAGCAAGGTGATTACTGTATATATTTCAGTTATTGGTTTAACTAGGACAAGGTAAAGAGTTAAGGATGATGAAATGTCACATGACTGTTAACATGTAAAGCAATGATCCAAAACCTATATACAGTTGCAATAGATTGGTTTCTTTTTTTTTTTTTAGTTTTTCACTCATTGAGAATTGGTGAAGGGGTGAGTTGTGGAACTGGAAAGAAGCTTTTCAAATTTGGAGGTGATCCACCATCAATTTAAATCACACACCTCATATCTTCCCACATTGTTCTCAAGACATGAGTTGGCACTAAAAAAAAACAAAGTGTCGAGACTGGAAAGTTGGATGCTTGGAAGTGTGTCAAAGATGCAAATGTGTTCCAGAAATACAAATGATCTCACCTTCTGAACTAGAAAAGAGGGCTTAAGGAATTGTATATGCATTAAAAAAATAAATAAAAACATGCTAGTATATATGGTGACCTTTTGAAAAATATACATTTTTGAATGTTGGTTACAGGAAGTGTGATGAATGGGAATTCTACCATTTCACATTAGACTGGTGGGGCAGAGAGCTATTCGTCAGCTCTCTCTTTTTTTTTAAAATCTGTGATACAAGAGCAAGCAGAGAATATTTCGTAATTATGTTTATATAGATATTCCAGAAATGTATCATTTTAGTTTATTTCATTCATGTGTACAACCAAGACAAGTTCAGTCACAAATAGCTGATGGAATATTGTGGGGAAAAATAATAATTTTCCTGTATAAACAGTCCTCAGAAACTTTACAGAATAATTCTTCAGCTTAAAATATTACAATTTAAAGGGGTTTTCCCCGAATAATCAAATAATTGTACATTTTTAAAATAATGTAAAATCAAATTTTCTATACATTAATTTTTACTTTACAGATACATTTAATTTAATGCTGCACTCTTGTTTATGTAAATATATAAATATTTATTAGACTGCTTAGACCTGTTTAAACCATAACTGTTAGATTGCGTCACAGTGTGTCACAGCTTCAGAATCCAACTGATCTTCATGTAACAAGTATAAGGATTATTGTTTTTTTTTGTTTGTTTTTTTTACTTTTTGCATATTTTTACATGAGAGTGCACTACATGTATAAACTGAGAACTTTGTTGCTAGGAGACTGGTATAAAGATGAAGACACCTCAAATTGCAAATGTGTGCAACTGGTGAACAAACCAACCAACCAAACTCCACACAGAAACACCTGAGTTGGGAATCAAACTCAGGACCTTCTTGCTGTGAGGCAGATGTGGTAACCCCTACATCACCATGCCCGCACCAACTGAACAACCTTCTTCTTTTTCTTTCGGCTGTTCCCTTCAGGGGTCGCCACAGCAAATGATCTGCCTCCATCTCTCCCTATCCTCTGCATCTTCTACTCTTACTCCAACGACATTCATGTCCGCCTTCACCACATCCATAAATCTTCTCTTAGGTCTTCCTCTGGGCCTTCTGCCTGGTAGTTCCATCCTCAGCATCCTACTACCAATATACTCACTATCCCTCCTCTGTACATGTCCAAACCATCTCAATCTAGCTTCTATGACTTTGTCTCCAAAACATCTAACATGTGCTGTCCCTCTGATGTACTCGTTTCTGATCCTATCCATCCTCGTTACTCCCAAAGAGAACCTCAACATTTTCATCTCTGCTACCTCCAACTCTGACTCCTGTCTTTTCCCCAGGGCCACTGTCTCTAAACCATACAACATCGCTGGCCTCATCACCGTCTTGTACACTTTTCCCTTCATTCTTGCCGATACTCTCCTATCACACATCACACTGGACTCTTTTCTCCATCCATTCCAACCTGCCTGCACGCGCTTCTTCACCTCTTTTCCACACTCTCCATTGCTCTGGATTGTTGAGCCTAAGTACTTAAAATCCTCCACCTTCCTTATCTCTGCTCCCTGTAACCTCTCCGTTCCTCTTGGGTCCTTGTCGTTCACACACATGTATTCTGTCTTACTGAGACTAACCTTCATTCCCCTCCTTTCCAGAGCATACCTCCACCTCTCTAGATTTTCCTCCACTTCTTCTCTGCTCTCACTACAGAGCATGATGTCATCTGCAAACATCATAGTCCATGGAGATTCTTGTCTCACCTCGTCTGTCAGCCTGTCCATCACCATAGCAAACAAGAAGGGGCTGAGAGCTGACCCTTGATGCAGTCCCACCTCCACCTTGAACTCTTCTGTCACACCGACAGCACACCTCACCACTGTCTGACATCTCTCAAACATGTCCACCACCACTCAAACATACTTCTCTGCCACTCCAGACGTCCTCATACAATACCACAGTTCTTCTCTCGGCACCCTGTCATATGCTTTCTCCAGATCCACAAAGGCACAATGCAGCTCCTTCTGACCTTCTCTGTACTTCTCTATTAACATCCTCAAAGCAAACACTGCATCTGTGGTGCTCTTTCTTGGCATGAAACCAAACTGTTGTTCACAAATGCTGACCTCTGCCCTTAGTCTAGCTTCCACTATTCTTTCCCATAACTTCACCGTATGGCTCATCAACTTTATCCCTCTGTAGTTGCCACAACTCGATACATCTCCCTTGTTCTTAAAAATGGGCACCAGCACACTTCTCCTCCATTCCTCCAGCATCTGCTCACTTTCTAAGACCTTGTTGAATATTCTTGTCAGAAAATCTACTGCTACCTCCCCTAGACACTTCCATACCTCAACTGGTATGTCATCAGGGCCAACCGCCTTTCCACTCTTCATCCTCTTCAATGCCCTCCTCACTTCTCCCTTACTAATCTTTGCTACTTCCTGGTCCTCAACGGTCACCACTCCTACTCTTTTTTCTCTCTCATTTTCTTCATTCATCAGCTCTTCAAAGTACTCTTTCCATCTTCCCAGCACACGTCTGTCGTCAGTCAATACATTTCCCTCTCTGTCCTTTATCACTCTAACTTGCTGCACGTCTTTCCCATCTCTATTTCTCTGCTGTGCTAACCTGTATAAATCATTTTCTCCCTCCTTACTGTCCAACCTATCATACAAGTCATCATCCGCCCTCTGTTTGGCCTTTGACACCGCTAACTTCGCCTTACACTGTGTCTCCCTGTACTCCTGTTTACTCTCTTCAGTCCTCTCTGTGTCCCACTTCTTCTTAGCTAACCTCTTCTTTTGTACAGACTCCTGCACTTCCTCATTCCACCACCAAGTTTCCTTTTCTACTTTCCTTCCAGAGGACACACCAAGTACTCTCCTACCGGTCTCCCTGATCACATTGGCTGTAGTTGTCCAGTCATCTGGAAGCACTTCCTGACTACCCAAAGCCTGTTTCAACTCCTCTTTGAAGACAACACGACACTCTTCCTTTTTCAGCTTCCACCAATGTCTCCATTTCACCCTATCCTCTGCATCTTCTTCTCATGCCAACTAACTTCATGTTCTTCACCACATTGATACATTTTCTCTTTGGTCTTCCTCTAGGCCTTCTGCCTGGTAGTTCCAACCTCAGCATCCTACTACCGATATATTCACTATCCCTTTTCTGTACATGTCCAAACCATCTCAATCTAGCCTTTCTGACTTTGTCTCCAAAACATGTGCTGTCCCTCTGATGTACTCATTCCTGATCATATCCATCCACGATACTTCCAAAGAGAACCTCAACATTTTCATCTCTGCTTCCTCCAGCTCTGCTTCATGTCTCTTCCTCAGCATCACTCTTTCTACACCAGACAATATCGCTGGCCTCATCAATGTCTTGTATACTTTTCCTTTCATTCTTGCTGATACCTTTCTATCACACACCACACCGGATACTTTTCTCCAACCATTCCAACCTGCCTGCACACGCTTCTTCACCTCTTTTCCACATTCGCCATTGCTCTGGACTGCTGAGCCTAAGTACTCAAAGTCCTCCAAATTCTTTATCTGTACTCCCTTGAACCTCACCGTTCTTCTTGGGTTCTTCTCGTTCTCTCACACACACACACACACACACACACACACTCACACACACACACACACACACCCACACACACATATTCTGTCTTACTCAGGCTAACCTTCATTCCTCTCCTTTCCAGGGCATACCTCCACCGCTCCAGATTTTCCTCCACTTGTTCTCTGCTTTCACTACAGATCACAATTCCATCTGCAAACATCATAGTCCATGGAGATTTTTGTTTAACCTTGTCTGTCAGCCTGTCCATCACCATAGCAAACAAGAAGGGGCTCAAAGCTGACCCTTGATGCAGTCCCACCTCCACCTTAAATTCTTTGGTCACATCGACAACATACCTCACCACTGTCTTACATCTCTCATACATGTTCTGCACCACTCTAACATACTTTTCATACTCATATGGCCCATCAACTTTATCCCGCTGTAGTTGCCACAACTCTTCACGTCTCCCTTGTTCTTAAAAATGGGCACCAGCACACCCCTCCTGCATTCCTCCGGCATTCTCTCAGTCTCTAAGACCTTGTTGAATATTCTTGTCAAAAAGTCTACTGCTACCTCTCCTATACACTTCTCTACATCCACAGATATGTCATCAGGACCAACTGCCTTTCCACTCTTCATCCTCTTCAATGCCCTCCTCACTTCACCCTTACTAATCTTTGCTACTTCCTGGTCCTCAACGGTCATCTCTGCATGTCCTTCGCATCTCTATTTCTCTGCTGTGCCAACCTGTATGAATCATTTTCTCCCTCCTCACCATCCAATCTAGCATACAAGTCATCATATGCCCTCTGTTTGGCCTTTGACACCGCTACCTTCACCTTACACTGTGTCTCCCTGTACTCCTGTTTACTCTCTTCAGTCCTCTCAATGTCCCACTTCCTCTGAGCTTACCTCTTCCTTTGTTCACACTCCAGCATTCCTCATTCCACCACCAAGTCTTCTTACCGACTCTCCTTCCAGAGGACACACCAAGTACTCTCCTACCTGTCTCCCTGATCATATTAGCTGTAGTTGTCCAGTCTTCTGGAAGCACTTCCCGAACACCTTAAGCCTGTTTCAACTTCTCCTTGAAAACAACACGACACTCTTCCGTTTTCAACTTCCTTCACTTTGTCTTCTGCTCTGCCTTTGACTTCTTCCCTTTCCTCACCATAAGCGTCATCCTGCACACCACCATCCTATACTGTCTGGCAACACTCTCACCCACTACTATTTTGCAGTCACTGACTTCATTCAAATTACGTCGTCTACACAAGATGTAGTCTAGCTGAGTGCTCCTACCTCGGCTTTTATAAGTCACCCATCCTTTTCACAAAATCTATCAACATCTGTCCTACTGTGTTCCTGTCCTGGATACCAAACCTGCCCATCAATTCCTCGTTCCCTCCATTCCCTGCACCAACATGTCCAATGAAGTCTGAAATATCCATTGAAGTCTGACATGACTTTGTTCTAGTTAACACATGTACAATAATTTCAATTATTTATGTGGCACTTAAAGTACATTTATAACATTTAGCAGATTTTGCAAGAAATTGGTATGATGCTCAGTGGCACTGCAAAGAAAACAGCACTGACCTGGCTACCTTCAGTAACAAAGAGGAACAAGGTGAAATTGTCAGCATTTTTGGTCACCATTACCATAATATTTGGATTGGGTTGGAAAGAGAAAATGAAGAAAATGAGCAGGCAGCATGGAAGTGGTCTGATGGAGCACCATATACTTTCTCGACATGGCATTCTTGTTTTCCACAACATGGTCATACTTCATATAATTGGAGAACTGGAAAAACCCACTATCATGAGTATAACTGTGCTTATTTGCACAATCGGGGCTGGATAAATGCCATATGTTCAAGTGGTCTTTATTTCTACTGTTACAGACACTTGATTTTGGTGAATGAATGTAAGACTGGGGATGAGGCTCTTCAGTACTGCAACACTAAGTACACCTGCTTGACGTCTCTGTCTGATATCACACGAGTCCTTCAGGCAGTAAAGGAGATTGTACTGACCAACACAGAGAGTGTGTGGACCGGCCTGTGCTTCATGGATGGAAGATGGTTCTGGCTGAGTGGAGGGACAAAAGAGAACCAGGATTCCCTGCCATCATGTTCACTTCGGCTTTATCACTGCGGCGCATTTAACAACCAAACTGACATCTGGGAGAACTGAGACTGCAACAAGAAGCTGAATTTCCTCTGCTACTGGAAGAGAGTCATACATTTATCCAAAATATTATTCTAAACATTTAAATTATGAGTCTGGTTGGTTTATTCTCATAAATTTAACCTTATATTCAAATGCTGATGTGTTTTTAATGTTAAAGGTGCATGCATTACATGTAAGTAAGTCTGTATGTATCTGTGCTCTCTCTCTCTCTCTCTCTCTCTCTCTCTCTCTCTCTCTCTCTATCTATCTCTCTCTCTCTCTCTCTCTCTCTCTCTATATATATATATATATATATATATATATATATATATATATATATATACACGTATAAATTGATTTACTGATGAAACATGTTTTTGTTTATTGATGCAGCACTGTATTCTGTCTCTGAACAGCAAAAGAAACGATCTCCTACAGGAAGATTACATGCATGAGTCAATAAACTGAATTTATTAATTAAGATGGATCATATGCTTGGATTTAATTCTTCAGAGATAATTAACATTGAATCAAAATGCTCAGATTAGAAATATAAAAGGAGTTTTGGGTTTTAAAATATATTTTAATAACAATGTGTGTGTGTGTGTGTGTGTGTGTGTGTGTGTGTGTGTGTGTGTGTGTGTGTGTGTGTGTAGATTGCTTGGTACATTGAATATTATCATAGAAACAATTAATAGAAATATAAACAAAATTAGCAAATGATGCTAATATTATTTTTTTCCCTTTAAATTTTCATATAGCATGATATAATTACTTAATTTCTACTGTTCTTTATTTATTGATCTGGATATTATCAGATGTCTTGTATTTGTTGTTTGGATCATTACACGATCAAGAAGATTAATGTTCATGAATATCCAGAAATGAAAAAAGAAGCACTTGTATTTTGTACTCCTGGCCTGACACTCAAGTTAAAATCACTGGGTGTCTCTCAGTGTGTATGAGGGAGGTGTGGTGTGTATGCCTTTACAGATGAAAACAGAGCAAATCAAAACACGAACACACAAGTTTACTTTAACTGTTTAAAACTGATTTGTGCTTGATAAAGTCAGATTTCTTCCTTTTATTAACTTCAAAGCAGCTCTGATGGATATTATTACTTACATTTGTGTCGACATGTAACACCTGCAACTGTAACCTTTAACCCAAACACATTAATAAATATTTAAATAAATTATTTTGAATTGCTTTTGAAATATTTTACACTACAATCACTATTACTAATTACTTGGTGCACTACAGTACATTTCATGATTCTGGAGCAACACCTTCTGGTTGCTTTGATCTCACAGTACACTGCTATCTGGGCACACCTCCATCAATAACAAATGATTTGTATAATTTCCTTTTACATGTTTATCCAGAGTTACTTAATTTATCATTTTTATACCTCTGAGCAATTAGTGTTAAGGGCCTCACACAGGAGCCCAACAGGGCAGTGGTGGCTTTGTGGTTAAGATAATGGGCTACTGATCTGAAAGTCAGCATATTTTACATAATTTTGCAAATGCTCTTATCAAGCACAACTTACAGTTATATTTTTATAGGTAATTGAGGGTTAAATGCTTTGCTCAAGGGTCAAACAATGGTGCCAAATGCTTAATTAAATTCAGTTTTATTTGCGTAGCGCTTTTTACAAGTTTAGACATTGGTATGACTGACTATGGAAGCATAACTCAAAGAATGTGAAGCTGATGGAAGACAGACACGAGGGCACCCTATGATGTTGACCAATCAGCCAGCCCACTGTCAAATACACTTGGATGGGTTGGTGCCAAATGCTGTAAATGTAATGTGGCGTGTGGTTTTTTTTTTTTTTTTTTTTGTGAGTTTCACACTAAGGCAAGCTTTTGAACACACTCCGACTCCTGTTTTCACTCTTAGAACTCTGTACTTGCATTTCATTCTGCAAACCATTCCATTGAATTAATGAATCCGATATTGAAAACAATACCATGCCATCTGTATTGTTTATTTTGATCTTAATGTATGTCAGGCACATCCTTGTCTGTCAGCCAAGTTGCTGGAGGTGAAATACAGAGGTCATCGGAGATGATATCATCTTTGTTGTTTATTTGTTTGTTTTCCTCGGGCCAAATTTGATTTGACTTTCAGTTTCATAAGAGACTATACCTACACTTCATGGGTGGAAAACAGTTCTGGCAGATTGGAGAATCCCCAGAGACACTGATTTCATTAGTATCATGTCCTGCTTGAACCTCTTTGGGTGGATGTGTATTAAAGTAGTGTTTTTGTATTATGTTTCAGAAAATTAATTCTTAGAAATGTTCACAAAGTATGAGTGAAGTTTGTCACATCCAATCTTTTTCCTTTTGATTTAAATCTGAGAGCATGTTTTCGCTCGTCCCTGTGTGTCCCCATTGTGTTTGCATGTGTTTATATTGGTTTAGTATAAGATGTGAAATCTGGGACTGAGTTTGTGAGATAAGAGGAATGAGTGACAGCACTCAGATCTTTCAGAGTAGAGATGATGAGATTCGTGTTGATTTTCTTTCTGGCAGGCGGTTGTGGTTTGAGTGAAGGTATGATTAGATAATACCTTTCACTTTTTATTTTTAAAAATCATTGTTTATTGAAGTTTTACATGTCGAAATAAATACAGAAAAAAACAACCAATCCACAAAACCACACAGAAAAAGATACAATAATATTAGTAAAGGGACAAATACAACAAATCCAACAGTTATTAAACATTCAGTAAGAAAACAAAAGAATAGAGTAGGCCTGAACAAAATAAAACAAAATCAGTCAGCTGTAAACTTGGTTCATGATAATAGGAACCGAATGGCTCCCTCATCCAAATTTAAACACAGAGGTGGCTAACCAAACAGATTCTTTCAAGCAGGAGTGAATGGAATATTATATTTTTTTCTGCAAACTGAAAAAAGGTCTCCAAACCTTGCAAAAAAATTATTAGAATAATCCTTTTAATTTTATTTTTATTTATTTTATACAATTTGAGAAAATTGTTTGTTCATTCATTCAGTTTCTGTAACCCCTTAATCCTAATTAGGGTCGCAAGGAGGCTGGCGCCCATCCCAGCCAACTCCAGGCGCGGGCAAAGTACCCCCTGGACAGCTTGCAAGGCCATTGCAGGGCAGAAACACGCTGGCAGCTTTGCAGATACTCTTGTTGAACATCAGCAATTGTTCTTTTACATGAACCTCACACCATAGACAGTGAGAGACATGGTCGGCCTTTGATAACCCAGTTAGCTGCACTGGGGGTGTTTTCATGTAGTGTATACTTAATGCCTGAATGATTTTAAAAACATGGCATTACCCATCATGCTTTTACTCTGATCATGTGAAGTGTGTAGCGCTCACCTGTTCTGCCTCTTCACACTTAAAACATGTCAAAATGAACTTACAATCTTAATTTAGTTTGTTTTTTCCTGATCCCATACAGTATACATTAAAATAATTATTCCTCCTCATTTTCAGTCTTTCGGCTATTTCCCTTTCTCGGGAGTCACCACAGCAAATCATCTGATTCGCACGTTTGATTTGGCAGAGGTTTTTACATCAGATGCCCTTCCTGTCACAACCCTTTAGCAAGGGACAGAAACACACTGACGTGTTTCTTTACAAAAGTCAGCAATGGTTCTTTTACATGAACCTCTCACCATAGACAGTGAGAGACATGGCCCGCCTTTGATAACCCAGTTAGCTGCACTGGGGGGGACAGTGACAACCTTGTGGGGACTCAAACCCCCAACCTCAGGATCAGTGATCCTGCACCGTGTCCACTAGACCACCACTGTCTGTAATGCTAATTAAATTTTACTTATTAAGAAATAGGGAACCGATTGAATTGCAGTTTTTCTGTGTAGATTACTGAGTATTATTGAATTAACTCTTTACTATCCAACTGGTAATGTCGCCAGGATCTTATGCCATTCTCTCTCCCTCGGAAGTCGAGAACTTTTGCATCTCAGGCAGACGTTTGCATCTCTGACACACTTGCAAGAGTTCAACTTGCCTCTATACACTTTGTTTTTCTTGCTCACTCACCTTTTATTGATACTGTGGGAAGAGTGATTGTGTGCTCCTGGGTGAAAACTAAATCCCTGAGTGTGAGATATATTTTCATGGTATTTTCACAGAATAATACACATTTCTTAATCTTTATAAAGAATGTCTTCATTTATTTATGTGTTGAAGTTGAAGGTTACAGTTGAACCTGTTATTTGAAGACACAAAGGTAAGTAATAATATCCATCAGTGCTACACTTTTAGAGTGGCATTATGGCGTAGTGGTTAGCACGTCCACCTCACAGGAAGAATGTCTTGGGTTCAATTCCCAGTTCAAGTGTTTCGGTGTGGAGTTTGCATGCCCTCTCCGTTGCTTGTGAGTACAATCCAAAAACATGCACAGTAGGTAAATAGGCTGTTCCAAATCACCACCATCCTATGCTGTTTGGCAAAACTCTCACCCACTACTACTTTGCAGTCACTGATTTCCTTCAAATTACATCGCCTACACAAGATGTAGTCTACCTGTTTTGCTCCTACCTCCGCTTTCATAAGTCACCCTCTGCTCCTGTCTCTTCTGGATGAAAGTATTCACCACAGCCATTTCCATCCTTTTTGCAAAATCTATCAACATCTGTCCTTCTGCATTCCTGTCCTAGATACCAAACCTGCCCATCACTTCCTCGTCCCCTCTGTTTCCTGCACTGACATGTCCGTTGAAGTCTGCACCGATGACCACTCTTTCACCTCTGGGGGTATTCTGCATCACTTCATCTAAGTCACTCCAGAATCTCTTCTTCTCTTCTAGCTCATATCCTTCCTGTAGGGCATAAGCACTAACAACATTCAACATCACGCCTTCAATTTCTAACTTGAGACTCATCACTCTGTCTGACACTCTTTTCACTTCTAGAACATTCCTGACAAACTCCTCCTTCAAGATGACTCCTACTCCATTTCTCTTCCCAGCCACACCATGATCAAACAGTTTAAACCCTGCTCCTAAGCTTCTAGCCTCGCTACCTTTCCACCTGGTCTCCTGAACACACAGTATGTCCACCTTCCTCCTCTGCATCATGTCAGCCAGCTCTCTACCTTTTCCTGTCATAGTTCCAACATTCAAAGTCCCTACTCTTAGTCCTACACTTATGACTTTCCTATTCTCTCTCTCTGCATATAGACACACCTCCTGCCTCTCCTTCTTCCACCTCTCCTTCTTCGACCAAGAGTAGTCCAATTTCCACCAGCACCCTGTTGGTTGACGGCACTGATGGCAGTCGTTGTTAACCCGGGCTTTGACCGATCCGGTATGAAATTACTATTGACGGTTCGCATTGTGTATTTTGGCAAAAGTTTTACGCCGGATGCCCTTCCTGTCGCAACCCTCTGCAATTATCTGGGCTTGGGACCGGCGTGAGGATGGACACTTGCTTCCAAGTAGAGGCTGCCTGGATGATCTAAACCTAACCACAGACACCCATGTACAGGCAAGATGGATACTGAAAGCTCTCAAGGAGACAACAGTGTAGGCCAGAATGACATTCAAGCCCAAAAAGTCAAGATCCTTGATCATTAAAAAGGGTAAAGTGACTGAGCGATGTCACTGAAAATGACCATCAACAAGCACCTCTGGAAATGTCTAGGAGTACCACCGAGCTTTACCTCAATCGGACTCTACAGCAGAACAGCTAAGCTCCAGCTCCCATTCACATCAGTAGTGGAGGAATATATGGCTGGGAAAGCACAACTAATCATGACTTTGAAAGATTCCAAAGATGAAAGGTGCACTATGCAAGTGGTCAGCAAGCAAAGCAGTAGATGAAGCTCAGAGCCAATTGAGACACAAAGACATAGTGAGAACTGTAGCAGTGGCACTACAAAGACTAGGCATGTTCAAAAGGTGCTCCTGGCAGAAAGATGATGCAAATGAGAGAAGATGTATGTTGCAGCAAGAAATACGATCAAAAGGGGAATCAAACCAACAATCCAAAGCAGTGGAAATGGGTAGTCAAGAAGCTTGGATAAGATGGGAAACCGACCAATAAAAGCTCACATGGTCAGAAATCTGGAGGTATCCAGAGACACAACTGAGGTTTCTTCTCTGGTCAGTGTATGATGTGCTACCAACACCGGCAAACTTGCATAGATAGAAATTGATAGAAACAGCTGATTGCATCATATGTGGGAATAAAGCAACACTAGAGCATATACTGTTGTCATGTCAAGTCACTCTGTCACAAGGGAGGTACATTTGGTGCCACAACCAGGTACTACGGGAGTTACAGATGTGTCGGAAGCTCACATGAAAAGTAATAATTTACTAGGACCAATTGAAGACTCATGGACTGGAGACAGACAAACATACACAATTTCTTGCAGAATAAAAAAAATCACATCTTATATATTTTAGTTATTGGTTTAATTAGGACAAGGTAAACAGTGAAGGATGATGAAATGTCACATATGTGTTAATTTGTAAAGGAATGATCCAAAACCTATATACAGTTGCAATAGTTTGGTTTCTTTGTCTTAAAGTTTTTCACTCATTGACAATTGCTTAAACAGGTGACGAACAAATTTAAGTTTTCCCCTGGGTTGCCTGGGATCTCAGCATGAGGATGTTCTCACGATGTGTATCTAAACGTGTTTATATTATTTAATATTAATTCACTAAAATTACAAATTCAGTAGTTGAATAAACAAATGCACTTTAAATAATTTACTTATACTAATAATTTGCACAAAATGGCTATCTGATTGTCACCACACTGGTACAATTTACAATTGGACGAAAATACAAAATGTGTTTAATGTAATTTCACAATTGTAGAAAATGTGTAAGTACAAGTATTACAATTTCTGGATTATTGAGAAATTATTGAACCAATTTTCACCAAACTAAGCAAAGTGGTCATGGTCCAGACCCAGGAACTTATTAAATAATTATGAAAGCTTCTTGTCTTTTTGCAGGGCTATGCTAAATAATAAATCAATAAATATATATTAAAAAAATGCTCATCAAAATTGGTGGAGGGCTGAGGTGTGGTCCTGGAAAAAAGCTTTGCAAATTTGGAGGTGATCTAGCATCAAATTAAATCACACACCTCATATCTTCCCACATTGTTATCAAGACATGAGTGAGCACGAAAAAAACAAAGCGTGTCAACTGGAAAGTTGGAGGCTTGAAAGTGTGTCAAAGATGCAAATGTGTTTCAGAAATACAAATGATCTCACCTTCTGAAATAGAGAAGAGGGTTAAAGAATTGTATATGCCCTTTTTTTACTAAAAACATGCTAGTATATATGGTGACCTTTCAAATAATATACATTTTTGAATGTTGGCTACAGGAAGTATGATAAGTGACAATTCTGCCATTTCACACCAGACTGGATGAGCAGAGAGCAATTCGTCAACTCTTTTTTTTAATCTGTGATCCAAGATCCAGCAGAGAAGATTTCGTAATGATGTTTATATAGATAATCCAGAAAGCTCAGTATCATTTTAGTTTATTTCATTCATGTGTAGAAACAAGACATGGCATATATGGGGTCTGAAAACATAATTAGTTCAATGTGTTAAGTTCAATCACAAATATCTGATGGAATCTTTTGGTAAAAAGAATAAATTTCCTGTGTAAAGAGTCCTCAGAAACTTTACAGAATAAATCCTCATCTTAAAATAGTACAGATGCTCCCTTAAAATAGTACAGACGCTCCCTGTTTTATGTTTTTACGATTTTACGTAAGTCAAATTTTGAGTTGAGACTATGTAGTACGCTGACGTAATGACGCAATGACGTAATGACGCTGCGTCCATTGTTTACAAACGACAGACTGAACGTGCCCCTCCTTCTTCCCAGTTCAGTTATATATATATCAGTTATATAGCGTGTTACCCTTCTGTTAAGACGTCGTCTCTGTGATCTTTGTGTTTAAACTGTTTTGCGGACATTTGTAACCCTAAGCAAATATGGTTGGTCAGAAGCGTAAGCCTACTAGCATAGGTGCAAGTCTCATACACAGAGATGAATTAACTATCGACTCGGATCGGCGCAATCTACCATGCATACTCAGTTAAGAAAAGAGAGTTGTAAAATGAATGAAAACCTGAATCCAGAAAAGAAAGAGAACTCTGCTCTGCTGGTGATTCACATCAGTGCAGGCTGAGTACTAAACCAGTTCAACGGCACCCTTGCACACTTGAAAGACCGGAAGTCCGTATAACCCGCATTCAAGCACAGCAAGTAAACTACTTTCAGTATTGAGCGCCTCACATATTGTAAGCATTGGCTGTTTTAAGCTTCATGTAAAGTGAGTTGGCTCAACTTCATTTAATGTTACTCAGCTCAGATTCATGTAAAGTGATCATCCGTCAACCACTGGACCCTGCGGAACATGCTTTTCCGGAATAATGTACGGGAAATAAGTGTAATTGCACCCCCACTCCAGGAGTTGGCAGTGGTGCTCCAATTATCACGTGATGGTGAAGCTGTTTTTTGCAAGAGCAAATGATATGAAGTGCAGTAAACAAACAACCCCTCAAGAAACAATACGGAAAAATTTCTAACAGGAACGAAGAGAAAGGTGGAGACAGACAGAGATATTAAAACATAAATAAGTTGAATGAGCTTAAATAAATTAAATGAGTTTAAATAAGGTTGTATTTTTAAAAATGTAAGCACATTGGTGCACTTTAAATCTTTTCTGTTACAAATTAAAAAAACAATCTTAATTAAGTTTTTCTTTATTATAAGTTGAACTATATTTTTTCTTTTTTGTTTTTAATGTTAATAAATAAACAATGTTATGCAGAGATGTACTAATAACAATTTTATAGACAAATAATACGATTTATAGTCACTCGCGGGGCGGTGGGGGTTGGAGGGGGGGGCATGAAATATTTTTTCTTCCTTGAGGTAGGCCTCCGTCAGTCCCAAAGGACTATGGCTGCGCTCTGGCTGGTACCCCAGCTGGTGATACCCCCCAGTGCGCAGAGCCTGGGTAGGGAGTAATGAGGGACAGGCTGTTACCCAAGCAAGTCCCCCCCCTGTCTCGGCGCCACCGGAAGGATCCAATGGAAGGGCAAATGCCAATACGACTGGGTTCCAGTGCCGCTGCAGGAGAGAATCTACGGTCAATTTAGAACGGCCAATTAACCTACAGTGCACGTCTTTGGACTGCGGGAGGAAACCGGAGCACCCGGAGGAAACCCGCACAAGCACGGGGAGAACATGCAAACTCCACACAGAAACGCCCAGGCCGGGAATCGAACCCAGGCCTTCTTGCTGTGAGGCGGACGTGCTAACCACTACGCCTCTGTGTGTGTGTGTGTGTGTGTGTGTGTGTGTGTGTGTGTGTGTGTGTGTGTGTGTGTGTGTGTGTGTGTGTGTGTGTGTGTGTGTGTGTGTGTGTGTGTGTGTGTGTGTGTGTGTGTGTATATAACAAAAATAAAAGGACAGGACAAAGACTTTCTATTGAAACTCCATTTATCACTACAGATCTGTTTCGAGGGATGGTGAAACCATCCTCTCTCGTCAGGTGATTATAGAAGAAGTTTCTAGATTGTTTATAGATTCTTCTATAATCACCTGAAGAGAGAGGATGGTTTCACCACCCCTCGAAACAGATCTGTAGTGATAAATGGAGTTTCAATAGAAAGTCTTTGTCCTGTCCTTTTATCTTTGTGTATATATATATATATATATATATATATATTAGACTGCTTAGAACTGTTTAAACCATAACTGTTAGATTGTGTCACAGTGTGTCACAGTTTCAGAATTCAACTAATCTTCTTGTAACAAGTGAAGGGATTATTGTTGTTTTTTACTTTTGCATATTTTTACAGGACAGTGGACTGCATCTATAAACTGAGAACTTCGTTGCTAGGAGACTGGCATAAAGATGAAGACACCTCAAATTACTAATCTGAACAACTAGTGAACCAACCAACCAACCTCCACACAGAAACGCCTGAGCTGGGAATCTCCTTGCTGTGAGACATATGTGGTAACCCGTACACCACCATTCCTGAACCAACCAAAAAAAGAAACCAAACCAAAACAAACAAACAAAAAACAATCAATCAACAAAACAATCTTGAAACCAACTAAGCACACAAACAAAAAAGAAGTCACCAACAAAACTTCCAACAACCTACCAAAAAAAGAACAGAAAAGGAAAAACCAGCCATCCAACCAAGCAACCACCAACAAAATAACGAAAAATGAACGAATGAAACAACCAAAAACCTACCAAATGATAAAACAATCTATTTCTTATTTTAGATCTTTTAGCTGGTGACAATTAAAACCACACAGTTTTGAAAGGAAAAAAATGGGTGTGGTTTGCTGTCAGCTGTAACGAAAGGTTTCACTCCACTGAAATGCAAAAATATACCAACCGATGAGCCTGTGCCAAAGTGCTTCAGTCACAGTAGATGTCGCCAAACAAAATGTTCATGCTGGAGAATCTCAACAAGATCTGCTCGTCTATTAGGCACCATGAGAATGTTTATATTATCCGTATGAATACCTTTAAGGAAAATTACAAAGAATTACTGAGTAGCACTTAAAAATATATACAAGCACATCATGTATTCCTCACACTGTGACCTCTCAGGAGACCCAAGGAAGACTTGAAATTATTCATCACACCTTTCCTGTTGCTCAGTGAGTGAAAAAAAGAGAAAATCAACATAAAAAGAGCAAAACTAGAGAAATAGATTTCAAGCCATTTCCTTGCACATTTAAATTTATATAGCAATCTGTAATCTTTGAGTGTTGACTTTGTCCTAGTTAATACATTAATTAACACATTTACAATAATTTCAATTATTTATATGGCACTTAAAGTACATTTACAAAATTTGGCAGATGTTCTTTATCCAGAGGGTATTACTTTTTTATTATTATTTTTTAAACAAGTGACCAATTGAGGGTTAAGAGCCTTGCTCAAGGGCCCAATAGTGATTTGAGTCTTTCTCACTGAACAACAACTGAGCTGTAGTGTTAATTACTTATCGTAATCTATGAATGAATAATGCTTGGTGTTGTGCAATGTGATGTTTATTAAAGTAGGGTTTTATATTATCTTTCAAAAAAATAAGTCTTAGAAATGTTCACAAAGTAAGACTAAAGTTTGTCACATCCAACCTTTTTCCTTTTTAAATCTGAGAGCATGTTTTCGCTCCTCCCTGTGTGCCCCCATTGTGTTTGCATGTGTTTATACTGTATTCGTTTAGGATAAAATCTGAAATCTGGGTGCTGAGTTGTGACACAAGACGAACGACTGACAGCACTCAGATCTTTCAGAGCAGAGATGATGAGATTTGTGTTGATTGTCTTTCTGGTAGGCGGTTGTGGGTTGAGTGAAGGTATGACTAGAGAATACATTTACCATTCTCATCGAAGAAATTGGTATGATGCTCAGTGGCACTGCAGAGAAAACAGCACTGACCTGGCTACCTTCAGTAACAAAGAGGAACAAGATGAAATTGTCAGCATTTTTGGCCACCATTACCATAATATTTGGATTGGGTTGGTAAGAGAAAATGAGCAGGCGGCATGGAAGTGGTCTGATGGAGCACCATATACTTTCTCTACATGGCATTCTTGTTGTCCACAACGTGGTCATTATTCATATGATGAGAGAACTGAAAAAAACCACTATCATGAGTATAACTGTGCTTATTTGCACAAACGAGGATGGATAAATGCCGATTGTTCGTATGGTCTTTATTTCTACTGTTACAGACAGTTGGTTTTGGTGAATGAAAGTAAGACTTGGGATGAGGCTCTTCAGTACTGCAACACTAAGTACTCCGGCTTGGCGTCTCTGTCCGATATCACACAAGTCCTTCAGGCAAAAAAAGAGATTGTACTGACCAACACTGAGAGTGTGTGGACCGGCCTGCGCTTCATGGATGGAAGATGGTTCTGGCTGAGTGGAGGGACAACAGAGAACCAGGATTCCCTGCCATCATGTTCACTTCGACCTTATCACTGCGGCGCATTTAACAACAAAACTGACATCTGGGAGAACCGAGACTGCAACGAGAAGCTGAATTTCCTCTGCTACTGGAAGTGAGTCGTACATTTATCCAAAATATTATTCTAAACAGTTAAATGATGAGTCTGGTTGGCTTATTCTCATAAAATAAACCTTATATCCAAATGCTGTTGTGTTTTTTACAGTTAAAGGTGCAGGCCTGTATTACATGTAAGTAAGGTTTACCTGTCTATATATACATATATCTATATCTATATCAATATCTATATCAATATCTATCTATCTATCTATCTATCTATCTATCTATCTATCTATCTATCTATCTATCTATCTATCTATAGACATGCATAAATCGACTTTCTGATGAAACTTGTTTTTGTTTATTGATGCAGTACTGTATTCTGTCTCTGAACAGATGACTTTCCAAAAGAAAGGATCTCCTACAGGAAGATTACATGCATGATACAATAAACTGAATTTATTGACTATGATGGATCATGTGTTTGGATTTATTTCTTCAGAGATAATTGACATTGAAAGAAAATGGTCAGATTAGAAATATAAAAGGAGTTTTGGGTTATAAAATATATTTTAATTACAATGTGTGTGTGTGTGTGTGTGTGTGTGTGTGTGTGTGTGTGTGTGTTTCTGTGTGTGTGTGTGTGTGTGTGAGTGTAGATTTTATGGTACATTGAATATTATCACAGTAACAATTAATAGAAATCTAAACAAAATTAGCAAATGATGCGGATATTATTTATTTTTAAAATTTTAATATAGATAGGTAGTATGGGAAGCATAATATAATTATCACTTCATTTTTACTGTTTTTTATTTATTGAGCTGGATATTATCAGATGTCTTGTTACTTGTTTTTTGGATCGCTACACGATCAATAAGATTGGTGTTCATGAACACCCTGAAATGAATAGAGAAGTACTTGTATGTTGTAATCCTGGCTGTGTCACTCAGGTTAAAATCACTGGGTGTCTCTCAGTGTGTATGAGATGTGGTGTGTATGCTTTTTACAGATGAAAACACAGCAGATAAAAACCAGGACACACAAGTTTACTTTAACTGTTTAAAACCGATGTGCTTGATGAAGTCAGATTTCTTCCTTTTATTTACTTAAAAGCACCACTGATGGATATTATTGCTTACTTTTGTGTTGATATAATAAATATGTAAATAAATTATTTTAAATTGCTTTTGAAATATTTTACACTACAATCACTATTACTAATTACTTAGTGCACTACAATACATTTCATGACTCTGGAGCAACACCTTCTGGTTGCTGATCTCACAGTACACTGCTATCTGGGCACACATCCAACAGTCACGGAAGATTTACTTTTACATCCTTATCCAGAATGACTTATCATTTTTTTTTTTATACCACTGAGCAATTAGGGATAAGGGCCTCAAACAGGAGCCCAACTGGGCAGTGGTGGCTTAGTAGTTAAGATGATGGGTTACTGATCTGAGGGTCAGCAGTTCAATCTCCAGTCCATTTACAACATTTGTCAAGTGCTCTTATCCAGCACATCTTAAAGTTATATTTTTTATGGGCAATTGAGGGTTAAACGCTTTGATTAAGGGTCAAACAATGTCACCAATGCTTAATTTAATTACAATTGATATTATTGAAAAACAGCCGTGCATTAATGCAGCCATGAGGAGACGCACAAGCCAGTGTTCACCTTTACGCTGATCCCAAGCCCGAATAAATGCAGAGTGTTGCGACAGGGAGGGCATCCGGCATAAAACTTCAGCAAATCATCCGCCTCCATCTCACCCTGTCCTCTGCATCTTCTTCTCTTACGCCAACGACCTTCAGATAAGATAAGATAAGATACAGCTTTATTAATCTCACAATGGAGAAATTCACTGTTACAGGCTCTTGAGGTACTATCAGTAGGGGGTGCAGAAATAGATACAAGTACAAACATACACACGTACATATATATTATATAAGTAAATAAATAAATAGATACATAAATAGTATAAATTAATAAACAATAAAAGAAAAGAAAAGAAAAGAAAAGAAAAGAAGGGAGCAACTTTGTAGACTGGCCTATATTCAAGTGTATCTGTATCTGAGGGCAGAGTAGATGGGTTGATATGGTTCACAGTCAGTGGGGTAGATGTGGTTGATTAAAGTGCGCGGGGTTTTTATTGCACATAACCGATATTTTCACAGACAGTTACAAAGTGGAGTTGTACAGTCTGACAGCGGTGGGAATGAACGACCTACGGTAGCGCTCCTTCCTGCACTGAGGATGTCTCAGTCGTCCACTGGAGGAGCTGCTCAGCTCCTCTACAGTCTGGTGCAGTGGGTGAGAGTTGTTGACTAAGATGGATGTGAGCTTTGCTACCATCCTCCTCTCACTCACCTCCTCCACAGAGTCCAGTGGGCAGCCGAGGACAGAGCTGGCCCTCCTGACCAGCTTGTTCAGTCTCTTTCTGTCCCGCTCTGTGCTGCCCGGGGCCCAGCAGATGGCAGCGTAGAGGATTGCAGAGGCTACCACAGAGTCATAAAAAGTACATCTTTCTATATTAATATATAATATAATATAATATTATAATATAATAATATAAGATATATTAATATATCTTCATATCTTTCTTCACCACAGCCACTTCCTTCACCACATCATTAATCTCTTCTTTGGTCTTCCTCTAGGCCTTCTGCCTGGTAGTTCCAACCTCAACATCCTACTACCAATATATTCACCTGCTCTGTACATGTCCAAACCATCTCAATCTAGCCTCTCTAACTTTGTCTCCAA
The DNA here is from genome assembly GCA_024760905.1 of Plotosus lineatus. Taxonomy (NCBI): domain Eukaryota; kingdom Metazoa; phylum Chordata; class Actinopteri; order Siluriformes; family Plotosidae; genus Plotosus; species Plotosus lineatus. The sequence goes on from CM045728.1 coordinate 105,047,943, forward strand.
AACCTTTTACATGTGCTGTCCCTCTGATGTAATCATTTCTGATCCTATCCATCCTCGTTACTCCCAAAGAGAACCTCAACATTTTCATCTCTGTTATCTCCAGCTCTCCCTCCTGTCTTTTCTTCAGTACCACTGTTTCTAAACCATACAACATCGTTGGCCGCAACACCGTCTTGTACACTTTTCCTTTCATTCTTGTCGATACCTTCCTATCACACTTCACACCAGACACTTTTCTCCAACCATTCCAACCTGCCTGCATACGCTTCTTCACCTCTTTTCCACACTCACCATTGCTCTGGAATGTTGAGCCGAAGTACTTAAAATTCTCCACCTCCCTTATCGCTATTCCCTGTAACCTCGCCGTTCTTCTTGGGTCCTTCTCATTCACACACATGTATTCTGTCTTACTCAGGCTAACCTTCATTCCTCTCCTTTCCAGGGCATAACTCCACCTCTCTAGATTTTCCTGCACTTGTTCTCTGCTCTCACTACAGATCACAATGTCATCTGCAAACATCATAGTCCATGGAGATTCTTGTCTAATCTCGTCTGTCAGCCTGTCCATCACCATATCAAACAAGAAGTGGCTCAGAGCTGATCCTTGATGCATTCCCACCTCCACCTTGAATTCTTCGGTCAAGTCGACAGCACACCTCACCACTGTCTTACATCTCTCATACATGTCCTGCACCACTCTAACATACTTCTCTGCCACTCCAGACTTCCTCATGCAATACCACAGTTCCTGTCTTGGCACCCTGTCATATGCTTTCTCCAGCTCCACAAAGGCACAATGCAGCTCCCTCTGACCTTCTCCGTACTTCTCTATTAACATCCTCAAAGCAAACATTGCATCTGTGGTGCTCTTTCTTGGCATGAAACCAAACTGTTGTTCACAAATGCTAACCTCTGTGATGTGTCTCGCTTCCACTATTCTTTCCGATAACTTCATCGTATAGCTTATCAACTTTATCCCTCTGTAGTTGCCACAACTCTGCATGTCTCCCTTGTTCTAAAAAATGGGCACAAGCACACTTCTCCTCCATTCCTCTGGCATCTGCTCACTCTCTAATATTTTGTTGGGTGTTCTTGTCAGAAAATCTACTGCTACCTCTCCTAGACACTTCCACACCTCCAATGATATGTCATCAGGACCAACTGCCTTTCTACTCTTCATCCTCTTCAATGCCTTCCTCATTTCACACTTACTAATCTTTGCTACATCCTGGTCTTCAATGGTCTCCTCTTTGACTCTTTTTCTCTCTCTCATTTTCCTCATTCATCAGCTCTTCAAAGTACTCTGTCCATCTTCTCAGCAAACTAATGTCATCAGTCAATACATTTCCCTCTCTGACCTTAATCACTCTAACTTGCTGCACGGCCCATCTCTATTTCTCTGCTGTGCCAACCTGTATGAATCATTTTCTCTGTCCTTACTGTCCAACCTAGTAATCATTAATCATACACCCTCTGTTTGTCCTTTGACACTGCTGCCTTTGCTTTACGCTGTCTTCAGTCCTCGCAATGTCTCACTTTTTAGCTAACCTCTTCCTTTGTACACACCCCTGCACTTCTTCATTTCACCACCAAGTCTCCTTATCTACTTCCTTCCATAAGACATAACAAGTATTTTCTTACCTGTCTCCCTGATCACATTGGCTGTAGTTGTCCAGTCATCTGGAAGCACTTCCTGACCACCCAAAGCCTGTTTCAACTCCTCCTTGAACACAATATGACACGTTTCCTTTATCAGCTTCCACAACTTTGTTTTCTGCTCTGCCTTTACTTTCTCCATCTTCTTCACCATTAGCCTCATCCTGCACACCACCATCCTATGCTGTTTGGCAAGACTCTCACCCACTACTATTTTGCAGTCTGACTTCCTTCAAATTACATTGCCTACACAAGATGCAGTCTACATGTCTGCTCCTACCTCCACTTTTATAAGTCATCCTATGCTCCTGTCTCTTTTGGAAAAAAGTATTCACCACAGCCATTTCCATCCTTTTCGCAAAATCTATCAACATCTGTCCTTCTGTGTTCCTGTCCTGGATACCAAACCTGCCCATCATTTCCTCATCCCCTCTGTTGCCAGCACCAACATGTCCATTGAAGTCTGCACCAATGACCTCTGGGGGTACCCTGCATCAATTCATCTAACTCACTCCAGAATATCTTCTTCTCTTCTAGCTCAACATCATGCCTTCAATTTTCCAACTAACACAATCATGTTGTCACAACATTTCTACAATGTTACACAAAGGTCACAATAAAACGTTGCCATGACATAACTTTGTAGAGTCCCATAAAATGTTAATGCAACGTCACAAGCAACGTTGTGATGAACGTGGCAAAAACGTTGCTGAAACATTGCAAGCAATGTTCTCAAGAAAATGGCAAAAACTTTGTGAAGAATGTAGCAAAAACATGTACTAGTAACTTTAATAAATACTTTATTCACCCGGAACATACACTCGAGGTATCTGGGGTTGGGTAGCCCCATCCTCTTCCCCTTTCAAAATTTACAGTAGAGATAAAATTAAATTATTAATACAATTATTAATTATTAAAAATGGTTACAAGTCATCATCATCATCATCATCATCATCTGAAGTGTCATCCTTAGCACTTTCTGCAGTACTGGACTTCACCTGGAATAGAAAAATATAAAACAAGTAAAAAATATAGCAGATATTAAAGTTAACTTTTCCTCGAGCCTAAAACAATTTTATACTTTTATAAAAAAAAGCTCAGAAGCAGGTTAAGAGCTCAGTAGCTCACATTTTATTTATTTTAAATGTTATCTAGCTGTATTATTATAATGCATGTTTGCAACAATACAGAAATGGGGCAACACAATCAACACAATAATACTGCATAAACATGCACAAAAGTGTAATAAGAAGCAAGCAGACTGCCCATGGTTAACAAATAAAGCATCTATGCCAAAAAATTTTTATGGACTAATGACATTACCGTATAATGGGAGCCACCTTGCTTTCGTGGTTCATGTTTTAGGGTGCTCCCAATAGCCTCGTTCATCTCCTGCTGTGGAGTCCCCGGATGGCACTTTGCACTGGTTCCTGTAATAGAAAGTGACACAATTATGTATGACAATTGTTATTTACAACACTTTCCCTCATATTATGCTGAGTACAATAGTTATATCAGACTATAAGAATTCTTACTACAGAATACTACAGAAGAATTCTGCAGAAGAATCATTCTTCTGTAATCACCTGAAGAGAGGATGGTTTCACCACCCCTCGAAACAGATCTGTAGTGAAAATGAAGTTTCAATAGAAAGTCTTTGTTCTGTCCTTTTATTTTTACTTATATATATATATATATACACACACACACACACACACACACACACACACACACACACACACACACACACACACAAACCCCAGGTAATTCATGAAAAAACAAATGTAATTCTTTGTGATACTTACTCAGAATTACTTTCTACAGTGCCAATTTTTGGAATGATTCCTTCTCTTTTTTGACATTTTAAACTGTACAAGGACCACTCCCCAGTGCAGCTGACTGGGTTATCAAAGGCGGGCCATGTCTCCCACTGTCTATGGTGAGAGGCATGTAAAAGAACCATTCTTGACTTTCGTAAAGAGTAGACTACAAAGTCGTCAGCGTGCTTCTGTCCCTTGCTAAAAGGAAGGGCATCTGACGTAAAAACCCTCTGCCAAATCAAACGTGCGAATCAGATGATTCACTGTGGCGACTCCCGAGTAAAAGGGAAAAAGCCGAAAGGAAGACACGACAAACTGTACAAGGACCACAAGCCTGTCGATCCCGGAATCTTCATACTGCTGGTTTGGTTTTCATCTCCTTTTCCTGCTCTCCTCCATGTCCTCATTTTCAAAGTTGGACATTTCTTCTGACAGTCTCGCAAGTGTTTGTGTGGTTTTGTATGTATCTGTTATTAAAGAATAGCTAATAAGTAAAGTTCACTTTAACCAGTAAATGACAAATATACAAGCTATAAGATTATTTTTGTTAACATGCAGATGAACATTATCTACAATTTACCTGCATCACAGGACACTCTAATGGAGTGTTTTGTCCAAAGTTCCTTGTCCGGAAAATCTCTCTTTTTTGGCATCGCTTCGATACACCAGCACCTCTGGGCCAATATGCATACATGATCTGCAGGAATAAAGAAAAAAAACAGTTGAAACAAAGTTCGAGGACACTGGATATTGAGTTCTTTATATCTCAATTTTTTTTTTTATGACCAGATTAATTATCGTTTGTCTCCATGTATAACTGTATGTATGTATGTATATCATGCAGAGAGAAGATGTAATGTACAACATCATGTAGATAATTAATTGTTACAGTAACTTTCATGTAGAATACATCAGATTTCATACATATGATTTGAAAAAATAATGCATTTAATTTAAAAAACTAGATAGCATTTATTTTCCCCTACACCGTTTGTGGATCATTTAATTAATTAATGTATAATGACTACATTATTAAAATGTGGTTAAAGATATGATATCAACAATGAACAGTATACAAGTAAGTTGTCATTATTTATTATAAAACCACACAATACTAGTATTTAAATATGCTCCAAAAAGAACTTGCCTCATTATCACAAATAATCCAAGACTTGTGAACATCCACTGTCTGCTCATCAGTGAACTCCACCAATAATAACTCTTATTCACCAGACATGTATTAACAATCAGAAAAACATAAATAAATACCAGCATAGTCTTTTACATTACCACAAGTATACAGTATACATCCTTTTTAGTACTGTATATTTGAGACAAACATGGATCAAATGAGTATTAAAGGGTAGAGCTCTACCATATTTACTTACTGGTCAGTCCAGATCAAAGCAGGATCTGCCGCGCTTTTTTTGTGTTGGAATATCTAAAGAGGCTTCCTGGTCAATACTTTCATCACTTGAGTTTTGATCAAGAGGAATGGTTTTCTGTTTTACAGCTGTTTCTCGTTCATGTTTTGCTGCTATCCATTTCCGCTTGGATTCTCGTTACTGTCTTTTATACTTTTGTTTGTAGTTATCCATTGTATATACAGGTGTAGCTGGAAGTATATTAGTAGAGTATTATTAGTACTACTACTGCTTCTGCCAGGCAGTGGTAGTCTAGTGGCTAGGGCGCAGGATCGCTGATCTTAAGGTTGGGGGTTCGAGTCCCCACAAGGTTGTCACTGTCCCCCCCCAGTGCAGCTAACTGGGTTAACAAAGGCAGGCCATGTCTCTAACTGTCTATGGTGAGAGGCATGTAAAAGAGCCATTGCTGACTTTCGTAAAGAGTGGGCTGCAAAGCCGTCAGCGTGTTCTGTCAGTCTAGGAACCACCACAGCCAGCTGAGCCACTGTGGAAGGAACCTAGGCCTAGAGAGGGGGGGGGATCAGCCAGCACGGACTCTCTCGCTATACAAAAATAGGAGGCGCAGGCGAGGAGAAATAACTCTTCACTATCTTCGAATTCGAAGAACAGAGCCATCACTGCTTATGCCTGTAATAGAAGTAATAATAAGTTAAAATAAGCATGTTTTTGATAATGAGCACAAAGGGAGAACTCCCACATTCCCGCGTTGACAACCTGTAATAAGATTTAGTTCCTAATACAATTTATATATTTTTAAATGAATAATTGCTTTAAAATAAATATGCCTCAGCTTTATGTACATATCTCTTACCTTGTGATCTTGCCCCAGTTTTCGGTTAAATCTCAGAGAAAATTTAATATTGTTGGCCAAGATTACGAATAACGAGTCGTCTTTGTCTGTTTAAGCAAGCACACCAAACTGGAAAGACTTCATACGCATGTGCACAGTTTACTGTGGCAGACCTTGCATAGGGGGATGTGCGATGTTTAGGCGTCTGAACATCGCACATCCCCCTATGCAAGGGGGGGATGTGCGATGTTTAGGCGTCTGAACAACATAGTGATTTCCGGCACATATAGGTTCTCAGTAAACGTTTGATATAACATCAATAGACTCAACCTATGCTCAAGCTAAATCTAAGACTAACGTGAATAATGTCAGTGTGCAAAACTCTAGGCCTGGGATCAGACTTTTAGGTAGATATAAAACTGTATCAGACGATCAGAACATGTTGCAACACATTTCATATCCTCTCGATATTCTAAACATCATAAGAGGGGCAGTGGTGGTCTAGTGGTATAGGGCGCTGGATCGCTGATCCAAAGGTTGGGGGTTCGAGTCCCACTCTCCACAGGGCTGTCACTGTCCCCCCCAGTGCGGCTAACTGGGTTATCAAAGGCGGGCCATGTCTGTCACTGTCTCTGGTGAGAGGCATGTAAAAGAACCATTGCTGACTTTCGTAAAGAGTAGGCTGCAAAGCCGTCAACGTGTTTCTGTCCCTTGCTAAAAGGGTTGTGACAGGAAGGGCAACCGACGTAAAAACCTCTGCCAAATCAAACGTGCGAATCAGATGATTCGCTGTGGCGACTCCTGAGGAAAAGGGAAAAAGCCGAAAGGAAGACAGACATTCTAAACATCGTAACATGCTTCCTCAGTGAAGCCATGTTAAATTTAGAACTATGAACTCCTACCCAATCCAGCGTAATCGGCATATTATAATCAGCATATCTATAACATTCATCTGGCTGTGATGTAGATTTATGTACATATATCTAACATTGTGATCTTGCCTCAGTGCAGCCGTGAGGGGTGGGGGTGCACAAGCCAGTGTTCACCCTCATGCCGGTTCCAAACCCGATGCGGATAAATGGAGAGGGTTTCGACAGGAAGGGCATCTGGAATAAAACATCTGCCAAAATTGTTATGCGAATGACTAAAACGAATTTCATACAAGTTAATGCCATCACTGCTGTTAACCAACAGAGTGCTGTTGGAAATTGGACTACTGTTGGTCGAGGAAGGAGAGGTGGGAGGCATGTCCATAGGCGGAGAGAGAAGAGGAAAGGCATGAGTCTAGGACTGAGAGCAGGTACTTTGATTGTTGGAACTTTGTCAGGAAAAGGTAGAGAACTGGCTGACATGATGCAGAGGAGGAAGGTGGACATACTCTGTGTTCAGGAGACCAGGTGGAATGTTAGCAAGGCTAGAAGCTTAGGAGCAGGGTTTAGGCTGTTTTGTCATGGTGTGGATGGGAAGAGAAATGATGTAGGAGTCGTCTTGAAGGAGGACTTTGTCAGGAATGTTCTAGAAGTGAAAAGAGTGTCAGAGTGATGAGTCTCAAGTTAGAAATTGAAGGCATGATGTTCAATATCGTTAGTGCTTATGCCCCACAGGCAGGATGTGAGTTAGAAGAGAAGGAGAGATTCTGGAGTGAGCTAGATGAAATGATGCAGACTACCCCAGAGGTGAAAGAGTAGTCATTGGTGCACACTTCTATGGACATGTTGGTGCAGGCAACAGTGGGGATGAGGAAGTGATGGGCAGGTTTGGTATCCAGGACAGGAACACAGAAGGACAGATGTTGAGAGATTTTGCAAAAAGGATGGACATGGCTGTGGTGAATACTTTCTTCCAGAAGAGACAGGAGGATAGGGTGACTTTTAAATGCGGAGAGAGGAGCACACAGGTAGACTACATCACCTACAAAGTGTAACTGCAAAGTAGTAGTGGATGAGAGTGTTGCCAAACAGCATAGGATGGTGGTGTGCAGGATGACGCTGATGGTAAGAAAGGTGAAGAAGGCAAAGGAAGAGAAGAAGACAAAGTGGTGGAAGCTGAAAAAGGAAGAGTGTCGTGTTGTCTTCAAGGAAGAGTTGAAACAGAATTTGGGTGGTAAGGAAGTGCTTCCAGATGACTGGACAACTACAGCTAATGTGATGAGGGAGACAGGTAGGAGAGTACTTGGTGTGTCCTCTGGAAGGACAGTAGATAAGGAGACTTGGTGGTGGAATGAGGAAGTGCAGGAGTGTGTACAAAAGAAGAGGTTAGCTGAGAAGAAATGGGACAAAGAAAGGACCAAAGAGAGTAGGGAGACACAGTGTAAGGAGAAAGTAGCAGTGTCAAAAGCCAAACAGAGGGCGTATGATGACTTGTATGCTAGGTTGGACAGTAAGGAGGGAGAAAATGATTTGTACAGTTTTGCCCAGCAGAGAAATAGAGATGGGAAGGACGTGCAGCAAGTTAGAGTGATTAAGGACAGGGTGGGAAATGTATTGACTGATGACAGAAGTGTGCTGGGAAGATGGAAAGCGTACTTTGAAGAGCTGATGAATGAGGAAAATGAGAGAGAAAAAAGAGTAGAAGAGGTGACTGTTGAGGAGCAGGATGTAGCAAAGATTAGTAAGGGTGAAGTGAGGAGGGCATTGAAGAGGATGAAGAGTGGAAAGGCAGTTGGTCCTGATGACATACCAATGGAGGTATGGAAGTGTCTAGGAGAGGTAGCAGTAGATTTTCTGACAAGAACATTCAACAAAGTTTTAGAGAGTGAGAGGATGCTGGAGGAATGTAGGAGGGGTGTGCTGGTGCCCATTTTTTTAGAACAAGGGAGACGTGCAGAGTTGTGGCAACTACAGAGGGATAAACTTGATGAGCCATACAATGAAGTTATGGGAAAGAATAGTGGAAGCCGGACTAAGGGCAGAGGTCAGCATTTGTGAACAACCGTTTGGTTTTATGCCAAGAAAGAGCACCTCAGATGCATTGTTTTCTTTGAGGATGTTGATAGAGAAATACAGAGGTCAGAAGGAGCATTTGTGGATCTGGAGAAAGCATATGACAGGGTGCCGAGAGAGGAACTGTGGTATTGCATGAGGAAGTGTTGAGTGGCAGAGAAGTATGTTTGAGTGGTGCAGGACATGTATGAGGGATGTAAGACAGTGGTGAGGTGTGCTGTCGACGTGACCGAAGAATTCAAGGTGGAGGTGGGACTGCATCAAGGATCAGCTCTGAGCCCCTTCTTGTTTGCTATGGTGATGGACAGGCTGACAGACGAGGTTAGACAAGAATCTCCATCGACTATGATGTTTGTAGATGACATTATGATCTGTAGAGAGAGCAGAGAACAAGTGCAGGAAAATCTAGAGAGGTGGAGGTATGCCCTGGAAAGGAGAGGAATGAAGGTTAGCCTCAGTAAAACAGAGGATGGATAGGATCAGGAATGAGTACATCAGAGGGACAGCACATGTAAGATGTTTTGGAGACAAATTCAGAGAGGCTAGATTGAGATGGTTTGGACATGTACACAGGAGGGATAGTAAGTATATTGGTAGTAGGATGCTGAGGTTGGAACTACCAGGCAGAAGGCCGAGAGGAAGACCAAAGAGAAGATTTATGGATATGGTGAAGACGGACATGAAGGTCGTTGGAATAAGAGTAGAAGATGCAGAGGATCGGGAGAGAGGGAGGCAGATCATTTGCTGTGGCGACCCCTGAAGGGAACAGCCGAAAGAAAAAGAAGAAGAAGATATATATATATATATGTCTTCTTTTCTTTTTTTCCGTTCTCGAGAGTCGCCACAGCGAATCATCTGATTCGCAAATTTGATTTGGCATGGGTTTTTACATCGGATGCCCTTTCTGTCACAACCCTTTTAGCAAGGGACAGAAACACGCTGACGGCAATGGTTCTTTTACATGCCTCTCACCATAGACAGTGAGAGACATGGCCCGCCTTTGATAACCCAGTTAGCTGCACACACACACACACACACACACACACACACACACACACACACACACACACACATATATATATATATATATATACAGGAATATTTCATGCATGATACAATACACTGAATTTACTGATTAAGATGGATCATATGTTTGGATTTAATTCTTCAGAAATAATTAACATTGAAACAAACTGCTCAGATTAGAAACATAAAAGGAGTTATGGGTTTTAAAATATATTTTAAGAGCTGTGTGTGTATGTGTATTTGTACATTGTATGGCACATTGAATATTATCACAGTAACACAGTAACAATTAATATAAATATAATCAAAATCAGCAAATGATGCTAATATTATTTCTCCCTTTAAATTTTAATATAGATAGGTAGATAGAGTATGGGAAGCATGATATAATTATTACTTAATTTCTACTTTTCTTTATTATTGAGCTTGATATTATCAGATGTCCTGTTATTTGTTTTTTTTGGATCGTTACACGATCAAGAAGATTGGTGGTGTTAGGTTAAAAATCACAGGGTGTCTCTCAGTGTATATGAGATGTGGTGTGTACGCCCTTTACAGATGAAAACACAGCAGATAAAAATCAAGACACACAAGTTTACTTTAACTGTTGAAAACTGATTTGTGCTTGATGAAGTCAGATTTCTTCCTTTTATTCACTTAAAAGCAGCACTGATGGATAGGATTGCTTACTTTAGGGTCGATATGTAACAGCTTCAACTGTAACCTTCAACTCAAACATTAGTAAATATGTAAATAAAATTTTTAGAGAAAGTAAGAAATTATGTTTGTGACCTAAACAAAAAATTTATAAAAAATATATAAATAGCTACACAAACAAACATGTGTGTATTTTAAATTGTTTTTGAAATATTTTACACTACAATCACGATGACTAATTACTTGGTGCACTACAGTACATTTCATGACTCTGGAGCAACACCTTCTGGTTGCTGTTATCCCACAGTACACTGCTATCTACACATCCATCAGTCATGGATTATTTGTATACTGTAATTTCCTTTTACACGTTTATCCAGAGCAACTTACATTTATCATTTATTATACCACTGAGTAATTACTGTTAAGGGCCTCACACAGGAGCCCAACAGGGCAGTGGTGGCTTTGTGGTTAAGATGATGGGTTACTGATCTGAAGTTTCAGCAGTTCAATCTCCAGTCCATTTACATCGTTTTGCAAATGCTCTTCTCAAGCACAACTGGCAGTTATATATTTTATAGGCAATAGAGGGTTAAACGCTTTGCTCAAGAGTCAAACAAAAGTGCCAGGCACTTAATTCAATTCAGTTTTATTTGTGTAGCGCTTTTTACAATTGACATTATTCCAAAGCAGGTTTATGCAGTAAAACAGTAAAAGTAAGGGCTTACAAAGTATATAAGAATTTAAACATTTACTATGTATCCTTGCATATCAATAATGAGCGTTGCTCATGGCATGACAGTAGCAAAGGAAAACTCCCTCAGTAGATGCAAGGAAGAAACCTTGAGAGGAACCAGGCCCAAAAGGGAAACCCATCCTCATTTGAGTGAAACCATATGGATACAAACCATATATGAGAAATTTAATTGCAGTCCAAAATGTAGTCCGGTGGGTTGTACAACTGTAAGTCCTAAATAATTGTGGAGAACAGAGTTAATATCACCAGCAGTGAAATGTTATCGCCACAGTCTGTTAGTGCACATCTGGGTTGATTTAGAACTTCATCATCAGTAGGGAGGGGCTTCCAAGATGAGAACTCCAGCCAGCATCAGTACATCAGGACAGACCATAGGACTCAGAAAGCAGAAGGATCAGAATCACCGGCATCCCATAAGGAGAATGTGTACCTCACAAAATCAGTGTGTGTGTGTGTGTGTGTGTGTGTGTGTGTGTGTGTGTGTGTGTGTGAGCGAGAGAGAGAGAGAGAGAGAGAGAGAAAGAGAGACAGTGTGTGTGTGTGTGTGTGTGTGTGTGAGAGAGAGAGCGAAGGAGAGAAAGAGAGACAGTGTGTGTGTGTGTGTGTGTGTGTGTGTGTGTGTGTGTGTGTGTGTGAGCGAGAGAGAGAGGGAGAGAGAGAGAGAGAGAGAGAAAGAGAGACAGTGTGTGTGTGTGTGTGTGTGTGTGTGTGTGTGTGTGAGAGAGAGAGAAAGAGAGAAAGAGAGACAGTATGTGTGTGTGTGTGAGAGAGAGAGAGAGAGAGAGAAAGAGAGACAGTGTGTGTGTGTGTGTGTGTGTGTGTGTGTGTGTGTGTGTGTGTGTGTGGGTGTGTGTGAGCGAGAGAGAGAGAGAGAGAGAGAGAGAGAGAGAAAGAGAGACAGTGTGTGTGTGTGTGTGTGTGTGTGTGTGTGTGTGTGTGTGTGTGTGAGAGAGAGAGAGAGAGAGAGAGAGAGAGAGAGAGAGAGAGAGAGAGGTTGTTCGGTATACCCATATTAGTGTAATGGAAATAGAAGATTTTATCATTCCTGAGTGCAAGCAGGAACTCCGCATGACATGACTATGGAAGCATAACTCTAAAAAAAAAAAGAGAACCTGAAGGAGGACAGACGTTAGGGCACCCTGTGACGTTGACCAATCAGCCAGCCCACTGTCAAATACACCCGGATGGGTTGGTGCCAAATGCTGTAAATGTGAATGTAAGGTGGTGTGTGTTTTTTTTTTTTTTTTTTGAGTTTTACACTAAGGCAAGCTTATGAACACACCCCGACTCCTGTGTTCACTCTTGTACTTGCATTTCATACTGCAAACCATTCCACTGAATCAATGAATCCGATATTCAAAACAGTACCATGCCAGTTGTATTGTTTATTTTGATCTCAATATATGTCAGGCACATCCTTCGGGATTAAAATCTGTGAGCCAAGTCGCTGGAGGTGAAATACAGAGGTTATCGGAGGTGATATTAACTTTGTTGTTTATTTGTTTGTTTTCCTCGGGCCAAATTTGATTTGACTTTCAGTTTCATAAGAGACTATACCTACACTTCATGGATGGAAAATGGTTCCGGCTGATTGGAGAATTCCCAGAGACACTGATTTCATTAGTATCATGTCCTGCTTGAACCTCTTTGGGTGGATTTGTATTAAAGTAGTGTTTTTGTATTATGTTTCAGAAAATTAATTCTTAGAAATGTCCACAAAGTATGAGTAAATTTTGACACATCCAACCATTTTCCTTTTTATTTAAATCTGAGAGCATGTTTTCACTCCTCCCTGTGTGCCCCATTGTGTTTGCATGTGTTTATATTGGTTTAGTATAAGATGTGAAATCTGGGCGCTGAGTTTGTGAGATGAAAGGAATGAATGACATCACTCAGATCTTTCAGAGCAGAGATGATGAGATTCATGTTGATTTTTTTCTGGTAGGTGGTTTTGGTTTGAGTGAAGGTATCATGAGAGAATGCATTTACCATTTTTTAATTGAAGTTTTACACATTGAAATCAATAGGGTAAAACCACTAATCCACAAAGGCAGACAAAAAAATATATATTTTTTTCTACAAACTGAAAAAAAGGTCTCCAAGCCTTCCAAAAAATTATTAGAAGAATCCTTTTACTTTGACTTTAATTTTTTAAATTTCAACCAATTTAAGAAAATTGAGAGTATCTTTAATCTCATGGATATGGGAGGGGGTTTTGTGGATTTCCAATTATATCTTTATCATTCTAATGTGGGAAATTGGTCAATATGTTATTAACAAATGTTATCTTGAGTGCTTAGATCAAAATGATATGCAGTTATAATTTGCCATGTCACATGGAGCAGGCAGTGTCATCGTTGTCATGCTTGAAAAACCTTGTCAGTACACAGTGCTTAGTCTATGCCCTGCTTGTGCAGCACTTGGTGCTCACCTGCCAGAGACTGTAAAAAGAAACAATAAAATAATCCTTTCATTTCCTTTTTTTATCTTTTCATGTTCATTTATCCATTCAGTTTCTGTAACCACTTAATCCTAATTAGGGTCACGGGGAGGCTGGCACCCATCCCAGCCGACTATGGGCATGGGCAGAACACATCCTGGACATCTCGCCAGGCCACTGCAGGGCGGAAACACCCTGACGGCTTTTCAGCTACTATTGTCAAAAGTCAGCAATGTTTTTTTTACACGAACCTCACACCATAGACAGTGAGAGACATGGCTGGTCTTTGATAACCCAGTTAGCTGAACTGGGAGTGTTTTCATGTCGTATATATATTTAATGCCTGAATGAATTTAAAAACATGCCATTACCCATCATGCATTTACTTTGATCATGAAGTGTGTGTAGCGCTCACCTGTCCTGCCTCTTCATACTTAAAACATTTCAAAATAAACTATAAAATCTTAATCTAGTTTGTTTTTTATGCTCCTATGCAGTATACATTAAAATAATTACTCTCATTTTCATTCGGTGTTGTTAATTAATTTTTTTCTTTGATGTTCCATCTCAGGACAATTCATTAACATCCACCTTATCTGTGGAAAATAATTATTACTTATTAAGAAATAGAGAGCCGGTTGAATTGCAGTTTTCCTGTGTAGATTATACTACACAAGAAATTTACTGAGGATTATTGAATTCATTATTTACTATCCAGGGTGATAATGCTGGAGGCATCTTATGTCATTCTCTCTAACTTGGAAGTCGAGAACTTTTGCATCTCAGGCAGACGTTTGCATCTCTGACACACTTTCAAGAGTCCAGCTTGCCTCTGTACACTCTGTTTTTCTTGCTCACTCACCTTTTCTTGATATTGTAAGAAGAGTGATTGTGTCCTCCTGGGTGAAAAGTCTTGAATAAAATCGCTGAGTGTGAGATATATTTTCATGGTATTTCCATGAAATAATACACATTTCTTAATTTTTGTAAAGAATGTCTTGATAGTACATTTTTTTAATGTGTTGTAGTTGAAGGTTATAGTTGAACCTGTTATGCGTTGACACAAATGTAAGTAATAATATCCATCAGTGCTACATTTTTAGGGCAACATGGTGGTGTAATGGTTAGCACATCTGCCTTAAAGCAAGAATGTCCTGGGTTCGATACCCACCTTGGGCGTGTGGAGTTTGCATGTCCTCTCCTTTGCTTGTATGCACAGTCCAAAAACATACACAATAGGTTAAGAGGCTGTTCCAAATCACCCCTAGGTGTGAGTATGAATATTTGTGTTTGCCCTGCGATGGCTTGGAGAGTTTCCCAGGGTGTACCCCAGAATCAACTAAAATAGACACCAGCCTTCCCGTGACCCGAATTACGATTGAATGTACTTAGTATTGCAGTACTGATGAGCCTCATCCCAAGTCTTACTCTCCTTCATTAAAAATAAAGTGTCTGTAACAGTAGAAATAAACATCATGTGTTGATTCATACACCTTCTTTGAAGCACAGTTGTACTCATAATAATGGTATTTTTTCCAGGTCCTGGATAACCAGAATGCCATGTAGAGAAAGTGTATGGTGCTCTATCAGACCATTTTCATGCTCTGTTTCTCTGTCCAACCAAATCCAAATATAATAATAACTGAGACCAAATATCTTGGCTATTTGCTTTTGTTCTTCTTCGATACTGAATGCAACGAGATTAGTGCTGTTTTCTCTGCAGTGCTACTGAGCATCATGCCAATTTCTTGCACTTGAATCGTAAAGGTGTCCTCTTATCATACTTTTATTCAAACCACAACCACCTACCAGAAAGAAAATCAACAACACAATGAGATCATCATCTCTGCTCAGAAGGATCTGAGTGATATGACTTGTTCCACTCTTCTTATCAACTCAGTTCCCAGATTCTACACTTAATCCAGATTTTATATCTTCTTCTTCTTCTTACGTCCCCATCTCAAATGACTATGGGGGACACTGGCGGCGAGCATGCTGTCTCGGTCTCTGCTACATGGCCTTTCCTGCTGCAGCAGATTCTGCCATCATTGCACCTCATTGGACTGCTGCTCTCCAGTTTGACCTGGATTGTTCAAGTTTATACCAGTCAGTGCCAATGCCAGAAGCCTTTATGTTCTCTTTGATGGCATCTTTCCATCATTTTCTGGGACTGCCCTTGGCGCGTGAGCCACAAGCTAGTTCACCAAACAGAATACGTTTTGGGAGTCTGTTGTCTGACGTCCTACAGATGTGTCCCAGCCTGCGCAGCCTTGAAATCTTCACCATCATGCCAATTAATGTTAGATTGGCCCATTCAAGGACCTCAGTGTTGGCTACTTTGTAATTACTCATAATTTGACGTTCTCTGATGGAACTGCTCTAGTTGATGCACATGTCTCATAAGGGTGGTCCAGATTTTAGATCCATATAGCAGTACTGTCAGTATTATGTGCTGATACATAACCAGCTTGGTTCCAAGGGACAAACCAGCTCGTCTCCACACACGGTTCTGAAACGAGCAGAAGGTTCCAGTGGTCAGGGCAATCCTTTTGTGAATCTCACCATCCAAGTTGGTATCTTCTGTGACTAAACCTACAAGGTAGACAAATTTGTCTGTTGACTTTAGAGGGGTCCTGTCTAGGATGATAGGAACTGTTTCACCTGTTGGCTTACGCTGATGCAGAACCTCTGTTTAATGTTTACTTATTAACAGTCCCCAGCTGGTACAGACAACATCTAGGGCATCAGCTATTCTCTGGGTCTCATCCATCGCTATGCTGTTGAAGCCAGCATCATCTGCATACAGTAGAGCCAAGATGATATATATCAAGGCTTGGTTGGGCCGTAGTCGCCTTTGATCATACAGGACACCATCTAGTCTGTATCGTAATCCAATGCCACATTCCTGCAAACTGCCCATAGCTATGCTCATCACACACAGAATACCAAGATGAATAGTGAGGGTACAAGGATACAGCCTTGGCGGAAGCCAGTAGGGATAGCAAATTTTCCAGTTGTTTCCCCATTTATGGACACCTTGGCATGCATGTCATCATGGAAGCCATGGATGAGGCTGATCAGCTTAGTTGGTATGCCCATCCTCTCCAGTAATTTCCAAGCCAGGCCATGATCTACAGAGGCCTTCACAAGATCAATGAATATAATGTGTAGTTCCTGCCTCTGCTCTCTGCATTTCTCCTGAAGTTGTCTCAGCACAAACATCATATCTGTTCTTGAGCATCCAGGACGAAATCCACATTGGGCCTCTGGGAGGAGGTCTTCTGCCAAAGGTTTTAGTCTGTTTAGAATAATCTTTGCTATTACTTTCCAAGTGACTGACAGCAGTGTGATACCTCTATAGTTTCCACAGGTGAAGAGGCACTTCTTCTTGAAGAGAGCTATTATTGTTATGATCTGTGTTATTTGGTGGCTTTTAACTCACTCTCTCTCTCTCTCTCTCCCTATGCACTGCAGGTGCTGGTGAGGGGCGTGGCTTTCACACGCAGGCGGAGTCCAGAGAGCGCACCTGATTCCACTCAGCCATCACCGAGCTATAAAGACGAGGGGCGCACTCCTCTCGGCGTTAAAAGATTGTTCCCTCCATGCGATTCTGTCTCCTCCAGTAGGCATTATCCCACCAGGGAACCCTGTTGGGACAACACGACTCCACCCTGCACCAAATTGTGGACAGCCTCCAAAGAATAACCACCAGCATGGTGCAGCTCGGCAGAAGGATGGACGCCATCACCACCTAACTCACCGCCACGACCCCGCCCACTCACCCTTCACTCTGTGAACTGGCGGCAATGCCAGCCCTACTTCCCATATGCCAAGAGCCGCTCATCCCCACGCCAGCCAGGTATGCGGGCATGATTGGCTCATGTGCACAGTTCCTCTATCAGTGTTCGCTAGTCTTCAGCCAGCAGCCGCTCACATGCACCACCGACCAAGCAAAGAACGCATTTGTGATGAGCCTACTCACTGATCAAGTCTCATCCTGGGCACTAGCCCAGAGTTATGCTCGCACTTCGATTGGTTTGTGCTGGAGATGAAGAGTCTTCGATCATCCAGCAAAAGGGGAGGAGGCGAGCAGTGAGCTGCTGTGGATCCAGCAAGACTCGCAATATATGTCTGAATATATGATCAGATTTCGGATCCTTGCCGTAGAAAGCGGCTGGAACGACCCCGCACTCCGGGGGGGGCCTTCATGCAGGGTCTGAGCGAGAGATTCAAGGACGAGCTGGCGGCACGAGATGAGACAGCGATGCCAGAAGATCTGATCTCCTTGACTACGAGGCTAGACAACTGGCTAAAAGAAAGAGACAGATCCCGGGAAGAGCGGATTAGCCTCGTCTACCCGTCCCCGAGCGCCTCTGTGAGACTCAACGCTGCCTCACCTCAAACTTCCTTGCAATTCCCCCTTCTGATCGAGGATGACTCCCATGAGCCCATGCAGCTGGGCCACACCAGGCTGACAGCAGAGGAAAGGCATCAGCGACTGACCAAAGGTCTTTGCACTTACTGCTCAGAAAAGGGGCATTACCTTGCCCAGTGCCCAGCGCTGCAGGGTCCGACAGCCGGGAGAGGAGCAGCGATGAAGGAACCCTCCAAGATGCCTGGGAAGTGCCTACAGGTTCAAGGTACGCATTCTGCACAACATACACACTCAGTCGACATATTCATCGACTCAGGCACTGACGCTAATTTCATTGATTCGGGGATGGTGGAGCTTCACGACCTACCTGTAAACAAACTTGAAACCGCCAAGGAGGTAGTAGCCATTGATGGCCGACTCATAGCGCGTGTCACAAAATGAAGCCTGTCAAGCTTAGTCTGCCCGGCAATCACCATAAGTGTTTGGAGCGGTTTGTCCTCTCTGCCACTCTCTCTCCCTTGGTGCTGGGGTGGCCGTGGATTCAGACGCACAACCCCCACATTGACTGGCGCACCCTCACCATATGCAGCTGGAGTGACTACTGCCCCCAGCACTGCCTACTGGCGGCCGTACCTCCAAGTTTCACGAACCTGGTCAAGCTGGGAGATATGGACTTGACTGGCGTCCCAAGGGAATACCATGATCTGAAAGAGGTGTTCAGTAAGGACCGGGCCCGTTTGCTACCTCATCACTGACCATACAACTGCGCAGCCGAGTGGTCGGCTCCGGGGACGCAGAAACAGCTGCAGAGGTTCCTGGGGTTCACCAACTTCTATCGACGGTTCGTGTGGGACTATGGCCACCTAGCAACCCCCCTCACATAGCGGACATCGCCCAAAGCACCTTTCAAATGGTCCCATAGTGCGCAGGTGGCGTTTGACAGACTGATGGTGAAATTCGTCAATTCACCGGTACTGATCTATCTGGACCCCTCTCTGCAGTTCGTGGTGGAGGTGGACGCCTCGGACTCAGAGGTGGGGGTCGTCCTCTCCCAGTGCTCCCTGACAGATCAAAAATTACACCCATGCGCTTTCTTCTCCTGTCGCTTATCCCCGGCGGAATGGAACTATGAAGTTGGCAACCGTGAGCTGCTGGCGATGGTCTTGGCGTCTAAATTTGCCTGCCACCCCAGAGCCCACCGAACTCTCTTTCTCCTCCAACTACGCTTCTGGTGGCCAACCATAACAGCCGACAACAGGGAGTTTGTTGGAGCTTGTGCCACCTGTGTCCGGAGCAAGTCATCCCATTGTGCACCCTCGGGCCTCCTCCAATCCTTACCCATCCCTAATCGCTCCTGGTTGCACATTGCAGTGGACTTTATCATGGGGTTACCTCCGTCTGAGGGCAACACGGTCATCCTAACCATAGTAGACCACTTCTCGAAGGTGGTCCACTTCGTTGCCCTACTCAAACTCCCCTTGGTGATGGAAACAGCTGGACTCCTGGTCCAATGCGTGTTCCGCCTCCACGGAATCATCCCGGATGTTGTTTCGGACCAGGGGCCCCCAGTTTGGATCTAGAGTTTGGAAGGCATTCTGCAACACCCTGGGAGTCTCCTGCTGTCTGATCTCCTGCTACCACCCTCAATCTAACGGGCAGGCGGAGCGGATAATTCAGAGTCTCGAATCCTCCCTGTGCTGCGTCGCCTACTGCCTCCCAGCCTCCTGGTCCACACACCTCCTGTGGATTGAATACTCACATAACTCCCTGGTTTCTGATGTTCTCCTTTATGGTGATCAAAGGGTTCTAGCCTCCCCTGTTCCCCAGCCAGGAGGTCAAAGTGGCAGTCCCATCCATCCAGGTGCACTTTCGCAGAGCACGTCGGGTCTAGAAAGTTCAGCAGCCTGAAATCAGAGGCTTGCCGATCACCACCGGACCCCGGTGCCACCCTACACTGTCGCGCAACGGGTTTGGCTCTCCTCCAGAGACCTGCCCCTGCAAATCGACTCGAAGAAGTTGGCTCTAAGATACATTGGGCCCTATGTCATCAAAAGGATCATAAACCCCAGTGCCGTCCAACCCAAGCTCCTAGCCACACTCAAAGTGCACCTGGTGTTCCACGTATTCCTGGTCAAGCCCCCTCCACCCTCTAATGACCCACCACCACCCCCTCTTTCCAAGCTGGTTGATGGTCATCCGGTGTACATGTTGAATCGCATCCTCAACGTGCGCAGGCGGGGTCGAGGGTTCCAGTACCTGGTGGACTGGGAGGGGTATGGGCCCAAGGAATTTTCCTGGATCCCTCGTTCCCTTATTCTGGACCCAGACCTGCTGGCGGAGTTCTATCACCAGTTCCTGGACAAGCTTGGTCGGGCGCCAGGTGGCACCCCTTGGGGTGGGTACTCTTATGGTCTGTGTTATTTGGTGGCTTTTAACTCACTCTCTCTCTGTCCCTATGCACTGCAGGCACTGGAGAGTGGCGTGGCTGTCACACACAGGCGGAGTCCGGAGAGCGCACCTGATTCCACTCAGCCATCACCAGGCTATAAAGATGAGCGGCGCGCTCCTCCCGGCGCTAGAAGATTGTTCCCTCCCTCTATGTGATTCTGTCTTCTCGTAATCGCTTTGGCTCCTGGTTCTCAGCTCCGTGCTTGACCAGTTCCCGCGTTGATATTTCTCCTAGTGATTTTGGTTTTCATGTTTCCCCTCACCGCTATGGTGATCACGATTTCCCGTACTCCAGTGCTTCCCCTGTGTTCAATAAAAGTCATTGTATCATCGTATTTGGTCTCCTTCATCTTTGGGTCCAACTGAAATGCTCCTGGCGTCACAATTACAGTGCCATCTTTGAAGTTCTGAGGGATTGACTCTTCTCTCCATGTGGTTATGACGAGTTGGTGAACGCTTTTTAACAGGGATGGACCACCTGCTTTCACTACTTCTGCAGGAATGCCATCCTCTTCTAGGGATTTCCCACTAGACATCTGCTTTACTGCCTTTTCCACCACCTGAAGCTCTGGTTCTGAAGCTAGTTCAGGCATGGTTGGTCTGAGGGGAAAAGCATCGATCACTGACTCATCTATCTTTCTGTGCTGGTTCAGGAGGGTGTTAAAATGTTACTCCCAGAGCTTCAAGATGTCATCTCTTGCTGTGAGTCTTGTGCCTGTGGCAGAGTTTACTGGGTATAGGCCAGTGAACTTCCTTTACTGTATGAGTTTTACAGCCTTAAAGAAACTTCGAGAATTATGCTGTTTGGAATATTCCTCTATTTCTCTGGCTTTATCAATCCACCATTGATTTTGCATCTTCCTTAGATCCCGCTGACATTTGCCTCTCGCTCCCCAGTAGCGTGCTCTGTTTTCAGGTGTTTCTGATGTGAGAACTGCATTAAAGGCAGTCCTCTTTGTTTCTAGGAGGTTGTTGATGGCGATGTTGTTCTCATAAAACCAATCTTTTTGCCGATGTTTCAGTGTGCTTAAAAGTGTCTCAGCCGTATTATACACTTTGGACTTAAAGGACAGCCACTGTTCATTGCAGTCACCAGTGAGCTCCTCAGGTAAAGCTGCCCCAAGGGCTGATGCTAGCTTTTCCTTCATTATGGGCTTCTGTAGGAGAACTACATTGAGATGGGGGTGCGCTTCTTGTTGCGTTGTGCTTTTGGAGGGTGGATCCTTAGCTTTGTCCCAGCACAAACCAGTTTGTGGTCCGTCCAGCAGTCAGCACTCCTGCGAACCTGGCAGTCATGCAAGTTGCTTTGATGGTGCTTCCTTACTATGATGTTATCGATAAGGCGTCCTGCCTTGGATGGCGGATGGTACCATTTATGCTTGTGTATGGCAGGGTGTGCAAATAATGTGTTCACTATAACCACACCATACTGAGAACACAGATGCAGTAATGACCCTCATTTGCCCATTGCCTTTGAAGTACTAGACTCTCATCTGCCCCTTTCCGACGGATGAGATTTTATATAAACAGGCAAAAACAATCAGCATTAACAGGGAGAAGCGAAAAATATGTGTTCCCACATTTCAGCAACCAAGCAAAAGGTTGGCAACATTTAATCTTACTTTTGAATACATTTACGAATAATCTTAATCTAACATAATACAGATGCTCTACATTAATAAACATCATCATATAACAATCAGCATTATTCAGTTCAGAACGAATTGTTCCTGTTATACACAATAAACCAGTAAGTGATGATGAAACTGATAATACAAACACTCCAGCTAACAGCTGACTGTTTTAGCAATGTTGAACAAAAGTTGCGGTAATGCTATTTATATATTCCCATATTAAAATGTTAATTTTTAAGGATTGTGCACATATACTGAGGTATTCTGCTCAGTACCTGTATGATTCACAGGAAAAGAAACGAATGTACACAGTTCTTGTCCCACACTAGATGGCGTGTTCTGTGGGGGCTTGGATGCGTGCAGGGCAGTGGTAGCTTAGTGGTTAATGTGATGTGTTACTGATTTGAAGATCAGCGGTTGAGTCCTCACTATCACTTCTGTTGGGCCCTTGATCAAGGCCCTTAACCCTCCATTGCTTAGATGTATAAAAATGATAATTGTAAGTCACTATGGATAAGAGCATCTGCCAAATGCTGTAAATGTGTGTGACATTTTGGCAACATCAAACCAATGGTGTGCATAAAGGCCATGCATGTACAGTAGGCCTTCGATATTCGCGGGGGTTCGGTTCCGGCCACTCCCTCGAATGAAGATAAGTCTGTGAGTTCTGTACCCAGAAGTAAAACCCCATGTATCATATTACATGCGCGAATGAGCAACCGGAACCATGTATAATACATACATGCGCTAAAATATGCTCCTTAAACACATTCTATAAACATAATTACTTCAATGTGTCAAGTTCAATCACAAATAGCTGATGGAATATTGTGGTAAAAAGAATAATTTTGCTGTATAAAGAGTTCTCAGAAACTGTACAGAAAAATTCTTCATCTTAAAATAGTACAATCTAAAGGGATTTCCCTCGAGTCAGAAAATAATTTTACATTTTAAAAATAATTTAAAATCAATTTTTCGATACATAGAATATTATATCTTATATATATATATATATATATATATATATATATATATATATATATATATATATATATATATATATATATATATATATATATATATTATATCTTTTTCTGAAAAGATACATTTAATTTAATGCTGCAATCTTGCTAATGTTTACACAGTGCATAGTGTCTCTCCCCCTCATGCCGGTCCCAAGCCCGGATAAATGCAGAGGGTTGCGACAGGAAGTGCATCCGACGTAAAACTTCTGCCACATTTCTCATGCAACTGATCAAAACAAAATTCATACCGGATCGGTCGAGGCCCGGGTTAACAACGACCGCCATCATTGCTGTCAACCTACAGGGTGATGATGGAAATTGGACGACTGTTGGTCGAAGACGTCGAAGGCACGACGGAGGTGTGTCCGTAGGCAGAGAGAGAAGAGCAAATGCATGAGCCTAGGACTGAGAGTAGGGATTTTGAATGTTGGAACTATGCAAGGAAAAGACAGAGAGCTGGCTGACATGATGCAGAGGAGGAAGTTGGACATACTGTGTGTTCAGGAGACCAGGTGGAAAGGTAGCAAGGCTAGAAGCTTAGGAGCAGGGTTTAAGCTATTTTATCACGGTGTGGATGGGAAGAGAAATGGAGTAGGAGTCATCTTGAAGGAGGAGTTTGTCAGGAATGTTCTAGAAGTGAAAAGTGTGTCAGACAGAGTGATGAGTCTCAAGTTAGAAATGGAAGGCGTGATGCTCAATGTTGTTAGTGCTTATGCCCCACAGGCAGGATGTGAGCTAGAAGAGAAGGAGAGATTCTGGAGTGAGTTAGATGAAGTGATGAGGAATACCCCCAGAGGTGAAAGAGTGGTCATTGGTGCAGACTTCAATGGACATGATGGTGCAAGCAACAGAGGGGACGAGGAAGTGATGGGCAGGATTGGTATCCAGAACAGGAACACAGAAGGACAGATGTTGATCGATTTTGCAAAAAGGATGGAAATGGCTGTAGTGAATACTTTCTTCAAGAAGAAACAGGACCATAGGGTGACTTATGAAAGCGGAGGTAAGAGCACACAGGTAGACTACATCTTGTGTAGGCGATGTAATTTGAAGGAAGTCAGTGACTGCAAAGTAGTAGTGGGTGAGAATGTTGCAAAACAGCATAGGATGGTGGTGTGCAGGATGACGCTGATGGTGAGGAAGGTGAAAAAGGCAAAGGCAGAGCAGAAGACAAAGTGGTGGAAGCTGAAAAAGGAAGATTTGTTGTCTTCAAGGAGGAGTTGAAACAGGCTTTGGGTAGTCAGGAAGTGCTTTCAGATGACTGGACAACCACAGCCAATGTGATCAGGGAGACCGGTAGGAGAGTACTTGGTGTGTCCTCTGGAAGGAAAGTAGACAAGGAAACTTGGTGGTGGAATGAGGAAGTGCAGGAGTGTGTACAAAAGAATAGGTTAGCTAAGAAGAAATGGGACAGAAGACAGTAAACAGGAGTACAGGGAGATACAGCGTAAGGTGAAGGTAGCGGTGTCAAAGGCCAAACAGAGGGCGTATGATGACTTGTATGATAGGTTGGACAGTAAGGAGGGAGAAAATGATTTATAGAGGTTGGCACAGCAGAGAAATAGAGATGGGAATAACGTGCAGCAAGTTAGAGTGATAAAGGACAGAGAGGGAAATGTATTGACTGATGAAAGAAGTGTGCTGGGAAGATGGAAAGAGTACTTTAAAGAGCTGATGAATGAGGAAAATGAGAGAGAAAAAAGAGTTGAAGGGGTGACCGTTCAGGACCAGGATGTAGCAAAGATTAGTAAGGGTGAAGTAAGGAGGGCATTGAAGAGGATGAAGAATGGTAAGGCAGTTGGTCCTGATGACATACCGGTTGAGGTATGGAAGTGTCTAGGGTAGGTAGCAGTAGATTTTCTGACAAGAATATTCAACAAGGTCTTAGAAAGTGAAGCAAATGCCGGAGGAATGGAGGAGAAGTGTGCTTGTGCCCATTTTTAAGAACAAGGGAGATGTACAGAGTTGTGACAACTACAGAGGGATAAAGTTGATGAGCCATACAATGAAGTTATGGGAAAGAATAGTGGAAGCTAGACTAAGGGCAGAGGTCAGCATTTGTGAACAACAGTTTGGTTTCATGCCAAGAAAGAGCACCACAGATGCAGTGTTTGCTTTGAGGATGTTAATAGAGAAGTACAGAGAAGGTCAGAAGGAGCTGCATTGTGCCTTTGTGGTTCTGGAGAAAGCATATGACAGGGTGCTGAGAGAAGAACTGTGGTATTGTATGAGGAAGTCTGGAGTGGCAGAGAAGTATGTTAGAGTGGTGCAGGACATGTATGAGAGATGTAAGACAGTGGTGAGGTGTGCTGTCGGTGTGACAGAAGAGTTCAAGGTGGAGGTGGGACTGCATCAAGGGTCAGCTCTCAGCCCCTTCTTGTTTGCTATGGTGATGGACAGGCTGACAGACGAGGTTAGACAAGAATCTCCATGGACTATGATGTTTGCAGATGACATTGTGATCTGTAGTGAGAGCAGAGAACAAGTGCAGGAAAATCTAGAGAGGTGGAGGTATGCCCTGGAAAGGAGGGGAAAGGAGGTCAGTCTCAGTAAGACAGAATACATGTGTGTGAACGACAAGGACCCAAGAGGAACGGTGAGGTTACAGGGGACAGCGATAAAGAAGGTGGAGGATTTTAAGCACTTAGGCTCAACAATCCAGAGCAATGGAGAGTGTGGAAAAGAGGTGAAGAAGCGCATGCAGGCAGGTTGGAATGGATGGAGAAAAGTGTCCGGTGTGATGTGTGATAGGAGAGTATAGGCAAGAATGAAGGGAAAAGTGTACAAGACGGTGATGAGGCCAGTGATGTTGTATAGTTTAGAGACAGTGGCCCTGGAGAAAAGACAGGAGTCAGGGTTGGAGGTAGCAGAGATGAAAATGTTGAGGTTCTCTTTGGGAGTAACGAGGATGGATAGGATCTGGAATGAGTACATCAGAGGGACAGCCCATGTTAGATGTTTTGGAGACAAAGTCAGAGAGGCTAGATTGAGATGGTTTGGACATATACAGAGAAGGGGTAGTGAGTATATTGGTAGTAGGATGCTGAGGTTGGAACTACCAGGCAGAAGGCCCAGAGGAAGACCAAAGAAAAGATTTATGGATGTGGTGAAGGCGGACATGAAGGTAGTTGGAGTAAGAGTAGAAGATGCAGAGGATAGGGTGACATGGCGACAGATCATTTGCTGTGGCGACCCCTGAAGGGAACACCCGAAAGGAAAAGAAGAAGATACATGGCTCTAATGTTGCCAAAATGCTTGTTCCACTTTGTGGTAAAGCTCCAGTGAATAGTTGTTTGCCATTTCCTGGCCCTTTCCTGACTTCCAGCTCTGGTTTTACGTAGGAGGTTGTCATTTTCATGCTTTTGATGTTGCTTCCATGTGATCAGAACTTGTCTTTTAACTTTAATAAGAGGCTCAAGAATTTGAAAATTTGCTTCAAACCAGTCTTTGTTTGTTTTTGTTCTCTTACCATAAGTATCTATGGCATAGGAATGGATTTCAGCACTAAGAAAGGACCATCTAGCTTCTGCCGAGGAGTCATCATCACCACCGGGAAGTGCACTGATGGAGAAGATGAAAGTAATGGTTTTCTCCAAGGCTGTTGTGTGGGCAGTTTGTTTTTTTGGCAAGACCTTGGGCTTTGCATGGTGAAGTGCCCTCAAATTCAGCACAATTTTATTAATGACAATGGAGTGGTCCGTGTCACAGTTGGCACTGTGATAACTTTTTGTTTTGTGCACTCTTTGCAATTTGGCCCTTTTGATGATGACTCGGTCAAGCTGCTGCCAGTGATGGAAGCGTGGGTGCATCCATGAGACTCTGTGATTATCCTTGTTTGGGAAGTAGGTATTTGCGATGCAAAGCTGTCTGTTGCAGTAGAGTTCCAGTAACCTCTGCCCATTTTCATTTAGTTTACCTACTCCATGGTCACCATACATGTGGGCCAGTTGTCATGCAAGTTGCCGACTCTAGCGTTGAAGTCACCAAGCAGATAAAGGTCTTCAGTATGTGTTGTCTGTCCAACCAAAGAATCAAGTACATCATAGAAAGCATCCTTCTCATCAGGGCTGGAGGTGAGGGTAGGGGCATAGCATGTAATGAGGTTTAGAGGGCCAGTGCTAGAGTGTACTCGCATAGTGAGTAAATGTGCTGTGCCTCCTGTTTGTGGTTGAAGACCACATGGGCTGTATTCATGGGAAGAAGTGATGTTCTGACCGCAAACCACACACCATGATCACGACGCTCATCCTGTCCCTTTCCATTCCAGAAGAAAGTATAGTTCTTTTCTTGAATGGACCTGTCATCAGTCAGTCTTGTCTCTTGCAAGGCTGTGATGTCAACATTAAGCCTCACCAGTTCCGAGTCAATTATTGCGGTTTTGCGTGTATCACTGATCTGTTGTAGATCATCTGTTAATCCTGGCATCATCGTTCATACATTCCAGCTTGCTATGCAAAGTGCTGGCAACTTTATTTTTTCTTTCTCAGTCCCAGTTGCACTGTTTGCAGTCTGCTTGTCTGGCTCAAACCTAAGCTCCTTGCACCCCAAGAAGCAGCAGATTGTGTTGGATTAACACCTAATTGATGTACCCAGCTTAAGGCGGGTGGTAGTTAATCAGTAGAACAGAAAGGCCCACCATCAGAGACAACCTGTGGCACCCTATTCTTCACCAAACAAGTTTCGACTAATAACCTGTAACTGCTATCTCATGTGTTGTGCCTTTGTGTGTGACACAATGATGGATTGTACTGTCCATCGTGCAATGCCTGGGCTAATCTATAGAGATACTTGGCTGCCCAAACGTCAAGATTGTCCTCTTGGCCACCCTGATGTTGTGCAGAGGAAAGCGATGACCTAGTCGACATGCCTGCGGGACTCCACTCCGATTTCTCTGTCAGGTTGGTTTCCCTTAGCCTTAAACTATCCCTAAGGCAGTAACACTATTTAATCGAAAGCTGGAGGTCATGTTGGTGGGTATCAGGAGGGCGTGTCCATAACACACCTCTAAGGGCATGATGACCTCCGAGCCCTCATAGTATGGCCTGGGGCTGCAAGGTGTTCAGTTGCACATATGTCGCCATGAGGAGGCACTATGTAGGACTTGTCTATGAGAAGCTATCCCACAACGCTGTGTTGGGGCAGGGAACTCTGATGCATTCTGCTTTCTTTTCAGCTCATGCAAGTCTGTCCAGACTAATGTAGATATATAAATATTTATTAGACTGCTTAGAACTGTTTAAACCATAACTGTTAGATTGCCTCACAGTGTGTCACAGTTTCAGAATTCAACTGATCTTGTAACAAGTGAAGGGATTATTATTATTATTTTTTTACTTTTGCATATTTTTACGTGAGAGTCCACTGCATGTATAAACTGAGAACTTTGTTGCTAGGAGACTGGTATAACGATGAAGACACCTCAAATTGCAAATCTGCACAACTAGGGAATAAAGCAACCAACCAGACTCCTCACAGAAATGCCTGAGCTGGGAATCAAACCCAGGACCTTCTTGCTGTGAGGCAGATGTGGTAACCACTACACCACCATGCCCACACCAACTGATCAACCAACCAAAAAAAAAGCCGAAAAACAAAAAAACAATCAATCAACAAAACAGCCTCAAAGCCAACCAAGCAAACAAACAAAAAAATAACTAATCAACAAAACTTCCAAAAACCTACCAAAAACAAACAAACAAAAAATATCCATCCAACCAAGCAACCACCAACAAAACAATGAAACAACCAAAAATCTACCAAACAGCCTATTTCTTATTTTAGATCTTTAAGTTGGTGACAATTAAAACCATACAGTTTTGAAAGGAAAAAAAATGGGTGTGGTTTGCTGTGAGCTTTAAAACACAGTCTCACTCCACTAAAATGCAAAAGTGTACCAACCAATGAGCCTGTGCTGAAGTGCCTCACGCTCAGTGAATGTCTCTGAACAAAATGTTCATGCTGGAGAATCTCAACAAGATCAGCTGTTCTTTTATGCACCAAGAGAATGTTTGTTATCCGTATGAATACTTTAAAGTAAAAAATACAAAGAATTACTGAGTAGCACTTCAGAATATATGCATGGACATCATGTATTTGTCACACTGTGATCCCATTGCCTTGCACATTTACATTTATATCGCAATCTGTAATCTTTGAGTGTTGACTTGTTCCTAGTTAATACATTAATTAACACATCTACAATAATTTCAATTACAGGGATCCCTCGCTACTTCATGCTTCAATTCATGCGGCTTCAGTGCATCACGTTTTAAAAAAATAAATAAATATTTATTGAAAATATTCATTGAATTCAAAAAATAAGGAAATTAAGGAAGAATAGGGGAAAATGTTAAGAAAAATGCAACCAAAACAAGGCCAATTAGGCACTCCCCCAAAAAAGCTAACACAAAACGAAAAACAACCCAAAATCTCCCATCAAAACTCGTTACATAGTTGCATCTGTGTGTGCACGCCGTCTGCCTGTGTGCATGCGCACGTATGTATGTGCGTCATCTTCTTATGCAATACCAGCTGTATGTGTCTGTATTTATATTTTATTTACATCTTATGTTTTTTTTTAATGTTTAATTGTTATTATAAGCATTTATAGCACTGAATATGTATTTATTGCTAATATATACACATATACATGTATGTGTACATCAGTCGGGGGGGGGGGGGGGGGGGGGGGATCTTTGCGGATTTTGATGGTTGCGTGGGAATCTTGGTCCCAATTAACCACGGAAAGTGAGGGATCCCTGTATTCATGTGGCACTTAAAGAACATTTACAATATTGGCAGATTTTCCTTATCCAGAGAGTATTAGTTTTTTTTTTAATTTTTTAAACAAATGAGCAAGTAAGGGCGAAGAGCATTGTTCAAGGGCCCAATACTGATATTTTTTTTGGAATCAGGAAAGGGAAACCCAAATTTCCGAATCAGTAACCCAGAGCCTTTCTCAATGAGCCACAACACAGCTGTAGTATTAATTACTTATCGTAATCTATGAATGAATAATGCTTGTTATTGTGCAATGTGATATTTATTAAAGTAGTGTTTTGTATTATGTTTCAGAAAATTAATTCTTAGAAATGTTCACAAAGTAAGAGTAAAGTTTGACACATCCAAACTTTTTCCTTTTGATTTAAATCTGAGAGCATGTTTTGGCTCCTCCCTGTGTGTCCCCATTGTGTTTGCATGTGCTTAAATTGGTTTAGGATAAGATGTGAAATCTGGGCGCTGAGTTTGTGTGACGAGAGGAACGAGTGACAGCACTCAGATCTTTCAGAGCAGAGATGATGAGATTCGTGTTGATTTTTTTTCTGGTAGGCGGTTGTGGTTTGAGTGAAGCTACGATTAGAGAATACATTTACAATTCTCATCGAACAAATTGGTATGCTGCTCAGAGTCATTGCAGAGGAAGCAGCACTGATCTGGCTACCTTCAGTAACAGCGAGGAACACGATGAAATTGTCAAAATGTTTGGTCACTATGACGATCGTATTTGGATTGGGTTCAAAAGAGAAAATGAGGAGTCGGCATGGAAGTGGTCTGATGGATCACCATATATTTTCTCTGCATGGCATTCTGGTTGGCCAACACCTGGTCATTTTTCATATAATGAGGAAACTGAAAAAGAATACTATTATGAGTACAACTGTGCTTATTTGCACAAACAAGGATGGATAAATGACTTTTGTTTGAGACATCATTCTTTCTACTGTTACAGACAGTTGGTTTTGGTGAATGAAAGTAAGACTTGGGATGAGGCTCTTCAGTACTGCAACACTAAGTACACTGGCTTGGCGTCTCTGTCCGATATCACACAAGTCCTTCAGGCAAAAAAAGAGATTGTACTGACCAACACCGAGAGTGTGTGGACCGGCCTGCGCTTCATGGATGGAAGATGGTTCTGGCTGAGTGGAGAGACAACAGAGAACCAGGATTCCCTGCCATTATGTTCAAGTCGACCTTATCACTGCGGCGCATTTAACAACAAAACTGACATCTGGGAGAACCGAGACTGCAATGAGAAACTGAATTTCCTCTGCTACTGGAAGTGAGTCATACATTTATCCAAATATTATTCTAAACATTTAAATTATGAGTCTGGTTGGTTTATTCTCATAAAATTAACCTTACATCCAAATGTTGTGTTTTTTTTACAGTTAAAGGTGCACGCCTGCATTACATGTAAGGTTTACCTGTCAGTATACACACACACACACACACACACACACACACACACACACACACACACAGATATACATATACATATATATATATATATGTATAAATCGACATTCTGATAAAACATGTTTTTGTTTACTGATGCAGTTCTGTATTCTGTCTCTGAACAGATGACTTTCCACAAGAAAAGATCTCCACAGGAAGATTACATGCATGATACAATACACTGAATTTATTGATTAAGATATATCAAATGTTTGGATTTAATTCTTCAGAGATAATTAACATTGAAGCAAAATGCTCAGATTTGAAATATAAAGGGAATTTTGGGTTTTAAAATATATTTTAGTGTGTGTGTGTGTGTGTGTGTGTGTGTGTGTGTGTGTGTGTGTGTTGAATATTATCATAGTAACAATTAATAGTAATATAAACAAAATCAGCAAATGATGGTAACTTTTTTTTCCTTTAAATTTTAAGATAGATAGAGTATAGGAAGCATGATATAATTATTACTTAATTTCTACTGTTCTTTATTTATTGATCTGGATATTATGAGATGTTTTGTTATTTGTTTTTTGGATCATTTCATGATCAAGAAGATTGGTGTTGATGAATATCCTGAAATGAAAAAACAGAAGCACTTGTATGTATGTACGAGGTGTGGTGTGTACGCCTTTGATAGATGAAAACACAGCAGATAAAAACAAGGACACACAAGTTTACTTTAACTGTTTAAATCTGATTTGTGCTTGATGAAGTCAGATTTCTTCCTTTTATTCACTTAAAAGCACCAGTGATGGATATTATTGCTTTGTGTCGATATGTAACAGCTTCAACTGTAACCTTCAACTCAAACATTAATAAATATGTAAATAAATTCTTTAGAGAAAGTAAAAAATTATGCTTGTTACCTAAACAAAGAATTAATAAAAAATATATAAATAGCTACACAAACAAACGTCTGTATATTCTAAATTGCTTTTGAGTGCTTTTTACAATCACTATTACTAATTACTTGGTGCACTACAGTACATTACATGATTCTGGAGCAACACCTTTTGGTTGCTGTGATTTCACAGTACACTACTATCTTGTCACACATCCATCAGTCATGGAGGATTCGTATAATTTACTTTTACACCCTTATCCAGAATTACTTAATTTATCATTTTTATACCACTGAGCAATTAGGGGTAAGGGCCTCACACAGGAGCCCAACAGGGCAGTGGTGGCTTTGTGATTAAAATGATGGGTTACTGATCTGAAGGTCAGCAGTTCAATCTCCAGTCCATTTACATCGTTTTGCAAATGCTCTTCTCAAGCACAACTTGCAGTTATATATTTTATAGGCAATAGAGGGTTGAACAATGCAGTCATGAGGTGTGTGTGTGTGTGGTGTGTGTGTGTGTGTGTGTGTGTGTGTCCCCCCCCCCCATGCCGGTCCCAAGCCCGGAGAAATGCAGAGGGTTGTGTCAGGAAGGGCATCCGACGTAAAACCAATGCCAAACATTTATGATGCAAATCAGAAGTATTACCCCCATACCGGATCGGTCGAGGCCTGGGTTAACAATGACCGCCATCAGTGCTGTCAATCAACAGGGTGCTGATGGAAATTGGACTACTGTTGGTCGAAGACATCGAAGAAGGAGAGGTGGGAGGCGTGTCCGTGGGCAGAGAGAGAGAAGAGGAAATGCATGAGTCTAGGACTGAGAGTGGGGACTTTGAATGCTGGAACTATGCAAAGAAAAGGTATAGAGCTGGCTGACATGATGCAGAGGAGGAAGGTGGACATACTGTGTGTTCAGGAGACCAGGTGGAAAGGTAGCAAAGCTAAAAGCTTAGGAGCAGGGTTTAAGCTATTTTATCACGGTGTGGATGGGAAGAGAAATGGAGTAGGAGTCATCTTGAAGGAGGAGTTTGTCAGGAATGTTCTAAAAGTGAAAAGAGTGTCAGACAGAGTGATGAGTCTCAAGTTAGAAATTGAAGGTGTAATGCTCAATGTTGTTAGTGCTTATGCCCCACAGGCAGGATGTGAGCTAGAAGAGAAGGAGAGATTCTGGAGTGAGTTAGATGAAGTGATGCAGAGTACCGCCAGAGGTGAAAGAGTGGTCATTGGTGCAGACTTCAATGGACATGTTGGTGCAGGCAACAGAGGGGACGAGGAAGTGATGGGCAGGTTTGGTATCCAGGACAGGAACGCAGAAGGGCAGATGTTGATAGATTTTGCAAAAAGGATGGAAATGGCTGTGGTGAATACTTTCTTCCAGAAGAGACAGGAGCATAGGGTGACTTATAAAAGCGGAGGTAGGAGCACACAGGTAGACTACATCTTGTGTAGGCGATGTAATTTGATGGAAGTCAGCGACTGCAAAGTCATAGTGGGTGAGAGTGTTGCCAAACAGCATAGAATGGTGGTGTGCAGGATGACTCTGATGGTGAGAAAGGTGAAAAAGGCAAAGGCAGAGCAGAAGACAAAGTGGTGGAAGCTGAAAAAGGAAGAGTGTCGTGTTGTCTTCAAGGAGGAGTTGAAACAGGCTTTGGGTGACCAGGAAGTACTTCCAAATGACTGGCCAACCACAGCAAATGTGATCAGGGACACAGGTAGGAGAGTACTTGGTGTGTCCTCTGGAAGGAAAGTAGATAAGGAGACTTGGTGGTGGAATGAGGAAGTGCAGGAGTGTGTACAAAGGAAGAGGATAGCTAAGAAGAAGTGGGACATTGAGAGGACCGAAGAGAGTAAACAGGAGTACAGGGAGACACAGCGTAAGGCGAAAGTAGCAGTGGCTAAGGCCAAACAGAGGGCGTATGATGACTTGTACGATAGGTTGGATAGTAAAGAGGGAGAAAATGATCTATACAAGTTGGCACAGCAGAGAAATAGAGATGGGAAGGACGTGCAGCAAGTTAGATTGATAAAGGACAGAGAGGGAAATGTATTGACTGATGACAGAAGTGTGCTGGGAAGATGGAAAGAGTACTTTGAAGAGCTGATGAATGAGGAAAATGAGAGAGAAAAAAGAGTAGAAGAGGTGACCATTGAGGAGCAGGATGTAGCAAAGATCAGTAAGGGAGAAGGGCATTGAAGAGGATGAAGAATGGAAAGGCAGTTGGTCCTGATGATATCCCTGTGGAGGTATGGAAGTGTCTAGGAGAGGTAGCAGTAGATTTTCTGACAAGAACATTCAACAAGGTACTAGAGAGTGAGCAGATGCCGGAGGAGTGGAGAAGTGTGCTGGTGCCCATTTTTAAGAACAAGGGAAACGTGCAGAGTTGTGTCAACTACAGAGGGATAAAGTTGATGAGCCATACGGTGAAGTTATGGGAAAGAATAGTGGAAGCTAGACTAAGGGCAGAGGTCAGCATTTGTTAACAACAGTTTGGTTTCATGCCAAGAAAGAGCACCACAGATGCAGTGTTTGCCTTGAGGATGTTAATGGAGAAGTACAGAGAAGGTCAGAGGTAGCTGCATTGTGCCTTTGTGGATCTGGAGAAAGCATATGACAGGGTGCCGAGAGAAGAACTGTGGTATTGCATGAGGAAGTCTGGAGTGGCAGAGAAGTATGTTAGAGTGGTGCAGGACATGTATGAGAGATGTAAGACAGTGGTGAGGTGTGCTGTCAATTGAAGGTGGAGGTGGGACTGCATCAAGGGTCAGCTCTGAGCCCCTTCTTGTTTTGCTATGGTGATGAACAGGCTGACAGACGAGGTTAGACAAGAATCTCCATGGACTATGATGTTTGCAGATGACATTGTGATCTGAAGGTCGTTGGAGTCAGAAAAGAAGATGCAGAGGACAGGGTGAGGTTGAGGCGGATGATTTGCTGTGGTGACCCCTGAAGGGAGCAGCCAAAAGTAAAAGAAGAATAGAGGGTTAAACACTTTGCTCAAGAGTCAAACAAAAGTGCCAAACGCTTAATTCAATTCAGTTTTATTTGTGTAGCGCTTTTTACAATTGACATTATTCCAAAGCAGGTTTACGCAGTATATAAGAATTTAAACATTTACTCTTATCCCTGCATATCCCTAATGAGTGTCACCCATGGCATGACAGTGGCAAGGGAAAACTCCCTCAGTAGATGCAAGGAAGAAACCTTGAAAACATCCTCATTTGGGTGAAACCATACCGATACAAACCATATATGAGAAATTTCATTACAGTCCAAAATGTAGTCAGGTTGGTTATACAAAAATTAACAGAGTTTATAAAACAGAGTTAATATCACCAGCAGTGAAATGTTATCATCACAGTCTGTTAGTGCACATCTGGGTCTATTTAAATCTTCATCAGCAGTAGGGAGGGGCTTCCAAGATGAGAACTCCAGCCAGCATCATCAAATCAAAACAGACCATCGGACTCAGAAAGCAGAAGAATCAGAATCACTGGCATGCCAGAAGGAAAATGTGTACCTCAACAAAAACAGAGAAAGAGAGAGAGAGAGAGAGAGAGGTTGTTAGGTATACCCATATTAGTGTAATGGAAATAGAAGCTTTTATCATTGCTGAGTGCAAGGAGAAACTCCGGCATGACTGACGATGGAAGCATAACTCAAAGAAAGAAAACCTGAAGGAAGACAGACATGAGGGCACCCTGTGACATTGACCAATCAGCCAGCCCACTGTCAAATATACCTGGATGGGTTGGTGCCTGTAAATGTAACTGTAATGTGGTGTGTGTGTGTGTGTGTGTGTGTGTGTGTGTGTGTGTTTAAATTGAGGTTCCCACTAAGGCAAGCTTATGAACACAGCCCGACTCCTGTTTTCACTCTTCGAACTCTATACTTGCATTTCATACTTTCATACTGCAAACCATTCCATTGAATGAATGAATCCGATATTAAGAACAATACCATGCCACCTGTCTTGCTTATTCCAATCTCAATGTATGCCATGTACATCCTTTGGGATTAAAATCTGTGAGGCAAGTTGCAGGAAGTGAAATATAGAGATCACCGGAGATGATATCATCTTTGTTGTTTATTTGTTTGTTTTCCTAGTGTAACACCAGCTTGATATAGCTGTACTAGATTATATACTAGGTTCTAGAGGAGTAAAATGAATTGTGGAGATTTAAAGTTGAACAGCCGGCAGATTTATTACAATTAACAATATCACAAGAAACAGTGCAAACAATGCTGTAGAACACTCTTTACAAAATAAAAATAAAATAAAATAAGCTTAAGTCTCTAAGGTTCGATTTGTGTGAATTCGGGAGTCTTTTCCAGGATTGTGATCCGTTTGGGATAAAGGTGTTTTTATTTGTTCTTATCTGGGATCCTGTGATTTGAAGTGGTTGGGTCTGTAGATCTACTCTCGCATCCAGAGAACAGTTGGCCACACTGCTTCTGGATCCGCCAAGAGTTCTCACTGGATTTGGCTCGCCATCCGTGTCCGAAACCAGCTTCAAGATCAGATCCAGATCCACTAAAAATCCAGTCTGCACATGCAGTACAGACACAATGAATAAAATATTTCCTAACAGTAATTTCTAAATAAAATGGCAAAAGTGCATGAAAGGCACTGAATGGAATGTAATACAAACAAAAGTGCTTATCTGCACTACTTTAGTGCATTAGCAAAAGTGCTTCAACAAAACATTTAGAAAAATAAAATGTAAGGCTCATTTTGTGCACAGCACAATCTTTGTTGTGTACTCCGACTGGTCTTAGCTTTTTAAAGACAAAAATAGTGCACACAGTTTTAAAAGTCACCAAGTGTAAAGTTAGCATAGGTTTTTAAGCTAGCTTCATATTGTAATGACTCACCGGAGTTTCCAAGAAAACAAACACTCTCCACCCGGTTCGATTGAGAGAGAACAAAACACATACAAGGCTCTGAAAAGCACACAAACTTGTTAAAAGTTCACTTAATCACATTTTTGATCGTTTGACTCACTTGTGTCGCTTTTCGAGGGCTCTGTATGCGTCCTGCTCCTCAGCACTCTGCTGCACGCTCTGCTGTGCTCAGCCAGGCGCACGCAGCACGTCCCTATGATGCGTTCAAGGGGACTAGGAAACTATAGTGCTTTCAGGGAGCGTTGGAAATTAGGGTTTGTTTCCAATAAAATTAGTAACCGTGTATTTACATGGGTTACACCAGGGTCAAATTTGATTTGACTTTCAGTTTCATGTCGGGCCGGTGGTGTAGTGGCTAGAGTGCTGGGCTCATGGTCAGGAGGTTGTGTGTTCAAATCCCAGTTAGACCTCCACTGTAGTCAGACCCCTGGGCAAGGTCTTAACCATAAGTGTGCCTCTGTCCACCCAGCAGTTTAAATGGGTACCAGTAAAAATATACTGGGAAGGTAACCTGTGATTGGACTAGCATTCCATCCAGGAGGAGTTTACTCCTGCTCGCTTCACATTGTCCACTGAAGTTTTTCACGTTGAAATTAGTAAGGAAAAAACAACTAATCCACAAAGAAGCCATACAAAAAAAAAAAGATACAGTAATATCAGTAAAGGGACAAATATAAGAAAGCCAACAATTATTAATTAACAATTCATAAGAAAACAAAAGCATAGAGTAGGCCTGAACAAAATAAAACAAAATCAGTCAGCTGT
The DNA here is from genome assembly GCA_024760905.1 of Plotosus lineatus. Taxonomy (NCBI): domain Eukaryota; kingdom Metazoa; phylum Chordata; class Actinopteri; order Siluriformes; family Plotosidae; genus Plotosus; species Plotosus lineatus. Next base: position 105,085,684 of record CM045728.1, read on the forward strand.
AAACTTGGTTCATGATAATAGGAACAGTAAAGTTCCCTCATCCACATTTAAACACCATATATATATATATATATATATATATATATATATAAATAAAAAAGAGGTGACCAATCAAACAGATTCTTTCAAGCAGGAGTGAATGGAATATTATATTTTTTCCTACAAACTGAAAAAAGGTCTCCAAACCTTGCAAACATTATTAGAATAATTCTTTGACTTTTATTATTATTTTAAAATTGTGTCCAATTTAAGAAAATTGAGAGTATCTTTAATCTCATGGATATGGGAGGAGGTTTTGGGGATTTCCAATTATATCTTTATCATTCTAATGCGAGAAATTGGTGTGATGCTCAGTCGGTCAATAGGTCATTAACAAATGTTATCTTGAGTGAATAATGCTTGGATCAAAATGATATGCAGTTATAATTTGCCATGTCACATGGAGCAGGCAGTGTCACCTTGTCAGTACACAGTGCTTATTCTATGCCCTGCTTGTGTAGCACTTGGTGATCTTCCAGAGACTGTTCTAGATAAAATGTGTGAAACGAAACAATAAAAATATATTTTATTTCCTTTTTTATGTTTTCATGTTTGTTCATCTGTTCCGTTTCTGTAACCGCTCAATCCTAATTAGGGTCACGGGGAGGCTGGCGCCCATCCCAGCTGACTACGGGCAAGGGCAGAGTACACCTTAGACAGCTCGCCAGACCATTGCAGGGCGAAAGCATGCTGATGGCTTTCCAGCTACTATTGTCGAAAGTCAGCAATGGTTCTTTTGCAGCCTCACACCATAGACAGTGAGAGACATGGCCGGCCTCTGATAACCCAGTGAGCTGCACTGGGGGTGTTTTCATTGAGTACATACGGAATTAATGAGTTTAAAAACACGCCATTACCCATCATGCATTTACTCTGATCTTGAAGTGTGTAGCACTTACCTGTCCCGCCTCTACTTACTTAAAACATGTCAAAATAAACTATAAAATCTTAATCTAGTTTGTTTTTTATGCTCCCATGCAGTATACATTAAAATAATTATTCTCCTCATTTTCATTCGGTGTTGCTAATTAAATGTTTTCTTTGATGTCCCATCTCAGGACAATTCGTTAACATCCACCTTATCTGTTAATTGTTACTTATTAAGAAATAGTTACCCAGTTGAATTGCAGTTTTTCAGAAATTTACTGAGGATTATTGAATTAACTATTTACTATCCAGGCTGATAATGTTGGCAGCATCTTATGTCATTCTCTCTAACTTGGAAGTCAAGAACTTTTGCATCTCAGGCAGATGTTTGCATCTCTGTACACTCTGTTTTTCTTACTCACTCACCTTTTATTGATACTGTGGGAAGAGTGATTGTGTCCTCCTGGGTGAAAAGTCCTAAGTCCTAAATAAAATCGCTGAGTGTGAGATATATTTTCATGGTATTTCCACAAAATAATACACATTTCTTATTTTTTTTTGAAGAATCTCTTTATAGTACATTTATTTATGTGTTGAAGTTGAAGGTTACAGTTGAACCTGTTATGCGTCGACACAGACGTAAGTAATAATATCCATCAGTGGTACATTTTTAGGGCGACATGGTGGTGTAGCGGTAAGCACATCCACCTCACAGCAAGAATGTCCTGGGTTCGATACCCACCTTGGGTGTTTCTGTGTGGAGTTTGCATGTCCTCTCCTTTGCTTGTGTGCACAATCCAAAAACATGCACAGTAGGTTAATAGGCTGTTCCAAATCACCCCTAGGTATGAGTATTTATATTTGTGTTTGCCCTGCGATGGCTTGGAGAGCTTTCCAGGGTGTACCCCAGAGTCGGCTAAAATGGGCACCAGCCTCCCCGTGAGCCTAATTAGGATTGACTCTACTTAGTATTGCAGTACTGATGAGCCTCATCCTAAGTCTTACTCTCATTTATTAAAATTAAACTGTCTGTAACAGTAGAAATAAACACAATCTGTTGATTCATACATCCTCCTTGAAGCACAGTTGTACTCATTATAATGGTATTTTTCCAGGTTCTGGATAAGCAGAATGCCATGTAGAGAAAGTATATGGTTCTCCATCAGACCACTTCCATTCTATCTGCTCTGTTTCTCTGTCCAACCCAATCCAAATATGATAATGACCGAGACCAAAAATCCTGACAATTTGCTCTTGTTCCTCACTCGGACCAAATGCAGACTCATGGACTGTAGACAAACACACACAATTTCCTGTGGAATAAAAAACGTCATGTCTCAGTACCTTCTGCGTTGCTCACACGAAAGGTGATTACTGAACATATTTAAGTTATTGGTTTAACTCGGACAAGGTAAAGAGTTAAGGATGATGAAATGTCACATAGGTGTTAACTTGTAAAGCAATGATCCAAAACCTATATACCTATAAACCTGTAATAGTTTGGTTTCTTTGTTTTTAAGTTTTTCCACAATTTACAATTACAAAAATACAAAATGTTTAATGTAATTACACAATTGTAGAAAATGTACATGTACAAGTATCACAATTTCTGTATTTACTACTATATGGTCTGTTTGTTTGTCTGACAGGATTATGTAGAAACCATTGAACCAATTTTCACCAAACTTAGTGGAGGAATCATGATCCAGATCCAGAAACCTATTAAATAATTATTAAAGCTTCTTGTCCGTTTGCAGGGCTATGCTGAATAAATAAATACATAAATTAACAGTAAAAAAAGATGCTGATCTGATATTCATTGAAATTGGTGGAGGGGTGAGGGGTGCATCTGGAAAGAAGTTTTTCAAATTTGGAGGTGATCCACCATCAAATTAAATCACACAAATCATATCTTCACACATTGTTATCAAGACATGAGAGAGCACTAACGAAACAAAATGTATAGACTGGAAAGTTGGAGATTTGAAAGTGTGTCAAAGATGCAAATGTATTCCAGAAATACAAATGATCTCACCTTCTGAACTTGAGAAGAGGGCTATGGAATTATATATGCCCTTTTTTGACTAAAATCATGCTAGTATTTATGGTGACCTTTTGAAAACTTTAGACGTTTCAATGGTGGTGACAGGAAGTGTGATGAATGCGAATTCTATCATTTCACTGGTAGAGGCAGAGAGCAATTCGTCAGCTCTTTTTTTTTTTTTTTTTTTTTTTTTTTTTTAAACTGTGATACAAGATCCAGCAGAGAATATTTCGTAATGATGTTTATATAGATATTCCAGAAATCTCTGTGTCATTTTAGTTTATTTCATTCATGCATATAAACAAGACATGGCATGTATGGGGTCTGAAAACAGAATTACTTCAATATGTCAAGTTCAATCACAAAAAGTTGATGGACTATTGCGGTAAAAAGAATAATTTTCCTGTATAAAGAGTCCTCAAAAACTTTACAGAATAATTCTTCAGCTTAAAATAGTACAATCTAAAGGGGCTTTCCTCAAATACTCAAATAATTTTACATTTTTAAAATAATTTAAAATTAATTTTTCTATACACGTATTTTTGTTTATACATTTAATTTAATGCAGCACTCTTGTTAATGTGCATATATATATATATATATATATATATATATATATATATATATATATATATATATATATGAGAGATTTCCTTCTGGCTTTTTCCCTTTATCAGGGGTCGCCACAGCGAATTAATCGCACGTTTGTTTTGGCATTATTTTTATGTCAGATGCCCTTCCTGACACAACCCTTTAGCAAGGGACAGAAACACGATTGACAGCTTTGCAGCTTTTTTTTTGCGAAAGTCAGCAATGGTTCTTTTACATGTCTCTCACCACAGACAGTAAGAAACGTGGTCGACCTTTGATAACCCAGTTAGCTGCACTGGGGAGATATATATATATATATATATATATATATATATATATATATATATATATATATATGTCTGTCTTCCTTTCGGCTTTTTCCCTTTTACTCGGGAGCCGCCACAGCGAATCATCTGATTCGCACATTTGATTTGGCAGAGGTTTTTACGTCGGATGCCCTTCCTGTCACAACCCTTTTTTTAGCAAGGGACAGAAACACGCTGACGACTTTGCAGCTACTCTTTACGAAAGTCAGCAATGGTTCTTTTACATGCCTCACACCATAGACAGTGAGAGACATGGCCCGCCTTTGATAACCCAGTTAGCCGCACTGGGGGGGGGACAATGACAACCTTGTGGAGAGTGGGACTCGAACCCCCAACCTTTTGGATCAGTGATCCAGCGCCCTATACTATTAGACCACCACTGCCCCTAATATATATATATATATATATATATATATATATATATATATACACACACACACACACACACACACACGTATATATTTGCTTCAGTCGGTCTAAGAAGATGATGGGTAGCGCCGTGATGAAGTGGAACTGGAGTAGCATCTGTGATGGCTAAGGAGCCCAATCCTTGAATGACAGTCCTTGCTGCAGAATCCGCAACTGAATTCATCTCTGAATTCTGTACTGGCCACCAAACTTAATGATGCCTTGCTCTCCTCTGCCTCTGATGTCTTTCTTCCTCAGCTCATTTGATGCCTTTGCTGACAGTTCTCCATGTTGGGTGATGCTGTGACGTAGACTCCCACAACCCAGTGTCTATACGTGTTAATTTGAGGTCTCTTTTACAGACATCACAGTACCTCAGCTGTGGGCGGCCAACTAAGTGAGTACCTACCACTAGCTGTCCACACAGCAGGTCTTTTGGGAGACGACCTTTGTCGATACGCCTAACATGTCCTCGCCAGTGCAGGTGCCCCTGGCGCAGCATGATAAAGATTGAGAGGGACTTGGGTTTGCTGAGGATGTCGCGGTTGGTGATCTTGTCTTTCCATGTGATGCCTAGTATCCGACGTAGACACCTCATGTGGTATGCGTTCAGCTTTGACGCTTGTCTTGCATAGGTTGACCATGTTTCAGTGCCATCGAGGAGAGTGCTGAGAACACATGCCTGATACACTTTCAGCTTTGTGTTAATGGTCAGGTTTTTGGTTTACCAGACTCTCATAGTGAGTTTGGACATCACTCCTTTGGCTTTCCTGATACGGTCTTTGATTTCTGCATCCAGAAACAGATTGTCTGAAATAATAGAGCCCAAGTATCGGAAGCTGTTAATGCAAGCCAACTGTCAGCCATTGATAGAGATTGAGGGTGAAATTGGAGGGTCCTCAGCCATGATGTCTGTCTTTTTTATGCTGATTGTGAGAGCGATTGTGAATGGACTTGATAAGACTCAACAGCTTAGGTGGGCAGCCTATTTGTTGAAGAAGACTGAAAATGACACAGCGGCTGACAAGATCGAAGGCCTTAGTGAGGTCAACAAAAGCCAGAAATAGAGGTTGACACTGTTCTCTGCATTTTTCTTGGAGTTTTTGTACGGAGAAGATCATGTAGATAGTTGAAGGGCCTGACCTAAATGCAAATTGTGACTCCGGGTATACTCTTTCTGCGAGGGATTGCAGTTTTGTGAGTATGACACGTGTGAACACCTTGCCTACAATGATGAGGAGGGATATTCATGATAATTGTGTCAGTCTGAGCAGTCACCTTTATTTTTGTATAGTGTCACAATCTTGGCATCCCTCATATCATGCAGCCCCTCTCCTTTCCAGCACAGATACAGTAGCTCATAGAGGTGTGGAAGGAGGCCTAACTTCCCTGCTTTGATTACTTCTGGAAACATGGCATAATTTCCTGGTGCTTTGCCACTGGCTAATACATTTATGGCCTTATCAAGGTCTGCCATGGTGGGCTCAGCATCGAGGTCACTCATGATTGGGAGTTCAGGGATACTGTTCAAGGCTTCCTCAGATGCTGTGTTTTGAGTTAAGTAGAGATCGAGGTAGTGCTCCACCAGCCTTTCCATGTTTGCTCTGTTTTTCTGTCCAACCCAATCCAAATAAGATTGGCTCTAATGTTTGATTGGCTCTAATGTTGCCAGTTGAAGATGCTTGTTCCACTTTGTGGAAAAGCGCCAGCGAATAGTTGTTTGCACATTTCCTGTCCATTTCCTGATTTCCAGCTCTGGCTTTACATAGGAAGTTGAAGTTTCCATGCGCTGGCTGTTGCTTCCATGTGATTAGAGCTTGTCTTTTAGCTTCAATAAGAAGCTCAAGCATTTGAAGATTTGCGTCAAACCAGTCTTTGTTTGTTTTTGTTCTCTTACCATAAGCATCTATGGCACAGGAATGGATTTCAGCACTAAGAAAGAACCATCTAGCTTCTGCCGAGGAGTCGTCATCATCAGCACCAGGAAGTGCACTAATGGAGGAAAGGAAAGTTCTGGTTTTCTCCAAGTCTGTTGTGTTGGCAGTTTGTATCTTTGGAAAGACCTTGGGCTTCGCGTGGTGAAGTGCCCTTCGATTCAGCACAATTTTACTAATGACAATGGAGTGGTCTGTCTCACAGTTGTCACTGTGATAACTTATTGTGCTGTGTGCACTTTGCAATTTGGCCCTTTTGATGATGACTAGGTCAAGCTGCTGCCAGTGACGGAAGCATGGGTGTATCCATGAGACTCTGTGATTATCTTTCTTTGGGAAGTAGGTATTTGCGATGCAAAGCTGTCTGTTGCAGTAGAGTTCCAGTAACCTCTGCTCATTTTCATTTAGTTTACCTACTCCATGGTGACCGATACACATGGGCCAGTCGTCATGCAAGATGCCGACTCTAGCGTTGAAGTCACCAAGCAAATAAAGGTCTTCAGTATGTGTTATCTGCCCAACCAAAGAATCAAATTCATCATAGAAAGCATCCTTCTCATCAGGGCTGGGGGTGAGGGTAGGGGCATAGCATGTCATGAGGTTTAGAGGGCCAGTGCTAGAGTGTACTCGCATAGTGAGTAAACATGCTGTGCCTCCTGTTTGTGGTTGAATCATGGGAAGAAGTGATGTTCTGACTGCAAACCCCACGCCATGATCACAATGCTTATCCTGTCCCTTTCCCGTCCAGAATAAAGTATAGTTCTTCTCTTGGATGGACCCGTCATCAGCCAGTCTTGTCTCTTGCAAGGCTTCGATGTCGACATTAAGCCTCATCAGTTCCGAGTCAATTATTGTGGTTTTGCCTGTATCGCTGATCTGTTGTAGATCACCTGATAAGTCTGACATCATCGTTTGTACGTTCCAGCTTGCTATGCAAAGTGCTGGCAACTTCGTTTTTTCTTTCTCCGTCTCAGGTGCACTGTTTGCAGTCTGCTTGTCTGGCTTACACCATAAGCTCCTCGCACCCCAAGAAGCAGGCAGATTGTGACGGATTAACACCTTACTGACTGGGGGCTGCCCAGCTTAAAGTGGGCAGTAGTTAATCAGTGGAACACAAAGGCTCCTCCCACTGTCGGAGACAACCTGTGGCACCCTACTCTTCGCCAAACAAGTTTGGACTTATAACCCATAACTGCTCTCCCTTGTGTTGTGCCTTCATGCATGACACAAAGATGAAGTGTCCTCTCTACGGCACAATCCCTGGGCTGATCTATGGAGATCCTGCGCTGCCCAAACATCAAGATCCCCCTCTTGGCCGCTCTGATGTTGTCCAAAGGAAAGTGATGTAGCAGGTTTGGCATATCAGTTTGGCTGCAGGAGTTGCCAGGAAAATGGTCGATGACATAGCCTTGCACTACCCCTATTACTCACAAGATAGTGACACTATTTAACCCATATCTGAAGGTCATGTTGGTGGGTATCAGGGCATGTCCACGCACCGGTGGGCCTGCATAACACACCTCTAAGGGCATGACCACCTCCGAGCCCTCATAGTATGGCCTGGGGCCACAAGGTGCCCAGTTGCCCATATGTCACCACGAGGAGGCACTATGTAGGCTATCCCACACTGTGGTGTAGCGGCAGGAAAGTCTGATGCATTCTGCTTCCTTTTCGACTCATGCAAGCCTGTCCAGACTAATGTGATATATAAATATTTATTAGACTGCTTATAACTGTTTAAACTGTCTGTCTGTCTGTCTTCCTTTCGGCTTTTCTCCTTTTACTAGGGAGTTGCCACAGCGAATCATCTGATTTGCACATTTTGATTTTGGCAGAGGTTTTTACGTCGGATGCCCTTCCTGTCACAACCCTTTTTAGCCAGGGACAGAAATACGCTGACGTCTTTGCAGCCTACTCTTTACGAAAGTCAGCAATGGTTCTTTTACATGCCTCTCACCATGGACAGTAAGAGACATGGCCCGCCTTTGATAACCCAGTTATAACTGTTTAAAGTATAACTGTTAAATTGCACACAGTGTGTCACAGTTTCAGAATTAAACTGATCAGCTTGTAACAAGTGAAGGGATTATTGTTTTTTTTTGTTTTTTTTAACTTTTGCATATTTTTACATGAGCGTGACCTGCATGTATAAACTGAGAACTCTGTTGCTTGGAGACTGGTATAAAGATGAAGACACCTCAAATTGCAAACATGTGCAACTAGTGAACAAACCAACCAACCAAACTCCTTACAGAAACGCCTGAGCTGGTCATCAAACCCCAGGACCTTCTTGCTGTGAGGCAGATCTGGTAACCACTACACCACCATGTGCACACCAACTGATCACCCATCCAAAAAAAAAAAAAAAAAAAAAAAAAAAAAATCAACAAAACAACCAATCAACCAAGCAAGAAAATAACTCACCAACAAAACTGCCAACAACCTACAAAAACAAACAAACAACCCCCAAAAACCCCAAAAACAAACAAACAAAAAAACAGCCATCCAACCAAGCAACCACCAACAAAACAATGAAACAACCAAGAATCTACCAGAATAGAAAACGATTTATTTCTTATTTTAAATCTTTAAGCTGGTGCCAATGAAACCATAAATTTTTGAAAGAAAAAAAATGGGTGTGGTTTGCTATGAGCTATAAAGCAGAGTCTCACTCCACTGAAATGCAAAAGTATACCAACCTATGAGCCTCTGCCAAAGTGCCTCCATGCTCAGTGGATGTCGCTGAACAAAATGTTCATGCTGGAGAATCTCAACAAGATCAGCTTGTCTTCGAGGCACCGTGAGAATGTTTATATTATCTGTATGAATACCTGTAAGGAAAATTACAAATAATTCCTAAGTAGCACGTAAAAATATAGTGGGGCTGGTAGCATATGGGTTAGGGTGTTGCGCTCATGATCGGGAGGGTTGTGAGTTCCAATCCCACTGAGACCCTCACTGTGCTAAGACCCCTGGGCAAGGTCTCAACCACAAGTGTGCCTCTGTTCACCCAGCAGTATAAATGGGTACCAGTAAAAATATACTGGGAAGGTATCCTGCGATGGACTAGCGTCCCATCCAGGGGGAGTTGAACTCCTGGTCGCTTCACACTATGGAAACTGGGATTAAGCACCGGCCTGATTAGCCACGAGGCTCGGGTGTAAAAAAACCTTAAAAATATACACATGGACATCATGTATTCCTCACACTGTGATCCTAGGAGACCCAAGGAAGACTTTACATTATTCATCACACCCTTCCTGTTGCTGAGTGAGTGAAAAAAGATATAAACAAAACAAAAAAAGAGCAAAACTAGATAAATAGATTACAAGCCATTGCTTTGCACGTTTACATTTATATAGCAATCTGTAATCTTTGAGTGTTGACTTTGTCCTAGTTAATCCATTAATTAACACATGTACAATAATTTCAATTATTTATATGGCACTTAAAGTACATTTACAACATTTATCAGATGTTCCTTATCCAGCGGGTATTACTTTTTTAATTATATTTTTTAACAAGTGAGCAATTGACGGTTAAGAGCTTTGCTCAAGGCCCAATATCGATATCTTGGTGGAACTGGGACAGGGAAAACCAAATTTCCGAATCAATAACCCAGAGCCTTTCTCACTGAGCCACAACTGAGCTGTAGTGTTAATTACTTATTGTAATCTATCAATGAATAATGCTTGTTATTGTGCGATGTGATGTTTATTAAAGTATTGTTTTTGTATTATATTTCAGAAAAATTGATTTTTAGAAATGTTCACAAAGTAAGAGTAAAGTAAGAGTAAAGTGTCATATCCAACGTTTTTCCTTTTAATTTAAATCTGAGAGCATGTTTTCGCTCCTTCCTATTGATGAGATTTGTGTTGATTTTCTTTCTGGTAGGCGGCTGTGGTGTGAGTGAAGGTATGATTAGAGAATACCTTTACCATTCTCAGCCAACAAATTGGAATGTTGCTCAGTGGCAGTGCAGAGTAAGCAGCACTGACCTGGCTACCTTCAGTAACAAAGAGGAACAAGATGAAATTATCAACATGTTTGGTCACTATCACAATCGTGCTTGAATAGTGCTGGAAAGAGGAAAATGAGCAGGTGGCATGGAGTCGTCTGATGGATCACCACATACTTTCTCTACATGGCTTTCTGGTTATCCACAAGGTAATCGTTATTCATATGATGAGAAAACTGAAGAATTTGACTATCATGAGTCTTATTTGCACAGACAAGGACAGATAAATGTTGAATGGTCAAACGGTTATTCTTTCTACTGTTAAAGACACTTGATTTTGGTGAATGAAAGTAAGACTTGGGATGAGGCTCCTCAGTACTGCAACACTAAGTACACCGGCTTTAGAGGTCGAACAAATCAGAATTCGACCCAAAAATCCGGGATTTTTTTTGTCCTGGAAATCGACCAAAATCCGGAAGTCGAAACAATAAAAAAAGCGTGAGAAAAAACGAGACAGAGAGGAAGGGGAAATGCACATTTTACGGAGGTCCGGAAGTTGTTGATTTAATGTTTACAAGTTGAATTAAATAAGGAAAAAACAACTAATCCACAAAGCCATATATATATATATATATATATATATATATATATATATATATATATATATATACACACACATATATATACACATATATATACACATATACACACACAGACACACATATATATATATATATATATAGAGATATATATATATATATATATATATATATATATATATACACACACACACACACACACACACATACATAGATATATATATATATATATTTTTTTTTTCCCTACAAATTGAAAAAAAAAAGGTCTCCAAGCCTTCCAAAAATTATTAGAAGAATTCTTTTATTTTTTTAATTTATCCAATTTAAGAAAATAGAGAGTATCTTTACTCTCATGGATATGGGAGGGGGTATTGGGGATTTCCAATTTCTTATGCAAGAAATTGGTATGATGCTCAGTCGGTCAATAGGTCATTAACAAATGTTTTCTTGAGTCAATGATGCTTGGATCAAGATGATATGCCGTTATAATTTGCCATGTCACATGGAACAGACAGTGCCATCGTTGTCATGCTTGAAAAACCTTGTCAGTACACAGTGCTTAGTCCATACCCTGCTTATGCAGCACTTAGTTCTCACCTGCCAGAGACTGTTCTGGATAAAATATGTAAAAAGAAACAATACAAATAGAATTTAATTTTCATTTTTATATTTTCATGTTCGTTCATCTGTTCAGTTTCTGTAACCGCTTAATCCTGACTACGGGTGAGGCCAGAGCACGCCCCTACGGCTCGCCAGTCCATTGCAGGGCGGAAGCGTGCTGACGGCTTTCCAGCTACTATTGTCGAAAGTCAGCAATGGTTCTTTTACATGAGCCTCACGCCATAGACAGTGAAAGACATGGCCAGCTTTTTATAACCCAGTTAGCCCCACTGGGAGTGTTTTCATGTAGTACATACTTATAATAAATGAGTTTAAAAACACGCCATTACTCATCATGCATTTACTCTGATCATGAAGTGTGTAGCACTCACCTGTCCTGCCTCTTCATACTTAAAACATGTCAATACGAACTATAAAATCTTAATTTAGTTTGTTTTTTATGCTGCCATGCAGTATACATCAAAATAATTATTCTCCTCATTTTCAGTCGGTATTGCTAATTAAATTTTTTCTTTGATGTCCCATTTCAGGACAATTCGTAAACATCCACTTTGTATGTGGAAAATAATAATTATTATCATCATCATTATCATTTGCTAAGTCCAGGGTCGAGTCGCGGGGGCAGCAACCTAAGCAAAGAGGTCCAGATGTCTTCTCCCCAGCCACCTCCTCCAACGCTCCCGGGGGGACACCGAGGCGGTCCCAGACAAGCCGAGAGACATAGTCCCTCCAGCATGTTCTAGGTCGACCCTGGGGTCTCTTCCCGGTTGGACATACCCAAAACACCACACCAGGGAGGCATCCGGGAGGCATTCTGCCCAGATGCCGGAGCCACCTCAACTGGCCCCTCTCAATGCAGAGGAGCAGCGGATCTACTCCGAGCTCTCCATGGATGGTAGAGCTTCTTATCTTATCACCAAGGGAGAACCTCGCCACCCGGTGAAGGAAGCTCATTTCAGCCGCTTGTATCCGCGATCTTGTTCTTTCGGTCACTACCCAAAGCTGGTGACCATAGGTAAGGGGTGGAACGTAGATCGATGGTAAATTGAAAGCTTTGCCTTGCGGCTCAGCTCCTTCTTCATCACGGCAAACCGGTACAGGCTCCGCTTAACAGCAGAGGCTGCAGCGAGCCGTCAGTCGATTTCCCGCTCCATCCTTCCCTCACTTGTGAACAAGACCCCAAGATACGCAAACTCCTCCACTTGAGGCAGGACCTCATTCCCAAACCGGAGGGTGCATTCCACCCTTGTCCGACTGAGAACCATGGCCTTGGACTTGGAGGTACTGATCCAATGAGAGCTGGAGGTCCCAACTTGATGAAGCCAAAAGGACAACATCATCCGCAAAAAAGCAGAGATGAGTTCCGATGGCCACCAAACCAGAACCCCTCAACTGTGCCTTGAAATTCTCTCCATAAAAATTATGAGCAGAATCGGTGACAAAGGACAGCCTTGGTGGACTACAACTCCCACCGGAAACGCATTCGACCTGTTGTTCCCAATGTGGACCAAACTCTGGCTCTGGTGATACAGCGATCGAATGGCCCATAGCGACGGGTCCGGAATGCTGTACTCCTGGAGCACGCCCCACAAGATTGTTCAAGGGACACAAGCCTTCTCCAAATCCACAATACACATGTGGACAGATTGGGCAAACTCCCATGCCCCCTCCAAAATCCTGTGGAGCGTATAGAGTTGGTCAAGAGTGCTACGGCCAGGATGAAAACCACATTGTTCCTCCTGAATCCGAGATTTGACTATCGGTCAGATCCTCCTCTCTAGTACCCCTGCTCTACTAGACTTTCCCAGGTAGGCTGAGTAGTGTGATTCCCTGATATTTGGAACACACCCTCCGGTCCTCCTTCTTAAAAATCGGGACCACCACCCCAGTTTGCCATTCAAGCGGTTCAGCCCCCGATGACCACGTGATGTTGCAGAGACGTGTCAACCAATACTGTCCTACTGCATCCAGAGCCCCGAGATATTCTGAGCGGATCTCGTCCAACTCCGGAGCTCAACCACTGAGGAGTTTTTTTGACAACCTCAGTGACCTCCCTTCCAGTGATAGGTGGACCCACACTCAAATCGCCAGGGTGTTCCTCTTCCACGGAGGTCATGTTGGCGGGATTGAGGAGGTCCTCAAAGTATTCCCTCCACCTCTCCATGACATCCCCAGTCGAGGTAAGCACTCTGTAAACAGTGTTTGTAGAGAACTGCTTCCCCCTTCTGAGGTATCGGATGGTGGTTCAGAACCTTTTTGAGGCCAACCAATAATTACTCTCCAGGCCCTCACCAAACTCCTCCCATGCCCGAGATTTTGCATCTGCGATAGCCTTGGCTGCAGGACGTTTGGCCTGCCGGTACCTGTCCGCTGCTTCGGGAGTCCCACAGGCTAATAAAACCCAATAGGCCTCCTTTTTTAGCTGGACAGCCTCCTTCACCACAGATCTCCACCACTGGGTTCAGGGGTTACTGCCACGACAAGCACCGATGACCTTCCGGCCCAAAAAAAGGTCAATCATCAATTAGGTACAAAGTCAATCATCGAACTGTGACCTAGGGTGTCCTAGTGCCAAGTGCACCTATGGGCACACATAGGAAAATAATTATTACTTATTATAAATAACTGATTGAATGGCAGTTTTCCTTTGTATATTATATTACTACAGAAATTTACATAGGATTAGACTGGTAATGTCGGAGGCATCTTACGTCATTGTCTCTAACTCGAAAGTCGAGAACTTTTGCATCTCAGGCAAATGTTTGCATCTCTGACACACTTTCAAGAGTCCAACTTGCGAAACTTGAGTACACTCTGTTTCTTGCTTGCTCACCTTTTATTTATACTGTGGAAAGAGTGATTGTATCCTCCTGGTTGTAAAGTCCTAAATAAAATCCCTGAGTGTGAGATATATTTTCATGGTATTTCCACAAAACAATACACATTTCTTAATTTTTGTAAAGAATATCTTTATAGTACATTTATTTATGTGATGAAGTTGAAGGTTACAGTTGAACGTGTTATGCGCTGACACAAAGGTAATAATATCCATCAGTGCTACATTTTTAGGGTAGCATGGTGGTGGAGTGGTTAGCATGTCTACCTCACAACAAGAATGTCCTGGGTTTGATTCCCAGTTTGACTGTTTCTGTGTGGAGTTTGCATGTCCTCTCCGTTGCTTGTGTGCACAGTCCAAAAACATGCACAGTAGATAAATAGGCTGTTCCAAATCACCCCCAGATGTGAGTATGTATAGTTGTGAGTGTTGGCCCTGCGGTGGTCTGGAGAGCTATTCAGGGTGTACCCCAGAGTCGACTAAAATGGGTGCCAGCCTCCCCGTATCCCTAATTAGGTAGTATTGCAGTACTGAAGAGCCTCATCCAAAGTCTTACTCTTCTTCCTCTATTTGTTTCGGCTGTTCCATTCAGGTGTCGCCATAACAAATCATCTGCCTCAATCTCACCCTATCTTCTGCATTTTCTCTTACACCAACTGCCTTCATGTCCTCCTTCACCACATCCATAAATTTTCTCTTTGGTCTTCCTCTAGGCCTTCTGTCTGTTAGTTCCAACCTCAGCATCCTACTACCAATATACTCATTATCTCTCCTCTCTACCTGTCCAAACCATTCAATCGAGCCTCTCTGATTTTGTCTCGACAATATCTTACATGTGCTGTCCCTCTGATGTACTCATTCCTGATCTTATCCATCCTCGTTACTCCCAAAGAGAACCTTAACATTTTCATCTCCGCTACCTCCAGCTCTGCCTCCTGTCTTTTCCTCAGTGCCACTGTTTCTAAATCATACATCATCGCTGGCCTCATCACCATCTTGTACACTTTTCCTTTCATTTTTGCTGATACCCTCCTATCATACATCACACCGGACACTTTTCTCCAACCATTCCAACCTGCCTGCACACGCTTCTTCACCTCTTTTCCCCACTGTCCTTTACTCTGGATTGTTGAGCCTAAGTACTTAAATCCTCCACCTTCTTTATCTCTGCTCCCTGTAACCTCACTATTCCTCTTGGGTCCTTCTCGTTCACACACATGTATTTAGTCTTACTGAGGCTAACCTTCATTCCTCTCCTTTTCAGGGCATACTTCCACCTCTTTAGATTTTCCTGCTCTTCTTCTCTGCTCTCACAACAGATCACAATGTCATCTGCAAATATCATATTCCATGGGGATTCTTGTCTAACCTCGTCTATCAGCCTGTCCATCACTATAGCAAACAAGAAGGGGCTTCGAGCCTTTCCACTCTTCATCCTCTTCAATGCCCTCCTCACTTCACCCTTACTAATCTTTGCTACTTCCTGGTCCTGAACGGTCACCTCTTCTTCTTTTGTCTTTCTTATTTTCCTCATTCATCAGCTCTTCAAAGTACAGTAGGCCTTCATTATTCGGGGGGGTTTGGTTCTAGCCTCTCCTGCGAATGAAGATAATCCGCAAGTTCTGTACCCAGAAGTAAAACCCCATGTATCATATCACATGCGCGAATGATCAACTAGAAGTAAAATACTATGTATCTATTACATGCGCTAAAATATGCTTCTTAAACACATTCTATAGACAGTCTTACTCATTAATACAGTGTTAATGTAGTAAAATGTAGTTATGATTCAGAAAAATTTTTCAATTTTGTTCTGTGAAATTTATCATCTATCTCTCTATACACATACATACAGTATGTATATGTTTTAATTTTGTATGTACAGTAGGCCCTTGACTATTTGCGGTTTTGCACCCACGGTTTGAGTATTCGCTGACTGCAGAGCACGTGATTCAAATTCAGCCAATGGCTGTCCTCCTTTCTCCTGATTGGTTGAGCTCATGTCCCGCCCCTTTTTCCTCATTCGCCCACAAGTTGTCAATGAGCCTTTTTTTTTGTGTATTTTAATTACCAGTTAAGCTCTATGATACCACTCAAACGCTATCCGTCTTCTCTAGCTAAGCGATAGAAAACACTGGATGTCTCTTCTGAAGTAATAAGCCTTTCTCCTGAGAAACGACGGTTTTCTCTGAACTGTTGCATTAAAATCTTTTTCAATTATTATTCCAGTACAGTACCCAAGTTCATGTTTATGCGTGAGATTTTATGATATGTAGCATGTTTAACAAACGATACCAAAAGGATAAACTTTATTACAGTACTCTTCATGTCCTTTTACATTGAACTTGGAGTGAGATGGCGCTGCCCAGAGGGCGACGTCACGGGTTCTCAGAGTCAAATTGTTTCTTTGTTCGTTTTAATTTGCTTTATTTGTTGTTTTGTTTGTTCAGTTTTGCACTTCGTCTATGACAGGTCAACTCTACTACAGCTATAAGATCGAAGTATCTTTGGGCGTGTATAAGTAAGCACATTCATCTGGGCTTCTTGTTAGCTGGGGTGCGGCTAGCACTGAGCTAATATACTATGGTAGCGCAATGCTAGCCGCACCCCAGCTAACAAGAAGCCCAGGTGGGAAGGGACTGAATGACGACTCCGGCGCTTGGGATCGCAGGGGATGAAGGCCGTGTAGCCAGCTGGTGCAATTGCCTCGTTGGGTGTACTCTCCTCGAGCCATGTTTCACAGAAAAACAGCAGATCCTCTGCGCTGTAATCTGAGCGTGAAGCTCGTCCATCTTGTTTCGCAGGGACTGAACATTTTCAAGCAGTATGACTGGAAATGCTAACCAAGCGCCGGAGACTCTGAGAACCCTGCCTGCGCTTTAATTGAGGTGAGCGTGTGGTTTGTGTTGATAGGGAGTAAATTAGATTGCTTAATTCAAGTATGAACTGTATTCAATCCGAGCAGCTCAGCCACGCCCCTCAGCCAGAGCGGGAAAAAGCAGACACACACACAAACATTCGAACTATTAACTTAGGCACTGTACTGGACTAATAATTGAAAAAGACAATACTAATTAACTAAATACTTTAATACAACAACTTTACAACAGTTCAGATGATTATTCCTCATCCGGCACTTCTGAGGAAACTGCCGTTTCTTCAAGAGAAAGTCTTATTTCTTCAGAAGAGACATCCAACGTCATTACCTTTTCTATCGCTTAGCCAGAGAAGACGCACAGCGTTTGCGTGGCGTCTTCTTCTTCTTTTCCTTTCGGCTTTTCCCTTCAGGGGTCGCCACAGCGAATCATCTGCCTCCATCTCACCCTATCCTCTGCATCCTCTTCTCTTACACCAACGACCTTCATGTCCTCTTTCACCACATCCATGAATCGTCTCTTTGGTCTTCCTCTAGGCCTTTTGCCTGGTAGTTCCAGCCTCAGCATCCTATTACCAATATACTCACTATCCCTCCTCTGTACATGTCCAAACCATCTCAATCTAGCCTCTCTGACTTTGTCTCCAAAACGTCTTACATGTGCTGTCCCTCTGATGTGTTCATTCCGAATCCTATCCATCCTCGTTACTCCCAAAGAGAACCTCAACATTTTCATCTCTGCTACCTCCAACTCTGCCTCCTGTCTTTTCCCCAGGGCCACTGTTTCTAACCCATACAGCATCGTTGGCCTCAACACCGTCTTGTACACTTTTCCTTTCATTTTTGCCGATACCCTCCTATCACACATCACACCGGACACTTTTCTCCAACCATTCCAACCTGCCTGCACACGCTTCTTCACCTCTTTTCCACACTCTCCATTGCTCTGGATTGTTGAGCCTAAGTACTTAAAATCCTCCACCTTTCTTATCTCTGCTCCCTGTAATCTCACCGTTCCTCTTTGGTCCTTGGCATTCATGCACATGTATTCTGTCTTACTGAGGCTAATCTTCATTCCCCTCCTTTCCAGGGCATACCTCCACCTCTCTAGATTTTCCTGCACTTGTTCTCTGCTCTCACTACAGATTACAATGTCATCCGCAAACGTCATAGTCCATGGGGAATCTTGTCTAACCTCGTCTGTCAGCCTGTCCATCACCATAGCGAACAAGAAGGGGCTGAGAGCTGACCCTTGATGCAGTCCCACCTCCACCTTGAACTCTTCTGTCACACCGACAGCACACCTCACCACTGTCTTACATCTCTCATACATGTCCTGCACCACTCTAACATACTTCTCTGCCACTCCAGACTTCCTCATGCAATACCACAGTTCTTCTCTCGGCACCCTGTCATATGCTTTCTCCAGATCCACAAAGGCACAATGCAGCTCCTCTGACCTTCTCTGTACTTCTCCATTAACATCCTCAAGGCAAACACTGCATCTGTGGTGCTCTTTCTGGGCATGAAACCAAACTGTTGTTCACAAATGCTGACCTCTGCCCTTAGTCTAGCTTCCAGTATTCTTTCCCATAACTTCATCGTATGGCTCATCAACTTTATCCCTCTGTAGTTGCCACAACTCTGCACGTCTCCCTTGTTCTTAAAAATGGGCACCAGCACACTTCTCCATTCCTCTGGCATCCTCTCACTCTCTAAGAACTTGTTAAATGTTCTTGTCAGAAAATCTACTGCTACCTCTCCTAGACACTTCCATACCTCCACCGGTATGTCATCAGGACCAACTGCCTTTCCATTCTTCATCCTCTTCAATGCCCTCCTCACTTCACCCTTACTAATCTTTGCTACTTCCTGGTCCTCAACAGTCACCTCTTCTACTCTTTTTCTCTCTCATTTTCCTCATTCATCAGCTCTTCAAAGTACTCTTTCCATCTTCCCAGCACACTTCTGTCATCAGTCAATACATTTCCCTCTCTGTCCTTTATCAATCTAACTTGCTGCACGTCCTTCCCATCTCTATTTCTCTGCTGTGCCAACCTGTATAAATCATTTTCTCCTCCTTACTTTCCAACCGAGCATACAAGTCATCAAACGCGCTCTGTTTGTCCTTTGACACTGCTACCTTTGCCTTACGCTGTGTCGCCCTGTACTCCTGTTTACTCTCTTCGGTTTTGTCAATGTCCCACTTCTTCTTAGCTAATCTCTTCCTTTGTACACACTCCTGCACTTCCTCATTCCACCACCAAGTCTTCTTATCTACTTTCCTTCCAGATGACACACCAAGTATTCTCCTACCTGTCTCCCTGATCACATTCGCTGTAGTTGTCCAGTCATCTGGAAGCACTTCCTGACCACCCAAAGCCTGTTTCAACTCCTCCTTGAAGACAACCCGACACTCTTCCTTTTTCAACTTCCACCACTTTGTCTTCTGCTCTGCCTTTGCCTTCTTCACCTTCCTCACCATCAGCATCATCCTGCACACCACCATTCTATGCTGTTTGGCAACACTCTCACCCACTACTACTTTGCAGTCACTGACTTCCTTTAAATTACATCGCCTGCACAAGATGTAGTCTACCTGTGTGCTCCTACCTCCACTTTTACAAGTCACCCTATGCTCCTCTCTCTTCTGGAAGAAAGTATTCACCACAGCCATTTCCATCCTTTTTGCAAAATCTACCAACATCTGTCCTTCTGCGTTCCTGTCCTGGATACCAAACCTACCCATCACTTCCTCGTCCCCTCTGTTTCCTGCACCAACATGTCCATTGAAGTCTGCCCCAATGACCACTCTTTCACCTCTGGGGGTACTCTGCATCACTTCATCTAACTCCCTCCAGAATCTCTCCTTCTCTTCTCGCTCACATCCTGTCTGTGGGGCATAAGCACTAACAACATTGACCATCACACCTTTAATTTCTAACTTGAGACTCATCACTCTGTCTGACACTCTTTTCACTTCTAGAACATTCCTGACAAACTCCTCCTTCAAGATGACTCCGACTCCATTTCTCTTCCCATCCACACCGTAATAAAACAGCTTAAACCCTGCTCCTATGCTTCTAGCCTTGCGACCTTTCCACCTGGTCTCCTGAACACACAGTATGTCCACCTTCCTCCTCTGCATCATGTCCGCCAGCTCTCTACCTTTTCCTGTCATAGTTCCAATATTCAAAGTCCCTACTTTCAGTCCTAGACTCATGCCTTTCCTCTTCTCTCTCTGGCAACGGACACGCCTCCCGCCTCTCCTTCTTCGACGTCTTCGACCAACAGTAGTCCAATTTCCATCAGCACCCTGTTGGTTGACGGCACTGATGGCGGTCGTTGTTAACCCGGGCCTCGACCAATCCGGTATGTCATTCTTTCTTGTGATTCGCATAGTTTATTTGGCATTTGTTTTACGCCGGATGCCCTTCCTGACGCAACCCTCTGCATTTATCCGGGCTTGGGACCGGCGTGAGGGAGAGACACTGGTTTGTGCCCCCCCCTCACGGCTGCATTACAGCGTTTGCGTGGCGTCATAGAACTTAATTGGTAATTTAAACACACGAAAAAAAGGTTCATTGACAACTTGTGCGCGAATGAGGAAAAAGGGGTGTGACATCATCTCAACCAATCAGCAGGAAGGAGGACAGCCATTGGCTGAAATCGAATGACGTGTCCATTGTTTGGCAGTCTGTGAATATGTCAATAGTCAATAGCCTACTGTACTCTTTCCATCTTCCCAGCACACCTCTGACATCAGTCAATACATTTCCCTCTCTGTCTTAATCACTCCTGCTTGCTGCATGTCCTTCCCATCTCTATTTGTCTTCTGTGCCAACCTGTATAGATCATTTTCTCCCTCCTTACTGTCCAACCTAGCATACAATAGAGCCCTGCGCGGGCCAAGATCACAAGCCCGGCCCGCCTCGCAAATTAGAATTGTGGCCCGCAACCCGCCCCACACATTTACCCTTGTTGGTCAGCCGCCCCGCCTCGCAAGTAAAATTCAAACCTGGCCCGCAGCCCGCCGCACACAAAATACTTCAGCCCGGAGCCCGCCCCAACCCGGCATTGAATTCCTAATTCTGAGCCCACACCCACCCTGCGGCCCGCACCTGCCTTGCGGCCCGCACAACACAACAACTTATTAATATTCAACCTTTGTTAATTACATATTAATATTCAACCTTCCTTGATTTCAAATAAATTAAATTCAAGCAAAATAATTTCAAACAGATACATTTTAATCAAATTCACTCATGAGATGTCAAATACAGTATCAAATATAACCTTTAACATTCTCTATGATGTGATCTTTCTGCTTGTAAATGGTTCTGATGATCGACGGATGGTCACATTACATGAAGCTGAGTCGAATCCCATTACATGAAGCTGAGCCGACTCACTTTACATGAAGCTCAAAACAGCCAATCAACGCTTACAATATGTGAGGCGCTCAAAACCGAAAGTACTTAAGTAGTGTACGGACTTCCAGTCTTCCAAGTGA
Source organism: Plotosus lineatus (assembly GCA_024760905.1). Classification (NCBI taxonomy): domain Eukaryota; kingdom Metazoa; phylum Chordata; class Actinopteri; order Siluriformes; family Plotosidae; genus Plotosus; species Plotosus lineatus. Next base: position 105,107,295 of record CM045728.1, read on the forward strand.
GCAAGGGCGCTGTTGAACTTGTTTAGAACTCAGCCTGCACCGATGTGAATCACCAGCAGAACAGAGAGGTTGCTTTCTTTTCTGGATTCGGGTTTTCATTCATTTTACAACTCTCTTTGCTTAACTGAATATGCATAGTATATGCATGCAACCATATTTGCTTTGGGTTACAAAAGTCTGCAAAACAATGTACTGTAAACACAAAGATCACAGAGACGACGTCTTAACACAAAAGATAATATATATATATAAAACTGAACTGGGAAGAAAGTTGAATCTGTCGTTTTTAAACAATGGATCCATTACGTCAGCATACTATGTAGGTACGTCTAAACTCAAAATTTGACTTTTTTTTAACAGCCCGCATGAATCCGTGACATAGCCCGCAGCCCGCCCTGCAAAACTGGGATCATTCTCAACCCACCCCGCCCCACATAAGTTTCAAATTGATCCGCCCTGCAAACTAAAAAGTCTGACTTTAAATTTGTGCCCACGAGGGCTCGCGGGCTGCGGGCTGAAACCCGCCCCGTGCAGGGCTCTAGCATACAAGTCATACGTCCTCTGTTTGGCCTTTGACACCACTTCCTTCTCCTTATGCCTCTTCTCCCTGTACTCCTGTTTCCTCTCTTCGGTCCTCTCAATGTCCCACTTCCTCTTAGTCAACCTCTTCCTTTGTACACACTCCTGCATGTCCTCATTCAACCACCAACTCTTCTCATCTACTTTCCTTCCAGAGGACACACCAAGTACTTTCCTACCTGTCTTCCTGATCACATTAGCTGTAGTTGTCCAATCATGTAGAAGCACTTCCTGACCACTTAAAGCCTGTTTCAACTCCTCCTTGAAGACAACACGACCCTCTTCCTTTTTCAGCCACTCTGTATTCTGCTCTGCCTTTGCCTTCTTCCCCTTCCTCACCATCAGCGTCATCCTGCACACCACCATCCTATGCTGTTTGGCAACACTCTCATCCACTACTGCTTGCAGTCACTGACTTCCTTCAAATTACATCACCTACACAAGATGTAGTCTACCAAAAAACAAACAAACAAACAAACAAAAAAAGCAAAACAACAAACAGCCATCCAACCAAGCAACAACCAACAAAACAATAAAACAACCAAAAATCTACCAAGAGAGTAAATAACGCATTTCTTATTTTTGATCTTTAAGCTGGTGACAATTAAAACCCCACAATTTTGAAAGGAAAAAAATGGGTGTGGTTTTGCTGTGAGCTGGAATGCAGGGTCTCACTCCACTGAAATGCAAAAGTATACCAACCAATGAGCTTGTGCCGAAGTTCCTCAGTCTCAGTGGATGTCGCCGAACAAAATGTTCATGCTGCAGAATGTTAACAAGATCAGCTCGTCTTTTTGGCACCATGAGAATGTTTATATTATCCGTCTGAATACCTTTAAGGAAAATTACAAAAAATTACTGAATAGTATATAGTAAATGTATATCATGTATTCCTCACACTGTGATCCCAAGAGAACCAAGGAAGACTTGCAATCATTCATCACACCCTTCCTGTTGCTGAGTGAGTGAAAAAAAGACAAAAGACAAAACAGAAAGAGCAAAACTACAAATAGATCTCAAGCCATTTCCTTGCACATTTAAATTTATATAACAATGTGTAGTCTTTGAATGTTGACTTTGTCCTAGTTAATACATTAATTAACACATGTACAATAATTTCAATTATTTATGTGGCACTTAAAATACATTTACAACATTTAGCAGATATTTTGAAGGTTAACAGCCTTGCTCAAGGGCCCAATAGTGATATCTTGGTGGAACCGGGAAAGGGGAACCCAAATTTATTAATCAGTAACCCAGAGTCTTTCTCACTGAGCCACAACTGAGCTGTAATGTTAATTACTTATCGTAATCTCTTCTTCTTCTTTTCCTTTCGGCTTTTCCCTTCAGGGGTCGCCACAGCGAATCATCTGCCTCCATCTCACCCTATCCTTTGCATCTTCTTCTCTTACACCAACGACCTTCATGTCCTCTTTCACCACATCCATGAATCGTCTCTTTGGTCTTCCTCTAGGCCTTTTGCCTGGTAGTTCCAGCCTCAGCATCCTATTACCAATATACTCACTATCCCTCCTCTGTACATGTCCAAACCATCTCAATCTAGCCTCTCTGACTTTGTCTCCAAAACGTCTTACATGTGCTGTCCCTCTGATGTGCTCATTCCTAATCCTATCCATCCTCGTTACTCCCAAGGAGAACCTCAACATTTTCATCTCTGCTACCTCCAGCTCTGCCTCCTGTCTTTTCCCCAGGGCCATTGTTTCTCACCCATACAACATCGTTGGCCTCAACACCGTCTTGTACACTTTTCCTTTCATTCTTGCCGATACCCTCCTATCAGACATCACACCGGACACTTTTCTCCAACCATTCCAACCTGCCTGCACACGCTTCTTCACCTCTTTTCCACACTCTCCATTGCTCTGGATTGTTGAGCCTAAGTACTTAAAATCCTCCACCTTTCTTATCTCTGCTCCCTGTAATCTCATCGTTCCTCTTGGGTCCTTGTCATTCATGCACATGTATTCTGTCTTACTGAGGCTAATCTTCATTCCCCTCCTTTCCAGGGCATACCTCCATCTCTCTAGATTTTCCTGCACTTGTTCTCTGCTCTCACTACAGATCACAATGTCACCTGCAAACATCATAGTCCATGGGGAATCTTGTCTAACCTCGTCTGTCAGCCTGTCCATCACCATAGCAAACAAGAAGGGGCTGAGAGCTGACCCTTGATGCAGTCCCACCTCCACCTTGAACTCTTCTGTCACACCGACAGCACACCTCACCACTGTCTTACATCTCTCATACATGTCCTGCACCACTCTAACATACTTCTCTGCAACTCCAGACTTCCTCATGCAATACCACAGTTCTTCTCTCGGCACCCTGTCATATGCTTTCTCCAGATCCACAAAGGCACAATGCAGCTCCCTCTGACCTTCTCTGTACTTCTCCATTAACATCCTCAAGGCAAACACTGCATCTGTGGTGCTCTTTCTGGGCATGAAACCAAACTGTTGTTCACAAATGCTGACCTCTGCCCTTAGTCTAGCTTCCAGTATTCTTTCCCATAACTTCATCGTATGGCTCATCAACTTTATCCCTCTGTAGTTGCCACAACTCTGCACGTCTCCCTTGTTCTTAAAAATGGGCACCAGCACACTTCTCCTCCATTCCTCTGGCATCCTCTCACTCTCTAAGAACTTGTTAAATGTTCTTGTCAGAAAATCTACTGCTACCTCTCCTAGACACTTCCATACCTCCACCGGTATGTCATCAGGACCAACTGCCTTTCCATTCTTCATCCTCTTCAATGCCCTCCTCACTTCACCCTTACTAATCTTTGCTACTTCCTGGTCCTCAACAGTCACCTCTTCTCCTTTTTTTTCTCTCTCATTTTCCTCATTCATCAGCTCTTCAAAGTACTCTTTCCATCTTCCCAGCACACTTCTGTCATCAGTCAATACATTTCCCTCTCTGTCCTTTATCAATCTAACTTGCTGCACGTCCTTCCCATCTCTATTTCTCTGCTGTGCCAACCTGTATAAATCATTTTCTCCCTCCTTACTTTCCAACCGAGCATACAAGTCATCAAACGCGCTCTGTTTGTCCTTTGACACTGCTACCTTTGCCTTACGCTGTGTCGCCCTGTACTCCTGTTTACTCTCTTCGGTTTTGTCAATGTCCCACTTCTTCTTAGCTAATCTCTTCCTTTGTACACACTCCTGCACTTCCTCATTCCACCACCAAGTCTCCTTATCTACTTTCCTTCCAGATGACACACCAAGTATTCTCCTACCTGTCTCCCTGATCACATTCGCTGTAGTTGTCCAGTCATCTGGAAGCACTTCCTGACCACCCAAAGCCTGTTTCAACTCCTCCTTGAAGACAACCCGACACTCTTCCTTTTTCAACTTCCACCACTTTGTCTTCTGCTCTGCCTTTGCCTTCTTCACCTTCCTCACCATCAGCATCATCCTGCACACCACCATCCTATGCTGTTTGGCAACACTCTCACCCACTACTACTTTGCAGTCACTGACTTCCTTTAAATTACATCGCCTGCACAAGATGTAGTCTACCTGTGTGCTCCTACCTCCACTTTTATAAGTCACCCTATGCTCCTCTCTCTTCTGGAAGAAAGTATTCACCACAGCCATTTCCATCCTTTTTGCAAAATCTACCAACATCTGTCCTTCTGCGTTCCTGTCCTGGATTCCAAACCTACCTATCACTTCCTCGTCCCCTCTGTTTCCTGCACCAACATGTCCATTGAAGTCTGCCCCAATGACCACTCTTTCACCTCTGGGGGTACTCTGCATCACTTCATCTAACTCCCTCCAGAATCTCTCCTTCTCTTCTCGCTCACATCCTGTCTGTGGGGCATAAGCACTAACAACATTGACCATCACACCTTTAATTTCTAACTTGAGACTCATCACTCTGTCTGACACTCTTTTCACTTCTAGAACATTCCTGACAAACTCCTCCTTCAAGATGACTCCGACTCCATTTCTCTTCCCATCCACACCGTAATAAAACAGCTTAAACCCTGCTCCTATGCTTCTAGTCTTGCGACCTTTCCACCTGGTCTCCTGAACACACAGTATGTCCACCTTCCTCCTCTGCATCATGTCCGCCAGCTCTCTACCTTTTCCTGTCATAGTTCCAATATTCAAAGTCCCTACTTTCAGTCCTAGACTCATGCCTTTCCTCTTCTCTCTCTGGCAACGGACACACCTCCCGCCTCTCCTTCTTCGACGTCTTCGACCAACAGTAGTCCAATTTCCATCAGCACCCTGTTGGTTGACGGCACTGATGGTGATCGTTGTTAACCCGGGCCTCGACCGATCCGGTATGTCATTTTTTCTTGTGATTCGCATAGTTTATGTTGTTTTACGCCGGATGCCTTTCCTGACGCAACCCTCTGCATTTATCCGGGCTTGGGACCGGCGTGAGGGAGAGACACTGGTTTGTGCCCCCCCCACTGCTGCATTAATTACTTATCGTAATCTATGAATGAATAATGCGTGTTGTTGTGCAATGTGATGTTTATTAAAGTAGTGTTTTTGTATTATATTTCAGAAAATTAATTCTCATAAATGTTCACAAAGTAAGAATAAAGTTTGTCACATCCAACCATTTTCCTTTTATGTAAATCTGAGAGCATGTTTTGGCTCCTCCCTGTGTGCTCCCATCGTGTTTGCATGTGTTTATATTGGTTTAGGATAAAATGTGAAATCTGGGCGCTGAGTTTGTGAGACGACAGGAACGAGTAACACCACTCAGATCTTTCAGAGCAGAGATGATGAGATTTGTGTTCATTTTCTTTCTGGTAGGCGGTTGTGGTTTGAGTGAAGGTATGATTAAAGAATACATTTACAATTCGCATCCAGCAAGTTGGTATGTTGCTCAGTGGCACTGCAGAGAAAACAACACTGACCTGGCTACCTTCAGTAACAAAGAGGAACACAATGAAATTGTCAACCGGTTTGGTCACTATCACGATCGTATTTGGATTGGGTTGGAAAGAGAACATGAGTATGCGGCATGGAAGTGGTCTGATGGAGCACCATATACTTTCACTACATGGCTTTCTGGTTATCCACAACCTGGTTTTTATTCATATTATAGGAAAAAGCTTCACTATAATGAGAATAATTGTGCTTATTTACACAGACAAGGATGGGTAAATGTCGAATGTTCGTATGGCCTTTATTTCTACTGTTACAGACACTTGATTTTGGTGAATGAAAGTAAAACTTGGGATGAGGCTCTTCAGTACTGCAACACTAAGTACACTGGCTTAGCATCTCTGTCCACTATCACACAAGTCCTTCAGGCAAAAAAAGAGATTGTACTGACCAACACTGAGAGTGTGTGGACCGGCCTGCGCTTCATGGATGGAAGATGGTTCTGGCTGAGTGGAGAGACAACAGAGAACCAGGATTCCCTGCCATCATGTTCACTTCGACCTTATCACTGCGGCGCATTTAACAACAAAACTGACATCTGGGAGAACCGAGACTGCAACGAGAAACTGAATTTCCTCTGCTACTGGAAGTGAGTCATACATTTATCCAAAATTTTATTCTAAACATTTAAATTATGAGTCTGGTTGGTTTATTCTCATAAAATAAACCTTATATCCAAATGCTTTTTTTACAGTTAAAGGTGCAGGCCTGCATTACATGTAAGTAAGGTCTACCTGTCATTATGTATATAAATCGACGTTTTAATGGAACATGTTTTTGATTGATGCAGCACTGTATTTTGCCTCTGAACAGATGTCTTTCCACAAGAAAAGATCTGCAACAGGAAGATTTCATGCATGATACAAAGCATTGAATTTACTGATTAAGTTGGATCATATGTTTGGATTTAATTCTTTAGATATAATTAACATAGCATTGAAACGATTGAAAGATGCTCAGATTAAAAATATAAAAGGAGTTTTGGGTTATAAAATATATTTTAATAACTGTGTGTGTGCGTGTGTGTGTGTGTGTGTGTGTGTTTTGTATGTGTGTGTGTTTGGATTGTATGGTACAATGAATATTATCATAGTAACAATTAATAGAAATATAAACAAAATGAGCAAATGATGCAATATTATTTTTTCTTTAAATTTTAATATAGATAGGTAGATAGATTATGGGAAGCATGATATAATTATTACTTAATTTCTACTGTTCTTTATTTATTGAGCTTGATATTATCAGATGTCTTGCTATTTGTTTTTTGGATCGTTACACGATCAAGAAGATTAATGTTCATGAATATCCTGAAATGAAAAAAGAAGCACTTTTGTTTTGTATTCCTGGCTGTGTCACTCAGTTTAAAATCACTGGGTGTCTCTCAGTGTGTATGAGGGAGGTGTGGTGTGTATGCCTTTTACAGATGAAAACACAGCAGATAAAAACATGGACACACAAGTTTACAAGTTTTAAAACTGATTTGTGCTTGATGAAGTGAGATTTCTTCCTTTTATTCACTTAAAAGCAGCACTGATGGATATTATTGCTTACTTTTTTGTTGATATGTAACAGCTTCTACTGTAAACTCAAACCTTCAACTCAAACACATTAATAAATATTTAAATAAATTATTTTAAATTGATTTGTAAATATTTTACACTACAATCACTATGACTTATTACTTGGCGCACTACAGTACATTTCATGATTCTGGAGCAACACCTGGTTGCTTTGATCTCACAGTACACTGCTATCTGGGCACACCTCCATCAGTCACGAAGGACTCGTAATTACTTTTACACCCTTTTTCATGGTGACTTAATTTATCATTTTTATACCACTGAGCAATTAGAGTTAAGCAAGTAGGTAGTAGCTTAATTAAATTAAGTTTCACAACTTTTTACAATTGACATTATTGCAAAGTTGCTTGAAATGGTCTTAATCTGTTCCGTCGTCTTTTGAACAGAAGTTAACAGTCCTGTAACTCATACCATAGGTTCGCAAATTAAGTGAAAAAATTATTGAATACAGTACACTATGTTGTGGTCTGTGTTGTGAGAGACTCTTAACTTTTCTGTGGTTTTCATTTTAGTGTGTTATGTGGGGCAGTGGTGGTCTAGTGGTATAGGGTGCTGGATCGCTGTTCCTTAGGTTGGGGGATCGAGTCCCACTCTCCACAAGGTTGTTACTGTTCTCCCCAGTGCAGCTAACTGGGCTATCAAAGGCCGGGCATGTCTCTCACTGTCTATGGTGTAGTGGCATGTAAAAGAACCATTGCTGACCTTTGTAAAAACAGTAGCTGCAAAGCTGTCAGTGTGTTTCTGCCCCTTGCTTTCTTGGGTTGTGTCAGGAAGGGCATTTGAAGGGCAAACCTATGCCAAATCAAATTAGTGAATCATTTGCTGTGGTGACCCCTGATAAAGGGAAAAAGCCAAAAGGAAATCTCTCTTTATTTTAGTGTGTTATAGTCTCTCTCACAAAAGAGTTGCGCATTGAAATGTGCATTGGACAGGGGCGTGGCTCTCACATATTGGTGGAGTGCTAAACACACACACCTAATTCCATTTAATCATGGGCTATAAGGACTAGTAGTGCTCTTCTCTGTGCTAGAAAACTGTCCCTCTCTGGCTTTCAGCTTTGTGCTCCACCAGTTCCCGCTTTCTTGTTTCTCCACATCTCTATTACAGTGACTATGATTTCCTAGTTTCATCTATGAAAATGGTATCGCTTTATTGTTCACAGGGAACGAACTAGAGTACGGGCATAGAGCATGGGCACTAGAGCACTAGAAACACTAGACTTGCCCAGGACTAGAAATGCTGGACTTCCCCAGGACAGCTTTATTAGGGTGATACATAGTGTGAACAACTTCTGGACTTCCCCAGAACATACATAGTATCAACAACTTCCAGACTTTCAGAAGTTGTACACTTTTCCTCCCTCTTTGGTCTCGTTTTTTCTCTCACGCATTTCTCAAGTTCAACTTCCGGTTTTTGTTCGGTTTCCTGGATGGAAGAACTCATGTATTTTTTGTTCTGATTCCGATTTGTTCAGACTCTAGAGCGTTCAGATACCGAGGTTACACTGTAGAAGATTTTTATCATTGCTGAGTACAAGCAGGGACTCCTACATGACTGACTATGCAACTCAAAGCAAGAGATGCTGAAGACAGACATGAGGGCACCCTGTGACAATGACCAATCAGCCAGACCATGGTCAAATACACCTGGATGGATTGGTGGCAAAATGCTGTAAATGTAAATGTACTGTCATCTGTTTTTTCAGTGAGTTTCACACTAAAGCAAGCTTATGAACAGACCTTTAATCCTGTTTTCACTCTTAGAACTCTATACTTGCATTTCAAACTGCAAACCATTGAATGAATGAATACGATATTAAAAACAATAACATGCCATCTGTATTGTTTATTTTGATCTCATTGTATGTCATGCACATCCTTTGTGATTAAAATCTGTGAACCAAGTTGCTGGAGGTGAAATACAGAGGTCATTGGAGATGATATCATCTTTGTTGTTTATTTGTTTGTTTTCCTAGGAACAAATTTGTTTTCACTTTCAGTTTCATAATAGACTATACCTACACTTTATGGATGGAAAACGGTCCTGGCTGATTGGAGAATCCCCAGAGACAATGATTTCATTAGAATCATGTCCTGCTTGAACTTCTTTCTGACTCTTTTTCGGTCATCGATATCAAATGGATTGTTAAAATAGAATGGGTTTGATAAATTAACATTATTTTTCCAAGTATTGAAACAAGTTATACTGTCCCCAAACTACAGAAGAGAAGATAAATATTTTATTAGGATTGGACAAAAATATTTTCTATGAATATATATTCCGTCATGGTGGCATAGTGGTTAGTACGTCCAACTCACAGTAAAAAAGGTTCTGGCTTTGAGTTGCGGGCTCAGCAAGAGTGTTTCTGTGTGCAATTTGCATGTTCTCCTTTATCTTGCATAGGTTTCCTTCCACAGTCCAAAGACATACACATTAGACTAATTGGCCATTCTAAATTGCTCCGAGGTGTGGGTTGAAGTGTGTTTGTGTGCATGTGTGTGTGTGTTCCGGGTGTACTCCACCTTCCCTTGCCCTCACCCTCCTTGCCCCACGACACCTGCCAACAATCTGTTCCCCCCTCCAACAACTTTATACCAGTGGGTGCGAATTGATTCACTTTTTTGAGTGAACATCTTGTGAGTTTCTTTAAAGTAAGTTGTCCTATGGCTTTAGGTTTGCCACTGAAAATAACACGGAGAGTGACATGACGGCTGTACGAAAGTATTCCAGGGGCTTAAGTTAAAGAAGGTAAGTGTCTACGAGGATGCTGACTTTGGTGAGGAGCCGGGTTCCATCATTTCCTGGAGATAAGTCATAAATGTCCAGACTATATTCAACACCAGTTCTGAATCAAATTTAAAGAAATGGGGATAATAGCCATTACCCCCCCCCCACACACACACACACACCTTTTAGTTTACAATTATTTAAAGTGTATATACGTTTTTTGGGACATCCTTTAAATAAATAAATAAATAAATAAATATGTATAAATATATTTCCTGCCTTGGAAAGGAGGGAAAAGGAGGGGAAAGGAGGGGAATGAAGGTTAGCCTCAAAATCAGAATACATGTGTGTGAATGAGAAGGACCCAGAAGGAACAGTGATGTTACAGGGAGCAGAGATAACGAAGGTGGAGGATTTTAAGTACTTAGGCTAAACAATCCAGAGCAATGGAGAGTGTGGAAAAGAGGTGAAGAAGCGTGTGCATGCAGACTGGAATGGTTGGACAAAAGTGTCCGGTGTGATGTGCGATAGGAGAGTACCAGCAAAAATGAAAGGAAAAGTGTACAAGATGGTGATGAGGCTAGAGATGTTGTATGGCTTAGAAACAGTGGTGCTGAGGAAAAGGCAGGAGGCAAAGAAGGTATTGGCAAGAATGAAAGGAAAAGTGTACAAGACGGTGTTGCGGCCAATGATGTTGTATGGTTTAGAAACAGTGGCACTGAAGACAGGAGGGAGAGCTGGAGATAACAGAGATGAAAATGTTGAGGTTCTCTTTGGGAGTAACGAGGATGGATAGGATCAGAAATGAGTACATCAGAGGGACAGCCCATGCAAGATGTTTTGGAGACAAAATCAGATAGGCTAGATTGAGATGGTTTGGACATGTACAGAGTAGGGATAGCGAGTATATTGGCAGTAGGATGCTGAGGTTGGAACTACCAGGCAGAAGGCCTTGAGGAAGACCAAAGAAGATATTTATGGATGTGGTGAAGGAAGACATGAAGGTCGTTGGAGTAAGAGAAGAAGATGCAGAGGACAGGGTGAGATGGAGGCGGATGATTTGCTGTGATGACCCCTGAAAAGATTTTATATATATATATATATATATATATATATATATATAAAATATATATATCTCATCATCATCTTCCGCTAAGTCCAGGCTTGGTTTGCGGGGGCAGCAACCTAAGCAAAGAGGTCCAGATGTCCCTCTCCCCAGCCATTTCCTCCAACTCTTCCAGGGAGACACCGAGGCGGTCCCAGACAGGCTGAGCGACGTAGTTCCTCCAGCGTGTTCTAGGTTGACCCCGGAGTCTCTTCCTGGTTGGACATGCCTGCAACACCACACAAGGGAGGCATCCAGGAGGCATTCCAACCAGATGCCTGAGTCACCTCAACTGCAACTGGCCCCTCTCAATGCGGAGCAGCAGCGGATCTACTCCGAGCTCTCCACAGATGGGTAAGCTTCTTACCTTATCTCTAAGAGACAACCCCTGCATAGACTTTCCCAGGTTGGCTGAGGAGTGTGATTCCCCGATAATTGGAACACACCCTCCAGTCCCCCTTCTTAAAAATCGGGACCACGTTTGCCAATCCAGAGGTACAGCCCCCGATGACCACCCGATGTTGCAGAGATGTGTCAACCAAGACAGTCCTACAGCATCCAGAGCTCTGAGATATTCAGATCTCATCCAACTCCAGAGCTTGACCACCGAGGAGCTTTTTGACAACTTCAGTGACCTCCACTCCTGTGATGGGCAGACCTTGACCCAAACCCCCAGGGTCTTCCTCCTCCATGGAGGACGTGTTGGTAGGATTGAGGAGATCCTCAAAGTATTCCCTCCACCTCTTGATGACATCCCCAGTCAAGGTAGGCAGCTCCCCACACCACAAACAGTGTTTGTGGAGAACTGTGTCGGATGGTGGTCCAGAACCGTTTTGAGGCCAACCGATAATCACTCTCCAGGTCCTCACCGAACTCCTCCCACGCCCAATATTCTGCAGCTGTGACAGCCTTGGCTGCAGGACGTTTGGCCTGCCGGTACCTGTCCGCTGCCTCGGGAGTCCCACAGGCTAATAAACCCCGATAGGCCTCCTTTTTCAGCTGGAAGGTTCTAAAGGTTTGATTGTCCACCCCCTTCCCCACCGGAGTTAAAAGAGATCATTAAAATTTTACCTTCACCTAATAAACCTATACACTTTGTATATTTGTATATTTTGTATATTTATTGCCAACTTACTGGTGCAGATTATCGTTTTATTCTACATACCAAATAAACCTATACACTTTGTATATTTGTATATTTTGTATATTTATTGCCAACTTACTGGTGCAGATTATCGTTTTATTCTACATACCACCTCGGGGAGGCGTATGATGAGGTCCGCCTCCTAGACGAAGTTCCGTGTCTTGATTATAAGAATGATGAGTGGACAGCGATTGTTAAAATCGAGGGCAACCAGCGGATTCGAGCTAAATGGAAGACAGAGTACGGTTATTATTGGAGGAACACAAAGCAATGTCTGCCAAACTTAAAAGAACAATTAACCCGTTATCTCCTCGCACGCCAGCAAGCAAATCACGATCTTAGCCAAGTAACTGACTGTAAACAGGAGAAAAATGAATCGGTGTCAAGGTTTCTCGCTCGCTTTCGTGATACGTGGATCCTCTTGGGGGAATGGAGTTAGCAGATGATGAAGCTAATCCTATGTTCTTCATTACCTTTATGAATAACTGTCTTCCCTCAATACAAACCATTTTGAAATTTCAACTCGTTGATCGTGTACACATGATGCCCAGAACGTTGGGGGAGAGGATTAGGACTCTGGAAGGTGATGGCATTTTTGAATTTAAGCAATTGGCATGGCTCTCTATCGTAGGAGAACTCCGTCCTTGCCAGCAGTGGTGAGGAAACGTGCAACGTCATCATGATCATGCCCCCTCTCGAGGTTCTTTCCCTCAGGGGCAGTGCAAATTAGGCACCTGTCATTATTGTGGCAAGGAAGGTCTCTGGGCATATAAATGTAGACAGAAAAAGGCTGATGAAAGGAATCAGCAAAGAATGTTTGCCCCTCCTCGTTCTAATCCTCCCTACGCTCCTGTAGGAATTGATGGGGTCCCTTTTAATTCACCATGTACACCCCCGTTGCGGGTGGGATGGTCATCAGATACCACGATCTCCTTTTCCCATTCATTTGTATATATGCCTTCGTGTCCCTTTAATCTTTTAGGTAGAGACTTAATGTGTGCCTTGTCATTATTAATTAACTTTAATGGTTCCGCTGTAACTATATGCATGCCTGATACCTCCAGATATGTCACATTTATCTGGCTCTTTTGTCCTGCACAATTTCGCTGTGGTCTCTCTTTCAAAGGGTTCTCTGTCCTTGATGCTCTCTGTCCTGGACTCCCCCCCATCACACCTCTGGGCTGAACATAAGGATGAGGTTGGGTGGTTCACTGTGTTCCTTATGAGGCTACAATAAAGCACCCTAATCCTGTTTTTATAAAACAATACACTCTATCAAAGGATGTGGAAATTGATTCATTGCTCGAGGCTTTCCTTCGGCAGGAAGTGGTCATACCATGTTCTAGTTTATACAACACTCCAGTTAATCCTGTACCAAAGCTTGACGGTACCTGGCATTTTACACAAGACTTGCATAGATTTAACGACATAATAATACCTGTGGCACCTGTGGTACCTGATGTTCCTTTTATTATGGCATCAATACCATGCAATCATTCTCATTTTTCTGTGATTGATCTCTGTTCTGCCTTCTTCAGTGTTCCTGTCGAGGAGCAGACACAGCCACTCTTCTCCTTCATGCACAGAGGTAAACAATATACATGGACTAGATTGCCGCAAGGCTTCATTGATTCACCTGCTGTTTATTCAGCTGTTGTTAGGGATGCGCTGTGCGACCTTGTGCTTCCCTCCGGGCTCCTGCATCCTCCAGTATGCAGATGATATTCTGGTGTCTGCTGAAAGCCAGAAGGCATGCTCAACCGCCTCCCTGGTCCTCCTCAATCACCTGACTGAACATGGCTTCAAGGTATCAACCGGGCAGTGGCTAGACCCAGCTTGGCTTCAGTCTAGAATGGAGAAGTAAGACGCCTCCTTCCCTTCACTAGTCTGGGTGCTCACCTTGGGCAAGTGACAGTACACCCTTACCCCTCCTTACCAGGGTTATGGTTCCCTGTGGGTGGTGGGGTAGACTTGCCCACTCCGCCCCAGGATGTCGTAAAAGGTGACTAAAGGGGCAACAGGATATGATAAACATATTTTCCTTTTCTTCCTGCACTTCTTTTGTAAAATTGCCTTGTATCTTAAACACTTTATGATTTGGGAAAAAAGGGGTTTAATTTCATTGTTTTGTAAAGTTGATTGCATGGTCTGGTTCCTTTTTATTAATTTCAATATGGACTTGTTGATATAGTTCAGTGATTTCATATATTTTAAGATTGTTCATTTATTTATTTATTTATTGCAGCCAGTTTCAAATATAAAAATATAGAAGTGTGAAATGCTCCTCTGCATGTACTCAGAGGTGACCTGTTTGCTGTGGGTACCGACTCGTGTCGGTGGAAGAGGGGATTCTGATAACTGAGTGAGGAAATCTCCAAAATCGGATTTCTTTGCAACACGTTGCTTTGGCCCTAATTTCGCCTAGATGAGAGGCTTGTGAGGCCTGGCACAAGTCAATCGGCTGGTGGTGATAAGCACTAGGATTTTTTAAAATTCTAGTAGCAGCTGCTTGATCAGGGTAATTGGGTACTGGGGTTCTGCCCGGGTGCTTGAGTATACCATTGTAAGTATCTCTGACATCTGTATGCTGGAGGTCCGCATACAAATAGATGTCCCCCAGTAGGGCTCCAAGGAGGGTGGGAGCTTCGATGGTGAAATATTATCCCTTCATTATGGCTACAACTACTAAAAAAACATTTAAAAGATCATTAGATAACGATTTGGACAGCGACTCTGACTATGGATCCAGCACTTCTTGGCCCCATTTCCTTGTTATTCAAGGTACAGACCAAACGAAACCATTAAGCAAACTGTCTCCCTTTGCTATTGCAAAGGGAATCAAAGGACTTGCTGGTGAACCTAAACAAGTGAAAAGGCTGCGTTCTGGCGATCTTTTTATTGAAGTAAGCCAGAAGAGTCATGCTACCAACTTACTAAAATCCACCATGCTAGTCAACGTACCAATAAAAGTTTTGGCCCACAACCCCTTGAATATGAGGAAAGGGGTCATAAAGTGTAATGAATTAAGATTCGGGAGTGAAGAGGAGATCCTGGAGGGTCTTTGTGCCCAGGGGGGTTAGGAAGGTTCAACACATAACAATCAAGAAAGAAGGCCAGAAGGTTCCAACTGGGACATTAATACTCACCTTTGATGCTACTACCCTTCCTGGGGAAGTCAGGGTGGGATATTTAAATGTCCCAGTTTCTGTCTACATACCTAACCCCCTATGATGCTTCAAATGCCAACGTTTTGGCCACCATCAGGCTAACTGTGGTAACAAACCAACGTGTGGGAAATGCGGTAATGATCACGAGGACGAAAATTGTAATGAACAGGCCAATTGCGTGAATTGTAACGGAAATCACCCATCCTTTTCCAAGAAATGTCCGAAATGGTTAGAGGAGAAAGAACCATTAAATGCACTAGAAACCTTACCTTCAAGGAAGCAAGGAAACTGGTTGAGGAAAAAACATCTCAACCACAACAGACCTATGCATCGGCTACTACTGCAAAAAAGGCTATTCATTACAATTCTGTAATAGTACAAACTGACATAACTTGGCCTGAAAAATCCCAGAGCCCTCAAAAATATCAACCAAAGCAAGCTAATGCCATGGCCTCCTCTTCACATGCCACAAAAAACTCTGTAGGTACACAGACAGAGTCAAACCCCGGACCAAAATCTAACCAAACTTCTGCTAAAAAAAGATGACAAAACTGTTAAAATAAACCAAACACCAAATAGAGATCCTAAGGGATCAGAAAACAAAGTGCCCCAACATAATACATTTCAGGTGTTCTGGAGGATTCTGGAGAGGAGGAGGAGAACATGGATGTTGTTCCTCAGACTCTCCCACCTAATAGCAAAAGAGATAGGAGCAAAGAAAGAGCCAATACTAAGCCCTCATGAGTACCAAATTAAAAGGTATCATATAATGGAATTCTCGAGGACTTGAAGCAAATTATGAAGAAATTAAATCACTTCTTTGTGATAGTGTTCCTCAAATTGTCTGTCTTCAGGAAACACTACTAAATAAACTAGATAACGTAACACTTAAAGGATATGATATATCCAGTAAAACATCCGTGTCATCAGTTGGTGGGAGAGCCATAGGCGGTTCTACCAATCTAATTAAATCATATGTCCCTCATGAGCTTATTACATTAAATACACACCTGCAAGCTATAGCCATGAGAGTGCAACTTCATAAAACTATAACAGTGTGTTCCTTATACATCCCTCCCAAACACAGGCTTCATGCAAATGAATTGGATGAACTTTTAGACCACTCCCCTCCCCTGTTCTGTTGCTTGGAGACTTCAATGCACATAGTGTTACTTGGGGTTGTCAAGATCCAGACAATAGAGGCAAATTGGTAGAAGATTTTGTTACACGTCATGATCTGTGCATTTTAAATTCTAAATCTCCTACATATCTTCATCAATCTTCAGGCTTCTTTACATCTATTTATTTGAGCATTTGCTTTCCTGCCTTGTTTATGGATCTTGTTTGGAAGTTGGTGATGACCAGTGTGGTAGTGACCACTTCCCAATCTTCATCAATACAACTGCCCCTATAGATGCTGGAAAGCCACCAAAATGGCAATTGCATAAAGCTGATTGGACAGCTTTCCAAAAATTGTGCAATGATGAAATCAATCTAAACACATTACAAACCAAAATTAAAACAATAGATGACTTTGCTACCTGTCTGTCTTCCTTTCAGCTTTTTCCCTTTCTCGGGAGTCGCCACAGCGAATCATCTGATTCGCACGTTTGATTTGGCAGAGGTTTTTACATCGGATGCCCTTCCTGTCACAACCCTTTTAGCAAGGGACAGAAACACGCTGACGACTTTGCAGCCTACTCTTTACGAAAGTCAGCAATGGTTCTTTTACATGCCTCTCACCATAGACAGTGAGAGACATGGCCCGCCTTTGATAACCCAGTTAGCTGCACTGGGGGGGGGACAGTGACAACCTTGTGGAGAGTGGGACTTGAACCCCAACCTTTGGATCAGCGCTCCAACGCCCTATACCACTAGACCACCACTGCCCTACCTGTGTCACAAATATTGCCTTAAAAACTGTACCTAAGTCCTCGACAATTCCAAAACCCATACGTAAACCATGGTTTACCGATGACTGTCAAAAGGCTATTAAAGTATCCAAAAAGGCCTTAAATATCTTTAAACATGACTCTACACAAGCTAATTTAGATAAATATAGAGCAGCCCACACAAATGCACATCGTACAATTAAAGAAAATAAAAGGAAATCATGGAAAGAATATGTCTCAAGGCTAAATATGAGATCATCAGTGGGAAAAACATGGGAAATGGTATGCAAGATAAGTGGAAAACCAGTAAATAGTTCTGTAAACAACATTAATAAATCAAATGGGAACAAAGCCACTGATAGAGTTGACATTGCTAACACTCTTGCAGAAGAATTTAAGAAAAATACAAAGCCCTTAAGAAAAATTCTTCTACAGAACACTACATTACAACATTTCAAAAGTATAAAAATCAGCAGGAGAAAACCAAACTCAAGTTTAACTCAAACAACTCGGAAAATTATAACAATTCCTTTAGTATGCATGAACTAAAGGAATTATTAAACAAATCTCATGATACTGCTGTTGGACCTGATGATATCCATTATCAGTTTCTTAAACATCTCCCCGATTAATTTTTAAATATTTTGTTGCATATTTTCAATGATATATGGGAAACGGGTAGTTTTCCAGACTCCTGGAGGGAAGCTACCATTATTCCAGTTTCAAAACCTGGTAAAGATTACACAGACCCTACAAACTACCGTCCGATTGCTCTAACTAGTTGCTTGTTTAAGTCCATGGAACGTATGATAAATGCTCGTTTTATTTGGTATCTTGAGAAGAACCACTTAATATCAAGTCACAAAGTGGTTTTAGACATTTTAGAAGCACTACAGACCATTTGATAGTTCTCGAATCTAACATTTGAGATGCATTTGTAAGAGGTCAACACGTGGTATCAGTCTTCTTTGATTTAGAAAAAGCATATGATACCACTTGGAAATACGGAATTTTAAAGGATTTACATGAGATGGGCCTTCGCGGAAGAATGCCTGTATTTATTAAAAAATTTTTAACCGATAGACATTTTTAAGTTCGTGTCGGGAATTCCCTTTCTGCTTCTCAGAAACAAGACATGGACGTTCCACAAGTATTTTATCTGTGATTTTATTTAATGTTAAAATTAACAGCATAGCTAACGCCGTTAAAGATGGTATATCAATCATTATTTGTGGATGATTTTGCAATTAGCTGTCGTGCAAACCACATGCACACCATTGAAAGACAACTGCAGCTATGCTTAAATAAAATTCAAAAAATGGGCTGATAATAATGGTTTTTAAGTTCTCTCAGTCTAAAACTGTGTGTGTGCATTTTTGCAATAAAAGAAAAATGCACTTAGATCCAGATCTTAAACGTGGTAGTTATGACATTCCTGTTGTTGATCAGGTTAAATTTCTTGGTGTGATTTTTGACAAAAAACTCAACTTTAAAGCACACATTGACTATTTAAGAACAAAATGTCAGAAATCTTTAAATCTGTTGAAAGTTGTCTCTAAAATGGATTAGGGAGCTGATCGTGAAGTTCTGTTAAGATTATACAGATCTTTAATCAGATCAAAATTAGATTACGGCTGCATAGTTTATGGTTCTGCTCAAAAATCTTATTTTAAATAGTTAGAAACCCTCCAAAACCAAGCATTAAAAATCTGCCTAGGAACCTTCAGAGGTTCTCCTATTCCTAGTCTGCATGTTGAAGCAAATGAACTACCATTACATTTGTGGAGGGAAAAACTCGCCCTTCAATATGCTATAAAACTGAAGGCAACCAAGGACAACCCTACATATGAGATAGCCTTTCAAACCAGAAACACGCGGTTCTACAAAAACAAATCAACAGCTACTCATCCATTTGCTTTGAGAATCCTTTAGTGTTTCAGATGATGTTTGGTCAATTGAGAAATCTATATAGGGACTTTAGGGCTATTTATACAGATGGCTCTAAGGATAACAACAGAGTAGCAGCCGCTACAGTCACCAATGGTTTGAATGTCCAGGTCCGACTTCTGGATGGAGCTTCTATTTTTACAGCAGAATTGCGGGTGATTCTGCATGCACTTGAATATTGTGTCTTCTTACGATGGAAACGATTTTATTATTTTTTCAGATTCTTTGTCTAGCTTAACTGCCTTACAGGGTAATCATTTTTGATAACCCTACACTTTTAAAGATTTTACAAAGGTGCCATGAGCTCATTGAGGGTGGAAAAAATATAGTGTTTGCTTGGTGCCCAGTCAAGTTATCATCAAAGGCAATGAAAAGGCCGATAAACTAGCTAAGGAAGCCCTTAATCATCGTGTTTCTGAGAATAAAGTCCCCTATACTGACGTAAAGTGTCATGTAAATAATTTTGTTTTTAGTCAGTGGCAGAGCCAGTGGGATGAAGAGACTGAAGAATAGACTTCATCTCATAAAGCCCAGTGTAAAAAGTTTATATTCTTACACATGTAGAACAAGCAGAAGAGAAGAAGTAGTATTGGCCAGGACTCGTATTGGCCACACATTACACACAGCTATTTATTGAAAGTGGAGCTTGGGGCAGTGGTGGTCTAGTGGTATAGGGCGCTGGATTGCTAATCCAAAGGTTGGGGCTTCGAGTCCCACTCTCTACAGGGTTGTCACTGCCCCCCCAGTGCGGCTAACTGGGTTATCAAAGGCGGGCCATGTCTCTCACTGTCTATGGTGTTAAAATGTAAAAGAACCATTGCTGACTTTCGTAAAGAGTAGGCTGCAAAGTCGTCAGCGTGTTTCTGTCCCTTGCTAAAAGGGTTGTGACAGGAAGGGCATCCGACGTAAAAACCTCTGCCAAATCAAACGTGCAAATCAGATGATTCGCTGTGGCGACTCCCGAGAAAGGGAAAAAGCTGAAAGGAAGACAGACAGGTAGCAAAGTCATCTATTGTTTTAATTTTGGTTTGTAATGTGTTTAGATTGATTTCATCATTGCACAATTTTTGGAAAGCTGTCCAATCAGCTTTATGCAATTGCCATTTTGGTGGCTTTCCAGCATCTATAGGGGCAGTTGATTCAAGATGACGACTCCCGAGTAAAAGGGAAAAAGCCGAAAGGAAGACAGACAGACATTTATTGAAAGTGGAGCCTGTGCCTGTGTGTGACACTTGTTCAGTCCCCCTGACTGTCAAGCACATTTTAATAGATTGCACAGATTTTGCTGAGACTAGGTACCAGCATTTTAACGTGAACAACTTGTATGATCTTTTTACTAAATTTAATGCTTCAGTAATCCTGCAGTTTTTAAGATATTGAAATGTTTTATAAATTCTGAATTTGTAGTATAGTTAACATGAATTCTATTTCTGGAGCGCTTCAATTCCGTTTAAATAACAACAGATTTTTACTGTTGGTTGCAAATGTATAGGAATGCACATTCTTAGCCAGACTCGTTTTTATTAATATTACCTTTTCACCTTTCGATTGGGTTTTACGTGAAAATTAATTGTTTGAAGAAAATGATTTGGTTTACCTTAACTTCATTTGTGATTTGAAATTGAACTCTTAGTCATTATACTTAATATAAAATAACCATGTTTGGCACAATATAACACACTATGTGTGTTGAAAGTGCTGTTAAACTTCATTCATTCATTCATTCATTCAAGGTATCAAAGACAAAGTTACAGTTTTGTAAGGAAAAAGTGAAATACCTGGGCTTTGAACTCTCGCAGGGCACTAAGACTCTCCCAAGGACAGAATCCAGATTATACTGGATACAAAGCATCCCACCACGAAGCACGCATTAATGGCATTTCTGGGACTCACTATCTACTGCCGCCAATGGATTCCTGACTGCTCTTTTTATGATAAATGTCTCAGGTCTGCTTTCTCTCATACAGACCCTGAACAGCAGCCGTTAACATGGACTCCTGACATGCTGACCGCTTATCATGCGCACTGTGTTCTGTGGCAGCCCTGGGTCTTCCTGACTACACGAAAACCTTCCACCTCTATGCCTGTGAGCACAACGGCATGGCTACCGCTGTGTTGGCTCAGGAGCATGGGGGAGGTATGCGGCCCTGCACTTTCTTTTACAAAACTTTAGATACTGTGGCTCAGTGTTTGTCTGCTTGTCTACATGCAGTTGACGCCTGAGCTGTGATGGTTCAAGATGCTGAACCATCAGGTAACTCAGGTCATGCAAAGCTTACAAACACAACATATGACTGCACAGTGTTGTCCTTTCTCCTAGCCACAGAAAATCTCTTTATTTGTTCTATTTCCTCTTATGATATCTTAGTCATTCTCTAGCACGTCTCATTAGTTCTCAGGACGACACTATCTATGATGACACACACACAATTGCATCTCAGAAATCGTTCACTCCACTAGTATCCGACCTGATCTCTCTGCAAGCCCCCTGGGATTTGGGGATGAGATGTTTGTTGACGGGCCGTCCTCTAAACCTCAGGACGGTGTGTTCCTCTGTGGCTACTTGGTGTGCTCTTTACCTAACACCATTGTTGAGTCACACGCCCTTCCATTTTCCTCGGCTCAGGCTGCTGAACTTTTTGCTCTCACACATGCCTATAATCTCTCCTCTGGGAAGGATGTTAGTATTTAAACTGACTCTAGATATGCCTTTGGCGTGGCTCACGAGTTTGGACGCATCTGGCAATCACGTGGCTTCCAGTCTGCTGATGGAAAGCCCATCTACCACTCCTCTCTTGTCCAAGACCTTATTGATGCTTGTTATCTTCCTCATACTCTTGCTATAGTTAAAACCAAGGCACATTCCTCGGGGGACGATTACGAGTCGTGCGGTAACTCTTTGGCCGACTGAATTGCTAAACAGGCTGCCTCTACATGCATTCTTCCCCCCTTTATGTCTAACTCTACTTCTGAACATTGCGTACCCTTTTGCCTGTCTAGTGCTCTTATTCCTGATCTAGACCTACACTCCAGTCAAGCGTCTGCTACATCATTTTATACTTCCTTTTGGCAAACACTCGACTTGTATATGGCTTCTGACGGTTTATGGTACACCCCATCTGGACAACTTTGTCTTCCCTCTCACTGTGTGCCTTTCCTCGTGCACGAGTTTCACAGTGATACACATCAGGCTCGAAGAGGGGTAAAAGAGGACATGAACAAACTTTTTTGTCATCCAAATTTGAACTCCACAATTGACTCAAGATGTCTAACATGCGCACAAAACAATCCTACTGGCACCACTACTAAACATGAGATGCTTCCAATACCCACTTCACCATTCCTGGAATGGCAGGTTGATTTCACACACATGCCGACATGTGGACCATTTAAATATCTTTTGGTGTTTGTTGATAAATTTTCTCGATGGGTTGAAGCCGAGGAAATGCGAAGGTGGTTACATGTATCTTAGCCAAGGAAATCATTCCTAGATATGGAATACCTCAGGCTATTAACCCAGATCAAGGTACTCCATGTACTTCGAGAATCACACAACAATTTTGTAAGTATTTACACCTTAATTGGTGATTTCACATTCCATACTATCCACAATCTTCTGGGATCGTTGAAGGTACCAATCGTACTGTAAAAAGCAAGCTCACAAAGGAATAGCTGTAAAAACTGGGTTGACCTCCTCCCCGCGGTGTTGGCTGAGATGAGCATGACACCCCGAAAAGATGTGCACCTGTCACCACATGAAATCACATTTGGGCGACCTTTCCCTTGGCGGAAAGGAATAGCAGCTTTGGGTACATCAGATCTTAAGGTTCACATGGACAAATACACCGCAGACTTCATCGCTAAATTGCATGAATTATGGTCCAGAGTCAATGCATCCACTGTCCCTCTCCCTAGCACACCTACTCATAGCTACAAATAGGAGGATAGAGTGCTAGTAAAAATATTTAACTGATTTGGACAATTGGGTGAACCCAAATATAGCAAAGCTGCAGAGATAATTCCCGTCACCCAATCAGCTTTACTAACCTAGTCAAAGTCTCGACCTGAATCCTACTGAGATACTGTGGTATGACCTTAAAAAGGCTGTTCATGCCGGAAAACCATCCAATCTGGTTGATCTTATACAATTCCGCAGAGCAGAGTGGGCCAAAATCCCATCACAGCGATGTGAAAGACACATTGCCTCTTATCGCAAAGGCTTGAATGCAGTTATTGCTGCAAAAGGTGGTTCAACCAGCTATTACCGGTAGGTTTAGTAGGCAATTACTTATTCACATTGGCCCTTGTAGATTCACATGTTTTTGTTCCCCTTAATAAAGACAATTGGTACTGAAAACTGCATTTTGTGTTTGCTTGTGTTTTATCTTTGTATAATATTTAGGTCTGCTTGATCTGAAATGGATGACAGTGATTGGGAAAGGGTCCGAGGATGATCCTTCGTACTGGACTGTGACAGTCATGTAGTCGTGAAATGACTGAATTATCTTCAGAAGGTTAGGAGGACATTGAATCTTGAGCAGAAGGGCGAAGAGGCCAGAACGGTTGACCAAGTCAAATACCTTGGTCAAATCTATAAAGGCAAGGTACAGAAGGCACCTCTGTTCAAGACACCTTTTTTGCAGCTGGCTGAGTAAGAACACCATGACAATGGTTAACCTTCTTGCGCAAAAACCAGCCTGAGATTCAGAGTGAACTCTGTCAGCAAGTATCTGCAGACAGTTAAGGAGTACCCTGGCAAAAGCTTTTCACACAGTGCTGAGAAGGGAGATACCATGATAATGGTTGCAATCACTGCGGTCACCCTTGTTCTTATAAAGCATGATGAATCTTTCCCTCTTCCCATCACTGAAGCTAACGCTGATGGAGATGTCTAAGGAGGGAGCTCTCTTTCACTGCCTTTACAATTTCTGATGAGATTCCATCACTATCTGGAGCTTTCCCACATGCCAGAGAGTCAATGGCTTTACTGAGCTCAACAATGGTGGGAGGCGAGTCGATCTCTTCCAGCATGGGCAGTGGGAAGGTGTTATCCATGGCTTTGTCAGTTACAAGGTTCTCTCTGGAATACAGTTCCCTGTAATGTTCAGCCCAGCTCTCCATCTGTTTACCATGATCCTTGATGATGTCATCAGAGATGAACTTGAGGGGTGTGAGCTTGGTGACATCTGGACCTGGAGCTTTCTTCATCCCCTCATACATCGTACGGGTGTTTCCACAATCTGCAGAGGTCTGAATGTCAGTGCAAAGTTTCAGCCAGTAATCATTGGCACACTTGTGGGCAACCCTCTTACCATTCTTGCATGCTTCTCAGTAGGCGTATAGTGATTTCTTACAGGGCTTCCTCCTGTATTTGAGAAGTGCAGTGCCCTTGGCAGCTATGGAAGATTCCATCTCTTTAATCCCAGCCTTGAACCAGTCCTCATTCTTTATTGGTTCTTTTGCCAAAGGTGTCTATGGCGGCTTAGTACATAGCATTGCGGATGAAGTCTCAGCGTGCGGTAGCTCTGCCTGTGGGGAAATCATCCATGGCCCTGTTGACATCCTTTGTGAAGCATTGTCAAAGTTCAGGTTTTGATTTTCTGGCCATGTCAATGCAAGCCCGGCCCTTCTGCTTGGAGCAGTAAATTTGTTTGGATTGGAAACGCCACAAACACACCTACCATCTGAGTTTGACTAACGGTATACTTAGTCTGGGTTCTAACAAACCAGTACAAGACCATATTCACTGATAATCTTTTAAGCACTTAGAAGCTTTAAAGAGTGTCTGCTAAATGCGGTAAATGTCAATTGAAAAAAGTGAAGTACAAATAAAACTGTTATGTTGCATAAAGTGCATGCCAATTACAGTACTATACCTGTATATACTAGTCCAGGGGTGGCAACCTGCCAAGACACACACACACATACACACACACATAGGCACTTCTCTCTCTTTCTCCCTTGCTCTGACACACACAACTACTGAACACAGTTCAGATACATAGATGTGGCCTGTATAATATAAATTGATGAATATTGAAATATACACACAATCATGTTGAATCAGGTGTTTTTACCTTTGGGGAATTCCATGTCAATATTAGCATGGAGTTGCTAAAATGATGCTGAAGATTTGAATCCTCGAAATGTGATATCGTGGTACTGCATAATAAACAGAGCGATTTGCCATTCCGTTCAATAAAAAAGTAAGCGTCTTCCCATTCTCCCAGAAATGTCCTGTGTTCATCTTCATATGTTCGTTTAGCTTTGCATTTTGCCATTTTTACAAGGTAAGCCTGCATGCAAAGAAAATGTTTACTTAATTTCCCAGCATTTGACGTCATCCTCTCAGATGATTGGCGGTCACTTATGTGTCAGACGCGGCAAAAGTATTATAATAACTTTTATAATAAAATATAATAACTGAACATAATTATTTGAAGGTTGACCTTTTTTGTATTAAAAGTACTTTTTTTTTATTGGTCGGCTGAAATATGCTATTTTTTTTTAGATAGGAATTTTGGGTTTTCATGAGCTGTATGCCAAAATCATCAGTATTAAAACAATAAAAGACCTGAAATATTTCAGTTGGCGTGCAATGAATCCAAAATATATGAAAGTTTAATTTTTCTCAGTACATTACAGAAAATAGTGAACTTTATAACAATATGCTAATTTTTTGAGGACTCGTAATGCATTTTATTCAGTTCCACATATCTCCACAAGATGGCGGATCACACACGTGCATTTGACATGGTGAAATAGAGAATGTGACCTCCATGAATTTATATTTGATTACTTTTTTTTTTTTTTTTACATCAAATGTAGTACAATTAAATCTTTTGTCATAAAAAAAGCCAATTACTGTGGATGAAAGGTGGGGTATAGATGTTTGCAGATGACATTGTGATCTGTAGTGCGAGCAGAGAACAAGTGAAGGAAAATCTAGCGAGGTGGAGGTATGCCCTGGAAAGGAGATGAATGAAGGTTAGCCTCAGTAAGTCAGAATACATGTGTGTGAATGAGAAGGACCCAAGAGGAACGGTGAGGTTACAGGGAGCAGAGATAAAGAAGGTGGAGGATTTTAAGTCCTTAGGCTCAACGATCTAGAGCAATGGAGAGTGTGGAAAAGAGGTGAAGAAGCGTGTGCAGGCAGGTTGGAATGGTTGGAGAAAAGTGTCCGGTGTGATCTGCGATATAGAGTATCAGCAAAAATGAAAGGAAAAGTGTACAAGACGGTGATGAGGCCAGCGATGTTGTATGGTTTAGGAACAGTGGCGCGACGAAAAGACAGGAGGCAGAGCTGGAGATAGTGGAGATTAAACTGTTGAGGTTCTCTCTGGGAGTAACGAGGATGGATAGGATCAGGAATGAGTGCATCAGAGGGACAACCCATGTAAGATCTTTTGGAAACCTAGTCAGAGAGGCTAGATTGAGATGGTTTGGACATGTGCAGAGGAGGGATAGTGAATATATTGATAGCAGGATGCTGAGGTTGGAACTACTAGGCAGAAGGCCCAGAGGAAGACCAAAGAAGAGATTTATGGATGTGGTGAAGGAAGACATGAAGGTCGTTGGCATAAGAAAAGAAGATGCAGAGGACAGGGTGAGATGGAGGCAGATGATTTGCTGTGGCAACCCTTGAAGGGAGCAACTGAAAGGAAAAGAAGAAAGGTGGGGTATACATTTAACAGCTCACCTAGTGGCAATCTAGTACTGCATACCCAATTAGTCTAATGTGGATGCCTTTGAACAATGGGATGAAACCAGAGCACATGGAGGAAACTCATGTGCATGTACATTACATTTTTAAAGCCAGAGAGCCTTATTCAGAGTGACTTAAATTTTTATTCAGTTGAAAGTACACTTGAGGGTTAAGCACCTTTCTTTAGGGCCCAATGGGGTACCGTGGTGTTACTGGGATTTAAACCTAAGACCCTCAGATCAGCAACCCAGAGGCTTAAGCACTTATACACCACTGCCCCACACCAGCACAGACGTTTGGGATATAGAATCTTTTTGAAAATGAAATTAAAATAAAAATGACATAAATACACTTGGGGCAGTGGTGGTCTAGTGGTATAAGGCGCTGGATCGCTGATCCAAAGGTTGGGGGTTCGTGTCCCACTCTCCACAAGGTTGTCACTGTCCCCCCCCCCCCCCCCCCGTGCAGCTAACTGGGTTATCAAAGGCCGGCCATGTCTGTCACTGTCTATGGTGTGAGGCATGTAAAAGAACCATTGCTGACTTTCGACAAGAGTGGGCTGCAAAGCCGTCAGCGTGTTTCCGCCCTGCGATGGCCTGGCGAGCTGTCCAGGGTGTACTCTGCCCTCGCCCTGAGTTGGCTGGGATGGGCACCAGCCTCCCCGTGACCCTAATTAGGATGAAGCGGTTACAGAAAATGAACTGATGAATGAAATACACTTAACAAATGACCTAGGAAAAGTACACAAGTGGTATATTATATTATATTCCTCCCTAATAAATCTTCAGGGAAGGTAAAGAGATTCATTATACCAACAATTTTTTTCTTTCTAACATACAGTACTACAAACCTGGCTCCACTCAATCTTTTTTTCAGCATCTTGTCTTTAAGCCGGAGGAAGAGTAGAACTCATGACCATAACCAAACCTCTCTCTCTCTCTCTCTCTCTCTCTCTCTCTCTCTCTCTCTCTCTCCTTCACAAATTTGTTATGCTCATGTTGGCAAAATGGATTTTTTTTACTTTCACAGGTTCAAAACAATGACCAAGCAAGCCATCCTGCATGAAGTCGTGTCTTGCTCTCAGTGTTTCCAGAACAGACCTGAGAATCATCACAACCTGCACTGCAATAAAGTGGTTACTGAAGATGAATGAATGAGGCAGAAAATGAATGAAATTTTTTAATTAATTAAGATAAAACAAAAATATGACATTAGTGCCCTATGTTATGTGGTAACTCTCACTGATACCCCACGATACCTGTATGGACTTTTCCCTTCTTTTCCTTCTTTTATTTCTTTTTTACTTTCTTTCTTTCTTTATTCATGCATTCATTTTCTTTAACCGTTCAGTTCAGTTCATTTTCTGTAACCGCTTCATCCTAATTAGGGTCATGGGGAGGCTGGTGCCCATCCCAGCCAACTCAGGGCGAGGGCAGAGTACACCCTGGACAGCTCGCCAGGCCATCGCAGGGCGGAAACACGCTGACGGCTTTGCAGCCCACTCTTTTTACGAAAGTCAGCAATGGTTCTTTTACATGCCTCACACCATTTTCTTTAACCACTTAATCCTAATTAGTGTCGCCCATCCCAGCTGACTACGGGTGAGGGCAGAGTACACCCTGAACAGCTTGTCAAGCCATTGCAGGGTGGAAACACACTGAAGGCTATGCAGCTGCTCTTGTCAGCCTCACACCATAGACAGTGAGAGACACGGCTGGCCTTTGATAACCCAGTTAACTGCACTGTGGGGACAGTGACAATCTGTTGAGAATGGAACTTGAACCCCCAACCTTTGGATCAGTGATCCTCTTTCTTTCTTTCTTTCTTGCTTGCTTTCTTTCATCCCTTTGTTTTTTCCTTATTTGTTTACTTTTTCTTTCTTTCTTCCCCATAAATTACTCTTCTTCTTATCATTATTATTATTAAATAATTCCCCTTTTTCAGCTCATGCAGCTGGATTCAACCCTTGAACTTAAACAGCACTGGCACTGGTCATCCTTAGGTATGTTGTATGGAAGTTAGTGGTGTTTGCCAGATATTTCTGCACCTCAATTCATGTTAATGAAATGAAATGTTTCTTGACAGCCTCCCTCATAATTTTCTTATTGCTCTTTCATTTTTTTTTCCTCCACTTGTTGCTGTTATCCTTCACACTTTTGAAAAATTCTTTTGCACCCCTGTTCCCAACTGATGGATACATGTGTGAAATATCTAAAATTTCTACTTTAAAACACTTTGGATGTTTTTGCACATAACTGTCCGCCTTCCACGCGTCTTCCCCGTCTGTTAAACAATGTGTGACTACAATGCTGACCACATGTTGGGGGGAAACTACTGGTTTTAAATGGTGATCTTATGCATTTCCATCCATCATTAAGCACAAAGAAAGCATATAGAGTCAACCACTCCCTGGAGGGGGGGGGGGGGGAATCATTTACATCCAGATTAGCTTTGTGTTGTGCTTCTGATGCTATACGTTGGCTGACATGCACACTATGAGACGGATGCTGTGTATCATCTGTAGAGATGTATGACCTGTATAGATGCATAACCAACATAGGCAATTATATAATACATCACTCTCCAGCAAAAGCCATTCTACAACAGATGAATACTGTCAGTATGTTTCATGTCTGGAGGTTTGTGCAAAATATGAAAGTAAATCCTCTGATGGTTTGATAAGATTTGGGTTTCATTATAGCTTAATGTATAATGCTGAATCTAATAAAGATGATGTGAATCTTGGGGCTGCTGAAGCACTAGAGCAGGTCGGAGGCATCTTAATATGGCTGAACGCATACATCATTGATTTCAGCTAAATTTGCTATTAAAATTTAGTCCTATTCTGCTACACACATTTTAATCAGCCAGGCTTATAAATGCTTAAAGAGTATAATACAGTGTAATTAAATACATTTCAACAATACAGAACTTATTTTAACATGAATAACCCTAAAAGCACAATAGTGGGCAGTTGTATCCCATGGATAACTAGCAGGCACTAACCCAAAGCAGAGCAACCGTTTATTCCCGGAAGTGAAGTGAACTCATTAGACCTGGTCACCACCACGGCTGGGACAGTCAACGAAGAATGAAACATGTTGATGCACATGTCTGGTCGTAGTAGTGTGGCAGCACTTGCGTGTACTTGAGAAGAAGTAAATCCATGCAAGAAAACATTATTTAAAATTTATGAGGTCAAGGTTAACATTAGTTAGTTTTATTGCTATATTAACATGCACTCACAAATACCAGCTTTCTTGTAGAAAGGCTCTTAATAACAATTTGTGCAGAAAACTTGATAAATGAGGCGTACAATGAGCGCGCCTCATTAAATACAGTGAGAAAAATGTAAATGCATAGCTCACACACACACACACACACACACACACACACACACACACACACGCACACACACACACACACACACACGCACACACGCACACACACACACACACACACACACGCACACACACACACACACACACACACGCACACACGCACACACACACACACACACACACACACACACACACACACACACACACACACACACACACTAGTCCAACTGTGCAACTATCTCGTCTTTATGACTGTGTGTTATTATTGAAAGAAAACTGGATCACAATGCATCCTGACCTCCAGGAATAAATCCTTCCTTTTGGTGACTTTATGAAATGGGATTGTCTGTTTTGAAATGTCGGTTGCTTAGAAAAATACTGTGCTGTGAGAATGCTTTAGCTTGCACTGGGTCTCTTGGAACATCAATTGAGAAAATATAGCGTCTTGTTAAATACAGCATCCTGTAATGGGACGTCTTCCTTTATCTATTAGGGTTTTTTGAACAAAACAACCCTTCTTCACTATTATCTTTATCGGAGTGAACCTGATGGGGGGCTCGTTGTTTAAAGCTCTGTGTTGCTACTCTGAAGCTCGGGGCTTCAGTAATCACTACCTCCAGGTTGCCACTGTTGGGCATTGAGCAAGGCCCTTAATCCTCATTCACTCAGTTAAGAAAAAGTAAGCTACTCTGGATCAAGATGTCCGCCAAATATCATTAATGCACATCAAAGGGGATATAATAATAATAATAATAATAATAATAATAATAATAATAATGATAATAATAATAATAATAATAAAAACAAGGCCAACACACAGACAACCATTCACTATCACTTCTTGGGGCAATTTGCAACATCTTAATGTGCATATCTTTGGAATGTGGGAGGAAGTGGGTCTGCACAGAAAAACCCACACAAGCATGCTAACCACGGCACCACCGTACCACCCTGCTCTATTCATGCAACTACAATAGACAATGCAAGTTATTAATAGTTTTAAGTGCTACAATTTTATGACACTAAAACAGAGTAAATAAATTGCTGTGACCTCTTGGGAACATTTCTTTCTCCTTCAAGCATCCGTCGTCTCAATTGCTGGTGGGGACAAATTAAAGAAATGGGTTTGTAAGTTATCTCCCACAAGAAATACAGTATTTAAATTGTCTGAGACAATCGACATTCAGAATCCACAGTTTGTTCTTCGACTTATGACATTTTTCAGTTGGTTAAACAATCCCAGCCTGTATGTGTACATATGCTTTACTGACCTTATGCATTGTTATTACACATTATTCAAAATAAAATGTTCGGGGCAGTGGTGGTCTGGTGGTACAGGGCGCTGGATCGCTGATCCATAGGTTGGGGGTTCGAGTCCCACTCTCCACAGGGTTGTCACTGTTCCCCCCAGTGCGGCTAACTGGGTTATCAAAGGCGGGCCATGTCTCTCACTGTCTATGGTGAGAGGCATGTAAAAGAACCATTGCTGACTTTCGTAAAGAGTAGCTGCAAAGTCGTCAGCGTGTTTCTGTCCCTTGCTAAAAAGGGTTGTGACAGGAAGGGCATCCGACCTAAAAACCTCTGCCAAATCAGATGATTCGCTGTGGCGACTCCTGAGTAAAAGGGAAAAAGTCGAAAGGAAGACAGACATTCAAAATAAAATGTTTGGTAATGGGACGGCATGGAGATGTAATGGTTAGTATGTCCACCTCACAGCAGGACGGTCCTGGGTTTGATTCCCAGCCTCAGCGGTTACATGTTTTCCTTGTGCTTGCATGGGTTTCCTCCAGGCACTCCGGTTTTCTCCACCCATCCAAAGACACACATTAGACTAACTGTTCATCGTCCGTTCATGTTCTGTAACTGCATAATCTTAATTAGGGTCGTGCATAGGCTGGCGCCCATCCCAGCCGACTCTGGGCGAGGGCAGAGTACACCCTGGACAGTTCGCCAGGCCATCGCAGGGTGGAAACACGCTGACACCTTTTCAGCTACTCTTGTTGAAGGTCAACAATGGTTCTTTTACATGCCTCACACCATAGACAGTGAGAGACATGGCCGACTTTTGATAACCCAGTTAGCTGCAGTGGGGGGACAGTGACAACCCGTGGAGAGTGGGGCTTCAACCCCCAACCTTAAGATCAGTGATCCAGCAGCTTTGCCACCAGGCCAACACTGCCACCCATTAAGTTAACTGGCTGCTCCAAATAGCCCATTGATGTGAGTGTGAATGGTTGTGTGTATTGTCCAGCTATGGTCTGTTGAGCTATTCAGGGTGTACCCTGCTTTTGAGATAAATACCAGAAATTAATGACTATGATGTCAAATAATGTAGATCAACACAGGGAAACAGACCCAAACAATTCACACTCACACTACACACAGCGAGGGACACTTTGGTGGGGCCAATTAGCCTAATGTGCATGTTTTATAATATCGAAGGAAACTGGTGTGACCTGAAGAAAACTGAAGCAAGAAGGAAAAGAATATGCACATTCCAGGCAAGCCCAGTATGGTGTATACTCATCATATTGCAGTTGGCTGAAACCTCGGCTATTCGCGAGTGTAATCATGGCAAAACTAGCTGTCTGTACTGGCACATAAAGTGGATACAGTAGATATAGGAGCATGGATCTCATGAAAAAATGAAATATTTTTGAAGAAAAATGCTGGGGATGAATCTTTATTTCATTATCGGGTCACTCCATGGAAGATTTTACGATATCCATATGAAAAAAAAGCAAGCACCTCTAAGATTTTCAGCAGATATTGTGCAACAAAGGTATTTTTTATAAATACATTTTAACCGTGAATTATTTTTATTGTCTGCTGAATTACTCTCAGATTCAATTCGGTTAATTTATGATCAATCATTTCCCCCTCTACTGCTTCATCTCTTGCATCATGTGTCTCATGATTTATATGCTACAGCCACCCTGCTGTGTTATTTGCAGCAACGCTGTAAGTTCTCCCTCATTATTGTCCTTTATAAGCAAATTAATGATCTGCAGGAACCTGTACGAAGCACAAACAATCTTGTCCTGGTGTTTGGTACAATTATTTTTATTCAGTATGCAAATGAAGGTCATACGCACTGAGGTGTGCTGTTTATTGCTCATTTCAAAGCAGAGATGCTTTTATTATTAGTGCCATTGTGTGTGTGTGTGTGTGTGTGTGTGTGTGTGTGTGTGTGTGTGTGTGTGTGTGTGTGTGTGTAAAATGATATTTAAAATTTTTTTGGCAATTAAAGAAGATTGTTGATTATGTGGTTATGTTTTGTTTAGAGATACTTTAATTATTCAATAATTCACAGAACATGGCAAAATGTAGTCAATTTTGTTCAGGGATTGATGTTGTTATAAAGAATAAATAAAAGTTTACAATAAATTATTTCCTGAAAGCAATTTTATTGTTGCTTGCTCCTCAGTAGGCAACACCACTTGGCCCTCTAGTGGACATGCAACGCATTACACTTAGGTATAGCATTCTTAACAATGTTTAAAAAGAAAGAAATCATTTATTTGTCAAGTAAACCAAGTGGCAACCTGGAACAGCCAAGTAGCATGCTGGGAGGAAACTTGAGTTCCCAGAGGAAACCCACACAAGCATTTGGAAAACATGCACACTCCACATAGAAACACCCCCAGGACTCAAACCCGAGACCTTCCTTCCCGTGGAAACCACTACACTAATTAAGCTGCCAAATCAGATTAATGTCATTTTTTTAATTTCAAGAAAAACACAACATGCTGAAGAAATAATAAAAGTTTCTAAAACTGGGTTGCTTGTTTCTTATAAAAAATGCTAATTCATTTTCTCGCAGCTGTGAGAGGATTGAGGAGTGCATGACAAATCACACTTTATTTTCATTCACTCGTTCTGAGGTGCTAATGTTTCTATAGTAACAACCTATGCAGGGTATTTTAAAGCTTCTTAGAGCTCTACAAAAACCGTATCCTAAAATTATACAGAATTAAACAAAATGTGTTGTTTGTTTCACAAAGTATAAGATCTAATCGATGATATGGTGAAGTATGTTGTGTATTTCATATTCATTGAAGGCATCTTTAGTATCAGCACTTTGTACATCAGCAAGCTACCAGTAATGGTCTAGTTTTCAGGCCAGGGGAGGTTCAGCATGACAAGTTATGTGTGTATTTTTCGGCTCATTAACTTTTAAAGAGAAATAAAGAAATGAAGTTGGTGAGGAAGCAAATGTTTATTGATGCCTTACAGGAAGTCGCAGGGGAAGCTGGAGCCTATAACAACCGATTCTGGATGAAGCTGAGGTGCGCCCTTCATAGCTTGTTATTCTACTGCAGGGCCAAAACACACACACAAACACACACACACACACACACACACACACACACACACACACATTCTCACACACACACACACACACACACACACACACACACACACACACACACACACACACACACAAACCCGATATCATTCAGAATCACATTAATACCTAGAGGCAATTGGAAACAGCTAGCTGGCCTAATGTGCATGTCATTGGTCTGTAGGAGGAAACTTTGGCACCTGTAGGAAACTTAAGAAAGCACAGGGAGATTATGCAAACTCTACACTACACAGATACATTTTTTCCAATCTGAGACCTGAACTGAGGACCTTCCTGCTGTGAGGCAGATATGCAAGCCATTACATCACCATGGCACCCAAAATGAAATAGATTAAAAAAAAAAAAAAGTAGTGATTAGAACA
This sequence comes from Plotosus lineatus, assembly GCA_024760905.1. Lineage (NCBI taxonomy): Eukaryota > Metazoa > Chordata > Actinopteri > Siluriformes > Plotosidae > Plotosus > Plotosus lineatus. The sequence continues at coordinate 105,142,150 of CM045728.1, forward strand.
TCACAGCAAGATGGTCTTGCATCAATTCCCATGCTTGGCGAGGGTGTTTTCGTACAGAGTTTGCATGGGTTTCCTCCAGCTACCCTGGTTTTCTCCCACAGTTCATAAACATGCATATTATGCTAACTGGCTATTATAAATTGCCCCTAGGAGTTAGTGGGAGGGGGAATGGTTAATGATCGCATGATGGTCTGTTGAGCTGTTCAGGATGTACTTTGCCTTCAACCATTGTCAACTGAGATAGGCTCCAGCCTCACCGTGACCCTAATAGGATTAATCGGTTCAGCAGATGAGTGCGAATGATGGGTAGATATGTCATTCTGTAATTAATAAAAATAGAATTGTTACATAATTCTGACTCTTCTAGATTATAACTAGTGTCTGCACCTCGTGTTAAATATTTTTTCTATAACAGCACTATGTGAGCTTTAGAATGGGTGAACACCCAGCCCTATAAAGAGGTGAAGGACCTCAGAATCACTGAGTTAATTATATTTGCATATTTGCATCGCTGCATGCTGATGATACAAATAAAGGGGAGAGGGATTCGTGAAGATTCTTTGTACTTCACTTTATGCAAGGTCAATGGAAACAAACCGTCTCAAGGGGCTTGCATGAGAACAGCCATTTCTAGCATCAGCTCATTAAGTTTAATTCCCCACTTGCAGCTGTAATTCTAAACAAATTGTTTGTTCCTTGTACAGAGGTTTAAGTGGACATCCTATTTTCCTGAAATGCTATAAACTGTAACAGCTAAAGTCAAGGGGGACAAAAAAGTAAATCTTCCATTATATATTTCTACAAAGTCCAAGGTGCGCTATAACGGCCCCCCCCTCCCTCAGTCATTTATTTTCTAAGCCGCTTAATCCTAATTAGGGAGGAGGGGGGCATATACCGTGGACAATTTGACAAACCATCACAGGGCCAATACACATACAACCATTCACATTCACTCTCACACCTCGGGGCAATTTGAAACAGCCGGGTAGTCTACCGTACATGTTTTTGGACTGTCGGAGGAAACCAGAGTACCCGGAGGAAATCGACACAAACACTGCGCGAACATGCAAAGTCCACACAGAAAAACATTGGATTTAGGAATCGAACCCAGGTCTTAATGCTGTAAGGCAGCTAACCACTGTGCCACCATGTCACTACTTTTTCCCCTTCACTCAAATTACATGCTTGCTTAACAGCACAAAGGTGATGGGTCTGAGTCCCAGGCTTGGCGAGGGCACTTCTATGTGGGGTTTGTATGTTCTTGTCTTCTCTCTTCTGGGTACTCTGGTGGCCTTCGGCAGGTCCACAAACACATTAGGCCGATTGACTGTTCCAAACTGCCTTTAAGTGTCAATCTGAATAGCTGTGTGTGTGTGTGTGTGTGTGTGTGTGTGTGTGTGTGTGTGTGTGTGTGTGTGTGTGTGTTGGCATTGCGATGGTCTGGTGAGCTGTTCAGGCTGTACCCAGACTTCACCCACTGTCAACTGAGACAGGCTCCAGCCTCCCTGCAACCCTAATAGGTTTAAGTGGTTCAGCAAATGGTTGAGTGATGAGCAAATTATCAAAAATAAAACAAAATAACAATGTCATTTGAATAAAATGGAAAAAAATGCTTTTTTTTGAATAAATACATTATTTATAAATAAAGTCCCCTTTGCAGCTAAAAACGTTCACCATCTCTAGCTCAAAGCATCACTCATGATCAATTTCAGTTTTTCTGACGACAGAAGATAAATCCAATTGTAAATGAAATATTGGTTTTAAAGATATATAATGTGCTTAAATATTATTTCGGAATGTCAAACCTTCTGGTAAAATGATGTGAGTTGCTGCATTTCTACATTTCTGTGACACCAGCTCAGCTCATTACACCTCCCAATCAGCAGAGGTCGCCCTCTCCTGGGTTCTAGACTACCATTTTCCAGCCCAATTTTCAAAATACTGTATACTGTATATGTATAAGTATAATGTATATGTATTTGAACCGATATGTAGGCCCATAAGTATTTGGACAGAAAGATAATTTTTGACATTTTGCCTCCATCTACTACTGCAATTAATTTGAAATTAAGCAATGCAGAGATGATTAAATAGTAGACTTTCAGCTGCAATTTAAAGTGTTTAACAGAAGTATCACATTAACCATTTAGCCATTTTTGATGTTGTCTGCCTATTTTGAGTAACTCACAAGTTAGCAGCAATTTCTGACATAAATGAATCCATAATAAGAAGGTTTGGGACTTAAAGGTGAAGTAGTAATAAGAATGTTTGGCTGGAGGGGGTAGGGGTGATTTCTAATTACTCATTCACTGTACCCCTTATTTCTGTTAGGGTCACAAGAAGGTTGGAGTCTGTCAACCAGCACTGGGACAAGACAGAGTACACCCAGAAGAGCTTGCCATCACAAGCCAACACTCAAGCAACCATTCACACTCACAAGTAGGTGCAATTATAAACAGCCAGTCAGCCTACTGTGCATGGTTTTGGACTACAGGAGGGAAGCAGAATACCTGGAGAAAACATACAGAAGCACAGGGACAACATTTAGATTTTTTACATTTTACATTTACAGTGTTTGGCAGACACTTTTATCCAGAGCAACTTACAATTAGTATTTTTTTATACAACTGAGCAATTGAGTGTTAAGGGCCTTGCTCAAGGGCCCAACAGTGGTGATGGAGGGGATTGAACTGCTGACCTTCAGGTCAGTAATCCATCACCTTATCCACTAATCCACGACATGCAAGCCCCACCTAATTTCTAATATCATGAAATCATCATTTCTGTAACCGCTTCATCCTAATTAGGGTTGCGGGGAGGCTGGTGCCCATCCCAGCCAACTCAGGGCGAGGGTAGAGTACACCCTGGACAGCTCGCCAGGCCATCACAGGGCGGAAACACGCTGACGGCTTTGCAGCCTACTCTTGTTGAAAGTCAGCAATGGTTCTTTTACATGCCTCACACCATAGACAGTGAGAGACATAGCCGGCCTTTGATAACCCAGTTAGCTCCACTGGGAGGACAGTGACAACCTTGTGCAGAGTGGGACTCGAACCCCCAACCTTTGGATCAGCGATCCGGCGCCTTATACCACTAGACCATCACTGCCCTTATCATGAAATCATTTTCACATTGTACAGAGAACTTTGAGACACCAGGTGTTATAAATATAGTTGTCGGAGGCCCTTGATGCTGGAGTAAAAACCCTGAGAAGTGAAACTCTTGTTAGTTTAAACTACAGCTTTCCTTACCATGAGTGTGAGAAGTGTGAGAAGAATAAATTCTCATTGCTGTAGGTCAGAAGCATAGAAGTAGAAGTCTTTATAAATATTGATTTCAAACCTGAGGACTTTGTGCGTTCTCATGCTGCTCCCTTCAGGTGACAGTTGATAATTTAACAGTATGTGTGCATTTGATCAGCAGGTTCACCCTGTAGCTTTGCCTTTTTCTGCCTAACATCTGATCAGATTTAATGAAAACCCAGAATGTTTTTAGCTTAGATGCCTCCCTGATACCTTTTTTTGTGGATAAAATGGCATTTAAACAAACGTAAAGCTCCTGACTGAATCTTAATAGTACACTGGAGTATGTTTGGGAATATCAGGATGATAAAGAATGATCAGTTACTTGTAATCACAACATTAGCATTATTAGCTTAATGCTAAGTATCTGAAGATTGTATCTCTGCATACAGGCGAATGTTTGGCATGGTGGCATAGTAATAAGCACGTCAGTCTCATAGTAAGAAGGACTTGAGTTCAAATCGTGGACTTGGTGAGAGTTTGCATGTTCTCCTCGGGTTTCCTCTGGGCATTCTGGTTTCCTTTCACAATTCAAAGACATGCACATTAGGCTAACTGGCAGTTCCAAATTGTGTGTGTGTGTGTGTGTGTGTGTTGGCCCTGCAATAGTCTGGCAAGCTGTTCAGAGTATATCCTGCCTTTGGCTAGCTAAGATAGGCTCCAGCCTCTACATGACCTTGAAATGATTGGGTGGTTTAGGCAATGGGTGTCAGTACACATTTACTGTGCTGTATGTCTTGTCCATGACACATGACAATCAAATGACTACGTCCTGTGCCTGTTCATTTAATGGACGGCACTAAAGAACAGAACCCGGCCTGACCATTTCCAGGTCATAAATAGAAATAGAAAGAAATGGAGAAATGACTATCCATTGGTCTGTATAACTATTAAAAAAGAGATATTGACTGAAGAGGCCTGATATTATTATGTCTCCTGTTCAGTCACCTTTAATCAAATCAAAGCGATGAAGAAATGTCACTGTATTTAATGACAAATTACGCATCTGATGAGAAAAATCTGCAGGAAGTCTTTCTTCTACTTTACCGAAGGAAAAAAAAAAGTTGAAGGACAGAAAATAAAATAAAATAGATGACAACCTGTCCTTGGTGAAAACAGGGACGAGTAAGAGACTAGAAGTGGGAAAGACACCAACTCAATCAAAAAGCAATGAGCGTGTTGGACCAGCGATCCATTCACAATAACCCCAATAAAGCAGCCTCCATTAATTCATTTCCAGTGTGAGATGAAGATTTGTGGTGACGGGAAGTGAAGTGACCACCAAGATTAACTTGGCAGGAAGAGTGGAACCACAAAAAAAAAAAAGATAAAAAGTGAATTGAAATGTACTTTTATGGAAATGAGAAGTGATGCAATACAGAGACTGCTGAAGAAAACTCTTTTTGTTCTACTTAACATTTTAGGCAGCACCAGGAAAGTTTCCTTAAAGTCAAGTAGCACCTTCTCATGTGATTTCTTTCTTTATTAAGAACTAATGGAATCTTGTGTGAAACAGCCAAAGTAAACCAAACTAACTAAATAAAAAGTTATGTATTCATCATTTTGAGAAGCATGGAGCCAAGAAACTCACTCATTGGCTGAACAGCTTAATCCTATTATGCTCATTGGGGGCTGAACCTATCTTAATTGACACTGGGCCATGCTGGGGGTACACCCAGCTCGCTAGACCTTCACAAGACCAAACAAACACACACCTAGGGGCAATTTGGAACAGCCAATTAGCCTAAAGTTCATGTCTTGGGTTGGGGAGAAAACCCACACAAGTAAAAGAACACCATGTAAACTCCTTTGCCAAGCTCAGACTTCGAACCCGAGCCCTTACTGTGAGGTAGAAGTGTGAATTACTAGACCACCATGCCATCCTTGTACAAAGCATGCCCGAAGTAAGTAGATAAACAAGTAAATTAATAAACAAATAAAAAATCTAAGTATTCAGTATCTACAATATTCTCAGAGAATTATTTTGAAAGGTGAAGGCTAACGTCACAAGCTTACAATCTTTCAAAAATAATCAACAGTTTACGAAAACATGTCCTTATCTTCGAGCTGACTTCAGCTAACCTGTCTTAGGTTTCTTACATCACGTAGATACATTGTATTGAGTTCGATGCATTCGTACTTTGTAGAAAAGTAGCTCACAAACTGAAATACATCAAACACCAAGAGCACCCAGAGAGTGCAAACCTCTGCCAATCCCATAAATCCGCTGATATAAAAATAACAGCAATCTTCTCAAGATCTCATAATGTTAAAAACTCTTAATAAAACCCTCCCATAGCCAGAATTTGATTGGGATCATTCCCAGTATAGTGATTCCTTGCTACTTGATGCTTCAGTTTTTGTGACTTCAGTGCATCGCGGGCTTTTCAAAAATATTCATTGAAAAAAAAAAAAGTAAATTAAGGAAAAATAGTGAAAAGGTTAAGGAAAATGCCACAAAATAAGCCCACTTGAGCAAAAAATACAAAACAAACAAACAAAAACCAACCCAAAACACCCCAACAATACTACGTACTTACATTTTTATGTGAGGTGCGCATCTGAGTGTCTGTGAGCATGCGTGTCTGTGTGTGTGCCCGCGTGCGTCTGTGTGTGTGTGTGTGTGTGTGTGTGTATTTATGTTTTATTTACATCTTATACATTATTTTTGAATTCTCAATTGTTATTATAAGCATTTATAGCATGAATATGTATTTATTGATATTATATACACATATACATGTACATATACGTCAGTTGGGGGATCGATCCTACTTCGCGGAAATCGACGGTCACGGGGGGGGGGGGGGGGGGGGGGTCTTGGCTCCCATTAACAACAGAAAGTGAGAGATCTCGCTATATCATAAATTCCTCATTGTCTAAGGCTCTGGCTTTCCTGAACAGCTGCATTTATCTTTTTAAAATAAGTAAATACTCAAAGTTCAAAGCATCCCTGGCAGGACTTCCAAAAATGGCCTATCTCACAACGTAATAAAATATTAATAGTAATTTGTAATTAATACTTTTTTTTTTTAAACGGAACCCAAAAATCTTCCTTGCCTTCAATTTTGACATTTTGATTAATAATGGAATGGCTGGGTGGTTTAGGCTTTCTTAGTGCTCTTAGATTACCACCAGAAACAGAATTGTCCAGTTGGTGCCACTGATTTTTTTTTTTTTTTTTTTTGCAGTAAATAAAAGATTTACACCATTTTGAATTCTAAAATATATTGATTTAGGCATTAGCTGTATACATAACCAACCCAGTAAATTCATTTTGAACGGTTGTCTGATGTCGCTGAGTTAATGCTGATTGGCTGTTACAGATCACTAAGTTGCATGACAATGGTTGTCAAGGATGTTAAAACCTGAAAACACAACATAATAAATAAACACAGCTCACAAAGACCTCATGGGACACTCTGCCTTTGGGCAGCACCTAATTCAATACAACATTCCTCATCCATCCCAAAATTATCTCCTGGCATTGCCACTGGGGTATGGAGTATAAAAAATGTAAATGAAGTCTTGTATACTTGGTGATATTATTTTTGTAGATGTGCTTCAAAAACGTCTCGGACTGAGTAAACTTAGAAAGCAATCAGAACTCTTCTGTCCAAACTCCCCAGCAATCAGGTTTTATGATTGTTAGAATGGAGACGGGTACATGCCGTAATAGCATTTGAGATGATCATAAATAGATGCTGAACAGAGCCAAGCTTCTATTAAAATATTATGAATTATCCATTTCAATCTCAGACAGTGTATGGATTTATATAGGAGCTAAGAACAAAACTTCCAGCTGTATAAAAACTACATGTAATGTATATGTCACTCAAGGATTATACACTCATGGAAAAAATATGTCCATTCTATGGAAACTGTTTGTTCATCGTTCATTTCCTAAACCACTTAATGCTAAAAAGTGTTGTGGGGATTCTGACACCCGTCTCAGCTGAGTTCGGGTGGGAGTGGGGTACACCCTGAACCCTGAACTCACCCCCACATCCAAGAGTAATTTTGAGCGACCAATCAGTCTACTGTGCCTGGACTTTGGACTGTGTGAGAAAACCAGAGTACTCAGAAAAACCCATGCAAACACAGAGGAGAACATGCAAATGCAACACAAAAATGATCTGATCCCTGGGACCAAAACCAGGACATTATGGAAACTGTTTTTTAAAGCTAGAAATAAAGCATCCAACAAAACCTGGAACACATTTTACTTCTAGGTAAAGTTTGTCTTTGTCAAATCCACACACAATATTTTCATAAGGATCAAATCTGGGTTGGTGGCGTAGTGGTTAGCCGCAAGAAGGTCCTGGGTTCAAGTCTTGTGCTTGGGTGTTTCTGTGTGGAGTTTACATGCTTGTGTGGGTTTATGAGCAAATGTGTAAACTTTTGTGGTTTTGTAAACTGTTGATGGTGTACTCAGATTTCACCCACAGCCAGCGGAAATAGGCTCCAGCCTCTATGCGACCCTAGAAGTGATCCGGTTCAGAATGCGGTTCAGCAAATGAGTGAGTGAGAGAATTTGGGCAAAAGGCTAGAGATAGTAAACATTATGAAAACCTACATCAGCACTTTAAGCCATCTGTGCTGTACTGTAGATTCGTCCATGCAACATAAGTAAGTTTTAATAACAAAGTTGTCCTCTGCATGAAGGACAATGGGGAATTTTAAAATGTCAGCTCAGAACACAAGAGACCAATTCTCATGCATATATATCCCCTCTGCAAGGTGTCCAGAATTAAGTTTAGCAAATTTACTGGAATCAAAACAGGCCTAAGCAACATGAGCACATCTCTAAAGCCTTATAGATTCTCAGAGCCGCACAAATTACCATGTGATAGATGATAGAACTTAAAAAACAGATGCAGATCTTTATGCGTTATCTACTATTTATTATTATTATTATTATTATTATTATTATTATTATTATTATTATTATTATTATTATTATTACCTTTCATCATGAAAAATATTTTGCTACCAAACTTTATAGAGTTTATATGGTCTGTTAGTGCTACGAGTAATTTAAAACGCTAACATTATTGGTTCCTTCTGGAAATATCAGTTCCCGTTTTCCTAGTGTGCACAAGTGTTACAACTCAGGGTATGCTCAGAGACATATTATCCTTCTGATTGGCTGTTCCAGCCGGGTTGTGATGCAAAGTCATTGAACTGGCTAGGCAACATCACTGACATTGCCGGCGATGCTGAACTACACAAACAAGAATGTTTAACCCTTCCAACACACACAGCTCACAAAGTACACAAACAGAAGGGAGTGAAAATTCTGCAGTGAATTAATTTTGTTCTGCTAAAATGTGCTTTGACTGGAATAAAGGAGTTGTACGGCACATTATGTGATTACTCCAAAACACGCTTCACCTCTCTCTGATGCATTATCAGCAATCATTACCAAATCATTAAATACATTTGAGGCTGTATTAAATTTACAATGCATGTAATACCTTTGAATACATCTCTTGACTAGTCAGTCACATGCGGCGGTGTTTATTATGATGGGGTCTCAAATATGAATTAGCAAAAACACTTGATAGCATATTAATAAGCTATAATTAAAATACAATTTTGCTAAGGTGTAATACAGTTTCAGTGGGTGGTGTTTGAGATATGAAATTCACTATGATGTTTAATACATTAGCCTAAAAAAAAAAAAAAAAAAGAAGCACAAAATGTACTCAGTCATATTATTCCTATGTGCTTCAAATTGTATTCAGCACTCAACTACCTCATAAACCTCTCCAAAAGATTTCCATCTGGCCTAGAAATAAGATTTTAGCATCATATCAACAGAGTGTTCCAAATACAAAATGTCTAACAATGCAACTGAAAACATTTTACCCAAGATAAATTATCTGGTGCTTCCTAGAAGTAATGTAATGTAATGTCGATTACAGAATGAGGATGTAAACTATAATGAAATTTACTCCACATCACTGCTAAATTCTTTATTCTGATAGGTCAGAAGGTGTTGATTCATTGTCTATAACAACATTTTTTTGGCAGTAATTTCAGCTGCAAGACAAATTACAGGGTTATAATAATAAGCTCATTGGAATATGTTATTGTTTCTATGGCAACAGCTTACATGAAGATTTGTATAACCAGTGAGATCTGCAGACTCTGTGGTGTGGTGCATAATTACATGGGGTCTATATGATTGTTTCTACATACTGTATACTCTACATTTAAAGTATGTTGTGGTAGTGAGGGCATTCTGTGTGGACGGAGAATAGTTTGATAGAATTAGCAGGTAAAATGTGACCAATTACTGGCAAGTATTTATTGGTGTGATGGTGCTAGCAGGAGGCTGGGTTACAGTGAGCGACCAGCAGAAACAAGTGTTGTTTGCAGCCATTGTGTGTGTATGTGTGTTAAGTGCGAAAACAAGTGCTTCTGATATCCCAATGTGGAGTAAATATAAAAGATGGAGGAGGTAAGGTGCTGAGAGAAAGAGAACTGAACGTGAATAAACAGAGTGAAATCATGTCCGGAGTAGTCTGAACTTGGGAGGTATCACATATGAATTAATGGTATTTTAGGCCTATGTTAGAAAATCTGCGATATGAGAGTCCGTTTAATTATTCTAAGGGTCCACGGTGATAAAAAGGATGACTAAGGTACAAAGGGTATGTCTTATGAACGCATAAAATAAATCTGTATAATGTGCAATTTGAGAGTGAGGGATTACTTTTACACAATTACGCACAAATCAGTATGAGGGTGGTCTGAAATGTTCATAGGCAGACCATGATGCAAGCACTCAGGGTGGACTCTGCCTTCAGTCAGAGCTGGCTGAGATTCTCTCCAACCTCGCCGTACCCCTGATAAGACTAAATTGTTCAGAAAATTAATAAAAACATGAATGAATTGTGCTTGAACCATTTTTTAAAAACCATTTAAGCCTGAATTTTACATCTGTGGCATCATTCATTCAGCTTGTCAGCTGACCCCATTTTATTGACACATAATATTGCCGAGCCTCAATCTGATCAATTGAAAGAGCCATAGTGATTGCAAGCTCTAATCTAGGCTGAAGGTACTCCAATAAAATATTAAAGTGTGTGATTTCTTGGGGCTGGCAAGTTGTGTGTGTTTTGGCCCTGTGATGGCCTGGCGAGCTGTCTAGGGTTCACTCTGCTCCCAACCGCAGTCAACTAAAATGGGTGCCAGCCTCTTAATTTGGAAGAAGTGACTTAGAAAATGAAAGGCTGTATTAAGCTAAACTCAGTAGTCAGAGTGTAGGAGAGTTTATCTTTTTCTGCACAAGCTTTCCCAGTCTGATACTATGTACAGAGCATAAGATAAAGGTTGTATGAATGTCTCGAAGCAAAGTAACACAGCTCCACTTAAATTTACACATGAATGAGACCCATGAAATGGTTCTATTGTCTGGGTTGTACCCATGTAATGTTGTAGGCTGCTCAAGTGCATGCACTTATGCTCTGTTTCCTCAGATGTTGCAGAAAGTAGAGATATAGAAATGATTTTAAAGGATGCTGCAATCCATTTAATCTTTATTGAACTCCTGAAAGATCCTATCAGATTTATGGCTCTTCACTCTGTTTTCCAAATTAAATAAATATACTATATGCCTATTCTTATTGACATTCAGTAAGGTGGTTCTTGTGGCACTGTGTAGCCAGCTCTGCTGTCACTGTTTGTTTCATTCTCATGGTTAAACACCAATCACCAATAACCTGCATATTTATTTATTTTTAAAATAGGTACAAAGTAATCGGAAGCAATAAATTGATCCAGTGCTGTGGAGTTTTATATTCTGGTTCATTAAATAGTGTTGGCTCATAATCTATATCTACGACTCTGGCAGTGGAATAGCTTGAACTCATTTATATTTTATTTATATTAAGTGGTCATCCCAAGACGTTATTAGATCTATACAGTAGCAGCAGCTAATTAACAAGAACTTGAATACAACACTAATAATAATCTATTGAAATAAACGTTGCTTGGTGGCAGAGATAAACGCTGTTAAAATGATGGCTTTAATGACAGCACAGGCAGACACTCCAAAAGCACAAACCAAGAACATAGTCAACAAACAGGAGGTTTCAGTTGATCAGGCAAACAGAACAGCAGAAGCAAAACAGTTATCAAAAATGAGCAAGCATCAAAAAACAAAGGCTTGGTATGAACAAGTAAAAAGACACAAGTGAAATTTCCAGTGAAATTTTGCAGACAGAATCATTCTATAATGTACGTAACAAGTTCTATAGGAACCAGGTGTGCAGAACACGTGACAGGAGTATCATTAGTCAGGTGACTAAGATCTGGGAGGTGTAGCTCAAGTTCTGTGTGTGCTGTAAGGAAACTATGCTACATGTTGTTTAACAAATCACAGATTTTGCTAAGCCGAGCTCCACCAAGCACCTGCCCTGCCTCTGTAAGCAACACTACCCCCATTGATCATTTTTTTTAAGTATCATGTGTTAACTGGTGGAACTTTCAGCCATACCCAGGAATTGCAGGAGACGATGAACAGTACAACAGGTAAGGTTTATTAACTTGCTGGAGACACTGAAGAAAATAAACAGAAACAAACACTGGCAATGCTAAAGAAAATAAATGGTAACAAACACTGGAGATCGTGGCTGGGAAGGCTGGCTAACCACAGACCAAAGACCAGGAGCCAGGAGAGAACACAAGGTAGCGACTGAATGAAACGGAACAATCTTCTGGCAGCAAGGTGAAGGTACAGCTGGTCTTCATAGTGAATTGATTGAGGAAGGGGATCAGGTGTGCGCTGCTGCACTCAGCCAGAAGTAGGATAGTCACACCCTAAGCCACAAACTGCACTGCTGGGCAGAAAACAGAATCAGAACAAACTCAAGGAACTACAGAACAACCAAAATAAAAGACCACGAAACACAAACCATAACATCATGAGCACCAACAGGCAAAGTGAATAACACTTTTTTCATTACAGTGGAAACCTGCCAAAGAATATCAAGAGGTTTAAGTCAGTTCTCAAACTTGATGTGTAGACAGCAGGAAAAATAAACAGGTGTAAGTAATTAACTTTATCAAGCTTTGCACTGTGATGGCGAAATAACTGAGTCCATTTATCTCCAAAACGGTAGGTCTTGTGGGGTGTTCAAGGTATGCAGGGCTAAATACCTATCAAAGGTGAGTCAACAAGTGACAATCAGTGAACTTGCAAGAGTGTCGTGGGTGCTCCAGGCTTGTTGATGCATGCAGGGAACCACTGAATGATAGTATTTCTGGTCCTATTCAAAAGAAGAGCTATTTTAGCGCAAACCTCTGGAACTGTAATTGCTATCTATGATAGAAAGAAAACAAAACAGCAGTTTTCTGTGTATGAGTCTCCCTACAGGCAGACCAGTAAGGTGTTCTTAATGTTATGGCTCATTGTCATACACAATTTGTTTACTTCTTTTCTTTTTCTCTCAATCTTTAAGTATTGTAGAATGAAATATTTTCTATGACTGCCTCACCAATGAAATGAAGAAGCACTGTAGAGAGTAATTTAGTTCCTGTCCATCACAGTGTGAGGTGAAGTTCAATGATTTGGTCATTCGTTTTGATTAAAGTGCAGCAGCTAAGGTTGCTGGGCTTAAGGTGAGGCATGTTCCTGGCTTATCAAGTTTTTCCAGACAATTTCAGCTGAATAAGTGGGGGAAAATGAGGTATAAATGCAAATAAGAATGTGCACAATACTGCACCAGCTCCGGGGAAAATACTATTGCTGTGCAAGAATGTTGTGCTTTGATCATCATAAATATTTCTCTGCTGTCATTAGTATTCGGGTCTCAAATTCCAGGAATAGAGGAGGCTTCAGATCTAACTACAAAAGTGAATAAGTGTGCCAGAGGTTCTCCTTAGAACTGTTGAGTGCTGATTCTTCAGATGCCAAATATCTTTATAAACATTTCAAATAGAGATAAAGAGGGAGTGAGAGAAAAAAAGATACAGTAAACTTGTTTTTACAGCGGTTATAAAAGGAAATCAGTGTACATAGGTTTTTGTACAAGTTATTTTATTTAATTATTGATGGACATCACAATGGTGAAGTGGTTTGCACATCTGTCTCTCCATAAAAAAGTCCTGAGTTCAAGTCCTAGCCTTGGACATAAATGTATGGAGTTATATATGAGGTTTACTTGTATGGATTTTCTCTGGGTATGTGGATTTCCTCCCACAGTTCAAAGACATGCACATTAGGCTATTTGGCTGTTCAAAATTGCCTCTATATGTGGATGTCAGTGTGGATGGTTGAGGATGTGACTGATGGTTGAGCCTCTGATTGAGGAGGAACAATTTGATTTTTGTTCTAGCTGTGGCACTTTCCACGAGCTCTATACACTCCACAGGATCCTTGAGGGGGCATGGGAGTTTGTCCAATCTGTCCACATGTGTTTTGCGGATTTAGAGAAGGCTTTCAACTGTTTCCATCAGGGTATTTTGTGTGGTCTGCTGCAGGAGTGTGGCGTACAGGTGCTGTTGCTACAGGCCATTAGGTCTCTGTACCACCAGAGCCAGAGCTTGATCCATATTGGTATAAAGTCAAATTAATTTCTGGTGAGGTTTGGAGTCTGCCCAAGCTGTCCGTTGTTGCCTATTCTGGTCATAATTTTTATTGAAAGAATCTCTAGATGCAGCTGAGGTGTCGAGGGGTTCTAGTTTGGTGGCCATCAGATCTCGTCTCTGCTTTTTGTGTCTGTGTCCTTTTGGTTTCATCAAGCTGGGACCTCCAATTCTCACTGGAGCAAATTGCAGCCAATCAACACCTCCCAGTCCGAGGCCATGGTTCTCAGCCGGAAAAAAGTGGAATGCACCCTCTGGGTTTATAATGAGACATTTCCCCAAGTGGAGCTGTTCAAGTATCTCGGGCAATTGTTCATGAGTGGGGGAAGGATGGAGCAGGAGCTCAACAGGCAATCGCTGCAGCCTCTGCTGTAAAGTACAGCTTGTACCGGTCCGTCATAGTGATGAGGGAGCTGAGCCACTAGACAAATTTCTCAATTTACCAAACAATTCACATTCCAACCCTCACTAATGGTCATGGGACTTTGGGTAGTGACCGAGAGAACAAAACTGTGGATACAAGCGACTGAGATGAGCTTCCTTCACAGGGTCATGGGGCTCTCCCTTAGAGAGGGTGAGAAGCTCAGCCATCAGGAAAGAGCTCAGAGTAGAACCGCAGCTCCTCTGCAGTGAGAGGGGCCAGTTAACAGGCATCTAATTAGAATGCCCCCCAAACACCTCCCTGATGTGGTGTTTTGGGAATATTCATACAGGAAGAGACCCCGGGGTTGACCCAAAACATGCTAGGAACTATGTCTCTCAATTGGTTTGGTAACGCTTTGGTGTCCCTCCCTAAGAGCTGGAGGAAGTGACTAGGGAGAGGGATGTTGTATTAAGTTGTGACCTAATTTACATCACCTTAGACATGACCTTGGCAGTTACTTAAGAAATTGAATGCAAGAAGAATGCTCACTCACATCAATGATCATGTTCTGTGTAGCCCTAGGATCATCATATCGTACTACTGACACCAAAGAAAAAACATTGTTCTTCTTGAGATGTAGCATTCAATCTATTTCCTTGTGACACTTTAAAATTCATCACTCATTAGATGAAGCACAAAATGGAGTGCTTTCATCAAAATGCCAAATAAGTGATAATCAGTCTTTAAGACAGTAAAACCTTCCAGACTATAAGGACTATGTGATATTTTAAGAAAGTTTCCAAGAGATTGATGGTTCATAGTGATAATTTTCAGCTCGGCATTTGCCTTCACCTCCAGGATTGATCAGAGAAGTAAGAGACAGGGATATAGGGTTGTTACTGAGAATGGTTGGCAATTGCAAGTCAGCCTGCTGGACAATGGAAACAAGACCAGTGCTCACCACTATCTTCAATGCTACTCGTGAACTTTCTTTTAACAGGACAAGCAGAGCCCCATGACACAAGCAGAGCCCCCATCTAATCCTTCTAGCTTTTTTGAAAAGCCAGTGGCAGATCCAACTCAGATATCTGGATTCTTTATTAAAGATCTTTACAAAGGTTGGGAAGTGGAGTGCTTGTGGTGGGTGGCAAGTGCTTGTTTATTAGATAAAGGCATGACAGTTGGCTGAGGTACACCTCTTTGTCTCTACAATGCTCCCAGAGGTGGCCAGAGGTGGCCATTCATGGCAAGAAAATATTTGGGAGTCTGTCCCTCATCAACTACCTTCATCCAATATCTTTATTCCAAGCTGCATCAGCATCCAGGGTCTTGAACTGCAAAAATGTGGGGCCATTTTTAGTGTGTAAGGAGGTGCTTGACAGCTTCCTTACCTCAACATGGAAGATGAAACAACAATATGTGTCTCTGAAAGAACTACTTGTTTTGGTCCAGTCCAAGGCTTGGTCCCTGAGTATCCTCAAAATATAAAACACATTTTAACTTCTATGTGTGGAAGGTCTGCAGCTGCTAGTTGGAGGTCAGGAAGCTCTAGTGGAAGAAACCCTAATCTCTTTCTTGTTGATACTAGAAATTAAGACATGCCAGTATGCTGGGCTCATTAATCTGTTGCTGTGCAGGCTGTAGAGATAGGCTTTCTTGGTTGGAGAGAGTTGGGTTTAGATTCGAATAATGGATGTGGAGCTCATCAGATGGCTGTTTGAGGCACTGCTCTTGGTTGGAGAGTGTCTGGTGAAACAGGCTTGCAATGGCTGGGTAAGTGGTGGGCAGTTGTTCAATAAGGGTTTTTGGATAGAGGATCAAAGATGCAGACCCAACACCACTGGTAAAGTACAAGTGCTTATTTATTGTCAAGGGTTAGCATGAGAAAGAAAGAATGAGAATATGGCAGATTATGTAGGTAGGAAGCGAGTACAAAGCAGTAAGTAAATGTCCAAGGCTGGACCCAAACCTGTGTTGAAATGTGTTGTCAATCAAACAGGATTTTGTCAGTCGCACTTGCAGCTGTGGAAAAATACAGATAAAAGCACAAGAACACAGCCAGTGGAAAATGCTAAAGAGGGGGAGAAAAAGTAGAGATCATAACACACGTTTTAAGAGTGTGTTGCCAAAGGTTCAAATCCTGCTGGTACCTCAAATGGACTAGGGCTCAAACTCACAGAAGAAATGTTTGTTGTATGTTTTATGCTATTGTTACAGATCAAGGATGTAGCATGACCAGAAACGCACAGTTCAGAGTAGATACCTTTCCCCCCAAAAAGTCTTATTTACTTGTTGCAAAATGAGCTCCTGTGAATAGGCAGGCATGGTACATCAGACTTGAAAAGTGCTCTGGGATTTTTTTCTGTAATGTCAAAGTGAGCAGGACGGCTGCGGATTCAGAGCTAAACTGGAAAACAGGCCTCCTTTGAGGAATGTCTGAAGAAGGTCACAGAATGTAACTATTTTGAATGCAAACTTAATTCCAACCAGTACTTTTGCTACTTGCACCAGTGAAGGTAATTTTATTTATGTTCACATGGGTTATTATTAACAGGTGATGTGCAAGGTTTGCTTAGGGGGCTTTATTTTAATACAGATACAAGTTTGCTGGTTAAAGCCAGGTTGACATTGCATGACATTTGTACTGATTTTGCTGTCAACAGGCAGACATGAACACCATCAAGAAGGATCTTTGATGTTGACATGGGGGTCACTGGTCTAAAAACAAGTAAATAATGGTATACCTGCAATGACGGGTGATTAAATCCGGCCAAACTATTATGGCATTCATTTGAAATCCACCACCAATAAGAAGACATCATATGATTACACAAAACTCCTGTGTCTTGAGTACTATTCAGTCTAGGCCTTAGGAAAAACCTAATCCCTGTGTGTACAACGTGAGGAAAGGGATTCTGTAATCATGGAGACTGGTTTCTATTAGGATCGTGGGCAGGCTGGAGCCTATCTCAGCATATTCATGGTGAGGGCAGGGAACATCCTGAGCAGCTCATCAGTCCATTGCAGAACCAACACTCACAACTATTCACACTCATACATAGGGCCAATATGAAACAGCCAGTTTGGTGAATGTGAATTTTTGGACTGTGTAAGGAAACTGGAGCCCCCAGAAGAAATTCACGCAGTCACAAGGAAAACATGCAAACTCAACGCAGAAACACCCAAGCCCAAAGCTCAATCCCAGAACTTTCTTGCTGAGAGGGGCATGTGCTAATCACTACACCAATGTTCTGATCGCCAATGTGAACTCTGGGAGGAAACTGCGAAACCTGGAGGAAACCGATGCAAAAAACAAACAAACAAAAAAAACCATGCAAACTCCACATAGAAACACATTCTTGCTGACCCTGGAACTTCAACCCAGGATCTTTAATTTGTATTTTAGCCCCATGAATCTCACCCCATCCCCCATCACTTTACAAAATGGGGCCTCCAAAGAAAATCTTGCATTGTACCCACCCCCCCAAAAAATCGAGAGAGTGTCCTGCCACTCTAATTTTCATTGCTGTTCGAATCACTGCAAAAATGCAGCCATGAGGCGGGGGGCACTAACCAGTGTCTCTCCCCCTTACGCCGGTCCCAAGCCCGGAGAAAGGCAGAGGGTTGCGACAGGAAGGGCATCCGCCGTAAAACTTTTGCCAAAATGCAAACCGGAAAGACTAAACTCATACCGGATCGGTCGAGGCCCGGGTTAACAACAACCGCCATCAGTGCTGTCAACCTGTCAAGGGTGCTGATGGAAATTGGACTACTGTTGGTCAAAGACATCGAAGAAGGAGAGGTGGGAGGCGTGTCCGTAGGCAGAGACAGAAGAGGAAAAGCACGAGTCTAGGACTGAGAGTAGGGACTTGGAATGTTGGAACTATACAAGGAAAAGAAAGAGAGCTGACTGACATGATGCAAAGGAGGAAGGTGGACATACTGTGTGTGTTCAAGAGACCAGGTGGAAAGGTAGCAAAGCGAAAAGCTTAGGAGCAGGATTTAAGCTGTTTTATCATGGTGTGGATGGGAAGAGAAATGGAGCAGGAGTCATCTTGAAGGAGGGGTTTTTCAGGAATGTTCTAGAAGTGAAAAGAGTGTCAGACAGAGTGATGAGTCTCAAGTTAGAAATTGAAGGTGTGATGTTCAATGTTGTTAGTGCTAATGCCCCACAGGCAGAATGTGAACTAAAAGAGAAGGAGAGATTCTGGAGTGACTTAGATGAAGTGATGCAGAGTACCCCCAGAGGTGAAAGAGTGGTCATTGGTGCAGACTTCAATGGACATGTTGGTGCAGGCAACAGAGGGGACGAGGAAGTGATGGGCAGGTTTGGTATCCAGGACAGGAACGCAGAAGGACAGATGTCGATTTAACAAAAAGGATGGAAATGGCTGTGGTAAATACTTTCTTCAAGAAGAAACAGGAGCATAAAGTGACTTATAAAAACACAGGTACGAGCACACAGGTAGACTACATCTTGTGCAGGCGATGTAATTTGAAGGAAATCAGTGACTGCAAAGTAGTAGTGGGTGAGAGTGTTGCCAAACAGCATAGGATGGTGGTGTGCAGGATGATGCTGATGGTGAGGAAGGTGAAGAAGGCAAAGACAGAGCAGAAAACAAAGTGGTGGAAGCTGAAAAAGGAAGAGGGTCGTGTTGTCTTCAAGGAGGAGTTGAAACAGGCTTTGGGTAGTCAGGAAGTGCTTCCAGAGGACTGGACAACCACAGCAAATGTGATCAGGGAGACAAGTAGGAGAGTACTTGGTGTGTCCCCTGGAAGGAAAGTACATAAGGAGACTTGGTGGTGGAATGAGGAAGTGCAAGAGTGTGTACAAAGGAAGAGGTTAGCTAAGAAGAAGTGGGACATTGAGAGGACCGAAGCGAAAAGGCAGGAGGCAGAGCTGGAGGTAGCAGAGATGAAAATGCTGATGTTCTCTCTGGGAGTAACGAGGATGGATAGGATCAGGAATGAGTACATCAGAGGGACAGTCCATGTAAGATGTTTTGGAGACAAAGTCAGAGAGGCTAGATTGAGATGGTTTGGACATGTACAGAGGAGGGATAGTGAGTATATTGGCAGTAGGATGCTGAGGTTGGAACTACCAGGCAGAAGGCCTAGAGGAAGACCAAAGAAGAGATTTATGGGTGTGGTGAAGGAAGACATGAAGGTCATTGGAGTAAGAGACGAAGATGCAGAGGACAGGGCGAGATGGAGGCAGATGGTTTGTTGTGGCGACCCCTGAAGGGAACAGCCGAAAGGAAAAGAAAAATAATTTCAAATCACTGCAAAATTGGCCCCTTTTGATTTTCAAAATTTACTTCTGTAATGAAAGTTTTAATGGCATGCAATACACTGAAGGTCATGTAAGAGGTGAACAAGTATTTTTAAATCTCTTGCATTTATTGATTAGAAATATTGCAGTGGGAAAAAAATAAAGATAAAACAGTAGTTGCTTGACTTTCTCTGTCTCAAGTCTTTTTTTTTTTTGGATGGTTTATTCATCAGATTGATCTTAATGTGCAGTTCATAAACTAAAGCAACAGACAGACGGTACCATTAAATCATATTTTTAGCCAACCTCCAGACCTCCATACTTCCAGAGAAAAAGCCATGAACTCAAGCTTACATGCCTACACTGGCGTGTTATGTTGGCGGTGAGTGCATTTGCACTTCACAGTTTATTCTCTCACTTTCTATAAACTTACATATGCAAACATTTTCAGAGCTCTGCTTTTAGGTAGTGCCTGAATATTTATATTAGCCTTATTTTGTATGCCGTTCTATAAATATAGTGTACATTTTTTCAATGTCATAAAAATTTAACCCTGGGTTTATATCTATATGTGTGATCTCTGTGATTAAAAAAGTGTGAAGCATGATCACGCTTGAAGCACCATTAGGAAATAAAAAGGAGACAGCAAGCAGGGGATGAAACTTAAAGAAATTGTGTTGTCAAGTTCATCAAGATCACTGATGATGGTACATCAAGATCTGATATGCTCTTTTACGGTCTGTTAAGCTCGAATGCACTTCGCATTTCCTGCCATGAGTGGCATAAAATCGTAATACATCATAATAATCACGGCAAAATTTATGACAGTTTTTTTGCTGTGATCAGTGTGATCATCCCAAACCCACCAAGTTCCCTTAAGAACATTACAAACCCACCAATTTTTTGGATAATCGTGATATGATAGTGGCGGTATTAAGAGGTGGATTAAGTTTGTTAAGCCCCACTGAAGGCCCAGGTACGAAATGCAGGGACTGCCCCTGCTATATAGCATAAATGAATTGCTACTCTACTAACAAGCAATTAGTCACACAAACATATCAATCACATCAATCACACATGAGGAAAAGAACTGACAAGTTATTTTTATCAACACCCTAAACGAAAAGCACTTTTATTTTAGAATGAAGTCAGAGAAAATTGACTATGCATGTAATTAGTATCAGATCGTGGGTGAATGGACTTTACTGTGTATTTATGCAACAATCTTCTTGTATAATTCGAATTGTAAAATGTCCAGTGGTAAGACAGAAATCCTGAACAGATGGTGTTTTGAGAAAAATCCAGCTGTCCATGCATCTGTAGACATGCTGTTCTAAATTTGGTATGGATCCGTCAAATATAACCACATGCCAATATTTTATTTGTGAGATTTTTGTGTGTGTGTGTGTGTGTGTGTGTGTGTGTGTGTGTGTGTGTGTGAGAGAGAGAGAGAGAGAGAGAGAGAGATTTGTATATGGGTCTGATCACGAAACTGGTACTGAAATGTGTGACACTGACCTGTTACATTTTCTGCAGATTTAGAAAAAAATAGTTTTCCCCATTTTTTGTTATGTATTAGGTCAACATGCATTAAAGCCTGGTAGATGCAAGATACTATTCCTTGGTGATGTAGCATCATCAAATTATCACTAAGATGACTCAAAAAGTCAGGAACATGGACAGAATGGTTAGGGTTCTATTCGCTAATAATAGCTTTAGCTAATAATTGTGTAATTAGTTACACTATGCCAGTTGATAGTGCTTGAGATGTTCAACTTTTCTTTATTATCTAAGGTCAATAAATGCCAATCCATCAGTAATCCGTGGGAGCTCAAGATTCACTATATAACATAGACCGGAAAGGTTACGTATATCATTGATCCTGTTTTAATTCTGGTACTTATTTAACAATTTTGCCACGCATATGCAGATTCCTAGGTTCATTGTGCATGAATCTGTATTCCATTTCATGTGGTTATTGGACCTATGGAAACCTTAGCAAAGGCTCAGCGGGGCGTGAAATTAATGAGGTTTTCTCTTACCGCAAAATTGAGCATGAAAAAGGTGTAAACTACAAATACACATACTTTATTTCAAAAACTGGGTTCAGCATATGGACAATTTGATATGATGTTATCTCCCAGGCATGCACGAAAGATTTTGATACATTGATTCACAGATAAACTTGAACATGGAAATATTTATTCAAGTTCAAAGTTGGGTAGTTAGGAAATGTGCAAGTTATGTGTGCTAGAAGAATGTGACATAAGATGTAAACATACTGTAGATGAGTATATGAAAGTGTGTCAGGCAACATGTTGCTCTTGGGAAATAATCAACTTTGGGATGTAAAAGCTCTTTAAAATTTTCTTTTAGTGTCCCCAGCAAAACAAATCTGGACAACTGAAACGTGTGAGAAGAAAAAAAAAATGGAAAGATAGTTCGGGACCTAGCTCATATAAAACAAGCTAAAATGTCTTAATTATCATCTAGCTCACTTACCTCTTTGCTGAATGGAATTAATCCTACTACTATTGTTAACGGGGAGGCTGGAGCCTATCTCAGTCAAAACTGGTTGAAGTTGGGGTACATTCTGAACAGCTTGCCAGACTATTGCAGGGCCAACACACAACAATTCACACTCACACAATTACGAGCAGCCAATTTGCCTAATCTGCATCTCTTTGGCCTGTCCACATGATCCAGGACCTATGTGTTGGTAATGCAGTCTGACCACTTGATGCTCAGGATCTCCTCAGGTTCCGCATGTCGAAAGTGTGAAGATGTTTCTCTTGCCTCGTGTACAGTGTCCAAGCCTTACTGCCATACAAAGGGTGCTTAGGACACAAGTCCTATAGACTGCCAACCTGCTCTTGGTGGTCAGCTTGCTGTTCTCTCAGACCCTGGCGTGAGCCTGGCGAGTGGAGAGGTCTCGAAGCCGATGCTCCTGTCGAGCTCAGGCCCCATGCCCATGGTGTCTGTCACTGTCTACCCAAGATATGTAAACTCTTTCAAGACATCAAGCTGGTAGTTGTTGATGATGATTGAAGAAGGGATCTCGGTGTCCTGGTTTATGGTGTTGGTTTTCTTCAAGCTAATCATGAGTTTGAAATCCTCACAAGCCCTAGAGAAGCGATCCATGAGGAGCTGAAGGTGATCATTCTGGGGGGTGGCCAGGACAACATCATCTGCAAACAACATGTCACGAATGAGGACTTTGCATGTCTTGGTCTTGGCCCTCAGTCTGGCAATGTTGTAGAGTGTGCCATCTGAATGCTTGTGAAGGTAGATTCCTTCCGTGGAACTCCAAAAGGCCTGCTTGAGCATGACAGCACAAAAAGATGCCAAAAAAGATCCACACAGCCCTGCTTCACACTGATCTTCACATCAAAAAGGGCAGCTTCTGCTCCGTCGAACTGGATGACACCCTTCATACTGACGTGGAATGACTGGACGATGCTCAGGAGCTTGACCGGACACCCGATCTTGTCCAGGACCTTAAACAGCCCATCTCTGCTCACTAGGTTGTAGGATCTTTGTAAGATCGATGAAAGCAACATGTAGAGGCTGCTGCTGTTTCCTGCACTTCTCCTGGAGCTGTCAAAGAGAGAAGACAATGTCGACTGTTGATTGTCTGGCCCTGAACCCACACTGCAACTCTGGATACACCCTGTCAGCAAGCTTTTGGAGTTGGTTCAGGACCATGCGGGTGAAGAGCTTTCCCACAATGCTCAACCATGAGATCCCCTATAGTTGTTGCAGTCACCACGATCACCTTGATTTTTGTAGAGGGTGATGATGTTGTAATCTTTCATGTCTTGTGGGACTTCCCCTCCTCCCAGTGCTGGAAGAGTAGCTCATGTAGGTGTTCAAGGAGTAGACCCTGTTTTTGATGACTTCAGCTGGGATCCCATCCAGGCAGGCCTGGAGCTTTGCCGCTGTTCAGGTTGTCAATGGCCTTGCTGAGCTCTTCCAGGCAGGGCATCTTGTCCAATTCCACCATGATGGGCAGGGGCTCTATGGAGTCCAGCGTGGCATCTAAGATGGTGCCCACCCTGCTGTAGAGGTCAAAATAATGTTCAACCCATCTGTCCATCTGCTTGCTCTTGACTATGATGGTTTCCTCACTGGCTGACTTAAGTGCAACCATCTTGGTCTGTGTTGAGCCAATTGCCTTCTTGATGCCATTGTAGATGCCTCTGATATTTCCTGTGTAGGCAGCAAGCTGCGTGTCTTGGCAGAGGTCGGTCCAGTACCGGTTGACGCAGCTCCTGACAGCATGCTGGACCTTGCTCCAGGCTGTATGAAAGGCCTGCAGTGTGGAGCCCATTGGTTGCTTCTTGTGGTTCAGTAGAGCCATGCCCTTGGCTTCCAGCAAGGGGTCAGATTGGCTACATTGGCATAAAACAAGTCATAGGTTTTCCCCTGCTTCTTGCTGAAGACTGAGAAGGTGGTGCCATGGATGGTGTTGCGCAACTGTTCCCACCTCTGCTCAGCATTCCCCTGTGGTGGGTTGGTCTCCAAGACCCTCCGACGCGAGTATTGAAGTCACCCAGGAGCACCAATCTGTCAGAGACTGGGACTTTATTTACAGCAGACTCCAACTGGTCAGAGGTGTCCTTCACCTCCTGGCTGGAGTACAGGGTTGTTGCATACATGCTAAGAAGGGTGACAGGCCCATCTGTGGTGTTGAGGCATAGAGGGAGGATCCTCACTAGGCTCAATCATGCTGAGCAGTGTGTTCTTGATAGCAAAGCTGACACCATACTCTTTAACCTCATCGGCTGCCTTGCCATACCAGAAGAAAGTATAGTCTTTCTCTTGGAGGAAGCCTGAGTCTGCAAGGTGGGTCTTCTGAAATGCGGCAGTGTCCACTCCAAGTCTCAGCAGCTCGTTGTTGACCACTGCTGTCTTGCGAGCATCGTCCACTGCTTGCACATTGGTTGTCAGACCAGTAGTCATTGTCCTCACGTTCCATGAGGCCAGTTTCAAAATAGGCTTCTTAATTGCCTCTAGATTCTTTTTCTGTTTATTGCTTGGTGCAGGATTTACAGACCACCTGTCAGACTTTTCCAAGTCTTAAAGCCCTACACATTGAGTAAGGCAAATGGCCTGTGATGGGGTAACATCTTACTGATCAGGGGCTTCCTCGCTTGAAACAGGCGGTAGCTACCCAGTGGGGGTACAATGCCCTGGCACAAACATTCAAGCGCCTCCAGGGGCTCACTTCCCTAAACATCAGCTCTTACGCCAATTTCAGCAATGACATACGGTAACTGCATCACTTTCCGTGTTGTGCCACATCCTTTCCGAGGCGCTAGGGTGTCTGCTCCGAGCAAAGATCCTGCATAAGATGTAAGGAGGACTGGCTGTTGCCCAAGCAGCGGGTCCCCCTCCATGTTTTTGATGTTGTCCAAGGGAAGGGCAAGGGCCCATGCAGCTTGGCACTGACACTGTCACAGGAGTTGCCAGCAAGGAGCTGGAGTCAGCACCAGACTGCCTTAGAGACTCCATCTCCAGATTTAACCTAGGGGTTTACTCCCGAAGTCTCTTCTCCGGTACTGTGAGACAGTGGTGGTTTCAAATCAGAGTTTGCCTTCTCCTTGACAGACAGCCTGCCAAAGTTAATGAGCTCCATCTGCCCGGAATCATTTTTTGTTTTTTACAGGGAAGTGATATTAGCCCTTTGCCCAAGCCTCATCCTGGAGGGCCAGGAAGGCCAGGTGTTGCAATTTGTCTTGCCTTTCACCTGGAAACTGACCAGCAATGTGGAACCTGCCAGGGACCATGGTTCCCGCTGGAATAGCGCCCCGGATCAGTAAGGCATGCAGACCTCCCCATGACTTTCAGGCGCAACACTTAGGGAGGACACATTTTATCAAGCACTCATTAATATAGACCAAAAACATATTTATAATTCTCTCAGTTTCACAAGAATAAAAAGATTCAGCCATACAATTTACACAGAATCAGCAGCATGCATATCATGGCTGTTGGGGTCTGTTGTGTTCTACTCCACCTTCAATTAATTTATTTGCCATGTAGAAATATAATTTCTACCAAAAAACAGTGATCAGGTTAGTGCTGGCTGACTGTTATACTCTATATATATATATATATATATATATATGACAGTGAGTTACGTGGCCGGCCTTTGATAACCCAGTTAGCTGCACCGGGGGAACAGTGACAATCCATTAAGTATGGGGCTTGAACCCCTGAATTTGAAATCAATAATCCGGCACCTTACCAACAGGCCACTACTGCCCCCCAGTGCTAGCAACAATAATCATAATACTATTAAGCATATTAATCACCATCATCATCATCATCATCATCATCATCTTCAAAATATTGTATTATTATTATTATTTATTACCAATAAGTATAATCATCTTCAGGCAGCATGGTGGTGCAGTGGTTAGCATATCTGCCTCACAGTGAGCCAGTGCTGGGTTTGATTCCCAAGCTCAGTGAGAGTGTTTTTGTGCAGAGTTTGCATATTCTCGCCGTGCTTCCGTGGGTTTCTTCCCATAGTCCAAATATATGTAGGCTGATTGGCTGTTCCAAATTGCCCCTAAGTTAGAAAGCGAGTGTGATTGTGTAACACATGTAAACACATGGTTACTAATTTTATTGGAAAAAACCCTAGTTTCCAACACTCCCTGAAAGCACTAGTTTCCTAGTCCCCTTGAACGCGTCATAGGCACGTGCTGCATGCGACCAGCAGAGCGTGTAGGAGAGCGTGAGGAGCAGGACGCATACAGAGCCCTTGAAAAGCGACACGAGTGAGTCAACGATCAAAAATGTGATTAAGTGAACTTTTAACAAGTTTAACTAAGTTTGTGTGCTTTTCAGAGCCTTGTATGTGTTTTGTTCTCTCTCAATCGAACCGGGTGGAGAGTGTTTGTTTTCTTGGAAGCTCCGGTGAGTCATTGCAATATGAAGCTAGTTTAAGAACCTATGCTAACTTTACACGTGGTGAACCTATGCTAACTTTACACGTGGTGAACCTATGCTAACTTTACACGTGGTGACTTTTAAAGCTGTGTGCACTATTTTTGTCTTTAAAAGGCTAAGACCAGTCGGAGTACATAACAAAGATTGTGCTGTGCACAAAATGAACCTTACATTTTATTTTTCTAAATGTTTTGTTGAAGCACTTTTGCTAATGCACTAAAGTAGTGCAGATAAGCTGTTTTGTTTTGTATTACATTCCATTCAGTGCCTTTCATGCACTTTTGTCATTTTATTTAGGAATTATTGTTGTTAAATATTTTATTCATTGTGTCTGTACTGCATGTGCAGACTGGTTTTTTTAGTGGATCTGGATTTGATCTTGAAGCTGGTTTCGGACACGGATGGCGAGCCAAATCCAGTGAGAACTCTTGGTGGATCCAGAAGCAGTGTGGCCAACTGTTCTCTGGATGCGAGAGTAGATCTACAGACCCAACCACTTCAAATCACAGGATCCCAGATAAGAACAAATAAAAACACCTTTATCCCAAACGGATCAAACTCCTGGAAAAGACTCCCGGGTTCACATGAATCGAACCTTTGAGACTTAAGATTATTTTATTTTTAATTTGTAAAGAAAGTTCTACAACATTGTTTGCACTGTTTCTTGTAGTATTGTTAATTGTAATAAATCTGCCGGCTGTTCAAATTCAAATCTCCACAATTCATTTTACTCTAGAACCTAGTATAAAATCTAGCACAGCTATATCAAGCTGGTGTTACAATTGGTTTGTGTGTCTGTATTTGCTCTGTGATGGGCTGATGATCTGCTTAGGATTTAACCCACTCTTGCCCAGAGTTGGCTGAGATGGGTGCCAACTTCCTTGTGACCCTAATTAGGATTGAGCAGCTTGCAAAATGAATGAATGAATAATCATCATCTGTATTTATCAATCTTCATCTGTATTTATACAATACTTTCAAAGAAGATAAATATAAGATACAATAATTTTTATGTCTTTCTCTAATACATTTAAAAAATGCATATCCTCATTTCTTTCATTTTCTGAACTGCTTAATACAAATTATGGTTGTGGGGAGCCTAGCATCCTTCTCAGCTGACTCTGGGCAAGGGTGGGGTACACCCTGGACAGCTCGTCAGGCCATTGCTACGCTGTTCTTTAAGATGCTAAATAAATATAAAGAGATCCGTGGTCCACATTCAGTTGTTAGAAATTTTAGAATTCAGCTGTTGCAATGTCCAACATTTCCTTTAGACTGCCTCAGTAATATGTGTCTCTTATGCAATGTGTTCAGTAATGCCATTGCAGCTTTGGCGTACCTCCAAGCAACTGATGCCAGAGGGAAAACAGATGTTGCCTTTATACTTGGTAAGGCAAAACATCTCCCTCATCCTGAGGATGCCAGTCCCTTAGGCTCGAGCAGTGTACCCACTGTCTCGCCCGTGAAACCTGCAGGAGAGATGAATCATGCTGGGTAAAGAAACATCCAGAAACATTAATGAGGACAAAGTATATACAACTTTTCAACTTGAATAATGAGGGCACAGCAATAGCATATTAAGAATGATGGAGCAAACTATTACATGGACATACTATTTAAGAGGGATAAATAGCAGCATTCCTGAGGTTGACCGCTTTTGCTCTGTAATATTATGCGTCCTATAAATGCAACATTTAAAGTAAAAAGTAAAACAGTAACCTATGTCACTTTATCATTTTCATTTTATGTATATTGTACTTAGAAAGGATCATTTTCAGTCACTTTGTGTAATTACCTGACACAAATATCACTGATAGGCTGCAGGAATTTTCAGTCTGGGATAAAAAGAAATCAGCCACAGGCTATTTTGACTTGTTTGTTTTTTCTCATTACTGTCAGTGGTTTTGTTGCAGTTAGTTCCCAAAACAGGTCCAACAACAACAACAACAAAGGGCAAACCTCTGCCAAGCTCCACCCAGAAAAGTCTAAAGTACACAGTCACCCCTTGCTGGGCATGTTTGAAAATTGTTCCATCTCACAATGTGAAAAAAAAAAAAATAATAAAAAAATTCCAAGATCTAAAATTTGGTTTGAAAAGTCCTCAAAATGTCCCCAGTGCAGTTAACTGGGTTATCAAAGGCCGACCATGTATTTCACTGTCTATGGTGAGAGGCTGTAAAAAAAAAAACATTGCTGACTTTCGTCAAGAGTAACTGCATTGTCGTTAGTGTGTTTCTGCCCTGCGATGGCCTGGTGAGCTGTCCAGGGTGTACTCTGCCCTCACCCGGCGTCAGCTGTTCAGCCTCCCTATGACCCTTATTAGGATCATGCGGTTCAGAATATGTATGAATGAACGACTCTCCAAAATTCATCTTCCTTGTAAAAAGTCCCACCTCTGGCAGAAATTCCCTTTTTTATTCAATCCTGCAAACAAACAAGCAAACAAAAAAACATACATATACATCCTTGGTAAAGGTAAAAAAAATAATAATAACAATAATTCATTAAACCACAAGGGTCCAGACACCCCTACTGAAAGGACCATTTCATAATATGCGAATCTTCTTCTTCTCTGCTTTTCCTTTCGGCTGTTCCCTTCAGGGGTCACCACAGCGAATCATCTGCCTCCATCTCACCCTATCCTCTGCATTTTCTTCTCTTACACCAACTGCCTTCATGTCCTCCTTCACCATGTCCATGAATCGCCTCTTTGGTCTTTCTCGAGGCCTGTCTGGTAATTCCAACCTCAGCATCCTACTACCAATATACTCACTATCCCTCCTCTGTACATCTCAATCTAGCGTCTCTGACTTTGTCTCCAAAACGTTTAACATGTGCTGTCCCTCTGATATGCTCATTCCTGATCCTATCCATCCTCATTACTCCCAAAGAGAACCTCAACATTTTCATCTCTGCTACCTCCAGCTCTGCCTCCTGTCTTTTCCCCAGGGCCACTGTTTGTAGACCATACAACATTGCTGGCCTCAACGCCGTCTTGTACACTTTTCCTTTCATTCTTGCCGATACCTTCCTATCACACATCACACTGAACACTTTTCTCCAACCATTCCAACCTGCCTGCACACGCTTCTTCACCTCTTTTTCACACTCTCCATTGCTCTGGATTGTTGAGCCTAAGTACTGAAAATCCTCCACCTTCCTTATCTCTGCTCCCTATAACCTCACCGTTCCTGTTGGGTCCTTGTCATTCATACACATGTATTCTGTCTTACTGAGGCTAACCTTCATTCATCTCCTTTCCAGGGCATACCTCCACCTCTCTAGATTTTCCTGCACTTATTCTCTGCTCTCACTGCAGATCACAATGTCATCTGCAAACATCATCGTCCATGGGGAATCTCGTTTAACCTCGTCTGTCAGCCTGTCCACCACCATAGCAAACAAGAAGGGACTGAGAGCTGACCCTTGATGCAGTCCCACCTCCACCTTGAACTCTTCTGTCACACCAACAGCACACCTCACCACTGTCTTACATCTCTCATACATGTCCTGCACCAGTCTAACATACTTCTCTGCCAGTCCAGACTTCCTCATGCAATACCACAGTTCCTCTCTCGGCACCCTGTCATATGCTTTCTCCAGATCCATAAAGGTACAATGCTGCGCACAATGCTGCTCCTTCTGACCTTCTCTGTACTTCTCTATTAACATCCTCAAGGCAAACACTGCATCTGTAGTGCTCTTTCTTGGCATGAAGCCAAACTGTTGTTCACAAATGCTGACCCCTGCAAACGGTCACCTCGTCTACTCTTTTTCTCTCTCTAATTTTCCTCATTCATCAGCTCTTCAAAGTACTCTTTCCATCTTCCCAGCACACTTCTGTCATCAGTCAATACATTTCCCTCTCTGTTCTTAATCACTCTAACTTGCTGCACGTCCTTCCCTCTATTTCCCTCGTCCTTCATCTCTATTTCTCTGTTGTGCCAACCTGTATAAATCATTCTTTCCCTCTTTACTTTCCAACCTAGCATACAAGTCATCATATGCCCTCTGTTTGGCCTTTGACACCGCTACCTTCTCCTTATGCTTTGTCTTCCTGCACTCCTGTTTACTCTCTTCAGTCCTCTCTATGTCCCACTTCTTCTTAGCTAACCTCTTCCTTTGTACACACTCCTGCACTTCCTCATTCCACCACCAAGTATCCTTATCTCCTCTCCTTCCAGATGACACACCAAGTATTCTCCTACCTGCCTCCCTGATCACATTAGCTGTAGTTGTCCAGTCATCTAGAAGCACTTCCTGACCACCCAAAGCCTGTTTCAACTCCTCCTTGAAGAGCTCTCTACCTTTTCCTGCCATAGTTCCTACTTTCAGTCCTAGACTCATGCCTTTCCTCTTCACTCTCTGCCTACGGACACACCTCCCGCCTCTCCTTCTTCGACGTCTTCGACCAACAGTAGTCCAATTTCCACCAGCACCCTGTTGGTTAACGGCACTGATGGTGGTCGTTGTTAACCCGGGCCTCGACCGAACCGGTATGGAATTTTTTTGTTGTGACTTGCATATTTTATTTGGCATTTGTTTTACGCCGGATGTCCTTCCTGATACAACCATCTGCATTTCTCCGGGCTTGGGACTGGTGTGAGGGAGAGACACTGGCTTGTGCCCCTCCTTCACGGCTGCATTATTTCATAATATGCCAATATTATTAAATACTATAAGCTTTATTTCTATAGCTCCCAATGGATGTAAGTTTGAATGCCTTAACTTCAGCATGCAGCAAGTTAATGCCCGGAAACTAAAGTGTGACAGCCAGACTGAATCCATTCCTAACGCTCCCAATGGAAGTGAGTTTAAAAGAGCGGGCCACTGACATTATGGCACTTATTTACATCTTTAAATGCTCCTATAAACCGGTCTTTACATTTTCTACCTAATATGCCACTGTCAGCCGAATCCACTGAAACCCTTATCAGCATCCCATTCTTACATCACACTAGAAGCAGAGTTAAAGGCAGAAGCCCTGCTCAATTCAAACCCAATTTCTGTTCACATTACCTGCTAAATTAGCCCCACTGATGTCAGTAAATCAGAGGATGTTCTCTCTCTCTCTCTCTGTGTACGTATAATCCAGATATTATCACAATGAGTTACAAAAGAAATTGGGTTTTCTAATAAGGTCACAATTGATATGCCTCTATAGATCCTGTGCATCGGGAGAGTCAGACGTTATCAGTGGCTGACTTTAAAAGTGATTTAAACTTCAGGAAGTCTTCCAGAAAAGTAGAATTTCCAGAAATGCAAACCAGATTGGGCTAAAGTGCTATTCCTTCATTCATCCGTTTTCTAAGACGCTTCATCCTATTTAGGGTTGTGGGGAGGCTCGTGCCATTTTCAACCAACTTTGAGCAAGGGCACAGTGCACCCTGGACAGCTCACCAGACCATCGCAGGGAAAACACACACACACACAACCATACACACACACACACACACACACACACACACACACACACACACCTAGGGCTGATTTGGAACAGTCAATTGGATTACTGTGCATGTGTTTGTACTGTGGGAGGAAACTAGCATACCCAGAGGAAACCCATACAAGCACAGGGAGAACTTGCAAACATCACACAGAAATTCCCTGAGCCCAGGAATTGAACTCGGGTCCTTTTTTTCTGTGAGGCAGATATGCTAGCCACTGAGCCACCGTATCACTGACTAAAGCATTAATGTTTTGGAATTAAGTTCAGTGTTTTTCTTTATCATGATCATGCATCTTGTGTGTGTGTGTGTGTGTGTGTATGTATGTATGTGTATGTATGTGTATGTATGTGTATGTATGTGTATGTATGTGTATGTATGTGTATGTATGTGTATGTGTGTGTGTGTGTGTGTGTGTGTATGTGTGTGTGTGTGTGTGTGTGTGTATATGCTGGCCATGGCTTGAGTGCAAAAGTATGTCTTGATGGCAAGATTTGCTCTGCTCTACTAATTTAATAATCTTTCACCAATCTGAGTGGTGCAGTGGGTTGTTGAACCCTCTGTGCCATGATATAACTGTTAACTTTGTGTAGTTTTGCGAGAAAAAAATGATGGAATCACACTGAACAGAATGCCAACCATTCACTGTCATAGTCAAACTTAGGGGCAATTTGAAACAGACAGTTAGTCTAAAGTGCATGTCTTTAGACCAGCGGTCGGGAACCTATGGCTCTCGAGCCATATATGGCTCTTCCGGAGACGTCATATGGCTCCCAGACAGTTTGGAGTTGAGGGGGCCAAAAAAAATTAAATTAAATTAAATTAAAAAAAAAAAAAAAAAAAAAAAAAATATATATATATATATATATATATATATATATATATATATATATATACATATATATTGGAACTGGTTTTAAAATACTAGTGATAATCTTAATAATATTAAGTAATTTAAAATTAGTTTTAAAGATACATTTTAAAAGTCAGGGTGGGTTGCGGCACTTGCAATCCGCCCGGTGACCCGAGGATCAGGTCGGGAACCAATCGATCGCAAATGCGTCACGGGTCATTGTCAATGTACGGAAATTAATTTTATCAGAGATAAAATTTCAACCCTTCAACCCGCTTCAACCCTTGTAACAGAAAAAGATGGCGAAAAGAAAAAGACGATGATTACCGTACATTCCAGGCTGCGTGGACAGAGGAATTTGCATTTGTGGAGAGAGCAGGATCCGCAGTATGTCTAATATGCAATGACAAAATTGCATCAATGAAACGCTCAAATATAAAGCGGTACTTCGATACGCGTCATGCTTCTTTTGCATTGAAATATCCACCGGGGGACAGCAGGAAAAAGGCATGCGAAGAGCTGCAACGGAAAGTGCAGACGAGCCAGCAGCAACTGCGTGTCTGGACCACGCAAGGTGACGGTAATTCCACTAGCTTTGCGGGTGCTTTGGCAATAGTGAAGAGTGGAAAGCCGTTCACAGATGGCGAATATGCCAAAACATTTATGCTTGATGTGGCCAATGAACTTTTTGATGACTTTCCAAATAAAGCCAAGATAATCAAAAAAATAAAAGACATGCCACTGTCAGCAAGAACGGTTCACGATCGGAGCATCATGATGGCGAATCAAGTCGAGGAAACACAAATTAAGGACATAAACCCTGGGACATACTTGATGTGACACACTGCGTGAAGAAATCTTGGCTGTTTTGCCAATGAAAGAGACAACAAGAGGAGAGGATTTATTCATGTCGTTCATGGAGTTTGCTAAAGAAAAAAAAATACCACTGGATAAACTTATTTCTGTGTGCACTGATGGTGCACCATGCATGTTGGGGAAGAACAAAGGGCTTGTAGCACTTCTCCGTGAGCATGAAAAGAGAGCAATCCTAAGTTTTCATTGCATCCTGCACCAGGAGGCGCTTTGTGCTCAGACGTGTGGCCAGCAACTTGGTGAGGTGATGTCGCTGGTCATTCGAGTGGTCAACTTCATTGTCGCCCGAGCTTTAAATGATCGGCAGTTTAATGCTCTGTTGGAAGAAGTTGGGAATCAATATCCCGGTCTGATTTTACACAACAACGCGTCGTTGGTTGTCCAGGGAAGGTGCTCAACCGCTTTGCAGCTTGCCTGAGTGAAATACGGATTTTTCTAGAAATGAAAGGCGTCAAGCATCCTGAGCTGGACAATACTGCCTGGCTCCTGCATTTTCACTATCTTGTGGACATAACTGGCCATCTAAACCAGCTTAATGTGAAAATGCAAGGTATTGGGAATACAATCTCATCCCTTCAACAAGCAGTGTTTGCATTTGAAAGCAAGCTGGAAGTTTTTCTCAGGGACATTGAAACAGGTCGTCTTCTGCACTTTGAAGGACTGCAGCAATTTAGAGATGCATGCTTAGCAAGCGACCCCACACAACATCTGGATCTCCAGCAGCTAGCTGACTATACGTCCAATCTCCTGCAGTCATTCAAGGCACGTTTTGGAGAATTTCGTGCGAACACTGGTCTTTTCAAATTCATCACTCATCCACATGAGTGTGAAGTGGACAAAATCAACCTGATGTGCATCCCCGGAGTCTCCATCGCAGACTTTGAGCTGGAAGTTTCAGACCTGAAGGCATCTGATATATGGATGACTAAGTTCAAGTCACTTAATGGAGAGTTGGAAAGACTTGCACGACAGCGAGCAGAGCTGGCGAGGGAACACAAGTGGTCAGAAATAAAAAAGCTTCAACCTGAAGACCAGCTAATTCTTAAAACTTGGAACGAGCTTCCTGTGACATACCACACAATGCAGCGTGTGAGTATTGCCGTACTGACCATGTTTGGCTCTACGTATGCATGTGAGCAGTCATTCTCGCATATGAGAAACATTAAGACCAACCTACGCTCGCGTTTAACTGATGGAAGCCTCAACGCCTGCATGAAACTCAACCTCACTACATATGAACCAGACTACAAGGCCATCAGCAAAACCATGCAGCACCAGAAGTCGCATTAAAAGTAAACCTTTTATTAGTATTATTATTATTATTATATGTTTAAAATACTATATGGCTCTCAAAAATATATATATCTAGAAATAATTTGGTTTTATGGCTCTCCAGGTCAAAAAGGTTCCCGACCGCTGCTTTAGACTGTATGAGGAAATGGTTGTACCCAGATGAAATCCACAGAAAAATGCTTACTCCACACAGAAAGGACTGAGCCCAGGATAAAAACCCAGGGCATTCTTGCCGTGAGGTGGACATACTAACCAATATGCCACCATGCCAATTACCTTTTTATAAAAAACTTTAATTAGTTTATTATTTTAACATCTATAGTATTAGAAAGATTGCACTGGTGATCCAGTGGGGGTAAGCTGTTCAGCATGTGTCAGCCCACCAAGTGTCAGCTATAGTCAGGCTATATTACACATATATTATACATATATACAGGCTATAGTCTCCCCATGACCCTAATAGGATTAACGGGTTTGGCTAATGAGTAGGTTAGAACCTTAAGTAATACCTGTATTATTTAATGTATGCTGTTTGATAATGGTTTGCACTGGTGCTCAATGTCTGCAATGTCTGCTCAATGTCTGCAATCTCCTGGATTAAAAAATATGGTATTACAATGGGGCATTATGGAATGTTATGGTCTGTTAAAGTCTACTAAGGTCTGCTAAGCTCTACTGTGCTCTACGCTTCCCACGTTTTATCAGGATTTGCATCAAATCAGAATACAGTGGAATAATCATGGCAAAGTTTTTAACAGTCAAAAATTTTTTCCACCATCAGCGCAATCATCCCGAATCCACCAAATTCCAACAAGATCATGATTCCACCAAGTTCATGATCTTGTTGGAATTTGGTGGATTCGGGATGATTGCGCTGATGGTGGAAAAAATTTTTGACTGTTAAAAACTTTGCCAAGATTATTCCACTGTATTCTGATTTGATGCAAATCCTGATAAAACGTGGGAAGCGATCCAACAAGATCATGATTCCACCAAGTTAATGCAGCCATGAGGCGGGGGGGGCACTAACCAGTGTCTCTCCCCCTTATGCCGGTCCCAAGCCCGGATAAATGCAGAGGGTTGCGACAGGAAGGGCATCCGGCGTAAAACTTCTGCCAAAAAAAAAAAAAATGCAAATGATCAATACAGAATTCATACCGGATCGGTCGAGGCCCGGGTTAACAACGACCGCCATCAGTGCTGTCAACCAACAGGGTGCTGATGGAAATTGGACTACTGTTGGTCGAAGACGTCGAAGAAGGAGAGGCGGGAGGCGTGTCCGTAGGCAGAGAGAGAAGAGGAAATGCGTGAGCCTCGGACTGAGAGTAGGGACTTTGAATGTTGGAACTATGCAAGGAAAAGCTAGGGAGCTGGCTGACATGATGCAGAGGAGGAAGGTGGACATACTGTGTGTTCAGGAGACAAGGTGGAAAGGTAGAAAGGCTAAAAGCTTAGGAGCAGGGTTTAAACTGTTTTATAATGGTGTGGATGGGAAGAGAAATGGAGTCGGAGTCATCTTGAAGGAGGGGTTTGTCAGGAATGTTCTAGAAGTAAAAAGAGTGTCAGACAGAGTGATGAGTCTCAAGTTAGAAATTGAAGGCGTGATGGTCAATGTTGTTAGTGCTTATGCCCCACAGGCAGGATGTAAGCTAGAAGAGAAGGAGAGATTCTGGAGTGAGTTAGATGAAGTGATGCAGAGTACCCCCAGAGGTGAAAGAGTGGTCATTGGAGCAGACTTCAATGGACATGTTGGTGCAGGCAACAGAGGGGACGAAGAAGTGATGGGCAGGTTTGGTATCCAGGACAGGAACACAGAAGGACAGATGTTGATCGATTTTGCAAAAAGGATGGAAATGGCTGTGGTGAATACTTTCTTCAAGAAGAAACAGAAGCATAGGGTGACTTATGAAAGCGGAGGTAAGAGCACACAGGTAGACTACATCTTGTGTAGGCGATGTAATTTGAAGGAAGTCAGTGACTGCAAAGTAGTAGTGGGTGAGAGTGTTGCCAAACAGCATAGGATGGTGGTGTGCAGGATGACACTGATGGTGAGAAAGGTGAAAAAGGCAAAGGCAGAGCAGAAGACAAAGTGGTGGAAGCTGAAAAGGAAGAGTGTCGTGTTGTCTTCAAGGAGGAGTTGAAACAGGCTTTGGGTAGTCAGGAAGTGCTTCCAGAGGACTGGACAACCACAGCCAATGTGATCAGGAGACCGGTAGGAGAGTACTTGGTGTGTCCTCTGGAAGGAAAGTAGATAAGGAAACTTGGTGGTGGAATGAGGAAGTGCAGGAGTGTGTACAAAAGAAGAGGTTAGCCAAGAAGAAGTGGGACATTGAGAGGACTGAAGAGAGTAAACAGGAGTACAGGGAGACACAGCGTAAGGCGAAGGTAGCGGTGTCAAAGGCCAAACAGAGGGCGTATGATGACTTGTATGATAGGTTGAACAGTAAGGAGGGAGAAAATGATCTATACAGGTTAGCACAGCAGAGAAATAGAGATGGGAAAGACGTGCAGCAAGTTAGAGTGATAAAGGATAGAGAGGGAAATGTATTGACTGATGACAGAAGTGTGCTGGGAAGATGGAAAGAGTACTTTGAAGAGCTGATGAATGAGGAAAATGAGAGAGAAAAAAGAGTAGAAGGGGTGACCGTTGAGGAGCAGGAAGTAGCAAAGATCAGTAAGGGAGAAGTGAGGAGGGCATTGAAGAGGATGAAGAATGGAAAGGCAGTTGGCCCTGATGACATACCAGATGAGGTATGGAAGTGTCTAGTGGAGGAAGCAGTAGATTTTCTGACAAGAATATTCAACAAGGTCTTAGAAAGTGAGCAGATGCCAGAGGAATGGAGGAGAAGTGTGCTTGTGCCCATTTTTAAGAACAAGGGCGATGTACAGAGTTGTGGCAACTACAGAGGGATAAAGTTGATGAGCCATACAATGAATCTATGGGAAAGAATAGTGGAAGCAAGACTAAGGGCAGAGGTCAGCATTTGTGAACAACAGTTTGGTTTCATGCCCAGAAAGAGCACCACAGATGCAGTGTTTGCTTTGAGGATGTTAATAGAGAAGTACAGAGAAGGTCAGAAGGAGCTGCATTGTGCCTTTGTGGATCTGGAGAAAGCATATGACAGGGTGCCGAGAGAAGAACTGTGGTATTGTATGAGGAAGTCTGGAGTGGCAGAGAAGTATGTTAGAGTGGTGCAGGACATGTATGATAGATGTAAGACAGTGGTGAGGTGTGCTGTCGGTGTGACAGAAAGAGTTCAAGGTGGAGGTGGGACTGCATCAAGGGTCAGCTCTCAGCCCCTTCTTGTTTGCTATGGTGATGGACAGGCTAACAGATGAGGTTAGACAAGAATCTCCATGGACTATGATGTTTGCAGATGACATAGTGATCTGTAGTGAGAGCAGAGACCGAGTGGAGGAAAATCTAGAGAGGTGGAGGTATGCCCTGGAAAGGAGGGGATTGAAGGTTAGTCTTAGTAAGACAGAATACATGTGTGTGAACGACAAGGACCCAAGAGGAACTTTGAGGTTACAGGGGCAGAGATAAAGAAGGTGGAGGTTTTTAAGTACTTAGGCTCAACAATCCAGAGCAATGGAGAGTGTGGAAAAGAGGTGAAGAAGCGCGTGCAGGCAGGTTGGAATGGATGGAGAAAAGTGTCCGGTGTGATGTGTGATAGGAGAGTATCGGCAAGAATGAAGGGAAAAGTGTACAAGACGGTGATGAGGCCAGCAATGTTGTATGGTTTAGAGACAGTGGCCCTGGGGAAAAGACAGGAGTCAGAGTTGGAGGTAGCAGAGATGAAAATGTTGAGGTTCTCTTTGGGAGTAACAAGGATGGATAGGATCAGAAATAAGTACATCAGAGGGACAGCACATGTTAGATGTTTTGGAGACAAAGTCAGAGAGTCTAGATTGAGATGGTTTGGACATGTACAGAGGAGGGATAGTGAGTATATTGGTCGTAGGATGCTGAGGTTGGAACTACCAGGCAAAAGGCCCAGAGGAAGACCAAAGAGAAGATTTATGGATGCGGTGAAGGCGGACATGAAGGTCGTTGGAGTAAGAGTAGAAGATGCAGAGGATAGGGAGAGATGGAGGCAGATCATTTGCTGTGGCGACCCCTGAAGGGAACAGCCGAAAGGAAAAGAAGAAGATCATGATTCCACCAAGTTCCCTCGAGGTCATCACGATTCCATTAAATTCCCTTAAGAGTCTAAAGATTCCACCAAGTTCCCTCAAAATCACCACGATTTCATGAAGTTTCCTCAAGATCTTCACGGGTCCACCATGTTCCATCAAGATCTTCATAATTCCACCAAATTCCCCTCAAAATCATCACGATTCCACCCAGTTCCCCCTAGATCACAATGATTCAATCTCACAACCCCCCACACTCATCACAATTTGCTCAAATCATGGGGAAAGTATACATCATGCCCCGGTGTAAACCAGAGGTGAATGAGTGCGTAATACTTCAATAAAATTGGAATACTTGTATTGAAAATAGCACATTAAGAATGATTAAGATGTCTGTTACATAAAGATGTCAACCCCAGAACTCACAACAAACCTGCACAACAAACAAAACACAAACAAATAAATAAATAAAAAGTAATGTTTGTGCCTCTCAAAAAACTTTTTTTCAACCTTCAGAGTTTAACCTCAGATACTTGGATCCTTGTGTAATCTATTTTTCTCTTGTGATTAAGAGCTGCTTAAATAGAACAGCCACCATAAGGCAGTTTTCTATCGACAGTATGCATAATACATATCCTGTAATCTGCCGCAGCATTATTACATTGCTGTGACACTCATCCAGTTTACTCTGCTGTGAAAAAAATGAAGGGAACTCCAGAATGAAGGAAGGAACGAGTCTTATTTATTCCACAGTGAAATTTATAATCATTATTGTTGTGCTCCTGTAAAGTCAAAACAACCACCTACTCATTGTAAGATCTCTCTCTCTCTCTCTCTCTCTGACACACACACACACACACGCACGCACGCATGCACACGCGCGCGCGCGCACACACACACACACACACACACTCACACACACACATCTATTTCTGTAAACTCTTGTACTGCAGCAATGCATCAGGGACCAGTGCAGAATAATCCAGTTTCTGACCTCAACCCTATACCCTTGCAAATCAGTAGAATATAAAACATTGACTTGCTTGTTTAATTTATTTATGTGCTCTCATACCTGTCAACCCTAGGCCGTTGGCGATCTTACAAATGGCTACTTATGCCCTTACAAAATAGCAACTAATCTTACGCGTCTTATTATCGCGTGCAATATGAAACAAAAATTAAACTCTATTTTTAATATAATATGAATTTATTGGTAATGTTGTAACATATAACCTGGTGCAATCAAATAAAAGAGTAATATCTTCAGCTGCATGATTAAGAAAATTTAACAGTGATCTTTATTATAACTATATGTAGCACTTTTGGCACTTTCAATCATTTCTTTTGATGGCTTCACTTCATGGCACTTGAGCTCGCAATTAAGTTTGACTTGAATGATGGCGGAAGTGAAAGTGCAGTCACGTGGTCGGAAAGCGCAGACGATAGCAGACGATAAACGCAACGCGCGATTCTCGCGAGAAAACGGCTACAGACCAATTCGGCGTATCGTCTCTTTACCGAAACGGTGACACAAAAAACGGAGTTAAAAAAAAAAGACGAAATGATCGAAAAACGTACAGATTTCGGACGTACAGCGTACACATTTAAAAATCAGTGCTCACTTGTACAAATTACGCCAAAACCGTACAACTTGACAGGTATGTGCTCTATATGGCGGCACGGTACTGTACTGGTTGGCACGTTCACCTCACAGTCCACCAGGCCATCACAGGGCCAACACACAGAACTGTTCATACTCACTCTCAGACCTAGGGGTGATTTTAAACAGCCAATTAGCGTACAGTGCATGCTTTTGGACCGGAGGAGGAAACCAGAGTGCCTGGGAAAAACAAACAAACAAACAAAAAAACCCACACAAACATGCAAACATGCAAACTCCACACAGAAATGCCCTTGCCAAGACCCGGGAATTGTACCTGGGACCTTGCTGTGAGGCGGATGTACTAACTGTTGCACCACCGTGCACATTAGCCGAAATGTTTTTTTTTTTGTTTGTTTGTTTTTTTCAAAATAGACCCAGGTTGTGAGTGTGGATGGTTGATTATATGTTGACCTGTTGTGGTCTGGCAAGCTATTCAGGGTGCATCTTGTCTTCGCCCATTGCCAGCTGAGATAGCCTCAGTCTCAGTCGTGCGATTCTAATAGAATTAAGCTGTTTGACAAATGACAGATAATGTAAGTTTACTGCATTATTTTTCAATCAAAATCATGAATTTATGAAGTTTGTTTTTATTTGGTGATGAGTCATACTACATATTATAGAAAACTATTTTTGGCATCGAAAAGTACAAGGCATCACTTTTCCAAATAACCCAGGGATTCATTTTGTCCAGGTTTGAATAGAAGAGATGTCTATGCAAAAAGGGCTGCAGCTTATCTTATTAAAGTGTAAAAAATCACTGGCATCATGGCGACAAAACCCCAGCAGCTAATGAAAGGACAGTCAAAAAATAGCCAGTTTGAGATGAGATACTTATTTGTGTAGTCCTTCATGTCCCCCGCGAAAACAAATGCATTTTACATGCTGTATTGATCCAAAACAACTTATTACTGAGACAGAACCCAATCAAAGCTGTAGATGAGTAAGAATTTGCGCATCAGAACATTTTGCTAGTTTCCAAGAAGTTCTAAAAGCTGTCAGATGATTCACTGACTTGATGGTGAAACAAGCCTACGGCCATCTGTCACTAATCTGAGTTATGATTTAATTATTCCTGCAATACAAAAATGTTAGTCTCTCTCTCTCTCTCTCTCTCTCTCTCTCTCTCTCTCTCTCTCTCTCTCTCTCTCTCTGTCCCCCCTCCCTGTGTGTGCATGTGTCTCTATTTTAATACAATTTCCTCCAGGATCAATAAAGTATTCTGATTCTGAAGATTCTGATCTCTCTCTCTGTCTGTCTGTCTCTCTCTCTCTCTCTCTCTCTCTCTCTCTCTCTCTCTCTCTCTCTCTCTCTCTCTCCTCACTCTCTCTGTCTCTATTTCTCCCCCTTTATCTTTTCTCTTTCTCTCATTGTCTTTCTCTCTCCTTCTGTCTTGCTCTCTCCGTTCTCCCCCCTCTCTCATCCATCCTGTCTCTCTCTTTCTCGGTCTGTCTCTGTTTCTTTTTTTTTCCTCTAGTGCTATTTCTGTAAAGTTGTACTGCAGTACAGCAATAATGAGGTTTCTAACAGGGAACCTTTATTGCAATCCCATTAAAACCATTTTTGTCCACATAGAGAATAAAACACTGATTAAATAAAAATATCCTATGGTTTATGAGATTATGAATAATACATTGCATGAATAATACCGACTGGATCAGCATAATATGTTATAATGTATTTCATTTGGGCTTTTTACACCCGAGCCTATTGCCTCATCAGGTCAGAGCTTATCTCAGGGTTCGATAGCATGAAGTGACTAGAAGTTGAAGTCCTCCTAGGTGGGCTGCTAGTCCATCAGACTTTATCTTCCCAGTATTTTTTACATGTACACATTTATAATGCTGGGTGGACAAGAGCACACGTGTGTTCACACCTTGCCTATGGGTCTTAGCACAGTGGAGGTTAACAGTGATTCGAACCCACAGCCTCTCAATCTTGAGCCCAGCACCCTAACGACTACAGCACTGGTCCCGCATGATGTATTTTATAGCCGATAATAATTTGTTGTTGGTTATTAAAATCTAATAATATATTTCTATCTCTTTCCTAGAGTCAAGGACAAAGACATGAACAAAGGGCTAACTTCTCATTTCAAATTGCCCCAAGTTGTTGTGAGTGTGAATGATGTTGTGTACAGTATATGTTGCTCTGCAATGATCTGTTCAGAG
Organism: Plotosus lineatus; assembly: GCA_024760905.1. Lineage (NCBI taxonomy): Eukaryota > Metazoa > Chordata > Actinopteri > Siluriformes > Plotosidae > Plotosus > Plotosus lineatus. The sequence goes on from CM045728.1 coordinate 105,185,078, forward strand.
TATACATATCTTCACACAGTGCCAGCTGAGATAGGCTCCACCATCTCCATGACAATAGTAGGATTAAGATTAGGCTGTTTGGCAAATGAATGATAAGTGGTTCGTATACTTATTTTCTGCAAATAAAATCACGTAAAAGATCTTTGGTCATACAGACGTGTATATGGGGGTGGCATTGCCGCATAGTGGTTAGCACGTCTGCCTCATGCAAGAACATGTTGTCTCTGATTCCCATATTATTTTATATAAAATATTTTATTCATTGAAGAAAGGGATTGGGCACAAGTTATCCAACTTAGTGAAGCCTTCTCCACAGATTATTTAGCCAATTAACCTACTGTGCATGTTTTTGGACTGTGGGAGGAAACCAGAGTACCCGGAGGAAACCCATGCAAGCACGGGAAGAACTTACAAACTCCACTCACAAACACCCAGGCTTGGATTTGAACCCAGGCCTTCTTGCTGTGAGGCGGGTGTGCTAACCACTACGCCACCATGCTGCCATGCTTGTGTGGGCTTCCTCTGGATACTCCGGTTTCCTCCCACAATCCAAAAGCATGCACAGTAGGTTAATTGGCTGCTCCAAATCATCCCTACAGGTGAGTATGAAGGGTTGTTTGAGTGTTGGCCCTGCAATGGACTGGCGAGCTGTTCTTGATGTACCCTGCCCACACCCAGAGTTGGCTGAGATGAGCACCAGCCTCCCTGTGACTCTAATTAGAATTAAGCGTCTCAGAAAATGAATATATATATATATATTTATGGATGAATATTTTGAGCAGGAAGAAGAAGAACTGTGTTCCCTACAAGTTTTATTCAGACAATCTTTCTGCTCGCCGTCTCCTTACTACAACTGATTCCCCACTCCACCTTTGGCAATACTCTCCATATGGGCCTCAAGTAGTACTTAATTACTGCTGGACCTCTGGTTTGGCACTCCTGTGTTCAGGAAATGATTTGTGCAGCTCTATCACCTCTTCAACATGCTTACAAAAAAGAGATAAGATATAACAAAATTGAGTTTCCCGCTCAGTGAGAGTTTGAAATGTGCACTGTTCCACTGGTGAGCCATAATGCTAACCGATAGACTCAAGTCGCTAAATGATGAAAAACAATGCCTGACAGCGGATTGTGCCAGCAGGCGTGTACCAGTACCAGAATGCCAGTTGTAAAGCAGGGAAAGTACTGAAGAGAATGAGCAGGTAATGAGTGAATATATACACCTATGTGTTGTTATTGAAAATTTATTTGATTTGATTAAAGATTTATTGTATATACTCTGGGTTTTGCAATGAACACAGTATCACAGAGATAGAGAGAGAGAGCACGTCTGACTGTACATCGCGATCTTATTAAGTCTCACTCTCCACAAGGTTGTCACTGTCCCCCCAGTGCAGCTAACTGGGTTATCAAAGGCTGGCCATGACTCTCACTGTCTATGGTGTGAGGTAAAAGAACCATTTCTGACTTTCGACAACAGTAACTGCAAAGCCATCAGGTTGTTTCTGCCCTGCGATGGCCTGGCAAGCTGTCCAGGGTGTTCTCTGCCCCTGTCCGGAGTCAGCTGGGATGGGCGCCAGCCTCCCCGTGACCCTAATTAGGATTAAGTGTTTATAGAAAATGAACTGACAACAATATTATTATTATTATTATTATTATTATTATTATTATTATTATTATTATTATTAATGTTCTGTTAACTCCTACAGCGGCACTGGAACCCAGTCGATTTGCCACTTGCCCTTCTATTGGATCCTTCCAGTGGCGCTGAGAGGGGGGGGGGGCTTGCTGCTTGTCAGCCTGTTACAGCCTGTCCTCCGTTACTCCCTACCCTGGCTCTGTACACTGGAGAGTATATATATATATATATATATATATATATATATATATATATATATATATATATATATATATATATATATATATATATATATATATATATATATTAGCAGTATATTAAAATGCCATTTTCCTCCCTCTTTACTTAGAAATGACATGCTTTGTATCACACAGCAGTAGGTGAGTTAATTTATATAATAAAGTGAATGATGTACTCATGTCAAGGATGAGACTTTAAATTCACATTAATTTTTTTGCCTGGTATCAGTAGGACACCGAATCATTTCTGGCTGTGTTCCTTGTGTGGGAAGTGCAATTAAAGACCGTAATGTTTACACATCATTTTGCATTTCATTACCATTCTAATTTATCCATAATAGAAAGATTACTGAAAAAAAAAAAACATTATTAATTATTATTTATAATAAAGATACGTTTGAATGTTGGATACATTACTACTTGTTATATAATAATGAGTTTAAACACATTTATTTGTGGATTTCATTGGTATATGTTTCATGCTTTTGGTTGAGTGTGCAAAGATAAAGCTGAAGTGTAATGCTAACACCTGGATTGTTCTAACTTCATACAGAACATGTTTACAGGTTAATGCATGACTGAAACCCAATGGTGCACGAATTTACAGGTTAATAATCAATAGCATCAATGATTCTGCAAGTACACTTAATCTTTATTTGTACTCACAAATGGTTACAACACATAAACACACATATAAAGATAATTTTTATATTGTAGGGAGCGGGAACAAGGAAAAATCAACACAAAAAAAATCCACACTTATACAAAATGTACAAAACATGGATGAAACACAGGATCCCCCAGATAACAACACTACATTCTGCACACCACACCGAACACTTGTGCAGTAATTCTCAACTGTGTTCTGCTTTTCATAATATCAGATATTATTTATTGATTTTATAAATTATTAAATTATTAGTATTATGATTCTTATATAGTACTGGACAGTGATTCTGACTTCCTTCACCCCCTCTGACTCTCCTTTTTATTCACAAACACATGAAAACATGTAAATGAATACACATAGATTACAGTAATGTGAGAAGTGGAGGTGAGCTGATTTCCTATAGCAGATTTGCACTCAATGTCATTTGGTTATGCCTCCAAGTTAATGTGTGTTATCACTGATAGAAAGTCAAGACTTCTGTGATGGGCTCAAAACACTCACCAAAATAAATGTTCTTCATGTACATCTCCAAACTACAGCCCGAGTGCCGGATACGGCCAGCCTCCACATTTGGCCCGGCCCCCTTCACAATATCAGAGACGCATTATGATTATTATTATTTTTTTTAGTCTTATTTTTTTAGTCTGGCCACGCGATCAAGACTAATGCACACCTAGAACTTCACACCCTATCCCACCTTTCTGCCGTTTGTGCACCGATCTGAACATCCCCCTCCCCCAGAAACAAAAATCCGAGACTCTCCTCTGTCAAATAGAACAGAATAATGGTGAAAAGGTTATGGAAGAGAAAAATTGATTTAGAATGCAGGGTATTTACCCTGCAGTGGACAAACGGTTATTTTTTGTTCAATGCAAAGAAAAGGTTGCTTGTATAATCTGTCAAGAGGCAGTGGCGGTATTCAAAGAATACAACCTGCACTGACACTCTGAATCTCATCACAAAGATGAGTATGATCGCTTGCAAGGCCAAATGCGAGTGAACAAACTCTCTAAGTAAAAAGTGGACGTTTGCTCAGGAGAATACATTTGTACGCCAGCCTCGGCTGAACCAGTCATCTGTTCGGGCAGCTTTCGGGTTGCTCAACTGATAGCAATCATCGTTTTGTTTTTTTATTACTGTTATCTCTTTTTTGAATTTTTTCTGTGAAGGTCCCCGAAAAGGGTTACTAATATTTGGTTATGCGTGGCTTACTGGAAAACAATAAATGTTTACGATTAGGAAAAAGTTTGGGGACCCCTGATGTACATTTAACAAAATCTTCAGTTACACTTCTAGAAACATGATGACAGAATAACTCTCACTTTATATATATATATATACACACACACACACACACACACACACAGTTCATACTGTGCATGTTCAGTCAAATGTGGAAACAGTTGCACAGAAAATCCAAATCTATTAATAGATATAAAGTTTTTACCACAATTTACCCAATTTTCTAAATATCGTTGCAATCTTTTTTGTCAATTGCCTCTCATTGGTACTCACCAGCTATCAACTGGAAAAGCAACACAAAGCATTTGATCCTTCCACACATGAAGACTTTAAAACTAGCTTTTCAAAAACATCTATTATTATCTCTCTCACTCATCTGAAAAAAAAACAAAACAAAAAAGAACAACAAAAAACAAACAAACAAAAAACCACTTCCTCTTACTACGG
>CM045728.1:105191814-105256814 GCA_024760905.1 Plotosus lineatus
AAGGCATGAGTCTAGGACTGAAAGTAGGAACTATGGCAGGAAAAGGTAGAGAGCTGGCTGACATGATGCGGAGGAGAAAGGTGGACATATTGTGTGTTCAGGAGACCAGGTGGAAAGGTAGCAAGCTAGAAGCTTAGGAGCAGGGTTTAAGCTGTTTTTTCATGGCGTGGATGGGAAGAGAAATGGAGTAGGAGTCATGTTGAAGGACGAGTTTGTCAGGAATGTTCTAGAAGTGAAAAGAGTGTCAGACAGCGTTATGAGTCTAAAGTTAGAAATTGAAGGCGTGATGTTCAATGTTGTTAGTGCTTATGCCCCACAGGCAGGATGTGAGCAAGTAGAGAAGAAGAGATTCTGGAGTGAGTTAGATGAAGTGATGCAGAGTACCCCCAGAGGTGAAAGAGTGGTCATTGGTGCAGACTTCAATGGACATGTTGGTGCAGGAAAGAGAGGGGATGAGGAAGTGATGGGCAGGTTTGGTATCCAGGATGGGAACACAGAAGGACAGATGTTGGTATATTTTGCAAAAAGGATGTACATGGCTGTGGTAAATACTTTCTTCCAGAAGAGACAGGAGCATAGGGTGACTTATAAAAGCGGAGGTAGGAGCACACAGGTAGACTACATCTTGTGCAGGCGATGTAATTTGAAGGAAGTCAGTGACTGCAAAGTAGTAGTGGGTGAGACTGTTGCCAAACAGCATAGGATGGTGGTGTGCAGGTTGACTCTGATGGTGAGGAAGGTGAAGAAGGAAAAGGCAGAGCAGAATACAAAGTGGTAGAAGTTGAAAAAGGAAGAGTGTTGTGTTGTCTTCAAGGATAAGTTGAAACAGACTTTGGGTGGCCAGGAAGTGATTCCAGATGACTGGACAACTACAGCTAATATGATCAGGGAGATAGGTAGGAGAATACTTGGTATGTCATCTGGAAGGAGAGGCGAGAAGGAGAGTTGGTGGTGGAATGAGGAAGTGCAGGGGGGTGTACAAAGGAAGAGGTTAGCTAAGAAGAAGTGGGACATTGAGCAGACTGAAGAGAGTAAACAGGAGTACAGGGAGACACAGCGTAAGGCAAAGGTAACAGTGTCAAATATGATGACTTGTATGCTCGCTTGGAAAGTAAAGAGGGAGAAAATGATTTATACAGGTTGGCACAGCAGAGAAATAAAGATGGGAAGGGCGTGCAGGAAGTTAGAGTGATTAAGGACAGAGAGGGAAATGTATTGACTGATGACAGAAGTGTGCTGGGAAGATGGAAAGAGTACTTTGAAGAGCTGATGAATAAGGAAAATGAGAGAGAGAAAAGAGTAGAAGAGGTGACCGTTGAGGAGCAGCAAGTAGCAAAGATTAGTAAGGGTAAAGTGAGGAGGGCAGTAAAGAGGATGAAGAATGGAAAGGCAGTTGGCCCTGATGACATACCGGTGGAGGTATGGAAGTGTCTAGGAGAGGTAGCAGTAGATTTCCTGACAAGAAAATTCAACAAGGTCTTAGAGAGTGAGCAGATGCCAGAGGAATGGAGGAGAAGTGTGATGGTCCCCATTTTTAAGAACAAGGGAGCCATGCAGAGTTGTTGGAACTACAGAGGGATAAAGTTGATGAGCCACACGATGAAGTTATGGGAAAGAATAGTGGAAGCTAGACTAAGGGCAGAGGTCAGCATTTGTGAACAACAGTTTGGTTTCATGCCAAGAAAGAGCACCACAGATGCAGTGTTTGCCTTGAGGATGTTAATAGAGAAGTCCAGAGAAGGTCAGATGGAGCTGCATTGTGCCTTTGTGGATCTGGAGAAAGCATATGATAAGGTGCCGAGAGAGGAACTGTGGTATTGTATGAGAAAGTCTGGAGTGGCAGAGAAGTATGTTCGAGTGGTGCAGGACATGTATGAGAGATGTAAGACAGTGGTGAGGTGTGCTGTCGGTGTGACAGAAGAGTTCAAGGTGGAGGTGGGACTGCATCAAGGGTCAGCTCTGAGCCCCTTCTTGTTTGCTATGGTGATGGACAGGCTGACAGACGAGGCTAGACAAGAATCTCCATGGACTATGATGTTTGCAGCAGATGACAGTGTGATCCATCGTGAGAGCAGAGAACAAGTGCAGGAAAATCTAGAGAGGTGGAGGTATGCCCTGGAAAGGAGGGGAATGAAGGTTAGCCTCAGTGAAACAGAATACATGTGTGTGAATGACAAGGACCCAAGAGGAACAGTGAGGTTACAGGGAGAAGAGATAAGGAAGGTGGAGGATTTTAAGTACTTAGGGTCAACAATCCAGAGCAATGGAGGGTGTGTTAAAGAGTTGAAGAAGCGCATGCAGGCAGGTTGGAATGGTTGGAGAAAAGTGTCCGGAGTGATGTGTGATAGGAGGGTATCGGCAAGAATGAAAGGAAAAGTGTACAAGACGGTGGTAAGGCCAGCGATGTTGTATGGTTTAGAAACAGTGGCCCTGGGGAAAAGACAGGAGGCAGAGCTGGAGGTAGCAGAGATGAAAATGTAGAGGTTCTCTTTGGGAGTAACGAGGATGAATAGGATCAGGATGAGCACATCAGAGGGACAGCACATGTAAGACGTTTTGGAGACAGAGTCAGAGAGGCTAGATTGAGATGGTTTGGACATGTACAGAGGAGGGGTAGTGAGTATATTTGTAGTAGGATGCTGAGGTTGGAACTACCAGGCAGAAGGCAGAGAGGAAGACCAAAGAGAGGATTCATGGATGTAGTGAAGCAGGACATGAAAGGTAGCTGGTATAAGAGAAGAAGATGCAAAGGATAGGGTGAGATGAAGGCAGATGATTCTCTGTGGCGACCCCTGAAGGGATAAGCCGAAAGGAAAAGAAGAAGACACTCAAACAGCATCTGCTGGATTTTTAGAAAGCAGATTGAAATGAATGTCAGGGTTGATTTTTTTTGTTGTCAACACAACAAACGGCTTAGTACTAAATATTATTATCTTCTCTTACATCCTCTCACCATAGACAGTTAGCTGCACTGTGAGGACAGTGACAACCCATTCAAAGTGGGCCTCAAACCCCCAACCTTAGGCTCAGTGATCCAGCACCTTTACCACCAGGCCACCACTGCTCTTTCAGTGAAAACATCTATTAAAATTCTATCCTGCATCAGTTAATGAGGAACGTTGAGCTGGGAAAAAAAAAACACACAGGATTTTCAGAAATGGTTTGTAATATGCACAGCATCACTGTGGCATAGTGGTTAGCAGGTCCAACTCATAGCTAAGTTGGGAGTTCTGGGCTTCGTGAGGGCAGTTGTGTGCAGAGTTTGCATGTTCTTCAGATGCTTGCATGAATTTCCTCCGAGTACCCTGGTTTCCTCTGACAGTCAAAATCCATGCATATTGAGCAAGTTGGCTGTTCCAAATTGCCACAAAGTGTAAGTGTGTATATATTTACATGTATAATACAGTAAGCCCTTGACTATTCGTGGTGTTGCATTCACGGATTGCCGAGTAATTGTCATGTGATTTAAATTCAGCCAATGACTGAAATATCTGATTGGTTGAGATAATGTATATGCCCCTTTTTCCTCATCCGCGGACATCTTGTCAATGAGCCTTTTTTTTAAGTGTGTTTTAATTACCAGTTAAGCTTTATGATGCCACTCAAATGCCGGCTAAGTGCTAGAAAAAGGTAATGATGTTGGATGTTTCTTCTGAAGAAATAAGACTTTCTCCTGAAGAAATGATGGTTTCCTCTGAAGTGCCTGAAGAGGAATAATCATCTGTACTGTTGTAAAGCATTGTCGTATTAAAGTATTTTTCAATTATTATTCCAGTATAGTACCTAAGTTTATGTTTAGAATGTGTGCATGATTTTATGTACTGTGCTGTAGCATATTTATGCTTTTGTTTTATTTCTCCAATTTTTACACTTCATGTTTTTTTATGTTCTTTTTGTTATAGTCTGTGTTTTTGGGGGACTTTGATTTTGGTGGCTTTGCCTCTAACTCTATTTTCTCTCTGCTCCAGCTGAGGTCGGCAGCTCACACCTGAATTCAATCTTCTCATCTACTCCCAATAAACCCAAGCACGCTCACCTCTACGTCAGAGGATTCTCTTCCCTGCTTCTTTGTATTGTCTAACTTTGTTTTCTTCCTGCTCCAGCTGAGGGGCATGGCTGAGCTCCTTGGGCTGAATGCAGTTCACACCTGAATTCAGTCCTCTCATCCATTCCCTATGAACACAAACCGTATGCTCACCTCTGCACCACAAGATTGTCTCACATCAGGGCCCTGCTGCCCTGTGTTCTCTCTGGTTCCAGTGTTTAATGTTATTTGTGTTTTTCTTTGTCATCAGTACTGTATTTAAAGTGCTCTGCCTAAGTGCTTCCCCTTATCCCCGTACAAAATTAAAAGTTTTTCTTAATCATTACTACATTTCACTACATTAATACTGTATTAATGAGTAAGACTGTCTATAGAATGTGTTTAAGAAGCATATTTTAGTGCATGTAATAGATAAATACTATTTTACCTCCGGTTGATCATTCACGCATGTAATATGATACATGGGGTTTTACTTCCGGGTACAGAACTCACGGATTATCTTCATTCGTTGGAAGGGCTGGAACCAAACCCCCATGAATAATGGGGGCCTACTGTATTTTTTTTGGTCCTGCAATGGTAAGCAGTTCAGGGTGTACTCTGCCTTCACCCATTGCTGGCTGATATAGGCTCCAGCCTCTCTTGAACCCTAGTAGAATTAAACAGCTTGGCTCGAACACTACTGCTTGTATGGGAAGTTATCAGATGTTATGGACCAAATGGATCCAACAAAACAAGTGGCATTTGGTTCTCAAGAGACTGCTCTCAAATATGGATGGCAAGACCTTTTTATATTTACACACCTGAAAGGTTTGGAGACTGGATTCCTTTTTTATGACTGCATGCTTGTGTTTGGAAAAGGAAGAAGGGATCAGATGGGCGTTGAACCTGGGAACAATCTTTTCTCATTTGATGGGATTGGATTGGTTGCTTTCAAAATGTCAGCAGCCTGGAAAACACAGCCATGAGAATCCCTTCGATTTTATTCGTGTGAATTCTCATCCAATTATATTGAACATGGAGCAAAAAGCAAAAAAGTCTCAGGGTCTTATTAAAGCCAGCCATGATGGGATTATTCCTCATCTTCTCTACACAGCATCCAACACTCTGAACAGAACAAAACAACTCAATGTTCTCCAAACTAAAACACATAAATATGCAGGATATAACAAAGGAAAGATAGAGATTCTGCATTCATACAGATCCTACATTTAAACGTTGAAGAGATTTCACCAGTACATGAGGATGTATAAATTATGAGGTGAGAAAGGGTTTTGTGTCTTATTTTTACAGAAAAAACTTCACTCCCTGTACGTTACGTGGGTTTTCGTTGGGGACTGCGGTTTCCTCTTATTGCCTAAAGGTGTAAGTGTAAGTGTAAATGGTTGCATGTGTGTTGTTCTGTCAAGCTGTTTAAGTATTATTTGGCAGATGATAATGATGGTGATGATGATGATGATGATGATGATGATGATGATGATGATGATGATGGATTCTGTTTTCTTTAATCATTTTCCCATTTTCAAAGTGTGTACAGTGTTAGGACACTGGGCATGCTCAAAGACACGTTGCCTCTCTCACTGGCTATTCCAGTCAGGTAGTGGCATCAGTGTTGGACTGGCTGGGTTCTGTCACACCCCATGTATCATGACACATTATAGGCCAGTACTAAGCTGCACAAACAACAAGCATAAAAATAATGGAAAACATTTGTTTGTTGTTCCTTAACCGAAACTGATGACAGTAGAGCCAAGTTGGCAAAACCTTAGATGTGTAAGCTATTTTGGATTTAACCATCACGCTCATTTCTGGCAGGATTTTCGTCATCAGAGTCACTAGAACATGATATTTCACTGTCCTCACGAGAGACAGCAAACCTTCCCAGTGTTTTGATGTTGGTGATGGAAAGTCTAATGATCAGAGATCTAGCTGTCGAGATCGCCTGCGCAGGGTGCGCCACACAGCACTTCTGCCTCTGCTGGCTTTGAGACTTTATGAGTGATTTCAAATACTTTATAGATATGATATTAAACAGTTAAATTAGCAAAGCAATGTAAAATTAATTCTGCGGCATTTGCGACTTGATCCAATTTGTTCACTTAAATTAATTGCTTCTTTTGAAGGATTCGTACACGAATTGCCCATCACTAGTGGACGTCACTTCCTGAGAAAATGACTGCTAAGCTGGTGACGCCTGTAGTTTAGCACACTGGTAGATAACCATTTGATAAATCCATTTGAAAATATGTCTGTATCACTTAAATATATTACATATGCACAGATTATGCTGAAAGGGTGACTAATACCAATAGACTTTAATTTCATTTGTCTACTCTATAAGATTCATGCGGAAGGTGGAGCCTATTTCAGCTGACTTTAGCCGAAGGCTGGCACACTCTGAACAACTAAGAAGTCCATTGCAGGGCTAAAATCACACACAACTATCCACACCCTGGGGCAATTTAAAATAGCCAATTGGCAAATGTGCACGGCTTTGGACTGTGTGAGGAAACTGGAATACCCGAGCTGGAGTTGGGGTCATAGTCTTGCAGCACCGGTACATTAAAGACACTCTGTGAAAATTGTAGGAAGCATGTGCTGTGATTACTATGCAAATTTGATTATTACTTCAGTTTGAGGCATTTAATATCATTCTGTTGGTGTATGGCTTCATAAATAAGTGACGTTTACTGGAATGCTTCAAAGCTAAAGTGCATTCACTTCCATTTATTTTCATTTAGGAAACTACTTTAAGAACTCCCAGAAGGTAAAATACCAGGTGGACACTTTATATAAGGTGCCTCAGAAACTTGTAACTTAACAAATGTACAGTTAGTTCATCATCATCAGTTAATTTTCTGTAACTGCTTAATCCTAATTAGGGTCACGGGGAGGCTGGGGCCCATCCGAGCCGACTCCAAGTGAGGGCAGAGTACACCCTGGACAGCTCGCCAAGCCATTGCAGGGCGGAAACACGCCTACGGCTTTGCAGCCTACTCTTGTCGGAAGTCAGCAATGGTTCTTTTACTGCCTCTTGCCATAGACAGTGGGAGACATGGCTGGCCTTTGATAACCCAGTTAGCTGCACTGGGAGGACAGTGACAACCTATGGTGGGTAGGGCTTGAACCCCCAACCTTAGGATCAGTGATCCAGCACCTATACCACTAGACAATCACTGCACCATGTGCAGTTAGTTAAGACACAATTACTTCCTATAGATGGCTACTGTTTTATTTCTGTCACCATTACTACTTTTTTTTTTTTTTTAATGTTTTCTTCATAATGGTGTGCCATTTCGATTCCTGGGCTTCAGCATTTCTATGTGGAGTTTGCATCTTCTACTCATACATGCATGGGTTTCCATCAAGTACTCCGGTTTCTTCCCACAGCCCAAAAACATACAGTTGGGGGCAATTTGAAACAAGCTACTGTGAAAGAGTTAGTGTGTATGTGTCTTGGTTCTGCGATAACCTGATTAGCTGTTCAGGGATGTTCTCAGAGATGGCTGAGATGGGCACCAGCCTCTCTACAACCTCTCATTAGGATTAAGTGGATCAGAAATGAATGAATGAATGGTGTGCCATACTCGAATAGAACATGATGACATAACTGCAGGACATGATCCTAAAACCTAGGATAAATAAAAATCAACCCACTATATACTTACTGCTAGCATGTTAGCATAGTGGATAGCACTCTAGCTGTGCTATAATAAAAGTCCCAATGATGGGCACGAGCTTTTCTGTGTGGAGTTAGCATGTTTTCTCCATGCTTGTGCGGGTTTCCTCCAGGAATGTCAGTTTCCTTCAACAGTCCACAGATATGCACATACAGATTTTATTTCCACCCTGTCAATGAAACCACTAATGTATTTGCACAAATCAGTAAAATATATTTCTGATATTTCATCCTGAATATCTTATTTTTAAAGGAAAATTCAAACCATATTACATGCAGTTAATGAGTGTTTGGTACTTGTATAGAATGACCTAGAATGAGGTTCAGCACATTACTTAATACTGTGGCCTAAATTCCAAATGCACATCAATCTATTTGGATTCTAAATATATTATGCTGAGAGAAAGTCCTTGAGAATTATGGAAATAGATAACAGACTATTGGAGGTATATTGATTATATCTGAGACTGGGATGGAGGTTTCAAAAATCAATCCTTGAGTAGCCGTTCTCCTTTACTGCACATTAGATCTCGCAACTTCGCTTTATGATGACCAGATAAATTATCCGCATCACTGCTGCGGGCTGCGGCCAGGAATGGAAAGGCATCGGTCTTAACACCAAATTACGTGATTAACATTTGAAATTCATCCGTTATTTTCCCGCTTATCTGTCAGGGTTGCAGGAAAGCTGGAACCAATCCCAGCTGACTGAGGGTGAGAGGCAGGGTACACCCTGCACAGATACTGCAAACATCCATCCATCCAATTTCAATTTGCACTTTATGTAGTCTTGTGCACTCGGCTATTGTGTAAGCTAGTACATTGTTATTTCAAACAAGAACAATAATAATGATAATAGCAGGTGGCAAGTTGGTGCAGTGATTAATATGTCTGTCTCACAGCAAGAAGGTCCTGGGTTTGATGCTCAGGTGTTTATGGGTGGCGTTCGCATGTACTCCCTGTGCTTTTCTGGGTTTCCTCCAGGTACTTTAGTTTCCGTTCACAGCCTAAAAGCATGCACAGTATGATATTTGGCCATTCCAACTCACCCCTATGTTGGAGTGTGAATATCTGTGTGAGCCCTGCTATAGCCAGGAGAGTTGTTCAGGGTGTACCCTGCACTTTCCCTGAGTCGGCTGAGATTGGTGACAGACTCCATGTGACCGTAATGTAAAAAATTACTGGTCATGACTATTATTACTTTAAAAAAATATATTAATATTATTATTTCATAATATTTCATAAAAGGAAAGTGCAGAAAAGCATAAGGAAAAGGTTTTTGAACTTATCTTGTCATTCATATAATTTTTATGTTGTTTTTGTTGGCTGCTTTGCCTGGGCAGAAATTAAGTATATATGCTTTACTCGGAGACACCACCCCTCTCAGCGTTGTCAATTTTACCAAAAGGAAAGACAAACGTCCGTATGTATGGGATTGACTCAGCTGCAGCAATGCCTAAAGATGAAAAGTATCTTGCCACCAGACATCTAAGAGTCACCGCGCCTAATTTTCTCTCAGGCCTTACTGCTGTACAAAGGTAGCCTGGCATTTGATTTCCAGTATGCTTTCTATAGTCTTTTGTTTTCCCAAACTGATCCACAAGGCAGTGGGACCAGAAGCGAAACCAGCATTTTTACCCATTATTTGGACCCTGACGGGTGCTACCATCCTGGACCAGAATGGACCCAAGAGCAAAGGTGACTAGCGGGTGACTCCACACTCCCCAAAGCTTCAAAACTCCTGAACTTAATCCTCACCACCCCATGCCATTTTCAGTCGTACCTAGTACACGATGCATTGATACAAATAAACATCCTTGAAATGTGTAAGGTCTGATTTGGTTCAGACTTCTTGACTTTGAGACTGTCAATCACATTCTCATGTGCCCAGAGGAAACCCCCACAATCACAGGAAGACCATGCAAACTCCAGACAGAAACATCCAAGCTGGAAATTAAACCCAGCCCCCTTTGCCTCTAGAATCAACAATTAATTGAGATTCTGAGCTTGTGTCCTATCTGATGGCTCAGTCTCCAGCCCAGATCTGTGCATAAGGGACTTTCACCCACTAAGGTCAGATAAAACCTGATAGGCTAAAACTGACAGGAGGTCAATTCCTACATGTATTATTTTATGAATCAACATCATATAAATTATGTTTTTTATTGCAGTGCTTATGAAGTACTACAGTAAATATATATCACCCTGTCTATGGCAGTGCATGTAAAATAGGCTTGTGAAAATCTCAAATTAAGACGAAGGTCAGTTTATATAAGAGATTCATACCTCTGTAGAGGGTTCAAGGCTTTGTAAATAATTTTACTGCATTTTATTTCTCTGTTTAGCAAAAAAGGAAGGTGTTGCCTCTTTATATCTTTGTAATCTCTACTCAGGCAGAATGTTCTGACAATTAGTGTCGTCAGAAGTTCAATTTAGTATCATTGACAAAGTCATTTTCCTTCTTGTGTTATCTTAATTGTTTGCTCTTACAAAGGTTCCCAAGGACAGCAGCAGTTTTACCCAAATTAATTTTGGAATCTCTCAGGTTTATAGGCTTTAAACCACACCTTAGCACTCAATTGACCCATAAAGATCATATTTTATTTTGTCCCTTCTAAGGTTCCTTACAGTAGCATCCCTCCCACCCAGAGAGCACGGCCAGTTTGACTCCTGAAATCTCACTCATAAATTCACTGGATCTGAGATTTAAATCTATTGAAACTTCTCTGTTGTGCCTCTCAAGCTAACTACTGCTTACACCCTCAAGCAGAGATATTACAATCACCAGTAAAGTTATACCTGTAAACAAAATTCTGACCACACCCATTCATGGATTCTCACCAGACTTGGTTGAGACACTACTCCACCTGAGTCTCAAACATGATTGGAGTTTCAAAAGTCAATGTCACTGATAAAGGCCAGTGCAAGGTCACAAAATTCTGGAAATAGATCATGTATAACATCGCTGATAGAGATGCTTTTACTAAGAACACTAACATAAAAGCCATATGGGCACTTTCTAATGTCATAATGACCTCTTTTCTTGAAAAGTAACCTTGAAAGCTGAAAATCATGGTCACAGGATTTTCAGTGGATTTAACTTAGCCTGTAGACACACACTAATATGAAATTAAAGATTGATTTTCAAATGAGACAATTATACCAAAACCCATCTTGTAAACCCTGAAATTTATGTTTTTGCCATTAACCAGATGCCCGTATCCAAAGTGACTTAGATATTTTTGAATTTCCTTTATACAACTGAGCAATTAAGGGTTACGAGCCTTGTTTAGGGACCCAACTGTGGCGCCTTGGTAGTAATGAAGCCCTGACCTTCTGAGCAGGAATCTAGAGCTTTACCCACTGAGCCACCACTGCCAATTGCTAATTTAGTTGTATCCATGCACTATAGAAGACATTTGAAATGGGCATACCAATACCCATATAGGGTCTATGGTGCATGACGGAGGTGCTTTGCATTCTATGAGTGCCCCTCTGTTGCTAGTGTTTTTTTTATTTATTTATTTATTTTTTTAATCAAAAATATCCTAGCACTAACAGATTTCAATAACTACAGTCAGTGGATCTTCATTATATCAACCAGTGTCATTTCACTGAAGATTTTTTTTTTTTCTTTTTAGATTTGCAGTCAGAAGAAGGCACCATTTGGATGATGACGCATTTTAGTATAAGTCAACAGTACCACTTGTTCTTCATCATCCCTCCTCATGTTTGATTTAGTCATTGCAGTGGGAGACATTCTTCTCATATTCCTTTAATCAAAATTAATGAGTCCATTTTTTTTTGTCCCTGGGCAATTATCTAAGCACATAGCGGCATACAGCGGCTTAACAAGTGATGTTAACTAAATTACACCAGATTATACTTAAATATATCCATTTAGTAATAATAATAATAATAATAATAATAAAAGTAACATTGTTGAAACTATGAGGAAAGCCTTAACATTTGTATCCTGCTTGTTTTAAAATATTAAATCTTCACATGTAAGTCAGCTCTCTCTCTCTCGCTCTCTCTCTCTCTCTCTCTCTCTCTCTCTGTCAGTGTGTGTGTGTGTGTGTGTGTGTGTGTGTTCTCTAATGCCCAGAGTTTGATCCTCTCATTAGCTCACTTCACAGATGAGCGATTAGCCCTACTAGCATATCTCTTACTTGCTTCAAAGCCAAGGCTCTGCATGACAATTCCAGTTGAAGTACTTTCATTAAGAAGACCAACCAAGGACTTCACTGGAAAGACAATCAATGTAAGAGTCCTATTTTCATGTAAAAACTGACAAGGTAGATCAGAAAAAGTTATTGCTTTTATAAGGTTATGAATAACATCACATATCATGTTCCATTCGGCTGGCTTTGACATTCTGTAATAAAATTCATCAACACTGTCCTAGTCTTAAAAGATTTCAATAAATAATGTTTAAGGGATCTTCCAGTGTTTTGAACATGTCTCATGTCACCGCAACTATTTCACAGAGCCTATCTCAGCTGACACTGAGTGAAGATTGGGTACACCCTGAGCAGGTCACCAGAACATCACAGGGGCCTTACTTATCCCTTAACCCTTAAACAACCTTTAAAGAAATGGCACTGACCAATTGTGCAATAATCATTTAACGTGGAGGGTATAAGGGTATAGGGGTCTGGTGTAGGGGAACTACACCAGTTTCAATTTTTAATAGGGTGGTCTGACTGCTCTGGTCCCAATGCCCTCCAAAGCTCACATGCATGGCTCTCACCATCTGCCCAACTATGTGCAATGTCTTTGTCCCCGCCGGCTAAATTACGTGCAGGTACCTGGCTGGATGTTTCTGATTGGGGAGGGAGAAACATATCTCCTACACCCAGTGCCCCAATTATGGGTTAAATGACGATTTCCTGCAATAGTTGTAGGGCCAGTCCTTAGGAAGAGGATCCTTATCAGTATCTGCACCCAAACTGGTAGCTGCAATGTTGTACCTGCTTCTGATGCTGGGAGTCAGGAACAGAAGGTGGTGAATGAACACCCCACTGCCACCTACATCATCATGTGCTGGTGTCTCCCTCTTGATCCACATTCAGAGAAAGGAAGATTCATCTGCATTGATGTCCATTAATCATTCAATGTATCTCAAGGGAACAATACAATAATTCAGCAGTGCAAAATAAATTGGCTATGGCGCAATAGCAAGAATTATCTGATGGCTTTTACAAAGGATTGGGGCCGGTGGTGTAGTGGTTAGGGTGCTGTGCTCATGATCAGGAGGTTGTATGTTCAAATCCCAGTGAGACTCCCACTGTGCTAAGACCCCTGGGCAAGGTCATAACCACAAGTGTTCCCCTGTTCACCCAGCAGTATAAATGGGTACCAGTAAAATATACTGGGAAGGAAACCTGCTATGGACTAGCATCCCATCCAGGAGAAGTCATACTCCTAGTTGCTTCACGCTGCAGAAACCGGAGATAGGCACCTGTCTGATGAGCCATTATGGGCCTGGTATAAAAAGCCCTTTACAAAGGAGAAATTTTATTAAATATCATAACAAGTATGGTGCTTTTACACAGCCTCCTCACAACAATTAGGTCCTGGGTTCAAGTCTTTGGTTCAATGATTTTTATGTAGAGTTTGCATGTTTTCCCCATGTTTACCGTATTTTCCGGACTACAAATCGCACTTTTTTCCCATGCTTTGGCTGAAGGTATTATACTCCAGAGCGACTGATATGTGAAATTATTACATATACTGTATTTCTGTTCGTCATTATAAACATAATTTCACATGTTTGTTATTTTTAAACTCACAACTACATGAGGGCACTCTAGGCTTGGGTACCAGTACCTGCTCATCCACCACTGAAGAAATGTCCCCAAAAAGAAAATCCTAGTCTGTGGATTGTAAGCTGCAAGTACAGACACTCCCCAACTTACGTTCATCCGTTTAACGTTTTTTTGATTATACGTTTTAAAAAAAAAGTACAATTTTGAGTTTAGACATACCTTCGTAGTACGCTGACGTAATGACATAATGGCATAATGACGCTGCATCCATTGTTTACAAATGACAGACTGAACGTGCCCCTCTTTCTTCCCAGTTCAGTTATATACTAGTGTATATTATATATATATATATATATAAGTTATATAGCATGTTACCCTTGTGTTAAGGCGTTGTCTCTGTGATCTTTATGTTTACTGTTTTGCGGACTTTTGTAACTTTAAGCAAATATGCTTTATCAGAAGCGTAAGCCTACTAGCATGGGTGCAAGTCTCATACACAGAGATGAATTAACTATCTGCTCGGATCAGCGCAATCTACCATGCATGCTCAGTTAAGCAAAGAGAGTTGTAAAATGAACGAAAACCCGAACCCAGAAAAGAAAGATAACTCTCTGCTCTGCTGGTGATTCACATTAGTGCAGGCTGAGTTCGAAACGAGTTCAACGGCGCCCTTTCTCACTTGAAAGACCGGAAGTCCGTATAACCCACAGCAAGTACACTACTTTCGGTATTGAGTGCCTCACATATTGTAAGCGTTGATTGGCTGTTTTAAGCTTTATGTAATGTGACTCAGTATAAATAAGTGACTTATTTGAAATTAATGTTGATATTATTTGATATATTTGATATTATTTTACAATGTTATGTTTATAATAATTGATTTAGGGGTGTTTTATGAGATACGGTAATGTTATTTATGGGCGTTCTAGTATAGTACTGTATGAGCGTCATACGTCACACGTCATATGTCATGCGTCACTGTAACAACTTATCACTTTCAACTTACGTTCGGCCGTCCGGAACCAATTCAAAATGTAAGTTGGGGTCTGTAGTAAAATATGCAGAAAATGGTAATTGAGAAGTAGAAAGAAAGTTTGGAGTGAAAGAGAAACTTGTAAGGGACTGGAGAAAAGTGGAGATTACTATGACTGCAATGAAGAAGACAAAACAAAACATAAAACTAATTGCAGGCTAAAAGCTAGATGGCCACAGCTAGAGCAATGAGCTCGCACATGATACTTGAGCAACATGCCACAGGGAGGAGCTTGTCCACAGTGCAGTTGCGTCTCCACGTGAAGGTAGTGAAATTATTACATATAATTCTAACAAGAGTCCATAAAAGCAGAGATTAGTATAACTGCAATGAAGAAAACATAAAAAGCTAATCGCGACAATGCTAAAAGCTAATCGTGGGCTTAAAGCTAGATGGTCACAGGCACATGGGGGTTTGAGCAACGTGCTGCAGGGAGAGGCTTGTCAACAGTGCAGTTGTGTCTCCACGTTCAGGTAGTTGTCAAGGAGATGAATATTAATGACTTTGTGTGAAGACCCTATTGGTGTTACCACTTTATGCTACGCAACCCCCTCTCTATCAGAGCGAGGACCACAACTTCACAAAAACTGCCAGCAGATTTCCAAGCCAAGGTAGACAATTTCCATCAGTTTCCGACTTATACTCCAGTGTGACTTATATATTTTTTTTTTCTTTATTATGCATTTTTTGGCCAATGCGACTTGTACTCTATACTTTAGCGACCTATAGTCCGGAAAATACGGTACATGGGTTTTCTCCAGGCTTTCTAGTTTCCTCTCACAGTCCAAAAACATTACGACTGTGAAATTGCTCCTGTGTGGATATGATTGTGAATGGTTGTGATAGACTGGCAAGCTGTTCAGGGTGTACCACTCCTTTGACTAATGTCAGTTCAGCAAATGAGTAACTGAATAGAAGGAAAATTTATTATGGAGCTCTGAGAAGTTCAGTAACACGACACAACATATTTTTTATTAATGTAGACATTGTTTTACCAAGAAGGGACAATAATAGAAATACCATTAAGACCATCTTACTGTTTCTATGGAAGCAGCAAAGTAAAGAGAAACTTACTTTATTGGAAAATAAGCACATCTACACAATCTGAATTTGAGAAATGAAAATAATGCTATTCATTATGCATGAGTTTATTATAAACATCCATCTTCTGCAGAATATAGCCATGGTGACAGCTTTGCAACCTAGAAGATAAATAATTTAAATATTTTTCTGTAAATATAATATGTATCTGCATAAAGTGGAATGCTCAAATGGATATAAATCACACACTGACCTTTCGATGAGCTGACACAATTGCTGGGGTCACTAATGGGAAAATTAGGTGAATTATAAACGCTTTCAGGTTGAATTGCCTATGTATTCCTCAATTAGAATGTTCATGTGGGAGAGATTGAGTTGTGATGGTGCTTTAGGGAGTGACTGAGAGCTTCGAGAGGCCACTAACTGCTCCCAAGGCCAGGCTTAATAAAGTGCTATTTAACAGATGAACCCATTCTTCAATTAGATTCTTCTCACACAGCAGCACTGCAGGGGCTTAAAAAAAGAAAAAAGAAAAAGTTTTCAACTATTCTGTCGGAGAATTACTTCTTTTAAGAAGACATATTGCAATTTAGTTGTGCTGATTTTCAAGACAGCAATAGTTGTGTGTGAAGAGATGAGAAGAGGAGGGGGCTAAGAACACACCCCTGTGGTGTTCCATTCTTAGCCCCCTCCTCTGTGTATATGTGAGTAGATGTATAAGTCTGTAAATGTGTTAATATGTAAGATATATATATATATATATATATATATATATATATATATATATATATATATATATATATATATATATATATATAAAATAAAAATAAAAGGACAGGACAAAGACTTTCTATTGAAACGTCATTTATCACTACAGATCTGTTTCGAGGGGTGGTGAAACCATCCTCTCTCTTCAGGTTATTATAGATCTATAATCAACTGAAGAGAGAGGATGGTTTCACCACCCCTTGAAACAGATCTGTAGTGATAAATTGAGTTTCAATAGAAAGTCTTTGTCCTGTCCTTTTATTTTTATTGTTATTTGCTCTACCAAAAAGTATTGAGCACTCTCCTACGGAAGGATCTACTCAGAAAATCCTCAATATATATATATTGGTAGTAGGATGCTGAGGTTGGAACTACCAGGCAGAAGGCCCAGAGGAAGACCAAAGAAGATTTATGGATATGGTGAAGGCGGACATGAAGGACATTGGAGTAAGAGTAGAAGATGCAGAGGATAGGGTGAGATGGCAGATCATTTGCTGCGGCGACCCCTGAAGAGAACAGCCGAAAGGAAAAGAAGAAGATATATATATATATATATATATATATATATATATATATATATATATATATATATATATATATATATATATATATATATATATATATATATATATATATATATATATATATATATATATATATATATATATATATATATATATATACACACACACACACACACACACACACTCCCCGACTTTCCAAAAAAAAAAAAGTCAAATTTTGAGTTTAGACGTGCCTACGTAGTACGCTGACGTCATGATGCTGCATTCGTTGTTTACAAACTACAGACTGAGTGTGTGTAATGCAGCCGTGAGGGGGGTGGGGGGGCACAAACCAGTGTCTCTCCCTCACGCTGGTCCCAAGCCCGGATAAATGCAGAGGGTTGCGTCAGGAAGGGCATCTGGCGTAAAACAAATGGCAAATAAAATATGCGAGTCACCACAAAGAATGTCATACCGGATCGGTCGAGGCCTGGATTAACAACGACCGCCATCAGTGCTGTCAACCAACAGGGTGCTGGTGGAAATTGAACTACTGTTGGTCGAAGACGTCGAAGAAGGAGAGGTGGGAGGCGTGTCCGTAGGCAGAGAGAGAAGAGGAAAGGCATGAGTCTAGGACTGAAAATAGGGACTTTGAATGTTGGAACTATGGCAGGAAAAGGTAGAGAGCTGGCTGACATGATGCAGAGGAGGAAGGTGGACATACTGTGTGTTCAGGATACCAGGTGGAAAGGTAGCATGCTAGAAGCTTAGGAGCAGGGTTTAAGCTGTTTTTTTCATGGTGTGGATGGGAAGAAAATGGAGTAGGAGTCATCTTGAAGGAGGAGTTTGTCAGGAATATTCTAGAGTATCAAACAGAGTGATGAGTCTCAAGTTAGAAATCGAAGACGTGATGTTCAATGTTGTTGTGCTTGGCAGGATGTGAGCTAGAAGAGAAGGAGAGATTCTGGAGTGAGTTAGATGAAGTGATGCAGAATACCCCCAGAGGTGAAAGAGTGGTCATTGGTGCAGACTTCAATGGACATGTTGGTGCAGGAAAGAGAGGGGACAAGGAAGTGATGGGCAGGTTTGGTATCCAGGACAGGAACACATAAGGACAAATGTTGGTAGATTTTACAAAAAGGATGGAAATATCTATGGTCAATACTTTCGTTCAGAAGAGACAAGAGCATAGGGTGACTTATAAAATCGGAGGTAGGAGCACACAAGTAAACTATATCTTGTGCAGGCGATATACTTTGAAGGAAGTCAGTGACTGCAAAGTAGTAGTGGGTGAGAGTGTTGCCAAACAGCATTTGATGGTGGTGTGCAGGATGATGCTGATGGTGAGGAAGGTGAAGAGAGCAAAGGCAAAGCAGAAGACAAAGTGGTGGAAGCTAAAAAAGGAAGAGTGGTGTGTTGCCTTCAAGGAGGAGTTGAAACAGACTTTGGGTGGCCAGGAAGTGCTTCCAGATGACTGGACAACTACAACAAATGTGATCAGGGAGACAGGTAAGAGAGTACTTTGTGTGTCATGTGGAAGGAGAGGAGAGAAGGAGACTGGTGGTTGAATGAAGAAGTGCAGGAGGGTGTACAAAGGAAGAGGTTAGCTAAGAAGACATGGGACATTGAGAGGACCGAAGAGAGCAAACAAGAGTACAGGGAGACTCAGCGTAAGGCGAAGGTAGCGGTGACAAAGGCCAAACAGAGGCTGTATGATGACTTGTATGCTCGGTTGGAAAGTAAAGAGGGAGAAAATGATTTATACAGGTTGGCACAGCAGAGAAATAGAGATGGGAAGGGCGTGCAGCAAGTTAGAGTGATTAAAGACAGAGAGGGAAATGTATTGACTAATGACAGAAGTGTGCTGGGAAGATGGAAAGAGTACTTTGAAGAGCTGATGAATAAAGAAAATGAGAGAGAAAAAAGAGTAGAAGAGGTGACCGTTGAGGACCAGGACGTAGCAAAGATTATAAAGGGTGAAGTGAGGAGGGCATTGAAGAGGATGAAGAATGGAAAGGCAGTTGGCCCTGATGACATACCGGTGGAGGTATGGAGGTGTCTAGGAGAGGTAGCAGTAGATTTTCTGACAAGAAAATTCAACAAGGTCTTAGAGAGTGATAGGATGCCAGAGAAATGGAGGAGAAGTGTGATGGTGCCCATTTTCAAGAACAAGGCGAGACATGCAGAGTTGTGGCAGCGACAGAGTGATAAAGATGTTGAGCCATATGATGAAGTTATGGGAAAGAATAGTGGAAGCTAGACTAAGGGCAGAGGTTAGCATTTGTGAACAACAGTTTGGTTTTATGCCAAGAAAGAGCACCACAGATGCAGTGTTTGCCTTGAGGATGTTAACAGAGAAGGTCAGACAGAGCTGCATTGTGCCTTTGTGGATCTGCAGAAAGCATATGACAGGGTGCCGAGAGAAGAACTGTGGTATTGTATGAGGAAGTCTGGAGTGGCAGAGAAGTATGTTAGAGTGGTGCAGGACATGTATGAGAGATGTAAGACAGTGGTGAGGTGTGCTGTCGGTGTGACAGAAGAGTTCATGCTGGAGATGGGACTGCATCAAGGGTCAGCTCTGAGCCCCTTCTTGTTTGCTATGGTGATGGACAGGCTGACAGATGAGGTTAGACAAGAATCTCCATGGACTATGATGTTTGCAGATGACATTGTGATCTGTAGTGAGAGCAGAGAACAAGTGCAGGAAAATCTAGAGAGGTGTGCCCTGGAAAGGAAGGGAATGAAAGTTATCCTCAGTAAAACAGAATACATGAGTGTGAATGTCAAGGACCCAAGAGGAACGGTGAGGTTACACGGAGCAGAGATAAGGAAGGTGGAGGACTTTAAGTACTTAGGGTCAACAATCCAGAGAAGTGGAGACTGTGGAAAAGAGGTGAAGAAGCGTGTGCAGGCAGGTTGGAATGGTTGGAGAAAAGTGTCCGGAGTGATGTGTGATTGGAGGGTATCAGCAAGAATGAAAGGAGAAGTGTACAAGATACGGTGGTGAGACCAGCGATGTTGCATGGTTTAGAGGCAGTGGCCCTGGGGAAAAGACAGGAGGCAGAGCTGGTGGTAGCAGAGATGAAAATGTTGAGGTTCTCTTTGGGAGTAATAAGGATGGATAGGATCAGGAATGAGCACATCAGAGGGACAGCACATGTAAGATGTTTTGGAGACAAAGTCAGAGAGGCTAGATTGAGATGGTTTGGCCATGTACAGAGGAGGGATGGTGAGTATATTGGTAGTAGGATGCTGAGGTTGGAAGTACCAGGCAGAAGGCCTCGAGGAAGACCAAAGAGACGATTCATGGATGTCGTGAAGCAGGACATGAAAGTAGCTGGTATAAGAGAAGAAGATGCAAAGCATAGGGTGAGATGGAGGCAGATGATTCGCTGTGGCGACTCCTGAAGGGAAAAGCCAAAAGAAAAAGAAGAAGGAAACTGTGTGTGTGTGTGTGTGTGTGTGTGTGTGTGTGTGTGTGTGTGTGTGTGTGTGTGTGTGTGTGTGTTTATATATATATATATATATATATATATATATATATATATATATATATATATATATATATAAACACACGTCATCTCTGTGTATTACACTGTTTTGTGGACTTTCTAAACAGCCGTAGTTGTTGTTTTTTGTTTGTTTGATTACAGGAGGTTTAAAACAAAATAACAAGAGCACCCAGAGATTGCAAAACTCATCCATGCAAAAAAAAAAAAAAAAAAAAATCCAGAAGAGGGTGGTGTAGTGGTTTGCATGTTTCCCTCAAAACATGAAGGTCTTGGGGTTCAAGTCCCAGGCTTGGTAAGGGTGATGGTGTGTTGAGTTCTCACCCCATGCTTATGTAAGTTTCATTTGGGTATTCGGGTTTTCTCCCACAGTTCAAAGACATGCATGTTTGGCTAAATGTCTGTTTCAAACTGCTGTGGCTGTGTATTGGTTCTGCGATGGTTTGGTAGGGTGTATTCTCTCTTTCAATGGCAAATGTGTGAGTGAGATGAATACACAGCACCCCTACCAGGCCTGCAATGATATGACAATATATATATATATATATATATATATATATAGGGGGCAGTGATGGTCTAGTGGTATAGGGCGTGGGATCACTGATCCAAAGGTTGGGGGTTCGAGTCCCACTCTCCACAAGGTTGTCACTGTCCCCCCCAGTGCAGCTAACTGGGTTATCAAAGGCGGGCCATGTCTCTCACTGTCTATGGTGTGAGGCATGGAAAAGAACCATTGCTGACTTTCGTAAAGAGTAGCTGCAAAGTCGTCAGCGTGTTTCTGTCCCTTGCTAAAAAAGGGTTGTGACAGAAAGGGCATCCGACGTAAAAACCTCTGCCAAATCAAACATGCGAATCAGATGATTCGCTGTGGCGACTCCCGAGTAACAGGGAAAAAGACAAAAGGAAGACAGACAAATATATATATATATATATATATATATATATATATATATATATATATATATATATATATATATATATATATATATATATATATATATATATATTCCATCTAATGGAGTCCTCAGTTGGAGTCTTGCCTGAAGCCCCAACTCCTGGTATAAATGGTGTAAACCTGCAAACAAACAAACAAACATGGTGACAATGAATTTCACTCAGTTGATCAGCAAAACAGACCAATGGAGCTTAAATCTTGATGAATGAAGCATATCATCAAAACACTTCTCCAGAGTTAGGATTTTCAGTTACACATCAGTTTAGTTCAATAAAATCTCACAGCAAACGGGAGTGTTGTTCACTTATCAGACTGTTAAAACGAAATGAGATTTGCTTGCAGGTCATGCGGTATGACCATAGGCTGAGGATTGTGTGCGATTGCGAGTAGTGTGTACAATATTAGACGTCGTTATAATGTTTGCAATGTTGACTGCTCATGACTGGGAAGAGAAGAATGCTAACCGTGTGCTGCATACTTTGTTTAATGCAATGTCTGTCAGAGCAAATACAACGACAGACACTTCATTCATTTTACTATCTGCTGGCGTGATTAAGTTTAATGTCACGGTATGTTTGGACATATTGATTGTGTTACTAAGGTTGAACGCATCATCCTTGGTCGCTGAGCAGTAATGACGTGTTTGAGGGTCAGAGCTGATAAAAATTCAAAATGAGCCTTTATTAAAGCAACTAAAACTGAAGGACAGTTTTTGTCAACACCCCCCCTCTGTCTCTCTCTCACCTTATGTGGCCGTGTCTATTAACTCATTACTGCTAGCCCATGAAATAATCTACCTCATGCTGCACTGATCCCTCTGATTGACTATTTTGAGCTTCAGTAGTGCAAAAAAAATGGAGGGAATGTACTTCCTAATCGAAATTAAAATCTAAACTCCATCGCTTTGACCTATATCTCATAAATATTTCCAACCCTTAATATTTTTCATTTAAAGCAAGAAAACTTTTACTATGGTATACTACCAGACAGGGAGATACACCCCTTTGGTGGGTTCGGTGCTGTCGTGGTTAGCAGGTCTGTTTCACAGCAAGGATGACTTGGATTTGAGTTTTCCGGGCCGGGTTTTTTTTTTTTTGTGTGTGTGTGTGGTTTACATGCTTTCTCTTGCGCTTGTGTGGGATCAGTTTTCTTCCCACTAAGGTCATGGGGAGGCTGGAGTCTATCTCAGCTGAGACAGGTCAAAGGCAGGGTACACCCTGGACAGCTGGCCTGACCATCGCAGGGCCAACAAATACAGCATAATGTGCATGTCTTTGGAATGTGGGAGGAGATCGAAGTACTCTGAGGAAACCGATGCAAATATGGAAAGAACAATCAAACGCCACACAGAAGTCCAGGATTTGAACCCAGAACTTCTACCACCACCAGAAAACATGGCAGAAGTGAGAACAGAAGGGATTGGTTTATTGCAAGTGTTTGATGGTATATTAAAGTTGCTGTATCGTTTATACTCAGCAGTTTTTAAAAATAGCTTAGTGACAGAGTAAATCTTAGTAAACTCAGAAAAGATCTATTCCACCAGACTTATGGTGCCATTATTGAAGTAATGTGTATTAAACCTCATTTCACTGAGCGGTCTGAGTCTGAAATCAGACTGTCATAAATTGTTGTTGCATGTTTTATATTGGAAGCCTGATCCAGCTGTGAAGTTTATATGAATGTACTTGCTCTTTAACATTCTAACTTTTACAGCAACAGCTCAGTCACTGCTACTTGTATAACAGATGTTCCGCAAGAAAAGGTGTATTACATAAAAAAGGTACATTAAATAAAAAGAATAAAGTATGTTAATTAGATTTTTTTTTTTTTTTTTAGTTTTAGATTAGATTCAACTTTATTGTCATTACACATGTAATAAACACAGGGTAATGAAATTTGGTTTAGCATTCAATCAGAAGTGCAGAGAGCAACAAGTGCAATATATAGTATGTGCAGTATGTGCAGTTAGGAAACAGTTATGTACTGTTTATGTATAAATCAGTTATATGAGCAGTTATGTACAGATATTGGCGATAAGGGTGAGAATAAATTAACATTAATTTACCTAGGTGCAATATACACATCTATCTCTCTCCTGCTCTCTACATATACATATATATAATATGGTTCATACAAACTTTGCAGCCAGAACTATTACCATACAATATTAGCTGAGATAGGCTCCAGTCTCCCCAGCAGCATTAAGTAGTTTGGCAGATGAGTGAGAAATGATGGGACCAGTGGTGAAGTGGTTACGGTGCTGTGGTCATGACAGGGAGATTTGAATCTTCGTTAAAATCCAAACATGCTGGGAGCCTTGGGCAAGATCTTCAGAAGTGCACCTTTGTCGACTCAGCATAAAGGAATATCAGTAAAATTACTGAGACAGTAGCCTGTGATAGACTAGCTTTCCATTCACGAGGAGGTAAACTCCGAGTTATTTCACACTAAAGAAACCAAGATAAACAAGCTAAAGAACCGAGCTCTGATATGGCCACTCGGATCAAGTGTAACCTAACCGACTTACCTGTCTTTCACCAATAACCTACTCCATACTCCATAGCAATGGTCTGTTACACCTAAAAAACACACAGTCTCTCTCTCTCTCTCTCTCTCTCGCTCTCTCTCTCTCTCTCTCTCGCTCTCTCTCTCTCTCTCTCTCTCTCTCTCTCTCTGTCTCTCTCACTGTCACTCTGTCTGTCTTTCTTTCTTGCATGTCTGTCTGTCTTTTTAGCATGTCTGTCTGTCTTTCTTGCAGCTCTCTCTCTCTCTCTCTCTCTCTCTCTCTCTCTCTCTCTCTCTCTTGCTGTCTCTCTCACTCTCACTCTGTCTGTTATTATTTCTTGCATGTCTGCCTGTCTGTCTTTTGCATGTTTGTCTGTCTTTCTTGGATGTCCGTCTCTCTCTCTCTCTCTCTCTCTCTCTCTCTCTCTCTCTCTCTCTCTCTCTCTCTCTCTCTCTTTCTCTCTCTCTCTCTCTGTCCCACCCTGTGAAATGGAATTAAAAGTGTACCAGGCTGATACAGAATTTATGAGATGGTTTAACATCCTTAAAGTGGGAACAGGAAGACCCTGAACCAGCTTGCCAGACCACCGCAGGGCTAAACACACAACCAGTCATACTCTCAAAAACATTACACACTCCTAGGTGCGATTTGGAACACCCGATTAGCTTAATGTGCATGTCTTTGGTCTGTGAGAGGAAACAAGGGTACGCAGAGGAAACTCCTGCTAGAACAGAGAGAACATGTACGCTCCATGCAGAAACCCGGGATTCAACCTCAGCACCTCCACCTCAACCAGACAACAGAGCAGAAGTGGGAACAGAGGGGACGGAATTATTGCAAGTGTTAGACCGGTGTTGTTTATACTCATACATCTGTGTGGTCTGATCAACCGTGTGGAATACTGATTTAACACATGGCGGAATTATCTCCCCATGTTGGTGACTGTCTTTTTTTAAACATTTGATACATAATGTTATTCGTGACTCATTTTCAAATGCAGTGTATTTATTATACTCATCCAAGCTCAACAGCTTGTACGTATTAAGCGGAAAATTTTATTCTCATCTTTTTCTGGTGTTATAATCCCCTTCATAAATTATGAAGAGCTACGGGTGTCGGGGTAATAAACAATGCAATATTAGGAGCATCTCTATATTCCCAAGTCCTCTTTTAAAGTGGAAAAAGAGGACACTAAGTGAAGCACAAGTTCATCTGTTAAACAGCACTTCATTAACAGAGCCTATGGATAATGAATGAGTCAGCAAGCTTCCCGAACACTCACGACATCTTTCTGTAACGTAAAAAAAAAAGGGAGGTGTGAATCCGTTCCTTCTGGAGACTCACATAAGCTGTGAGGGGAAAAAAGGCAGACAATGTGATTTTCCTCCTGCATCGCTTTTATTCCTCTGAGCGGATTTCAGGACGTGGATAAGCTCCCAGTTGCATGTCAGGAGAGAAAGAACTCTGGCTGTACTCCCAGTGTCTCGGCAAGCACTTCTAAAGACAGATTTACTTGTTGCATGGTACATAGACTAACAAAACTGATTACAACAAACACTGAATTTATTATTCTCTACCTCTAAAGGTTTATCCTCGTGTTTTGTTTTTTAAATCACCCCAGTATTATTCTTTAAATTGAGGTCTGTAAGAGTCTGCAGGATGTTGCCGTACAGGTTAGTCCACCTCACAGCAAAACAGGCCCTCAGGTTTCCTCCTGCACTCACAAGACATGCACGTTCGGCTAACTGTCTGGAGCCTTGATGTTTTTTATTCTTCTATGCAGGTCTTTATGAAGATCAGAACACAACATTCACAAAAGTTAGTCGGTTTTGTCCACATCCAGGTGAGTTTTCATGCAATTCAAGTATAAAGTGACCTGACTGTAGAAGGGGAAGGATCATACTGTGTGACTATTTATATGTGAGCTGTTAACTGAGCCACAAAGCACAAATTGAGCCAAAGGCAATTTCCAGACGTTTCCAAATGGAACAGTGGTGTACGAAAGAGTTCTGTAAAATAAAGAGTGCTGTAAAATAAAGAGTTCTGTTAAATTAAGAGTGCTGTAAAATAGAGTGCTGTAAAATAAAGAGTGCTGTAAAATAAAGAGTTCTGTAAAATAAAGAGTGCTGTAAAATAAAGAGTGCTGTAAAATAAAGAGTGCTGTAAAATAGAGTTCTGTTAAATTAAGAGTGCTGTAAAATAAAGAGTTCTGTAAAATAAAGAGTGCTATAAAATAGAGTGCTGTAAAATAAAGAGTGCTGTAAAATAAAGAGTACTGTAAAATAAAGAGTTCTGTTAAATTAAGAGTGCTGTAAAATAAAGAGTGCTGTGAAATAAAGAGTGCTGTAAAATAAAGAGTGCTGTAAAATAGAGTTCTGTTAAATTAAGAGTGCTGTAAAATAAAGAGTACTGTAAAATAAAGAGTTCTGTAAAATAAAGAGTGCTATAAAATAGAGTGCTGTAAAATAAAGAGTGCTGTAAAATAAAGAGTACTGTAAAATAAAGAGTGCTGTAAAATAGAGTTCTGTTAAATTAAGAGTGCTGTAAAATAAAGAGTTCTGTAAAATAAAGAGTGCTGTAAAATAAAGAGTACTGTAAAATAAAGAGTTCTGTAAAATAAAGAGTGCTGTAAAATAAAGAGTTCTGTAAAATAAAGAGTGCTATAAAATAGAGTGCTGTAAAATAAAGAGTGCTGTAAAATAAAGAGTACTGTAAAATAAAGTGTTCTGTAAAATAGAGTTCTGTTAAATTAAGAGTGCTGTAAAATAAAGAGTTCTGTAAAATAAAGAGTTCTGTAAAATAAAGAGTGCTGTAAAATAAAGAGTACTGTAAAATAAAGAGTTCTGTAAAATAAAGAGTGCTGTAAAATAAAGAGTGCTGTAAAATAAAGAGTGCTGTAAAATAAAGAGTACTGTAAAATAAAGAGTGCTGTAAAATAAAGAGTTCTGTAAAATAAAGAGTACTGTAAAATAAAGAGTGCTGTAAAATAAAGAGTGCTGTAAAATAAAGAGTACTGTAAAATAAAGAGTGCTGTAAAATAAAGAGTTCTGTAAAATAAAGAGTGCTGTAAAATAAAGAGTACTGTAAAATAAAGAGTTCTGTAAAATAAAGAGTTCTGTAAAATAAAGAGTGCTGTAAAATAAAGAGTTCTGTAAAATAAAGAGTGCTGTAAAATAAAGAGTACTGTAAAATAAAGAGTGCTGTAAAATAAAAATACATCCCAAAGACTACAAATAAACCTCAAAACATCTATGTTTTTTTTAGATCCTAAGAAATGGATGAACTCTTTAGAGTGATGTTTCTAAAGATAGTGGGGCCGGTGGTGTAGTGGTTAAGGTTCTGGGCTCATGATCAGGAGGTTGTTTGTTTGAATCCCAGTTACACCCCAACTGTGCTAAGACCCTGGGCAAGGTCTCA
Organism: Plotosus lineatus; assembly: GCA_024760905.1. Taxonomy (NCBI): domain Eukaryota; kingdom Metazoa; phylum Chordata; class Actinopteri; order Siluriformes; family Plotosidae; genus Plotosus; species Plotosus lineatus. The sequence goes on from CM045728.1 coordinate 105,219,039, forward strand.
ACCACAAGTGTGCCTCTGTTCACCCAGCAGTATAAATGGGTACCAGTAAAATATACTGGGAAGGTAACCTGCAATGAACTAATGTCCCATCCAGGAGGAGTTGAACTCCTGGTCGGTCCACACTACAGAAACTGGGGATAAGCACCGGCCTGATGAGCCACTAGGCTCGGGTGTAAAAAGCCCAACAGACTTTACCTACCTACCTTCTAAAGATATAAAATGTTGAAGTACACAATAAGTTCAAATGTTGTCACATCACATTTACAGTACATGCGGCCATCAAGCATTGAGCTCATCACATGGGTAAATTTGAAAAAAAAAAATCTTTTAAATCATACTTAGCATTTTTTTTTTTTTTTTTTTTTTGAAAGGAGAACATTTTGATTGGACTGCGCCCCGGAACAGACTATGTGGAGGAAAAATAATAAAGGAAAGTTTATGAAATCCTGAAAAGTTTTGTGAGAGCATGAAGCAATGAGAAAGTTTTGTAAGATTGTGAGAAAGGTTTATAAAATCCCACGAACGGTTTATGAGTTTGTGAGAAAATTCTGTGAGATTCTGAACAAGTTTCACAGGATCTTGAGAACGTGTAGTGAGATCCTGAGAAACTTTTTTTTTTTTTTTTTTTTGAGAACGGGAAAAAACATTTGTGAGATCATGTAAATCTTTCTTGAGTTACTTTCAGTCAATATGGTTCTGGATCAGTTTACTTCTGGTTCAACTATTGTGTTCGGTGCAGTACCCTAACTCCTTAATTTGCTGGTCTAGTACTTATTCCTACTAGAGTGGAGGAAAGGTGGAAGCCTATCTCAGCCAGAACTAGGCAAAAGAAGGGTAAACAGCTAATGCATATGTTTGGACTGTGAGAGGAAACCAGAGTACCCTGAGAAAATCCATGCAAGCACATGGAGCTCATGCAGAGTCCACATAGACATCCCTGGGACTCAAACACAGGACCTCCTTGCATGCACACTCCACACACACACACACACACACACACACACACACACACACACACACACACACACACACACACACACAAAGAAAAAAAAAAACCCTTGAGCATGGAAGTAACTTGCTGTGAGGTGCTCTTGCTAACCACTATGCTGCTGTTCTGCCATCTCTAAGTTCCAGTGATGGTGGTGCTGGCATAGCGGGTAGCATGTCTTCTGTAACCATACTAAGATATTTCATACATGCATTTACATGTATAATTATGCAAATGGTGTACAAATGACCACCATTGAAATATCTTTTATTCCCCAAATGTCTATCCCAGCAAAATAACTCTCAGTCAGGTAACCCAGATACACGACTGTAGCGAAGTGTCAACAGATTGTATTTGCTGACCTGTTTGCTGTTTGATGTCCCAGTTCTCACTAAGTCAGGATATAACAGCCGGTGTTTGGTTTCTTCAATCCAACATTACCTCTGAGTAAACTTGCTGTTCAAAACGCAAACACGCCATGACACCTGCCACATTTGGCTTATGTTATCCTATCACAACCAACACAAATACTGTACATCACATCTCATTTCAGACATTTACATTTACAGCACATTGCAGGGACTGACATTATGGTCTAGTTGAGGGTTTGGGAAATTTGGTAGCACTGGGATTTTAACCCCAAACCTTCCGATCAGTAATCAAGTCTTAACCACTAAACCAACACTGCCCTCATTTAAGCATATCAACCTCAGCTGTACATGTGGTCCTATTATAATAATTACTTATTCTTCTTATTGTTATGATGATGAAGAAACACGTGTACTTCCTGTTGTGTACATGTGTACGTCAGTATCCACTAGAACCACTTTTTCTGTGTCATTTTTCTGCAAACATTCTGGGATGTGGAAGTAGGTCCTGGATTTAAGCTCTGGGATTATTGATGGGCTTTCTGTGTGGAGCATATATATTCTCTCATGCTTGCCTGGGTTCCTCAGGGGAACTCTGGTTTCCTTCTACAGTCCAAAGACATGCAGATTAGGCTATTTGACTATTTCGAATTGTCCTCAGATTAGAGTGCCAACATGAACAGTTTTGTGTGTGTGTGTGTGTGTGTGTGTGTGTGTGTTGTCCCTACAATGGTCTGGCAAGCTGTCCAGGATGTTTGCTGCCTTCACCCAGAGATGGCTGAGGTAGGCTCCACCTTACCTGCGACTCTTGAAGGATGACGTGTTTAGCAAATAATAATGAAATAAAAAAATAAAAGATGATATTTTCCCATAGTTATATAATACATGACTTTTTTTTTATTATTTATTTACAATACATCAGTCTCAGCAGTCACAGAGAGGTCTGTGTCCATGAGTGAAACGATACATGGTTTCTTTTTGTTTCCTACAAATGCCTGGCAGATGAATCAAGGACATCCAGCAGGATGGAGCATGAGATTAGAATAAAACAAGACAAAAACTTCTCTTGTACTGTGAAACTCAACGCTGTCTCACTCTGTTACTTTAAAATACCCTTCAGTACAGTGTGTAGTACAATGCCCTGTTCAAACAGAGAAAACACAGGAGAAATCAGGACTAAAGGGGACCATTAAGGGGAATGATGAGCAGATCATCCTTTTATATATTCTTTATTAAATATGATGGCTTCACGCAATGAACCTGCACATATTAAGTGGCAGCATGGCATTTATATTATTATCACAACTACAGTATTATTATCATTCATTTTCTAAGCCGCTTAAGCCTAATTAAGGCAGCACATGGGAGGTTGAGGCAACACTTGGCGAAGGCAGTGTACACCCTGGACAGCTTGCCAGGCCATTGCAGGGTCAACACACACAACCATTGACACTCACACCTAGGGGTGACACCCATATGCAAATTTTTAGACTGTGGAAGGAAACCAGTATACTCACTGAGAACCTATGCAAGCACAACCTATGCAAGAACACCACACAGAAATGCACGAGTCCAGGATTCGAACCTATGCCTTCTTGACGTGAGTCAGCTGTGCTAACCACTGCGCCATCGTTCCATCATCATCATCACCACCACCACCACCATTACTCATCTACGTCACAGTTGTGTTCAAAATAATTGTAGTGTGTTTATAAAGTGAATAAAGCTCAAAATCCTTATAATAGCTTTTATTTCCTCATACACAAATATTTTGGGGACACTACACATTCTATTCCAAATCAAAACATGAAAAAAAAAAAGTATGTCAGATTTGTCTTGTTCCTTGAGAGAAATTGAAGAAAGGTGAATATTCGACAGTTCAAAATATAGCACTGTCTACATTTTTCTTTACAAATCCAAACATTCACTCTATAAACTAAAAAATGTTTTTTAAGATTTTGTTTCATTTGAATCACTGAACTAACATTTAGTTTTATCACCACTGTTTCTGAGAACTGCTGCACATCTGTGTTGCATGGAGCCAACCAGCTTGTGGCACCTGTGAACAGGTTTTCTAGTCCACGATGATCCCATGGGGCCCATGATGGGCTGTCACTCCATAACGTCAATCTTGTTGGTCTGGAACGTAGATGTTGCTCGTTTACTGGTGTGTTTGGGGTTGTGGTCTTGTCAGAATACCAATTTCAAGAGCATTTCCTCTTCAACATCAGGCAGCATGACCTCTTCAGGTATTCTGATGGGCTCAAATTGACCCATGATTCCTGGGATGTGATAAATAGGCCTGACACTGTAGTATGAGAAACATTGCCAGATCATAATGCTTGAGCCACCAGACTTCACTGTCTTCACAGTGGACTGTGGCTTGAATTCGGTGTTTGGGGGTTGTCTAGCGGACCACTAGACCAAATGAGAACAATCTTACTTTCATCAGTTACAAAAATGTTGTCCATTTCTCTTTGGGCCAGTCAATATGCTTTTTGGCAACTTGAATACTCTTTAGGAGGCAGTGGTGGTCTAGTGGATAGGGCGCAGGATCGCTGATCCTAAGGTTGGGGGTTTGAGTCCCCACAGGGTTGTCCCTGCCCCCCCCCCCCCCCCCCCCCCCAGTACAGCTAACTGGGTTATCAAAGGCGGGCCATGTGTCTCACTGTCTATGGTGAGAGGCATGTAAAAGAATCATTGCTGACTTTTGTAAAGAGTAGGCTGCAAAGCTGTCAGCGTGTTTCTGATCTGGAGAGGGATGGGCTCCGCCAGGCCTAATCAGCCCGAGTCTCGCCATCAAGGCGCCCCAACGACATTCCCAGATGTTAAGGGATAAGTGAAGTGAAGAAGATACTCTTTAGCACGTCTTTTTTTCAACAGTGGGACTTGTTGGGGCCGATAGCCGACTTGTCGATAGCTTGGCTTCACATAGGCGTATTCTAACAGTAACAGGACTCACAGGTAACTTTAGACCTGCTTTGATCTTCCTTTCTTCCACATCTTTCAGGTTTTGGTTGCCGTTTTAAAGCATTTGTGATTATTTTAGATGTGTGCAGCCCATCATTTTCTCCACTTCTTTAGATATTTTCTCATCTCCAATCAACTTTTTAATCAAGGTATGCTGTTCGTCTGAACAATTGTCGAAAAAAATGCAGAAAATTGTAAATGACAGTTCTCACTTGCTCTATTGTGACTAAATTTCTTCCATCAGGACACCGTCTGCGCGTGCCGATAGCCAGGACAAACAGGTTCCGTCATTCTTTTATACCAGGTGGTATTCGTTGTTTAAATGATAGTTAATAATTTTTATTACTTGTTTGCCATCTTATCCCCACATAGCTTCTTTTTGCAAACTATGTTACTTTTTTTTTAATCTCAGCTTATTAATCATATCTCACTGCAATCTTTTAGTGTTCTTTGTATAATATTTAATATTTGTGCATGATTTTAGTGTTTGTTGAAATGTACGTTGTGATTCAGTGTTTTGTTGTGTACTTTGCGTTTACGATGTAACCAAAATTTCCCCCGGGATAATAAAGTATTATCTTATTTTAATGTCTGGAACAACCCACTTTCCTCAGAATTTCAGAGAGTAATGTTCAATAACCAGCATGCACAACATTTGCTGCCTTCCTTCGTTAAATTATGGCAACAATTGGCTACTGCTTTTCAAATAATGGATGATGTCACTAATTGAACTCCACACTGCTATTGTTTTGAACATGGAACTTTCAATTAGTGAATCAATTGCACAGAATCAGCAGCATGCATGTCATGACTGTTGGGTCTGTTGTATGTTTATTACTCTATTACATCTGCTAGTAAATTAAATGCCATGTAGAAATATCATTTCTACCAAAAACAATGATGGATCAAGTAATTGATTTCTGAGTCCTATTATTTTGAACTCAAGTCTATTTCCTGAACTGCTAGAGCCTATCTCATCCAACTCTGAGTAAAGACGGGGTACAACCTGATAGATTTATCAGATCAGCATTCTGCATTTTTTTTTATATGATGTACGTGTTAGGTTACTGAATCGGCCCACATGAATACTTCAAGTATTGATTCGTCTGTGTCACCCAGAATGTTCTGGAGTGAGTCCTGAAGAAAAGACAGTAGTCCACTTAAAAAAAAAACAACAAAAAACAATAGTCTTTATTCAGGAAACCCCAACACACAATGGTGGAATACGCATACATCCAGCTCTAAGTTGGTTCCCTGCCCTGAGTGAGTTACGGGTTAGTCTAGGGGGTTGGTGGTCATCAATACTTTTCCACAGGAAAAACATTTCTAGAGTATCTAGGAGCATGATGCTGACTCAACAGTTGTAGATGTTCTAAGCAGCTGAACTATATCAAAAAGAAGCTACAAAGTTTCACAGAACAAGGGCAGACAAGACACTGGCCTCTCAGAATAGAGAAACAACATTCACAGTAGAAATCGCACACATAATTGTTACAAAAGTATATAGACCTGTAATTTTCCATATGTATATCTTCTTTTCCTTTCGGCTGCTCCCTTCAGGGGTCGCCACAGCAAATCATCCGCCTCCATCTCAACCTGTCCTCTGCATCTTCTTTTCTGACTCCAGCGACCTTCATGTCTTCCTTCACCACGTCCATAAATCTCTTCTTGGGTAATTTTCCATATGCATATAAACAAGTAAAAAACTTCAGAATGATGGTTAAGAACATATTTCCTTCAGTGGGGCAGCACAGTGGCATAGTGGTTAGCATGAGTTCAAAGGTTCTGGGTTTGAATCTTGGCCTCAGGTTGAACATTTCTGCATGGAATCGTGCATGATTTTAGCATACTTGTGTAGGTTTCCTGGTTTACTAGTCCGGACGTTTAATGATCCATAAATTCATTCTATAAATGCTTGAATTTATTTGTTTTCTGATAATCACGGACACACAATACATCATTTCACTGATTTTTCAGTTGCTATGGATACATTTTGTAGTTAACAGACCTTGAAGTGCGGGCAAATCTATAATAATCAAGATACTAAGAATATATGAATATATGAGATTTATTAGACAAGCTAGTTTTATAACAGATATAAGAAAATGTGGTTGTTCCTGGACTAATAAAGTGGCAGAAGTATTTGCTGAAGTCTGTCTTATTGTTATTTATCTTGAGACAAGGTTATCCTGCACATTGCTTTTGCTCAGCAGCACAAATGTTTTGATTGCACGAATGCTTTGGTCCATCTGTATGTTTGTCAAGAGTCATTTTTTGCAATCCATACAACAATGATCTTAAAATTGTGGTTTGTCATCTGGAAAGCTAGAAACCTTTGAAAGTAGCATCTCTGGTTAAACCCTCCCCTGCCCTGTGAAGTCATTCTGAAGCTAAGCTCCCACTTCATATGCACATGATCCGCTCTGACTTCAGGTTCGAGCTCAGAAGGGTCATCATCATCATCATCATCATCATCATCATCATCATCTTCCCCATTACAGAGCAGTAGTAGTCCTTGGGGTGCTTCTCTTGGAGCACTCTGTCCGGTGGTCACATCAGGACTGACTTGTCCATCATATCCATTTGATCTGTATGGCATCTGTGATTGGTCAACATTTTTACTAGCTTACAGTGGCCACAGAGGACAATTTTTTAAGGTCCTTTTCAGATCTCTTTCGTTATTGATTGCCATAGGTGATAAGCTTTGGGTGGTGAACAAAAGAACAAGCTCGTGCATATAAGCAGCTGAAATGAGTTTCCAGTGCATAGTGTCAGGGCTTTACCTTAGAGATAGCACAAGAATTTCTGAGGAGCTCAGAGTAGAGCCGCTGCTTCTCCGTGCTGAGAGGAGCCAAGTGAGGTTGAGCACATGTTGAGAATGCCCCCCTAACACTTCAGGCACGTGCACTCCAGAAGAGACTCTGGGGTCGACAAAGAACATGCCAGAAAGACTACATGTCTCGACTGGTCTAGGAACGCCTTGGTGCCCCCCCAGAGAAGTTGTAGGGAGTGGCTGGCTAGAGGGACGTCTGGACCTTACTGTTTAGGCTTCTGCCCCCATGACCTGACCCTGGAACAAACTTAAGAAGATGAAAATGATGTAATTAGTGTTTGGTGGTGGTTGTTGTTGTTGAATTGAACAACACTGCTTTCCCAATGAAAGTAAGGTGAATGTCACTGAATAGTCCCTGAGACACTGAATGAAAGAGACTATTCAATTCAGAGATCTCCACTAGTAATTCTTTTAGTATGTTAAACGTTCATTAATTTTGTGAAATGCTTAATCCTAATTAGGGTCCTGGGGAGGCTGGCACCCATCTCAGCTGACTATGGGCAAGGGCAGGGTACACCCTGGACAGTTTTCCAGGCCATCACAGGGAAGAAACATGCATATAGCAATCCGATAGATTACTTTTTTAAATGACAACAATGGTTCTTTTACATGCCTCTCACCACAGACAGTGGGAGATGTGTCTGGCCTTTGATAACCCTGGGGGAGCAGCAGTGACAACTTGATGATCGTTAGGCTTGAATCCCTGACCTTCAGATCAGTAAGCCAGCACCTTAACCACCGAACCACCACTGCCCCTACTGTTTTAGTACATACTACATGAAAACATAAGAAAAGCAAACCAAAACAAGATATTTCTACTTTATTTTTTACACATTTTAACTACGACAGACTCAGGCAGGTGATCTCTTGGGGCAGATTATAAGCACGCTATAATCGTATATTTTTAAACACCTTCAGCCTACATCTTTTCGTGATCCTTGCAGCTTCCTAATCATGTAACTATTGACACGCCTACCATACGTTCCCTGTACACCTGAATCCCATGCACCTGAACTATCAATATGCACCCTATTTAAGTAAACTTTTATCTGCAAGTGCATCCTCTTAATCTCAGCCTGAGTTCAATATGACAGATTTAGAGTTTTTGTATATACTACACATAAAAATAAACTAAAATGAGATTTTAATATGTTTTTATTATTTTAAATCCCAGTAATGATGATGCTGTCGACTTTAAATAATTGTGATTGTTCACTGTTTTGAAGCGTTATCCACTCAGGATATATATCCCTATGACATAACACCAAAAACAAAGTCTTATTTTAAATATGATTTTCACCTCGAATCGCCACCTTATCGTGGTGGAGGGGTTTGCGTGACCTAATGATCCTAGGAGCTATGTTGTCGGGGGCAAATGCCCCTGGTAGGGTCACCCAAGGCAAACAGGTCCGGGGTGAAGGTCCAGACAAAGTGCGATTCAAAACAGACCCCTAAGACATGAGAAAACAACAGAGGAATCAGTCTCCCTTGCCCGGACGCGGGTCACCGGGGTTCCCTCCTGGAGCCAGGCCCAGGAGGGGCTCAAGGCGGCGCCTGGTGGTCGGGCTTATGCCCATGGAGCCTGGCCGGGCCCAGCCCGAAAAGGAGACATGGGTCCGCCTCCCATGGACCCACCACCCGTGGGAGGAGTTTTAGGGTCGGGTGCAGTGTGAGTTGGGTGGCAGCCGAAGGCATGGGTTCTGTCGGACTGATCCTCGGCTGCTTACTCTGACCTTCGGGACATGGAATGTCACCTCTCTGGCGGGAAAGGAGCCTGATTTGGTGCGTGAGGTGGAGAGATACCGACTAGATATAGTCGGGCTCACCTCAACGCATAGCTTGGGCTCTGGAACCATCCATCTCGAAAGAGGCTGGACCTTCTTCTATTCTGGAGTTGCTCATGGGGAGAGGCGGCGAGCCGGTGTGGGTAGTCTTGTTGCCCCCGTCTCGGTGCCCAAATGTTGGGGTTCTCCCGGTTGACGAAAGGGTAGCTTCCCTCCGTCTTCGGGTGGGGGCGGGTCCTGACTGTTATTTGTGCTTATGCACCAAATGACAGTTCAGAGTACCCACCCTTTTGGAGTCTTTGGGGGTGTTGGAGAACGCTCCCTCGGGAGACTCGCTTCGTTGTCTTGGGAGACTTCAACGCCCATGTGGGCAACGATAGTGTGACCTGGAAGGGTGTGATCGGTAGGTACGGCCTCTCCAATCTGAATCCGAATGGTGTGTCGTTGTTGGACTTCTGTGCTCGTCATAGTTTGTCTATCACGAACACCATGTTCGAACATAAGGGTGTCCATAAGTGCACTTGGCACCAGGACACCCTAGGTCGCAGTTCGATGATTGACTTTGTAGTCGTGTCATCGGACTTGCGACCATATGTTCTGGACACTCGGGTGAAGAGAGGAGCTGAGCTGTCTACCGATCACTACCTGGTGGTGAGTTGGCTTCGGTGGTGTGGGAGGTTGCCTTCCAGACCTGGCAGGCCCAAGCGTGTAATCAGGGTCTGCTGGGAACGGTTACGGAGCCCCTGTCCGAGAGGCCTTTAACTCCCACCTCCGGCAGAGCTACAACCACGTTCCGGAGGAGGCGGCGGACATGGAATCTGAATGGGCCATGTTTCGTGCCTCCATTGCTGAGGCGGCAGCCCATAGCTGTGGCCGTAAGGTCGTCGGTGCTTGTCGTGGCGGTAATCCCGAACCGGTGGTGGACACCTGCGGTGAAGGGGGCCGTCCAGCTGAAGAAGGAGGCCTATCGGGTTTTATTAGCCTGTGGGACTCCTGAGGCAGCAAACGGGTACCGGCAGGCCAAACGTGCTGCAGCCGAGGCTGTCGCAGATGCAAAATCTCGGGCGTGGGAGGAGTTCGGTGAGGGCCTGGAGAGTGATTATCGGTTGGCCTCAAAAAGGTTCTGGGCCACCATCCGACGCCTCAGGAGGGGGAAGCAGTTCTTCACAAACACTGTTTACGGTGGAGGTGGGGAGCTGCTTACCTTGACTGGGGATGTTGTTGAGAGGTGGAGGGAATACTTTGAGGACCTTCTCAATCCCACCAACACGCCCTCCGTGGAAGAGGAAGACCCTGGGGGTTCGGGTGAGGGTCCGCCCATCACTGGAGTGGAGGTCACTGAGGTTGTCAAAAAGCTCCTCGGTGGTCGAGCTCTGGGGTTGGACGAGATCCGCCCGGAATACCTCAGGACTGTCTTGGTTGACACGTCTCTGCAACATCGCGTGGTCATCGGGGGCTGTACCTCTGGATTGGCAAACTGGGGTGGTGGTCCCAATTTTTAAGAAGGGGGACCGGAGGGTGTGTTCCAATTATCGGGGAATTACACTCCTCAGCCTACCTGGTAAAGTCTATGCAGGGGTACTAGAGAGGAGGATCCGACCGATAGTCGAACCTCGGATTCAGGAGGAACAATGTGGTTTTCGTCCTGGCCGCAGCACTCTTGACCAACTCTATACGCTCCACAGGATTCTGGAGGGGGCATGGGAGTTTGCCCAATCTGTCCACATGTGCTTTGTGGATTTGGAGAAGGCTTTCGACCGTGTCCCTCGAAAGTTCTTGTGGGACGTGCTCCGAGAGTACGGCGTTCCGGATCCGTTGCTACGAGCTATTCGGTCGCTGTATCACCGGAGCCAGAGTTTGGTCCGTATTGCTAACAGCAGCTCGGATTCGTTTCCGGTGGGAGTTGGAGTCCGCCAAGGCTGTCCTTTGTCACCGATTCTGTTCATAATTTTTATGGACAGAATTTCTAGGCACAGTCGAGGCGATGAGGGGTTCTGGTTCGGTGGCCATCGGATATCATCTCTGCTTTTTGCGGATGATGTTGTCCTTTGGCTTCATCAAGTCGGGCCCTCCAGCTCTCATTGGAGCGATTCGCAGCTGAGTGCGAAGCAGCCGGGATGAAGATCAGTACCTCCAAGTCCGAGGCCATGGTTCTCAGTCGGACAATGGTGGGATGCACCCTCTGGGTCGGGGATAAGGTCCTGCCCCAAGTGGAGGAGTTTAAGTATCTTGGGGTCTTGTTTACGAGTGAGGGAAGGATGGAGCGAGAGATCGACAGACGGATCGCTGCAGCCTCTGCTGTTAAGCGGTGCCTGTACCGGTCCGTCGTGGTGAAAAAGGAGCTGAGCCGCAAGGCGAAGCTCTCAATTTACCAGTCGATCTACGTTCCAACCCTCACCTATGGTCACGAGCTTTGGGTAATGACCGAAAGAACAAGATCACGGATACAAGCGGCTGAAATGAGCTTTCTTCGCCGGGTGGCGGGGTTCTCCCTTAGAGATAGGGTGAGAAGCTCCGCCATCCGGGGAGAGCTCGGAGTAGATCCGCTGCTCCTCCGCATTGAGAGGGGCCAGTTGAGGTGGCTCGGGCATCTGGTTAGAATGCCCCCCGGACGCCTCCCTGGTGTGGTGTTTCGGGCATGTCCAACCGGGAAGAGACCCCGGGGTCGACCTAAAACACGCTGGAGGGACTATGTCTCTCGGCTTGTCTGGGACCGCCTCGGTGTCCCCCCGGGAGAGTTGGAGGAAGTGGCTCGGGAGAGGGATGTCTGGACCTCTTTGCTAAGGTTGCTGCCCCCGCGACCCGACCCCGGACTAAGCGGAAGAAGATGAGATGAGATGAGATGAGATTTTCACCTGCGCACTGCGATGGCCTGGCGAGTTCTCCACGGTGTAGTTTGCCCTCGCCCAGAGCCGGCTGAGATGGGTGCCAGCTTCCCCATGACCCTAATTAGGATTAAGCAGTTAAGAAAATGAATGAATGAATGAATGAATGAATGAGTGAGTGAATTTTCACCTGAGAGATCACATTCAGTCAAAATAGAAAATTAGCGGTCATACACTCGCCTTCTGACTAAATAAACCTTGCTTTTATTTAAAGCTTAAATCCTCCAATGTCAACAACTCTGACTGGATAAAATTGTCATCTGTAATTCGTCTAAGTCACTCTTGGAAGAAATCACATGAAAAATAGAAATAATATTTTACAGCATTTAACAAATGCACTTACATTTAACACTTCTCCAGCTGAGGACTACAGTCCTTGGTCGATATAGGTAGCTGGGTAGTACTGGTGCATGCCTTTGGACAGTGGTAGGAAATCAGAGTACCCAGAGGAAACACACACAGAGAGAAGATGTGAAGTCCTCATAAAAACACCCAAGCCTTAAAGCCAGGACGTTGATGATGTTAGGTGGATGTGCTAACCAGTACACCACCTCACCATCCTTTATAGCAATCTCTGTACTAAAAACAAAACGAGCTGAAAACCTAATCTTGATCAGAAATGTCATTATCTTGCAACCACTTCTACATCTACATTTTCTACAAAACCGTTGAGATTTTTTTTTTGTCTCTTCTGTGAAGGCTACAGTAGTTTTCAAAGATAAAAACTTAATTAATGCTGCTAATCACTTAATTAACGATCATACTTAATTTTCTCTGTTTTTATTCCATGTTATCATTTCATGTTTTCAAATGCATCTTTGACAATATGATAATTAAAACCTATCCCTCACTCTCTCTTTCCATCTTCACTCCAAACCAATTAATTCATGCAACGTGCACTGAAGCCTGGCTTGATTGTGATAGCATTATTAGAAAGCACCCATGGGAGAAAGACTAATTGAAGGCATGCTTGAACATTAACTAAGTTTAATTCTCTCTCTCTCTCTCTCTCTCTCTCTCTCTCTCTCTCTCTCTCTCTGTTTATAAAAAAGTATCTTGCTGATCAAGATATTTTAAATTGCAAGCAGTTGCTGGTGACTCATTCAATAAAATTTAATGCTCCTAAATCCCCCCTTAATTATTAATAATGATATTTAGCAAATGGGAAACATGGTGGTTCAGGTGGTAAGAGAACAGAATTCCACATGATGTGGTCAAAAAGAAGCAGACACTACTACTGTGCCTGGAAGGAAACAGTGTACTTACAATCAATGCACCACATGACTGCAACAATTTATTCAGTCATTTTCTAAGCAAGTTAAGCCTAATTAGGGTCAGATGGCTTGCACCCATCTCACAACTCGGCAGGCCATCTCAGGGACAAAATGCATACAACTTGCACACTCACTCCTAGGGACAATTTGGAACAGCCAAATAGCCTACTGTGCACACAGCACGTGGACAACATGCTAACTCAGAGAAATGCTCTTACTGAGCCCAAGAATTGAACCCATGACCTTATTTCTCTGAGGCGGACGTGTTAAACATTGTGCCACCGTGTCCCCTTGATTAAGGGTATTTATGAAAAACACTTAAATATAAAATGATCAAAGCATAAAATAATATATTGTTCATCTCATTCTCTCACTCATTTGATTAACCACTTTATCACATTAGGGTTGCAGGGAGGCTTGAACATAGCACAGCAGACACTGGGCAAAGGTAGGGTACAAGCTGAACAGCAAAATCATCATAGAGCAATAATCACACGATCATTTACTCTCACATAAACAGTCACACTGGGCAGTTTAAAATAGCCAATTGGCCAAATATGCATGTCTTTGGACTGTAGAAGGAAATCAGAGTACCCTGAGAAAACCCACACAAATGCCCAAGCTTTCGACTTGGACCCAGGGCCTTCTTGCTGTGAAGTGGACATGCTGACCAGAACGATAGTCCCAGAAAAACATTTTCCAAAAATTTTTGTCTCTGTGTACGAAACAAGTTCTCCTTCCAAAACGCGCCATTCAAACATTAAAATGCGTCATTCAAACATTCAAACAATGCACAAGCTGCTCTCCCATTGCCTATCTTCCAACATCCCACCCCGCTGGCCTCTCATTGGCTCGGAGGGTTGATGTAGCTCCCTTGAGCAGCAGCTTGTTTCATGAGTTTTTCGAGTGTGCTCATTGCAACTTTATTTTTTGGCTCAGGCATTTAACGTTTCATAAACATTTGTAAGATTAGAACTCTGCTAAGAAGACATGGTCAATTAAAAAAAAAAAAATCAAACAATTTATGAGTTGCTGTCTCATTGACAATCTCCCAACATCCTGCCCCGCTGGACTCCGATTGGCTATCTCCCAACATCTCGCCCCGGTGGCCTCCCATTGGCTAGGAGGGATGACGAAGCTCCCTTGAGCTATGGACCTTGCATAAACATTTGTAAGATTATAACTCTGCTAAGAAGACATGGTGAACATGAAGTAAGTACCTTAAAAGGTATGCTTTTATAATTTTTAGAGTAGTATTGGGGGCTTTGGAACGAATCACGGGTTTTACATGCAAAATGTGGTTCTACTTACGAAAAATCCAGGTTACGAAAAAGGGTCTGGAAGGGATTAATTTCGTAAAGTGAGGTACCACTGTATATGTATGTATGTATGTAGATGTGTAGAGACAGCTGCAATTACTAAGAGCTCAAATGATGTTCAGTATTGATGCAGTTGAATTGAATGCAGTTGTGAAATATTTATGATTACCGCAGCATTACACAGGTACAAATTACAATAACCAGCTGAGAACTGAGCACTGATGCAATGATTAACAGGTGGGATTTGCCTTTACAGATTTACAGTTACAGCCCATTGGTACGACACTTACAGCCCATTGGTCTAGCAGTTACAGTTAACTGGTCCGTCAGCACTACGCCTAACCTAACTGAAGTGTGTTGGGTCCTTATCTGATTTAAGGAGCCCATCTTATTTGAGTGGGGTTGTAGGACCAATAAAAGAGCAAATGAAAGTTATACTTGTACAGACTTCTTAGTTATGAGTGCCTTTAAGTACAGGCCGAAGGGCTAAGACCTCTGAACAGTCCGAGCAAACAAGATGAATAAGAAATTCATTATATGGCATTTAAAATGGCAGCTTTATTTGTTTCAATTCAGGCACTGCTACCTACCATATCTGAACAAGCTATCCTCAGTCAATGTCTATGTCACAACGCCACTTCTGATTTGCCAGTGAAATGCATTTCCCAGCGTAGGAGGCATTTGTGAGTGTAATCGGGAAATCAATTTAATCTCACTAGTGCGATACAAGTGCAATGTTACGCCTTGTAATGTCAAGCCTTTGGTTTTCTTTGTTATTTTCTTATTTATTGGTTTGTGGTATATTCAATACTCTTGGTGTTTTGTTTGTCTTGAGCTTGTTTGTTTTAATTTGTTCTTGTTAGCTGGATAGATGCAGTGCTTTCTTGTTTAGGTTTTGCTTCCTTTTGGGATGCCAGTCCACAATAAACTCATCATCTCCTGTCTGCATTCTGTGTACACATGCATGTATGACAGATAGCTTTTGGCTTGCTGTGAAGCTACAAAAGATCATTCTGCACAATGAAGCTAACAAATGATCAAGTCGCAGGGAGATAATCACTGCTCCATGGTGATACGGTAAGAGATTGTGCATGGGTTGACCAATCAGTTTTGCTTAAAGCATGTTATTACATCTGCTGCTTCCTGAGGAAACAAATGTATTCACCAGCATCTGTATGTTAATTTGTTTGCCCAAAACTGGTCTGGTCTGGTACCTTCCGAGTCGTAGGATGACTCTTGGCGACCTGCCACAAAGGATAACACCTTGATTATCATCTTCATGGAGGTTTTTCTTGGCAAGGATAGTGCAGTGGTTTGCGATTGCCTTCTGCACGATGCGAACCTATGGCCAATTTAGAACGGCCAGTAAACCTACTGTGCATCTTTTTGGACTGTGGTAGGAAACCCACACAAGCACAGGGAGAACATGCAAACTCCACACAGAAATGCCCAGGCCGGAAATCAAACTCAGGCCTTCTTGCTGTGAGGCAGACGTGCTAACCACTACACCACCGTGCTGCCTGCCTAAAACTACTAATCTGATATTATCAGAGTTGGTGGCGAGCAGGTTCTGGGCCTGGAATGAACCCAGATAGACAGACAGACAGACAGGAAGATAGACAGGCAGACGGACGGACAGGCAGGCGGGCAGACGGGCGGGTGGACGGACGGATGCTTGTTTGCTTACTTACTTACGTACTTATGTACTTAGATGCTTAATCCCAAAGGGAAATTGACATCTAGCAGCATTGTAGTAAAACACAACCCACTTATTCTGTAAAAAACTTTAAGTAAGGCATATAGTGTAAAAAAACAAAAAAAACAAACAAAAAAACATACTTATATAGTGTGTTGTGTAATGCATATATGAAGAGATATCTATAGTAAAAATTAAAAGTTATGGTAAGGGTGGCTTGCAATCTCTGACTGCCTCTTTAATTTAATGCATAAAAAGAAAACTATAGATACTCTAAAAACAAACAAACAAACAAACAAACAAACAAACAAACAAAAAATATTTTAATAAATATCATGACTTAAGGTTTCACATTAAAATAAAATCATAATGAAAAGGTACAGGTGTGGATATCACTCTCAGTAGTGACATGGTTGCTATAAAGGAGTCTGTGGCCCATAAACCACCAAGCTGCAGCTTAAATTAAAGAGTACATAATTTACTAGATCATCTCTCTTCCGCTGCCCCACTTTTGTTCACTGAGGGGGAGGGGAAAGTAGAAACAAATAATCATAAAACAGACAACAGGACTCTATGGGGCACACAACAGAATCCATAATCACACTTTATTATCCAATAACACTCAGAATCTTTTTTTTTTTTTTTTTTAACACTAAACTTAGAATTAATGTATCATTTTGTTTAAAAAAGAACGAAAGAAAAGAAATCAATTTGAGTTATTTTGGTAGGGATGGAATAGCACACAGAGGCATTTTGCTGCGCTAGAAGCATCAAGGTTAAAATAAGAACTGGACCTCCTGGTCTGCATCCCACATGAAAAAAAAAAAAATTCCATCACTCGACCTTTTTGAAGTAAATCTTTCTAGATATAAATCACATACCATTTTCAGTGTAATATTCCCATTTGGATTGTGTGCCTACATGTAGGTCATGTAAGTATGACATGTCTTCATTGTCCTCCTCATGCCCATGGGGTAGAGCATACGATGATGTAACTTTAATTAAATATGACTTCAGCATAGACAAAAGGGGGACTAGTAAAGTAAATGTGTGTATGCGCACACAGTGTGTGTGTGTGTGTGTGTGTGTGTGTGTGTGTGTGTGTGTGTGTGTGTGTGTGTGCAGATAAACTATGATTAAATGTGTTACATAGAAAATTCCAGCTAGGTGTCTGTTATGATTTTCAAAATGGAGGGTATTATAGCGCAAGGTACCTCCTCCTTGCAACATGGATAATGTAGCAAATAGGCACTATATGGGTACTAATTTTACTTACTGATATCACATATAGATATAGATGTATGTACGTATGTACATATTTATTTATTTCTATTCTCTGTTTTGCTTTCCTCTAATTGTAGCCTCCCTATCACATTCAACCACATCCAACCAGAGAGGGGTGTAAACAGGTGATGCTGCCACCCACCTCTTTATGAACTGCTGTGCATGCACATTTGGAGGTGGCCTAACACATTTGGAGGAAAAGCACTACGACATTTCGTAGAAATGAGCTGAAAGAAGAAGCAGATGGATTGGATGGTAATTGCTGGGAGTGACAAGGGAGTGCATGCCCTGCGCCTCTCCTGTGAGAGCTTGGCCAATTAGCTTCCATGGACTCCTGGGTGGCTGTGACATCAATTTAGATTCCAACTTACTATCTCCAGGTCGATAGTCATGCACCTTGTCGATGCACCAATCAGGAACCATCATTTAATAGATATATGAGATGGCTTGGGTTTACCTTTATAAGGTCATTCAATGTAACATGTAACTGTCTAATTTTAAAGTGCATATATTTATTCATCTTTCATTTTCTGTAATCACTTAATGCTAATTGGGGAGGCTGCCGTCCATCCCAGCTGACTTCAGGTGAGGACAGAGTACACCCTGGACAGCTTGCCAGGTGATCGCAGGGCAGAAACATTCTGACAGCTATGCAGCTACTCTTGTTGAAAGTCAGCAATGATTCTTTTACATGCCACACACCATCACAGTGAGAGAAATGGCAGGTCTTTGATAACCCAGTTAGTTGCACTGGGGAGGGGGGCAGTAACAACCCATTGAGAGTGGGGCTTGAACCCCCAATCTTGGAATCAGTGATCCAGCACCTTTATCACCAGACCACCACTGCCCAAATGCATATATGATTTCTTATTAGGTTTCAATTGTAATGGCATGTCCATCTCCTCTTGTTTTAAAGGTATACGTGCTATATCTTCAAAACCTTGTATGACCTTGCTCTTACCTTGACCTTTGACCTGGGCATTCCAACATCAAAGCATATCTCAAACTCAAGTACGATAGTGTCCCCACCAAGTTCGAAAAATAAGTGCATGAATGTGATCAGGACTTTGTGCACCGTCAAACTTGCAAATAGATGGATGGACTCACAAACTCTGGTTATTACGTGTGTGTTGGGTGGGTTGCTAACAAATAACCTAACAAATAAAGTTAATTTGCTGTTGAATTGTGATTAAGAAGGACAGCTCGGATTCTCACTGATATCAAAGTGCACTGCCACAAATATGTGCCAGAGGAATGCTCCTCATTCTCTTATTCCGACCTATCTGATAGTTTTGCTGCCTTAACTAGTGTCATTGTTCTTGTGCTTCCTTGCTAGTTCCTGACTTACTACTGTACTCATATTAAGATGGACTTGATAATCTGAAATGCGAGCAAAAACTTGAAAGCTGAAGCTCTTCAGGAAACCGGCGAAATCCTCCCCTGCCCTCAGTTTCCTCCAAGTACTCCGGCTTGATTACTTGGATGGTATGCCTGTCACGCTCATGTAAGAAGAAATGGAGCACATACTGACACTATAAGACAATTGATGCACATTCCTTGTTACCTGGGTAACCAGATATTGTGTGTGTGTGTGTGTGTGTGTGTGTGTGTGTGTGTGTGTGATACATAATGGCTTATACTGTTTTGTGTTTGTAGTCTGGATGTCAGCACTATTCCTGGTATTCCACAGGTTTGTGAGCTTTATTAAATGTGCCTATACTTTAGTCACAGATTATTTCTCTGGAAATATTCCGATCTGGAGATATTTTTTCTTTGATATATCAGGTGACCCACCATGGGTGACATTAATGGCTTTGAGCTCATTAAATGGCTATTATGACCTACTTTATTTAATACATTACTAGAAACAGTGGGGCTTTGTCATCTAGGCTAAAACGTTGAGCTTTGTATACTGAAAGAGGTATTCTTTTACCTGGTTCTCAAATAGGGGGGCAGGGAGCATGCTTTTTTTTATTTTTGGCGTATTAGGATAAAGTATAATTCTACATCCACTACAGCAGGTGGCAGTGGCTTCCTCACTGTTAGAGTGTGCCCAGAAGTAAAATAAGAAGTGAAGTTAATAAACCCACCATGGAAACTTTTAACAGGGACGGAAAGAGAGGCGGAGACAGACGACAACAGTGACAGAAACGAAAGTCTCCCGAAAGTTAAGCTGAGAAGGTATGATGAAGGGGATATAGCACTCGGCTTCACTGTGCTGCGGTGAGAAAGGAGGAAGGACTGCTGCATTTACTGTGTCTGAAAACATTGGCAGCGGGCAGTATCAACCCAAATAAATTCAGGCGTCACTTAAAGATGTGACTTCCCGATCACGTGATGAGCCGCGTGAGTTTTTTCAGTGAAAACGTTCTGAGTATTTCCAACAACCATCCCGCTTCGTGAATGATATTCCAGCAAACCAGTGAGCTCTGTTAGCATCAGATAAGGTGGGGTACCAAACTGCTCTGTGTAGAAAACCCCACAGCAGTGCAGCAGACGTGGCCTCCATCATGCTTGATGACGTCACTGCTGCGGGGTCTAGGTCCCAGTTCAGCATCAAGCAGGAGCTGAGATTTCAGCATCGTGCTTTAAACCTGTCTTCAAAAAGCTGTGCACTGCGAAACGTGCTCATTATAGCCATTAATCTTGATCATTTTGATAATAATAATAATAATAATAATAATAATAATAATGACAATAATAATAATAATAATAATAATAATAATAATAATAATAATAATAATAATAATACAAATTGAGTTAATATTGCTGATCAATTTGAATTTATTATTATTTATTGATTTTATTTAATTTTATTTTTCAGTATAAAATGGCTCAAATTGTTGGTCAAAAATGTTGACAGTTTAAATAAGGATACTTTTTTATTTCAGACAAATTGATGCACTTTAAATCTTTTTGTTTAAATACGAAAAAAAAAATGTTAATAAAGTTATTCTTTGTTGGAAGTTGATCTATATTTCTTCAATTTTTTGTATTCCATAATGTTAATAAGGATTTATTATGTTAATAATGATACAGTGTATGCAGAGGATTACTTATAACACTTTTTAGACAAATAACACTATTTATATGGGGGGGGTCCTCTTCCGGGGGGGGGGGGGGGGTGCAGAAAATAATTGAAAAGCACTGGCCAATATGACTTGAAATGGCGTTATTCAAGATGTTACCAGCATTCTTCCTATCTTGCCTTAAATGTACACCGAGATGAATTAGGAAAAAAGAAAACAGCAGCAACTTCAAGGTCAGAGTAGAATGGATGGAATGGTCTTTGAAGACGTATATTATGTGATAGGTATAGATGACATGACAGATTCACAACACAGACCCCAAGGCAGCTGCCATCATAGTGATAAGAAAGATTTTTACGATAGGGGAGGACATATCAAAGCCAAAATCATTATAGATTCTCTCTCCCTTTCGCATGTTATTTGCTTTTGTACGTCCGCTAATTGCAAGTCACTTGGACGAAGAGTAATACTGACATCCTGATTGTACCATTTAAGTGTAACAGAACTCAAGAATAAAGGAAAAAACCCAGATACACTAAAATAAGGGCGATCACTTTAAAACCTGCAATGGTGGCCTAGTGGTATAGGGTGCTGGATCGCTGTTTCAAAGGTTGGGGGTTCGAGTCCCACTCTCCACAAGGTTGTCACTGCACCCCCCCCCCCCCAAAAAAAAAAAAAAAAAAAAAAAAAAAAACAAATAACTGGGATGTCAAAGGCCGGCAATGTCTCTCACCGTCTATGGTGTGAGGCATGTAAAAGAACCATTGCTGACTTTCGACAAAAGTAGCTGCAAAACCATCAGCATGTTTCCGCCCTGTGATAGCCTGGCGAGCTGTCCAGGGTGTGCTCTGCCCTCACCAGAAGTCGGCTGGGATGGGTGCCAGCTTCCCTGAAACCCTAATTAGGATTAAGCGATTACAGAAAATGAACTGAACTGAACAGTTTAAAGCTTGGGCGGTACAGTGGACTTAGTGGTTAGCCATCTTAAATGAAGGTCCTGAGTTTGAGTCGAGGCCTCGCTACTGGTGTTTTTATATGGACTTTGCATGTTTTCTTGATGCTTAGATAGATTTCCTCTGTACAGTCTGGTTTTCTTAGACAGTCCAAAGTACACATCAGGCTAACTAACTGTTTGTTTGTGGGAGTGTAATACTTGCGATGATCTGATGAACTGTTCAAAGTATACCTTATCCTGTCTCAGTATCGGCTGAGATAAGCACCAGCCTCACTGCAACCCTGGTAGGATTAAGTAGTTTGTCAAATGAGTGAGTTACACATTTTTAAAACAGATATGTTTTGTTTCAAAGTAAAGTTAGCAGGTTGTTAGCATTAGCTGTTGGAGAGTAATTTGAATATGCAATTCAGGAATGTACAGAGGACATTAAATTCACTAGAAAAAAAAGGTTTGAGATGAGTAAGAACATACAAAATGCAAGTTGGAGCCTATCTCAGACAACTTTGGGTCCATCACACACACACACACACACACACACACACACACACACACACACACACACACACACACACACACACACACCAATGTACATACACACAACTTTTCACACTCACACACTTACAAGGGCATTTTGAAAAAGCCAGTTAGCCGAATATACATTGCTTCGAACTGAGGAAAGAAACCAGAGTACCCAGAGGAAGCCCACACAGCACAGGGAGAACATGATAACTCACAGAAATGCCCTTGCCGAGCAAAGGACTTAAACTCATGACCTCATTGCTGCTAACCACTATGCCACCATACCATAATAAGACAGTGCATATTAGTTTACCAAAATAATTACATCCAAACACAATCTAATATACAACTAATGCTATAGTACTGACTTGTGTTCTGCTTGAATGGAGTGTTCTAATTCAACATTGATTCAGGTAATATCGTCAGTAAATTATGAGGCGGGGAAAATGTTAGGACTTTTTTTTCCCCTTGGACACACACACACACACACACACACACACACACACACACACACACACACACACACACACACACACACACACACACACACAAAATGGACTACAGTGTTTATTTGTCGCTGAATGAGCCACTGTTATTATGTAGCTGTGTTGCAAGAGTCAAATAGAGCAGAACTACACAGAGAGGTGACACCATGGCCTCAGGAGGAAATGTGATGTGAAAGAGGTGTAGACTGAAGGTGTTCTGATTCAAAGGTTGCTGTCAGTGCACTGTGACAAAATGGCAACAAGCATAAACAAGCTTGATGCATACAAGGCAAGAGAGTGAAAAGTATTTTGTATGCCATTCTAACATTATTTTACGGTAAGAACTCAAGAAAATGTAAAAAAAAAAAAAAAAAAAAAAAAAAAAAAGTGGAGGATTGAAGAAGAATTTCACTCAGAAACACATCAATTATTCATTCACTCATTTATTCATTTTCTAAGCCTCTTAATTCTCATTAGTTTTATAATGAGGCTGCCACCCATTGCAACCAACACTGGGCAAGGGAGGGGTACACCCTGGACACCTGGCCAAGCCATCACAGGGTCAACATGTCTCTCTCACACACACACACACACACACACACACACACACACACACACACACACACACAAAACCACACAACCATTGACACTGACACCTAGGGGCTATTTGGAAAATTAGCCGCATGTGCATATTTTTGAACTGTGGAAGGAAACTGGAGTACCTGGAAGGAACCCACACAAGCATGAAGAGGATATGCAAACTCCACACAGACACTCCCTAAGTCCGGGGATTGAACCCAGGACCTTTTTGCTTTGAGATGACTCATTGAATATATTTCTACAAAAATATGTCGTGGCAGCACACTGTGGTTATCATGTCCGCCACACAGCAAGAAGGTCCTGAGCTTGATTTGGGTGTTTCTGTATGGAGTTGACATGTATTCCTTGTGCATGCTTAGATTTCTTAAACGCACTTTGGTGTCCTCCCACAATCCAAAGACAGGCATTTGGGGCTGACTGTCTTCTCCAAATTGCCTCTCGGTGTGAGTGTGAATGGTTGTGTGTTTGTGTTGGCCCTGTATTTGTCTGGCAAGTTGTTCAGGGTGTACCCTGCCATTGTCAGCTAAGATAGATGCCAGCCTCCCCTGCAACCCTAGTAGGATTAAGAGGTTTGACAGACGAGAGAGTGAGAGAGTGAATTGTTGTACCCCTGCCATGCGATACATGTTACAGGGGCTTTAGAGAGCTAGCGGGTCATGAATGCAATGTCACAGACAGCAGTTTTAGCGTCAAGCTTTCAAAGCTGCTGTAGTGGGACAGAGTGAAGAGAAAATAGCAAAAGGACAGACTAAAGAGTTCAAAGAACTGGAATGATGCCGCATCAATTTCTTTAGATTTGCATGAACCTTGGGTTATTGTTGTTTCTTGTTTTCATTTATCAGCTTTAAGTGTTCTATTCTCTATATGGTATTTACAAGAACATATCTTTGTACACATTTTTATTGAATTTTATTTTCAATTTATTTTTAACTTAAACGCTATTTATTTTATCACCTCTTTGCAACAGCACCATCTTACCTTGCAATCACTGTCCACACTTTTAAGAAGATTCTCCCAAATTTGTGTGAAAATGCTTGAGCTTGAATAATTATCCCCTCTGTATGTGAAGCGGTTAACGAAATTCAATAAACACACAAGCATGTTAATTAAAATGCAGAAACTTTTTCACACTTGCCTGACATTTGAAAAGTCTTGCAATTAAAAATCTTACATACCTCGTTTATTACCAGTGACAGAGCAAACAAAATATGGGAAAGCACACACTCACACACACACACACACACACACACACACACACACACACACACACACACACACACACACAAACAGAGAGAGAGAGAGAGAGAGAGAGAGAGAGAGAGAGAGAGAGAGAGAGAGAGAGAGAAAGGGTGTGTGTGACACATACACTTATAATAAATACTCACTGTATAGTTCCTTAGTATTTTACTTTCACATAAGGTACACACCCCCACTCTCACCACACGAATAAACACACTGAACACATCCACACATTTTTGATGTATTTCTGGTGATCGTTTTTTTTTTTTTTGTGCTTGTACATAAACATAATATAATCCATTTAATGGTGCTTACTTACCAGACAGCTAATTAACAGCATTTCCATACTGATGTAGCATTGCTCATTAAAAATCTAACATATTATTCCATTTAAAAATAAATAGAAAAGCATGCATAGAGTGCAAGGTACCTCCATCCTGCAACATGGGTAATGTAGCAAACACGTGCTATATCGGGACTACTTTTACAGGTATAAGAAGCGGGCTGGGGTCAAACTCTCAAGGTCACTCCAGGTCAAAGGTAATAGTTTTGTTAGAAAATTAATTTTCATTGTTAAAAATTCTTGTTCCATAGTAACAGCATGTTTATTGGCACCATTTATTTGTGATCCTGCACTAACCTTATTCTTTTGAGCATCGCATTCCAAAAGTAAATTATCTCTCAGACTCGGGTGGAGTAGTGCACCCACCAAGTTTGGTGAAAATCTGTTGTGCAGATGAATCGTCAGGATTTTGCTCACAAACTGACAAACAAACAGGTTGATGGAATACCAGACCTAAGAATGCAAATAAAGTTGCTTGCTTTCAAAATGTTTTAATTTCATCACAATATCCATAAGGCAGCCCAAATCATTGTGCATGTTTCCTTCTGTGATGTCTGAGCTATGAGTTGTACCAGTGCATACATGTTTGCTGTGATTCTTTCTTTGTACCTGTTCCTTTAGTTCATGAATGTTGTTTGTAGGAATGAGAAGGTCATGTGATGTTAAGAAAGACATGCAGATAAAAGGAAAGGGAAGAGACAAAAACACCTTTGTCTCATCACTCATCTGTCATGAGGGAATATCACTCAGGTGTCTGCTGAGTAAATGGGAGGAAAAGAAAAAGGAACGGTGCATCAAGGCAGAGCACAAAGCTGTTCATCATCGTTTTACTTCTCTGGGTCTGGATCAAGAGCAGGATGCAAGCCACACTTGACATGATTACTTACACTTCAACAACCAGATGGAGGACAAGGGCACACACTCGTCGTCTATACATTCTCTCTGAGTTGGTGTTGATTCCCATTGACTCTCAGTGAAGTCTGAGTGTTTGATCTTTGGCCACATGTCTAATAAATGTGCTTTCAAGCCACAACACATAGTGTATAACGTCAGTAGATATAAAGATAAAACTACTGTTGCATTAACACTGTCTCTCACTGTCTATGGTGAGAGGCTGTAAAAGAACCATTGCTTTCGTCAAGAGTAGCTGCAAAGCTGTCAGCATGTTTCTGCCCTGTGATGGCCTAGGTAGCTGTCCAGGGTGTACTCTGCCCTCACCCCGAGTCGGCTGAGATGGGTGCCAGCCTTCCCGAAACCCTAATTAGGATTAAACAGTTCAGAAAATGAATGAATGAATGAATGAATGAATTAATCAGTTAATGAATGCATTAACGGGATGTCAGAACTGTGTACCCTTTAACCTTGATGCCATATGATGAAGATTTGGCAGTTATATTGAAATTAACGGCATTTGTTTATCCATCTGTCCTTTTGTGACCAACATCCTGACCAAACCCTTGCATAGACTTCCACTAAAGTTGGTGGGCTACACAATCCTACACAATCTTACACAAACCCCAGAAAATATCATCATCATCATCATCATTGAGACAGTAGTTGATTAGACCGTTGGCGCACCCACTGTTTGACTCTTCTTTGCCATTTTACTCTGTTTTCCGTCAGGTGTCTGGTCATGCTGGCAATTCCAGACCAATCCTGGATATTATCCGGCCAAGTTCGCTATGGTCTCCCCTGTTACCTCGCTCCATTGATGGTTGCCTGCATAAGCCATTTTGTTAGAGCATCTAGTCTCACTTGGTGACCAAGGAAAATAAGCTTCCTGCGCATTATGATTTCCATGAATCTCCCTGGGTGGCTATTGGCATTAATTTCACAGATCTTGTTCCAAACAAACTCATTTGTTCTTTTGTCTCTCCATGAGATACCAAGTAGATGGCGGTAGCATTTCATTTCAAAAGCTTCAATCTTCTTGTATATTTTCTCTGTTGTTGTCCAACTTCCGCATCCATACATCAGAATACTGGTAACAATTGCATTCATGAGTCTTATCTTCCGTTTCAGATTCTGATTTCTAAAATTCCAGATTTTCTCCAGTTTTGCCAAGGCACTCGTTGCTGCGCCAATTCTGCATTTCACTTCATTCTTACGCGTCACCTTTTCTGTGATCGCTGAGCCCAAATACTTGAATCTTTTCACTTGTTCCAGATCTTCTCCATTAACAGGCACAACAATCTGACCCATCTCGCCTCTACCTGTAACCATCACTTTACTTTTCTCGCTGCTGATTTCCATGCCACAGCATGTGCATCCAGTCTTGCAGTGATTGTTCTCAACTCTTCCTCAGTGTTAGCAATAAGGTCTATGTCATCTGCCAAACGCAGGTTATGAACGGTTCCTCCTCCACTGCATAGGCCTCCTTTGTAGTTTGTTAAAGCTTTGAAAATAATTCTTTTGCGAAACAGGTTAAACAGAGTGGGAGAGAGGATATAGCCTTGTCGCACTCCTACAGTTGATGTGAACCAATCGCTACAGGTGTCTCCAGTAAGGACTGTTGCTCTTGCGTTTTTGTAGAGTTGCTGTATTAGCTTCGTCATGTTTTGTCCAATTCCTTGCTTCTTCATTGTATGCCATAATGTGCCATGCCAGACCCGATCAAACTCTTTTTTGAAATTGATAAGGTTGTGAAATAATTTATTTTGGTGCTTACGATGATTTTCACACAAAAGGCTTGAGGTTGAGAATTTGCTTTACTGTGCTGCGATCTTTCCTGAAACCAGCTTGTTCCTCACTAAGAATTAAATCAACTTTTGGGCGAATGCATTCAAGAATGATTGTGAGCATAACCTTGCTTGCGTGGCTTATGAGGCCAATTGTTCAGTAGTCACTGCATTTTTTACTCATTTTCTTTTTTGCAATGGGAATCAGGACAGATTCTGTCCATTGAGAGGGCCATGTTGCAGTGTGGAGGATGTTACACATGGAGCAGAGAATGTCAACCATTACACCCCTGCGTTCTTGATTAATTCTGCTGGGATGTTATTTCGACCTGGAGTCTTGTTTTCTTTCAGTTTTGAAATGGCGTATTCGACTTCAGCCTTCAGAATTTCCTGATCCTCATCTTCCTCTTTGCTATTGACATCTTCAGACAGGATTTTCATGTCTGTGTTCGCCCGATGTTGGTAAAGTTCGCTACAGTAATCCTTCCATCGTGAGGCTACATCGAGACTGTTCATGAGCATGTTTCCATTCTGGTCCTCAATTGCATTAATTATTCAATTTCTTTGTTTTGTCAGTTTCTTTACGACATTGTAAGCCATCACGTGGTTGTTTTTGGATAATCCTTCTTTGATTTCTTTAGTTTGTTCCTCTATCCACTCATTTGTTCTTGTTATAATCTTTTTCCTTACCTCTCTGTTTGCAACTCTATAGTTGTGTAGGATGTCTTCATTTTTGAATCTGGTTTTCTTAAGCCGGCACCTCAAATCGCACACCTCCAGAATTTCAGAAGTAATCACGGCTTCTTAATATTCTTTGCCTTTCCAAGAACTTCAATCACTGTTTCATTCACAATGTTGGTGAAGTTATCACATAAGGTCTGAATATCTTGATTCGCAATGAGGAGAAAAGGGGCAAAAAGGCCTGCAATGTCTGTTTTATACTTAGACGCTATATTTGGGTCTTTCAGCTTGTTAAGATCAAATCTGGTTCTCTTTGCTTTGTAGGATTGCATTCTGCAGAGTTTCAATTTGAATTCCATCATAACCAGGTCATGATCGCTTCCAATATCTGTTTTTGTGAAAGATTGAGTTTTTGGCGCATTTATCCCTGATGCATATTTCTTGTTTACCAGGATGTAGTCAATCTGGTCGTGTACCAGTCCATTTTGTGAATGCCAGGTAGTTCTTCTGGAAATCTTGTGTTTGTGGAGAGTGTTTGCAACAGCAAGTTGGTGGCATCTCGTAAATTCCAGCAGTCTTTTCCTCTGCTATTTGTTTTCCCAACATCGTAGTTTCCCACTGTTACAGTCCAGTTTCTGGCTTCATTGAGGCCGATTTTGGAGTTCCAGTGTCCTTGGACAACTATAATAGCTTTCCTTGGTGATTTCCTGATGAGGGGTTCCAGATCATGATAGAATTCTTCAATGTCCTCTTCTTCACTATTTGACACTGGCGCATACACCTGAATAACGGTTATATTCTTCGGTTTGCCAGCAATTCGAATTGAGATAATTCTGTCTGAAACAGGTGAGTATTCCATGATTGATTTTGTGATTTCTTTTCTGGCCAAAAAGCTGACACGTCTCATATGCTTTTCCTCATTTCCGCTGTACCAGATTTTGTGCTCTTCCGATGTTGTCCTTTTGCCAATGCTAGTCCACCTCATTTCTGAGATCCCTAATATGTCCCAGCTGATGGTTGACATTTCATTTACAAGTAGAGCAAGCTTCCCATCGTCTTTCAGAGTTCTCACGTTCCATGTTCCGATATTGAACTTGGTTTTTGCAAATTTTCTTGTGTGTCCACTAGTAGCCCATTTATGACTGCTTTCCCTGGGGGTATGAGAAGGCAGTGCGGCCATTTTTATCCTGGGCCTCGATCGATCCAGTATGGAATTTGTGTTCTGAGTCATGTCTTGGGTGATTCTTTAGGCTTGGGAATCTTGGTGGTGCCCATCTCCTCTCCAGGATATGGGTGGCCGTTGGTTCCCCTAGGAACTCATCCACCCTTTGACAGGTGTTGTTCTTAGCCCTGCAGGGTGCCCACCCACCATCCTCACCTAGCAAGCCAGGTGGGGAGCCAGTTTAGTCGCTGACCACTCGACTATGCACATATCGTACTGGTTTACAGGTTACCAGTAGCAGATGATGCTTCAGCCAGTGAAACAGACTGCCTGACCTGACACCAGAAAATATCTTATTCTAAAATCTCAATATCAAAAGTTAAGTTCATGAAGTGTTGAAGATAGAGCACCTATCACTTCAAAATGAGTGCTGATAGATTTGTTGTTACAATGAACCACTTATAGGAAACGACAGTGAAACCTCAACTTATGAAAGCCCCCAGCAAAAGAAAAATCCAGGTTACGAAAAACATTTTCCTAAAATTTTTGTCTCTGGATACGAAACAAATTCACATTTCGAAAGCGCCATCTCAAAAATTCAAGCAATGTGTGAGTTGCTCTCCCCACATGCTCTCCCATGTTGATCTCCCAACATCCAGCCCCGCCGGCCTCCCATTGGCTATCTCCCAACATCCCGCCCTGCTGGCCTCCCATTGGCTAGGAGGGATGACGCAGCTCCCTTCCATTGGCTATGGAGTTGCATCTCCATAATGCTGAGAATGCTTTTCATTTAAAGGACAGAGTTACTGTTGTTTCATGAGTTTTGCGAGTGCGCTCAGTGCAACTTCATTTTTTGGCTCAGGCTTTTAACCTTGCATAAACATTTGTAAGATTATAACTCCTCTAAGAAGACATGGTCAACACACACGCGCGCGTGCGCACACACACACACACACACACACACACACACACACACACACACACACACACACACAGACCCACACACACTCACACACACACACACACACACACACACTCACTGTCGCATGTGATTTCCAAAAGTAGTGAATAGAAGAAGCGGGCTCGTGGCATGCGGTTCAGTGATATCGCAAAGGAATATGGTCAAACCCGTCTACCATCAGTAATGGTTTAGGGGTAGTATTGGGAGCCTCGGAACGAATCACATGTTTTACATGTGAAATGTGGTTCAACTTACAAAAAGTCCAGGTTACGAAACCACCAGGTTACGAACAGATTTTATTTCGTAAACTGAGGTACCACTGTATATACAGACGATCAAATTACATAACTACCTTTCAGCTTGAGTTACCCTGGATAGTCAAACCTCAGTTATCCTGTGTTTTTCTAAAATGAAAGAGTTTTTTTCTCTCATTAGTTTGTTCACATCCACATGCCATAGAAGATATTATAAGATGAGGGCATGGGTAATGAAAATTTGTGCCCATTATAGAATCTATTGGCTACATTATCCATGCTGCATAGTGGAGACTTTGTACTTTCCACTCTGAATGCACCTCTGGTATTTATAGGTTGCTGAATTGTGGTGCATATAGTCTTCAACATGCCCTTTTGGATTGGCCTAGAGGCAAGGAACAAAAGTAAAAAAAACACAACAGAACTGCTATATACACTGGGGAAGTGCTGCCAGGCGATCCACCCTGAAAACACTCAGTTATTAGTAGTTCTCTTATGACACTGAGAAAGCCCTGAAGTCTGTCAACTAGTCATAAGAAATAAATGCAGACATCTGAGACAGACAGAGAGAGAGAGAGAGTGAGAGTGAAAGAGAGAGAGAGAGAGAGAGAGAGAGAGAGAGAGAGAGAGGTTCAAGACCATGTAAAATTGGTGTGTGTGTGTGTGTGTGTGTGTGTGTGTGTGTGTGTGTGTGTGTGTGTGTGTGAAATGATCGATGTTAGTGGCTCAACTTATACCAGATAATTGAATGAAACAAGCTCAGCCTGGCAGTAAAACTTGAGAATTTGATCTGCCATCAAATTAAAGATGTTTTGCCTTCATGCAAGTTGATCTGCAGAAAAGAGAAACAGAACCGAAAAGGCATTTTATTTCTTGACATTTTAAATAGCATTTACTCATTTAACTGCCTGTCTGTACTGTTAAACGCTAATTGGACTTGAAGGTATGTGGTGAGAAAATGAGTACGAATGCACAGAAACTAGTAATTGACAAGCGCTGGTTATGGAATAAGTAGTCACTCCCACTTTTGTTAATTATATTGAGATTTCTTTATTCCGATATTTCAGACATCCTGTGGAAAAATTACATTATCCAGTCTTTGTGTATAAAGCTAGTCTTATCCAAATATGGCTTATTACAAGCTTGAACAGGCCACACCATCCACTCATTTTCCGAACCATTTAATCCTACAAGTGTTGTAGGGAGACTGGAGCCTATCTCAGCAAACTTGGCAAAGGTGGGCATACATCCTGAACAGCCCAACACATTGCAAGACCAACACACACACACACACACACACACACACACACACACACACACACACACACACACATACACATTCCCGCTTGCACACTGGAGGAATTTGGAACAACTAATTCACCGAAGACGCATGTCTTTGGACTGTGGGAGAAAACCAGACGACCCATAAGAAACCGACGCAAGCCCAGGGAGAACATTCAAAGTCCATACAAAAATGCCTTTGCTTGAACCGGAGACTCAAACCTAGGACCTTCTTGCTGTGAAGCAGATGTGGTAAGCACTATGGCACTGTGTCGCCTGCTTGCCCAGGCCATGACCCCAAAATTCAGGTGACTGACCTTAAAGTGCTTTCCTTACCAATAGAATGTCCTCTTTGTCTTTCTTGGCAGTACTCCTGAAACGTAATCCTTCAATTATGGGCATTCAAAGGCCACTTTGGTGCAGGTGTTGGAAGGTGCAGACAGATCCCTTCTTTATTTCTCACTATCTTATGGATGCATCCTTTTTCCCAGAGTAGGCTCCATTACACTTAATGTAGAGTGAAATACTCAGCCCGTGTCTTTAGTAAACAGACTTCCATCTTAGTGCATTTAAGTTTGGTAGGCGGTCTCATGATCCCGACAAAGTGGAGCTTCTAATATCAATCTTTCATAAACGTATTGTTAACAAACCTTCTGAGATGTTTTGGTGTATCTGCACATCATGTTCATGCACAAAGCAATACATTTGTTTATTTAATTGTTTGTTAATGGGATGACATTTTGGTGTGGTGGTTAGCACAACTACCTCACAGCGAGAAGCTCCTGGTATTAAGCCCTGGGCTCAGCGAAGACATTTGTCTTTGCTCTTTCAATGTTCTCCCCATGCTTGTGTATGTTTCCTTCAGGTCCTCTGGTTTCCTCTTACAGTCAATAGACATACACATTTGACTAATTGGCTGCTCCAAATTGCTTTTAGTTCTAAGTATAGAATGGGTTTGTATATGGGTTTCCTTGTGATTGTCAGGTGAGCTGCTCAAGGTTATTCGCCGACTGTTGTATGAGATAAGATCCAGCCTTCCCCAACCCTGGTGGAATTAAGCACTACGATTTGTACACTGGAGCTTATGTCAGCCAACATTAGGTGGAAAGGCAAGGTATAACATGAATAGCTCGCCTGTCCATCACAGGGCCATCGCTCACAAACAATCACCAGACAATTTACAATCATACGCACAGCTAGAGGCAATTTGTAACAGCCGATTAGTCAAATGTGCATGGCTTTGAACTGTGCGAGGAAACCCGAGTACCCAACAGAAACCCAATCAAACACCAAACAGAAACGCTTTCGCCAAGGATGGAACTCGAACCCAGGACCCTCTTGCTATGAGATGGATGTCTTTTTTGTACACTTGATGTATATTTTATAGATCCACAGCTGTTTATTCTCCTGATATGATAGTGTAATTCTTAACACTATCCAAACCCCCATTTGTTCTGAATCCCACACCCTCTTTACCTTTCTCTCTCACTCGCTCTCTGTGTGTCTCTCTTTCTCTGTTTCTCTGTTTCTCTCTCTCTCTCTCTCTCTCTCTCTCTCTCTCTCTCTCTCTCGGTCTTTGTTTCTGTCTGCCTGTATCTCTTTCTTTCTTTCTCTCTCTATTTCTGTCCTCTCTCTGTGTCTCTGTTTTTCTCTCTTTCTTTCTCCTGCTATCTCTCATCCTCTCTTTCTCTCTTGCTTTATTTTTCTCTCTCCTTCTCTCTCTTTATCTTTCATTCTCTCTCTCTCACTCTATCCATTCTTTTCTACTTTTCCCTTTGATGGATCTGCTTGTGAGGATGTAAAACTCATTCCTGGAGAATAACAGAACAATACAAGGTCAGCTCTCATTCATTATGTGCAGCGAGAAAAATTGCTGACAGCCAGGAAAGAATGAACCTGTCGTGTGAATAAGAGGCTCAGAAATCAGCTAATTCAGAGTTCTACTGGGTTTAATGAATACTAGGCTGTGACAATAGATAAAGCAGATCACTGCAGTGAATTGTCCAAGCTTAAAAAACAAATAAACAAACAAAGAAAAACCTGAGAAAATAGGATGAGAAGATGAAAATGACATTGAAAGGGGACGTTAGATGGTACTGGATGTAAATGTAGCTAATAGATTAAAGCAGTCTGAGTAGGAATCAGCTTATTTTTTTCCCATAAAGTGTATTGAACTTTGACGGAATTAAATTATTAGGAGTGTTTAAAGATTCCTTTTTAAGATTCCCTAAAAGTTCTTGTTTGTTTCAGTTTTGTGCATCCTTCGATTTTCATTCTGCATCCTTAAGCTAAAATACTTTTCTAATTCAATGTTATTTCAATAGCTATGGCAATTGCCAGGGGCCGGTGGCGTAGTGGTTAGGGTGCTGGGGCCATGAGGTTGTGTGTTCGAATCCCAGTTAGACCCTCACTGTGCTAAGACCCCTGGGAAAGGTCTTAACCACAAATGTGCCTCTGTTCACTGAGCAGTATAAACGGGTACCAGTAAAAATATACTAGGAAGGTAACCTGGGATGGACTAGCGTCCCATTCAGAAGGAGTTGAACTCCTGGTTGCTTCACGCTATGGAAACCGGGAATAAGCACCAGCCTGATTAACCACTTGGCTCGGGTGTAAAAAGCCCAACAGACTTACCTGTACCTATGGGAATTGCCAGCGTTTGAGTCCGTTTATCTCAGAACAAATTCCTGACCTCTCCATGCACAGATTTTCACCAAATGCGGTGGAAACCCTACCCAACCTAATACACAAGTATCTTTAAGTTTTCAAAAGTGAAGGTCAGGACAAGGTCATAATGTTTTCGAGATAAAGTATGTATAACTTTTAAACAAGTGCTGATAGACATGCTGCTACTATGGAACACTGACCAGAAACCATGTACAAACTCATTACTGAGACAATTACATTTGACATAGAGTGACCTTGAAGGGTCAAATACCAGTCATCGTACAGATGAGAGAGTGTTTTACATTTTTTTACTGTGGTCATGTCTTCATAATGCAGAACATTGTATGGGTAAATACAGACAGTCGTTGACTTCCGACTGCTTTTGGTTCTGGCAGACCAGTCGTAGTTTGATCTGGTCGTATGTCAACTTTCCATCCAAATACACTCACGCCAAACAAAAACAGATGAATAAATCTCATGAATTTAAATCTATACATCTATTTTCAATTACACGTCACTGTGACACGCAGCAGAGAGCCAATCCTTTCTGTCCGATAGCTTCAAACTCCAATTTTATTGGATTATAACAACAGCCACGGACTGCGCATGTTGTTTGAGCAAAGAGATACATTTCGCTCGTATTGATCAGCTCATTTCCATGAAGCCAAGAACAGCTGGCAAGCAAACACAAATGGACAGACATGGAAAAACTTCAACCTGCAGACCGGCGGATTTCCAAAACTTGGGCCGCGCTTCCTGTCACATAAACACTGCAGTGTGTGAGTCCAATAAAATTAGTTTCAAGGTATCGTACCTGCCCACACAGAAAGGATTGGCTCTCAGCTTTGTGCCACAGTGACATGGCATGGAAAGTAGATGAATAGATTTGCTCTGAGCAGTTAGAAAGTGAAGCTGCACCATCTCCTGCTTGGCCTTTTAAGATGCTAGCGCTGCCGGCAGCACAAACAACTGTCGTACGCAACACTTGCACTGCAGTGCCATGAATCATGCTTCACCACTTTTGCGGTTGTAAAGTTGATCAGACGTAAGTCGCATAGGTCGTAAGTCGATGACTCACTGTAATGCCAGTACCCATTTAGAGTCTGTTTCCCACATTCTTATTTATTTACCTATAGGCACTTATGAATAGTTTTATGATGGCTAAATCAGCATATTTTCATCACATTTGGTTCCAAATAGGACTATGAATATCATCATCATCATGATCATAATCATCTTCTTTGGCTTTTTCCGGTGGTCAAGTTGCAGCAGCCTAAGCAGTTAGGTCTAGACGTCTGTCTCCCCAGCCACTTCCTCCAGCTCTTCAGGGCATGGGTGGACACCGGGGTGTTCCCATACCAGCCAGACATAGTCTTTCCAGCTGGTACTGGGTTGACCCCAGAGTCTCTTCCTAGTTGGACATTCCCAAAACATCACACCAGAGAGGTGTTTGGGAGGCATTCTCACCAGATGCCCGAGCCACCTCAACTGGTTCCTCTCAACGTAGAGGAAGAGTGGTTCTACTTCGAGCTCCTTTTGAATGGCCAGGCTTTTCACCATATCTGTAAGGGAGAACCCCGCCACCCTGTAAGGAAAGTTAATTTCAGTAGCGCCTTCCGGCAGAGCTCCCTCTTCACTGTGATGGACTGGTGCAAGCTCCGCTTTACAGCAGAGGCCTGTTGACCTCACACTCGTGAATAAGTCCCTGAGATACTTAAACTTCACTTTGAGTGTGTCCTCATTATAGACCTCTGAGAGTACATTCCACTGTTTCTGGCTGAGAACCATGGCTTCAGACTTGGAGGTGCTGATTCTCACCCCGGCTGCTTTGCACTCAGTTGTGAATCACTCCAATGAGAGCTGGAGGTCCGAGCTTGAGGAAGTCAAATCATCATCTGCAAAAACAGAGACAAGAACCTATGGCCATCAGAACCAGAACCCCAAACGCCTCAGACATACCTAGAAATTGTGTCCATAAAAAATATGAACAGAATCCATGATAAACATCTGCCTTGGTGGACTCCAACCCTCACCGGAAATGAATTCGGCCTGCTTTTACCAGTATGGACAAAGCCTCTGGATTCAGTTGTACAGAGAACCAATGGCCCGTAGCAACGGGTTGGATACACTGTGACACTTTTTGGGACATGGGATGTCCCTTCTCCGGTTGAGAAGGCACCTGAAGTGGTGTTTGAAGTTGAGAGATATAGTTGGACTCAACGCGACATATAGGTTAGGCTCAGGAACCTCCCATCTTAAAGGGCTTGTCCAAATTCTTTTATGGAGTTATTCATTGGGTAGGGTAGTGAGTCGGTGTGGACATTCTTGTTGTCCCCATCTCAGTGCCCACAGGATAGCTTCCCTCCATCTTAAGGTTGTGAGACGGGTCCTGACTGTTGTTTGTGCTAATGCACCCAATGACAGATCAGAGTACCCACACTTTTTGAGCTTTTTAGGGGTATGTTTACGAACACTCCCCCTGGGGACTCCCTTGTTGTCCTGGGAGATTTCAACGCCCATGTGAGCAAACACAGTGTGACTTGAAAAGGTGTACTATGGATGATTAATATAAAAACAATGGTTCGTACCAGGAGTGGCTTGGTGGTGTAGTGCCTCAAAATAAGATGGTCCTGAGTTCAATCCTTGGGCTCATATGCATCTGTGTGCAATTTGCATGTTCTCCTTGTGCTTGTGTAATTTTCTCTGGGTACTCTAGTTACCTCCCACAGTCCAAAGATATACACAATTGGCTAACTGAATATTCCAAATTGCCTCTAGGTGTGAGTGTGAATGGTTTTGTGTGTGTCTTGGCTCTGTAACAGTGTCCCCATCACCCTACTCGGATCAAGAGGTTTGGCAAATATGTGAGTGAGATGAGAAAAGTTCTTTTTAATCATTCACATCTCATTATATGACTACAGTGGTACCTCACGTAACGAAAATCTCACCAAATAAAAAATTCAGGTTACGAAACGCATTTCCTAAAATTTTTGTCTCTGGATACGAAACAAGTTCACATTACAAAAACACCATCTTAAAAATTCAAACATGCCTTTCAAACATTCAAACAATGCGTGAGTTGCTTTCCCATTGGTTGTTCCCATTGGTTATTAATCATGAGCCCCAAGAAAGTGATTCCCAGTGAGACTGAAAAGAAGAAGCGGGCTCCGTTATCAATAAAAGTAAAACAGGAGATGATTAAAAAAATATGAAAGTGGGATGTGGTTGAGTGAAATTGCAAAGGAGTATGGCCGAAACCCCTCTACAATCGGGAAGATATTGAAGCAGAAGGAGGCCTTAAAAGTGACGACCCCTTTGAAAGGCCTCACTGTGATATCGAAAAAGAGGTTCTCACTCAACGATGAGATGGAGAGACTGTTACTCCTTTGGATAAAGGAGAAAGAAATTCCTGGAGATACAGTGATTATCTCGGAAAAAGCAACCGCCATATTTAAGGACCTCGTTTGAAGGAGGGTAATTTTCTTTTAGTTTTAACACATATTTCATACAAAATTGAAGTA
>CM045728.1:105261814-105311814 GCA_024760905.1 Plotosus lineatus
CTGGATACCAAACCTGCCCATCACTTCCTCGTCCCCTCTGTTGCCAGCACCGACATGTCCATTGAAGTCTGCACCAATGACCACTCTTTCACCTCTTGGGTACTCTGCATCACTTCAGTTAACTCACTCCATAATCTCTCCTTCTCTTCTAGCTCACATCCTGCCTGTGAGGCATAAGCACGAACAACATTGACCATCACGCCTTCAATTTCTAAGTTGAGACTCATCACTCTGTCTGACACTCTTTTCACTTCTAGAACATTCCTGAATAACCTTCCTTCGAGATGACTCCTACTGCATTTCTCTTCCCATCCACACCATGATGAAACGGCTTAAACCCTGCTCCTAATCTTCTAGCCTTGCTACCTTTCCACCTGGTCTCCTGAACACACAGTATGTCCACCTTCCTCCTCTGCATCATGTCAGCCAGCTCTCTACCTTTTCCTGTTCATTCAAAGTCCCTATTTTCAGTTCTAGACTCAGGCCTTTCCTCTTCTCTCTCTGCCTACGGACACGCCTCTCACCTCTCCTTTTTCGACTGCTTCGCCGTCTTCGACCAACAGTAGTCCAATTTCCACCAGCACCCTGTTGGTTAACAGCACTGATGGCGGTTGTTGTTAACTGGGGGCTCGACTGATCCGGTGTGAGTTTATTTGTTTTGAATCGCATATTTTATTTGCCATTGGTTTTACGCCGGATGCCCTTTCTGATGCAACCCTCTGCATTTATCCGGGCTTGGGACCGGCATGAGGGTGGACACTGGCTTGTGCCATCCCTCAAGGCTGCATTTATAGAAAGATATATCATAAATATAAGGATTAAATGTGATTAAACATTATCCTGAGGTCCACTTAATACTAGGCTCCAGCAGAGGGTCATGGC
Organism: Plotosus lineatus; assembly: GCA_024760905.1. Taxonomy (NCBI): domain Eukaryota; kingdom Metazoa; phylum Chordata; class Actinopteri; order Siluriformes; family Plotosidae; genus Plotosus; species Plotosus lineatus. The sequence goes on from CM045728.1 coordinate 105,262,697, forward strand.
TGACATGGTCCGGGAAGAAAAGCAGAACGGTACATTTTTGAACTCCTGCCAAAAGTTTCAAAGAAGAAGAAAGTTGACTCCAGTATAATAATGAAGTGAATAAGAGTGAAACTCACTGTAAATCTGATCAGATCCGCTGTGCTGTGCTTGAGAGGAACCAGGAGTTTAAACATTGGACATTATGATATTGATAATGTGATGATTATGGAGAGAGAGAGAGAGAGAGAGAGAGAGAGAGAGAGAGAGAGAGATTGTATACAGTACAAACTCATATACAGTAGGTTACTGATACAAGGTTTAAACATAAGTTCCTCTCTAAAGAACGCCCTGTAACAACTTACAAACAAATTCATCTAACCGGCCGTCAGGAACCGAACTTGTTTGTAAGCTGGGGAGCGTCTGTACTTACATTGTTGCATCTGTGTGTGCACGTGCATCTGCCCGTATATGTGCGCGTGTATGTATGCGCGTCCTCTTCTTCTCATGCAGTTCCATCTGTATGTGTGTGTATTCATATTTTATTTACATCTTATGTTATTTTTTGAATGTTTAATTGTTATTATAAGCATTTATAGCATTGAACATGTATTTATTGCTATTATATACACATGTACGTATACGTGTGGTGCTGGTGGGGTGATCCTACCTCGCGGATTTCGATGGTCGCGTGGGGATCTCGGTCCCAATTAACCGCAGAAAGTGAGGGATCCCTGTAAATGTTTCCTCCATGGCACCTGGAATGGATGAAAATTCAGCTCTGTGATTTGATGTTAGGTAAAAAATCAGGGGTTTTAGAGGATGCTGACTTGTTCACCGGCAATACTAGTAATCAACTGGAAACTGTATTCTATGGTGTCTTGGTCACAACAAAACAAAAAACAAACAAAAAAACATGTATTTAACTTTTGATATGGTGATGTCCACTTTAATTTACAAAGAGTCCACTTAAGGATAAAATCCAACATGGCACTTTTCATCATGACACACACACACACACACACACACACACACACACACACACACACACACACACACACACACACACACACACACACACACACATGCACACAGAGAGAGAGAGAGAGAGAGAGAGAGAGAGAGAGAGAGAGAGAGGGAGAATGCAACAGTTCTGTATACAAACAGATAAAAGAGCATGATTGTTATTTTTCCCTTTTCTACCTTATTGTCACGTAAATACGTACATCATCTCCACTTTGGCTCCTTTCTTTTCTTTTTGTTAGAAGGGGTAAACTTGGTGACAACACACACACACACACACACACACACACACACACCATTCATACTGACATGGTATTATTATTATTATTTCTGATGTTATTTTCATAGGTATCACAGTGGCGTAGTGGTTAGCAGGTCTGCCTCACAGCAAGTAGGCGACGTGGTTCAATTCTAAGGGTTACATGTTTCTAAGTAGAATTTACATGTTCCCTCATGCCTGTGTGGGTTTTTTCTGTGTACTCCAGTTTCCAGCCCATTGTCCAAAGACATTCACGTTAAGCTAATTGGTTGCTCCAAATTGCCCCTAGGTGTGGATTTGTGCATGGTTGTGGTTTTGTGATGGTCTACCTTATTGTTCAGGATGTACCCTGTCCTTGCCCAGTGTCAGCTGAGATTGCCTACCAGTGACAGTGGTAAGTGTATTTCTGCATGTATTACCTCAATCTTGCAAAATACACTGTAAATGCTCTATTACAGCATATCCTCAAGTGTTTCATTCTGAGATTGAGGGAGAAAACTAGAGTATCCAGAGAAAACCCACACAGCCAAATGGAGGACCATGCACACTCCACACAAAAGTGCCTGAGTCCTGGACTCACACCCAGGACCTTCTTGCCCAATAGCAGATCGTAGCATAACTTTTTTATATAACTGGGAACGAAGCGTTCTGAACACCAATGTATTGCGTGGTGTCCTGATGGAGGAATCATAATGTTTCCACTTCACATTTTCACCCCACTGAATGGGTAGAAAAGATGGATTTAGATTCAGTCGAAAATATATGGAAAGACTGTAATTAAAATACCATTTGTGTGAAGCATTCTACATTCCCCATGGGTTGCATTTAAAACATACTGCATTCCCAATGAGCACAAATACTAATGCATTAGCCTGATGTTTTGATGACCCATAGGCCAGGAACAGAATGCATGGTTTATTAGTCCATGTTTAGAGGTGGAGGCTGATAATGGAGACCAGAAGGAGGTGGGAGGGATCCAGGGGCTCTGCAGTTGCACAGCTTTATTATACTTATTTGCTCTAAATTGCATCAGGCCCAACAAGTCTGGGAGCTCAAAACCTTCTCCAGAGATACTTTCCCATTAAGCCGAGCTTTCATAATGTTCAAAGAGAGTTTTGCTAATGGAAAATCCCAAATATTCTCACACAAGTGTTGGACTGAGAGTGGACCATCTGAAGAAGAAAAAGAAAGGTAATTTATTAGAAGGTTAATTTAGCAAGGGATGGCATGGTGGAGCAGTGGTTGGCATGTCTCACAGCAAGAAGCCTGGGTTTGATTCCCAGGCTTGGGGCATTTCTGTGTGGACTTTACATCACTCTGGCTTCCTCCCACAGTCCAAAAATATGCACAGTGGACTGATTGGCTGTCCAAATCATCCTTAGGTGTGAGTGTGAATGGTTGTGTGTCCGTGTTGGCTCTGTAATGGTCTTTCAAGCCATCCAGGGTGTACCCCAGCCCTGCCCAGACTCACCCAGGACGAGATGGGCGCCAGCTTCACCGAGACTATGATCAATTGGGATTGAGCGGCTTACATAATATATGAAGGAATGAATAAATTAGCAAAAAAAAAAAAAAACGTTATACTTAAACCCCATTCACAAACATCCACACTCTCACTTATTTGCCAAAACCGCAAAATTCTACTATTAGGATTGCATGGAGGATGGAGCCTATCTTCGCCAACACTGGGTGAAGGCTGGGCACACCACAAACGCACACAACCAGTCACACTCACCCTTGTACCAGGGGGCAATTAGTAGCAGCCAGTTAGCCTAATGTGGATTCTGTCTTTGGATTGTGGTCTTTGGATTGTAGGAGGAAAGCGGAGTACTTGAGAAAGCCCATGCAAGGACAGCGAGGGCATGAAAACCCCACACAGATAAGCCCTCTCCAAGCCCCGGTACTCAAGCCCATGACCTTCTTGCTGTGAAGTGGACATGCTACTACACCACCTTCCGGCTCCTATGGAACTGCATTCACACACTTTATAAAATGTGTACAATGATCATTTGCACAAACTATTCTCAGTAAAACACTAACATGTAATTTTCCAAATATTTCTGTTTTTTAAACATTTTTTAACTTTAAATGTATTAAATAAAATGCTCACACACTCACTTGCCACAATACTTAATCTTACTTGGGTCACAGGGAGTGCCTATCTCAGCCAACACTGGATGATGGTAGGATACCGGGCAAACAGCTCATCAGCCCATTGCATGGACAACACTTACAGCTCCCACACCTAGGGCTAATTTGAAGCAGCTGGTAAGCCTAATGGGCATGTTTATGGACTGTAAGAGGAATCTAGAATGCCCTGAAGAAACCCACCCAAGTACCGGGAGACCATCCGCACTGCAAAATCCACACATAAATGATTTTACTTGAACCCATGACCTTTTTGGTGTGAGGTAAACATGCTAACCACCATGCCACCATGCTGCCTTCTTGTAAAAAATAAATCTAAGCACAAGAAAGCTAAAACCAAAGCCTTCATATTTCAGAAGGAGTAAAATGACAAACAGAAGCTGAAGGAGAAAAATGTCTCCTGTGTTCATGTAGGATTTTTTTTTTTCTAAGTTAATACCACAATTGCTTGGAGGCTATTTGAGAAAGTGAGATAAGGGTAGTATGGGACGCCGGGCAATATGAAAGTAACTCTGCTGCACTTGCATTTGCACATGAATGTGCCTCATACAAAAGGCCCTATTCTCCGGGCTGTCTGTGGCCAGAGCATCCTTACAAGGCCATCTCAGAGGAAAGCTCATGAGATAGTTCATAGCACAGGCTACAACATTCACACAACAGTAAAGGAACATTCACAGGGAATTAAAAAAGGAAAATAAATAAATAAATAAATAAATAAAAACTAACCATAAGTGTGGAATACAGGTATTGTTTTTTTTTTTTTTTAATTTTATTTTATTTTATTTTTATTTGTGTGTGTGTGTGTGTGTGTGTGTGTGTGTGTGTGTGTGTGTGTGTGTGTGTGTGTGTGTGTGTGTAAATAGTAAATACATAATACAGTCTGCAGTTCAGATACAAATAAGTAATATAAAATGTCTTGATGTGTAAACATAAGATCTGGATAAGAGCGTCTGTTAAATGCTGTAAATATAAATGTAAAGAGAACAATAAAATAAATTCTATCAAAAAATGATCCACATATTTATACAGATATGCAAAACCGGGTGGAACTTTATTAGATTATATTGACCCTGCTAACAACATTCATTCATCATCTAATCCTTAGCAACCCGAGCTCGACCCGTTTTCCTCTTTTTAGGATTAAGTACATAATCAGACAAAAGACCAGCTTTACTCGTATATTATGCACATGGCCTTAATGATTTGAATTGAATCAGGAAAGACAAACCAATTTTTCAACTCAAGATTGTGAGATCTCTGATGCAGTGGTAGGTTTTGGTTATTTGATAGTATTTTGACCCCAGTGCAGCTAACTTTTGGCTTTTTTCCCTTTTACTCAGGAGTCGCCACAGTCAATCATCTGATTCGCACGTTTGATTTGGCAGAGGTTTTTACTTCGGATGCCCTTCCTGTCACAACCCTTTTAGCAAGGGACAGAAATACGCTGACAACTTTACAGCTACTCTTTACGAAAGTCAGCAATGGTTCTTTTACATGCCTCTCACCATAGACAGTGAGAGACATGGCTCACCTTTGATAACCCAGTTAGCTGCGCTGGGGGAGGACAGGGACAACCTTGTGGAGAGTGGGACTCGAACCCTCAACCTTTGGATCAGCGATCCAGCGCCTTATACCACTAGACCACCACTGCCCCTATATATATTATATAGGATTTTCTGAGTAGATCCTTCCGTAGGAGAGTGCTCAATACTTTTTGGTAGAGCAAATAACAAAAATAAAAGGACAGGACAAAGACTTTCTATTGAAACTCCATTTATCACTACAGATCTGTTTCGAGGGGTGGTGAAACCATCCTCTCTCTTCAGGTGATTATAGAAGATTCTTCTATATTCTTCTATAATCACCTGAAGAGAGAGGATGGTTTCACCATCCCTCAAAACAGATCTGTAGTGATAAATGGAGTTTCAATAGAAAATCTTTGTCCTGTCCTTTTATTTTTGTATATATATATATATATATATATATATATATATATATATATATATATATATATATATATATATATATATATATATATATATATATATATATATATTATTTTTTAAATTTTATTTATTTACTTATTTACTTATTTATTCATGTATGCATTTATTTATTTATTTATTTATTTGTTTTTTTTTTGTAACCACTGCTACTTGGTAAGGAGGTTAAGTGTTCATTAGTCTGTTTGTCTATTAGCAGGATTACACAAAAATATGCTGAACCAACCTTCAACAACCATGAATGAGGGCTGGTGTATGGTTAGCAACCATGAATATCTTAATTCCTTTTAACAAGTATTTGTTGAATTTTTTTTTTTTTTTTTCGCAGATTTATTCAAAAACTACTGATCTTATTTTTCTTGATGGAGGGGTGGGGCCTGGGCCTGTAAATTTGCGGGGTGATCAGTGCATAATCATGCTACCAAAAAAAAAAAAAAAGCCAAATCTCTATCTTTAACATTGGGGAGAAACAATCATCCCATGGGTGAGACGTCTAATTATAACTACAGCAATTAATAATAATTCATTTGTGCTTAGTGGAAGTACTTTGTTTTGCTTTTGTCTATGGGGCTTTAATAATGTATTACAATTTTCCAGTCCATCATAGACTCAAACTTAAAAAAAAAATAAAAAGGCATAGTTTAGAAAATTACAGGGGTGTGTAGAAGGATTGGTTTTAAACAATTGTAGAAATGATTGGCCAAAATTTGTTTTGATCTCAAGAAAAGAATTCTGCAAAGCCTTCGGTAGATGTTCATGCCCTCTCGCAGGCAGCATTCAACTGTCCTCGAGCTATCTGTCAGGTTCATAAAGCAATAACGGGATAAAAGCAAAGAGGTGTGTTTAGCCTGTCAGACAGCAGCTGAGAACTTTGCAAATGAACTGCTGTCACTAAGGTGTAGTTAGAGGAAGTCAGATATAATTGATGCTCTCAGGGGAAAACCTGAGCATCTATTTTGTGTGGACATTTTAGTGTAGCCCATCCTAATTAAAGGGAGGTTTGACAACATTTTCAAGACTCTTGCTGTCATTTCCTTGGCAACTGCTGCACACAGCATTCACTTTGTCATTATCTTCATTTAAATGAGGTTGTAAATTTGCTGGTTTTGCATTATGCAGCTCTGAACACTTTTTCTGCCCCCATACTTGTATAGCTATTGCTACCTTGGTGTGCAATTAGTTTTTCTCAGTGCATGTTGCTGGGTGATCCACTTACTTGATCCTCATGGTGCATTTCACAGATTTTCTCTATGGTTAGTAATTACAGAACAGTAGCTCCAGGATCTGATTACATGCTCCTATTTTACCAGTACTTTATCCACCAGGGTACCTACACAGGATCGGAAATCTTAATTGTGACAGGTGCTAAAAATGGGAAAGTACTATCCCAGTATACAGATTACTTGATTACTCTTTAATTCATTTCATTTTTTTCATCCATTCATTTTCTAAATTGTTTAATCCTAACTAGGATTATTGGGTGGCTGGGCAAAGACAGAGTACACCTTGGACAGCTCGCCAGGCCATTGCAGGACTTAATTTCATTTTCCTTCATTGATTCATTTTCTGAACCACCTAATCCTGCCAGGGCTATAGTTTGGAGCCTATCTCAACCAAGTTTAATTGACACCTGAACAGCCCACCAATCCATTGAGAGCCAACATGCACACAACCATACACACTCGTACCTAGAGGGAATTTGGAATAGCCAATTTGCCTAACGTGAATGTCTTTTGAATGTAGAATGCCTGGAGGAAACCTATGTAAGTACAGGGAGAACATGCAAACTCCACACAGAAACCCTTACAATGAGCCTGGGACTCAAACCCAGTCCCTTATTGTTGTGAGAGTGACCTGCTAACCACTATGGCACCATGCCACCTCTCATTTAATTTTCTGAACCACAGAAGGGTCACAGGAAGAACAGTACCCATCCTAGTCAACTTCAGGAGAACATGGATGGACATGCTGAACAGCTCATCAGAACATTGAAGAGCCTGATACTTAATTTCCCAATGCTACTATGTCTGAATGTGTCTGAAGGCGTAATATGTAGAATTGCTATCAGACAGATTACGAATATCTGGTCCTGAACTCAAGTGATTTTCTACTTCTGATGTTCTGTGTTCTATGCATGGACTTAGTGCATTTTTTTTCCTTCTGGGTTCTTCAGCTCCATTCCACCTCCTGAAAACTAGGTAGTAAATTGGCTGTTCAAAATGTGTGTGTGAATGCACTATACTTACAGTCCTTAAAGAGTGTAATCCCAGCTCATGTCTAGTATTCCTGGGAGAGATCCATGGAGCCAGAAAAAGTGGTGGAAGCAATGCAGAGAAAGAAGACATCATACCTTTAAGATCTATAATGACCTTCATAGACTTGTGTACTACAGAAGCATCCAACACTTGAGTTCAGCTAGGGTATGCTCTTTACCTGTTTAGACTGGTGTTTTATTACACTGGGGGCAGAACCTGTCCACTAGCATTGAACTGGAATCATTACCAAATGAGCCTGGACCATTTACCCTGTCTACCTGCTTTGTTGTCCTATCCCCTGGGAGATGCAGAAGTGGATCTCACAGAGAAAGAGAGGCAAGGTGTTGGGTAACTATGCTGATAGCTGACTTCTCTTACTATCACTTGGACAATGTAGCTACTCACCTCATCAGCAGCCTTCTTGGATGCTAAGCGTTTTGAACTATCACCTCACAAGGGTCGAATATATTCATGCTTTCTACAGCTGCTGTCAGATTCTTAATTTTAGCAATTTTGCGATCCTTGACCAAGTCATTACACTCATCCTCCCTCATTTGCTAAACCACTTAATCCTACGTAATCCACTCATACCTAAGGGAAATCCAAAAGAGCTAAACAACCGAACGTGCAAATCTTTGGACTTGGGAGTAAATCTGAATACCTGGAGGAAACCTACAGTCATTGAGCCTGACATAAAAAATTCTCATGCTAGTTCATATGGAATGGAGCATAAAATTACTGATTATCTTTTATTTAATGCGTTGTTGTCTTGCTAGTATCTTGACAGATGGAAGGTCAAGTCACACTAGAATACCATAGAGGATGCAATGAAAAATAAAACATTTTGTACAGTAAAAAAAAAAAATGGAACTGCAATATCAATACACATGATTTCAAGGACAGCAAAATAAAAAGAAGGGCATTAAAAATAATAAGTATACTTTTGTTCATATCATTTATCTCAAATCAGTCAAAGTCAGCCATGGTATCTGTTCACAGTGCTTCACATCGCAGGGCAATTGAACAAATGGTGCACAAATATGATATCACAGATTCTAACAATTGGCTAGTCTCACGCACACACACACTGTATACACACACACACACACACACATATATATATATATATATATATATATATATATATATATATACTTTTTATTCTTTAATTGTCGCCCATTATCATGCAATTCAGCAATACAGTACATACTAGCACCATCAGCTCAGGGATGTGGCAGCCTTATTGAGTTTAGTTTCCAGTGGTGGGCATATGTGGAACCCAGATATGACAAGTGACAATCATCCAAGTCATGCTCAGTGATTATGGTGCACCACTTGGAGGCTATGCTATGATTGACAGGGGGTAGAGTAAGGCCATCCTTCCCAAAATTGGCCAGGCCAATTTTGTTCTCTTGGACTCCTAGGCAAGAATAACTGTGGCCTCAATGGACTTTGTGATTTTCCTCCCGACAGGATAAGAATCTGCTGCACCACTTCAGGTCCTGTGTAAGGTCATTTGCATGGTAATTGCATGTTAAATGAATAACCAGCACAACACTTCATTTCATGCCATGGATATCTTATGAATATACTTTGTTTTCTCCAGGGCACAGTACCTAGAAATGTAAATTGAAATTGGATCTTAGGATGTAGGGTGAAGAATAGACTAATCAGCAACCTCTTAATAAAGAAATTGACACTCTCTCTTACTTGACAGTATAAATTGAATTATCGGTGTCTTTGCGCACACTATTGTGTTTTCATCCTTTGATCATCAGAGTTTTCAACACTCCACAAAGACCTTTAACATAATCTCATCTGTGTGTTTTGATTGAATTCTGCATTGCTTCTCAGTTGCCTCTGGATAAAAAGACCTGTCACAATGTAAAATTATAAACACAATGTATGTTTTAATAAAATCTAGTGACTATTGAAAATCTAACCTCTGTAATTTCTGAACAAGTTTAAACAGTATAAACTTGAAGGACAAGGCTTATAAAACTGTCAGAGACACTTAAATCTCATTTGACTGTCTGATAAAAGCAAACTTTCTGATTTAGCTCACAGTCAAATGACACTAGGTTAAAATAGCTACAGTACCCCCCCACACCCCAAAAAAAGAAAAACAAAAAAAGCTTTTTACATACACCTGAGCCTAGTAGCTCATCAGGTCTGTGCTTATCCTTGGTTTCCATACTGTGAAGCGACCAGGAGTTCAACTCCTGGATGGGATGCTAGTCCATCGCAGGTTAGCTTCCAAGTATATTTTACTGGTGCCCATTTATACTGCTGGGTGAACAGAGGCACACTTGTGGTTAAGACCTTGCCCAGGGGTCTTAGCACAGTGGGGGTCTAACTGGGATTGAAACACACAACCTCAAAATCATGAGTACAGCACCCGAACCACTACACCATCGGCCCCACTAAAGGCCAGCTTTATATTAGGTTTATATTGCTTGTTCTATTACACAACCATTTCTGTAGTAATATCTAGGACCAGTGGTGGTGTTGGGCTCATGATGGAAAGGTTGTGGGTTCAAATCTTCATTAGACCTTCACTGTGTTAAAAGCCCTGGCCAGGGTGTAAGCCACACAAGTGTCTCTGGCTATCCAGAAGTACAAATGGGAACCAGTAAAATGACAGAGAAGGTAACCTGTGATGGACTAGCATCCCATTCAGAAGGAGTTGAACTCTTATTTGCTTCATGCTAAGGAAACTTGTCTAAAGCTTAAGTCTGATGAGCCAGTGGGATTGGGTGTAAAAAAGCCCAAGTGGAATTGTATGGTTGTTGTACCCCATTAAATAAGGTTTTAGGATTATTAGTTCTCGTCCTAACCAAGAAACTAGCAGGAAGCTCTCATTTTGGGGCATGACTGTATATTATTCAGAAGCAGCCAAATGTGGTTTTGAACTGTCACTCCGTGAACCATACTCAGCTGGCCAGCACCAGCTACCTTTTATCTGTTTCCTAATCTCAAATCTCACTTAAATGGGCACCAATTTATATGCATTTGTTGTGATTTTTTTTTTTTTAATTCTCATTAAGATGTTTGGAAACGCCATATGCAAGCAAATATTTTGCAGTTGAAATACATATACAGTGATACCTCAGCTCACGAACATAATTGGTTCCCAGAAAGTGTGTGTGAGGCGAAAAGTTCGTCTTCCGAACATTTATTTCCCATAAGAAACCATTAAAATGAGAATAATCCGTTCCCAGGTCCCCATAAAACATAATTTTCTACTAAATACGCCTTAAAACTACACAAAAATATACCTTATTTTATGTATAATAAATGTCTATTGTATTGTAATTAAAGAAATAAACTGTACTGTATAATAAAGTCGTTTTATTTACCTTTGTGATGGTAGTTGATGGCTTGATGGAATGGAGTGGGAGGAGGAGGGAGGGAGGGACTTACTGTTTGGAAGGAGTGTTTGGAAACGCCTACTGTTTGGAAACACGCATAGCCACACACGCACCCTTAATAGCTTCCTTGTTCTTAAGGATGGTGGTAGACTTAGCGTACTGGTACTGGGACGCTGAGTCACACAAACGCACACCTCGTTCGTGTTTTTCAATGATCTCCGCCTGTGGTGGGGTCTTTTTCGGTCCCATAATAGCAAAAGTACACTCAATATGGTCCAAAATGTCTACCAAACACAAACCACTTCCGCATTCAAAGAAAGGGGTGTGACGAACTGTGACGCCGTGAGCGTGCGTCAGCTTCTCGTGGCCGCCACCGTGGCGCTGGTTGACCGTGTGGTTTGATTCGTCCGCCGAAAACTAGTTTGTCAGCAGAGACAATATGCTCGCAAATTTAATGTTCTTGAGGCGAAAAGTTCGTGAGCTTAAGCGTTCGTCAGCGGAGGTTTTACTGTATTGTGGAAAGTCGCAAGAAGGGGCAGTGATGGCCTGATGGTAAAAGGTGCTAGATCACTGATCCTAGGGTTGGGGGTTTGAGTCCCATTCCCCACAAGGTTGTCACTGTCCCCGCCCATTGCAGCTAACTGGGTTATCAAAGACCGACCATGTCTCTCACTGTCTATTGTGAGAGGCTGTAAAAGAAAGTCTCAATCTTGTCACTTTTCCTTGCAAATGAAAACCTAACAATTTACCAAACAGAATGACAACATTTGGATCTTCTCATGACATGTTTGAAATTACTCTGTGTCCAGAGCCTTGTTTTGAAATATTTGCTGAAAGATAAGTTCATGAACCTTGCAAGCAAAATGCGATGTCTTGAATGTCATAAGACAAATATGATGAAAAAAGACATCCACAAATTGCCTTTCACATCAGTCGCTTTTCTGTCATAACCCTACTCATTTTCTAATGCACCTCATGGGGTTGTCTATGCTCTAAAGGAGAATTTGTTGTTACCATCTGCTACAAACTGATCGAGTAGCATGCTGGCTATGTTGAGACTATGCAGTTAAGTTTTACGTCACCAAGAAAATAATTCTATCTACGCCCATCTAATTTAATTGTCTGTGGCCTATCCAGTCTTTTGTTGTTTATGAGATGTTGAAAAAAAGTGTGTGTGTGTGTGTGTGTGTGTGTTGCCCTGCAATGGGTCTATTGAGTTGTTCAGGATGTAAAACACCTTTGCATAGAGCTTAGTAAATGAATGAATGAATCACTGAGACATATGTACGTACCGTACATGTAAAAAAAACAATGGTGTGGGGGTTGTCATTAAACGAAGTCTGTATTAAACTTTGGGAAGAATATAATAATTAACTTAATGGAAATTTCAAAAATAAACACATTAAGTACTTCCTCCTTAAAATTAAAAAGGAAGTGTGTGTGGGGGGGGGACAGTTGCAACACATAAGATACCCTGAGGATTATTTGGTTTTAGTATGTCTTGCAACAGTTATTAATATCTATACAAATTCTGTTGCTCACAGAACAAGCAGAGTGTAAAAGTATTCACTAAATATACATTTGGAGTCTTCTTCTTCTTTTCCTTTCGGCTGTTCCCTTCAGGGGTCACCACAGCAAATCATCTGCCTCCATCTCACCCTGTCCTCTGCATCTTCTTCTTTTACGCCAACGACCGTCATGTCTTCCTTTACCACATCCATAAATGTCTTCTTTGGTCTTCCTCTAGGTCTTCTGCCTGGTAGTTCCATCTTCAGCATCCTACTACCAATATATTCACTATTCCTCCTCTGTACATGTCCAAACCATCTCAATCCAAAACATCTTACATGGACTGTCCCTCTGATGTACTCATTTCTGATCCAATCCATCCTTTTTACTCCCAGAGAGAACCTCAACATGTTCATCTCTGCTACCTCCAGCTCTGCCTCTTGTCTTTTCTTCAGCGCCACTGTTTATAAACCATACAACATCTATGGCCTCAACACCATCTTGTACACCTTTCCTTTCATTCTTGCCGATACTCTCCTATCACACATCACACCGGACACCTTTCTCCAACCATTCCAATCTGCCTGCACATGCTTCTTTACCTCTTTTCAATACTCTCGATTGCTCGGGATTGTTGAGCCTAAGTACTTAAAATCCTCCACCTTCCTTATCTCTACTCCCTGTAACCTCACCGTTCCTCTTGGGTCCTTGTCATTTATACACATATATTGTGATTTACTGAGGCTAACCTTCATTCCCCTCCTTTACAGGGCATACCTCCACCTCTCTAGATTTTCCTGCACTTGTTCTCTGCTCTCACTACAGATCACAATGTCATCTTCAAACATAATAGTCCATGGAGATTCTTGTCTAACCTCGTCTGTCAGCCTGTCCATCACCATAGCAAACAAGAAGGGGCTCAGAGCTGATCCTTAATGCAGTCCCACCGCCACCTTGAATTCTTTGGTCACGCCGACAGCACACCTGGCCACTGTATAACATCTCTCATACATGTCCTGCACCACTCTAACATACTTCTCTGCCACTCCAGACTTCCTCATGCAATACCACAGTTCTTCTCTTGGCACCCTGTCATATGCGTTCTCCAGATCCACAAGGGCACAATGCAGCTCGTTCTGACCTTCTCTGGACTTCTCTATTAACATGCTCAAAGCAAACACTGCATCTGTGGTGCTCTTTCTTGGCATGAAACCAAACTGTTGTTCACAAATGCTGACCTCTACCCTTAGTCTAGCTTCAACTATTCTTTCCCATAATTTCATCGTATGGCTCATCAACTTTATCCCTCTGAAGTTGCCATAACTCTGCACGTCTCCCTTGTTCTTAAAAATGGATACAAGCACACTTCTCCTCCATTCCCCTGGCATCTGCTCACTCTCTAAGACCTTGTTGGATGTCCTTGTAAGAAAATCTACTGCTACCTCTCCTAGACACTTCCATACCTCCACAGGGATATCATCAGGACCAACTGCCTTTCCATTCTTCATCCTCTTCAATGCCCTTCTCACTTCACCCTTTCTGATCTTTGCTACGTCATGCTCCTCAGTGGTCACCTCTTCTACTCTTTTTTTCTCTCTCATTTTCCTCATTCATCAGCTCTTCAAAGTACTCTTTCCATCTTGCCAGCACACTTCTGTCATCAGTCAATATATTTCCCACTCTGTCCTTAATCACTCTACTTGCTGCACGTCATCCCCATCTGTTTTACTCTGATTTGCCATGCTGTATAAATCATTTTCTCCCTCCTCACTGCCCAACCTAGCATACAAGTCATCATACGCCCTCTGTTTGGCCTTTGACACCGCTATTTTCACATCACGCTGTGTTTCCCTGTACTCCTGTTTGCTCTCTTCGGTCCTCTCAATGTTCCACTTCTTCTTAGCTAACCTCTTCCTTTGTACACACTTCTGCACTTCCTCATTCCACCACCAAGTCTCCTTATCTACTTTTCTTCCAGAGGACACCCCAAGTACTCTCCTACCTGACTCCCTGATCACATTTGCTGTGGTTGTCCAGTCACTTCCTGACCACCCAAAGCCAGTTTCAACTCCTCCTTGAAGACAACACGACACTCTTAGTTTTTCAGCTTCCACCACTTTGTCTTCTGTTCTGCCTTTGCCTTCTTCACCTTCCTCATCATCAACATCATCCTGCACACCACCATCCTATGCTGTTTGGCAACACTCTCACCCACTACTACTTTGCAGTCACTAACTTCCTTCAAATTGCATCGTCTACACAACATGTAGTCTACCTGTGTGCTCCTACCCCCGCTTTTGTAAGTCACCCTATGCCCCTGTCTCTTCTGGAAGAAGTATTCACCACAGCCATTTCCATCCTTTTTTCAAAATGTGTCAGCATCTGTCCTTCTGTGTTCCTGTCCTTGATACCAATCCTGCCCATCACTTCCTCGTCCCCTCTGTTGCCTGCACCAACATGTCCATTGAAGACTGCACCAATGACCAATCTTTCACCTCTTGGGGTACTCTGCCATCACTTCATCTCAAAGGTGTGTGTTAATTAAATCCGTTTCATATTAGAAACTTTTAGGATGTTAATACAGTCATCTGAAATGTGACCTTTCGTTATACAATAAAATATAAAACAATTTTGTATGAATGCAAGAAAATGCACGTTGTTTCAAAATAATTATATAAAAAATAAATAAATAAATAAAATAGAAAAACACAGTAAAAATTATAATAAATCTACAGTGATATCATGTTTAAACACCGTGTTCGGCAACCAAACTGTTGTTCCACTCCACTGGTAACATTTTAATCAGCGCCTACCCACTCCAATTTTAAGCGCCCTGGGCGCTTATCACATCAAATACGATATATTATATTTGTCTGGTTATTTGATTGGATATCATTTTAAGCTGCTTATAGCACCACTCACACACTCATTTGCCATACCGATTAATCCTATACTAATGTGCTCATTGCCTGACCCTTTCATGTTTTTAACTAGAATTCTTCCTTCCATTCATCTATTTGGGCAGTGAATATAGCGACGGAATACTGACCTGAAGGTCTATTTATTTGCCAAGCCATTTCATTGTACAATTGTCACATAAAGGCAAGAATATGTCTCAGCTGACACTTGGCGGAGTTGGGATACACCCTGAACAGCTCACCAGACCATTACATGACAACACCCACATGACCATTCACTGGCTCACCCACATCGAGGGTCAATTTTTTAACAGCTAACCTAATGCACATATCTTTGGACTGTGGGAAGAGTACCGAGAGGAAACCCACATAAGCATGAAGAGAACATGCAAACCCTACACAAAAAAGCTCTCCTCGAGCCTGGGACTCGATCCCAGGACCTTCTTGCTGTGCCATCTGATGAGAGTTTTCATTGTATGCCATTGTTAAAATTCACCTTAAAAACAAATCTCATGAATGTTATTTACATTTACTGACTCTAAGAAAATCCGTGAGCCGATATCTATCCTCTCATCACTTCCAAGATTTTTTTCCTATCATGCCCTCTTCTTTCCTTTGTTCTCCTTTGTTTATTTTTGTTTCTTTTCGTAACAAAGATAGAATCTACATTGATGTGTGACCAAAAAATACCTGTGTACATTCATCAATCCAAAATATGTAAATGATATTTATGGACTTGCTCTCAGTCCCACATGAATGATCTCTTTTAATATTCAACAGCTATTTAAGCTCAGCAGTAACTAAATATTTTCCCTTTCGTTGTTTTTCAGAGACTGAGTGCAGGCTTGCGAGGGTATTGGGGAGAAAGACCTGAGAAGACATCCTGTTTGTCTGCCTCAATTCTTCTACTGAAAACACACCAATTAAAAGACTATCCCTCCTCCTTAAATCCTCAGTCCATTAGGAAGCCTAATATTAAGCCTCCATGCTCAATTGAGCACCTTTTCTTTCCCTAGCATGTGCTACTCTGGGTTGCTTTTACATCCCATAACATGGTCATTTTGTCTTGGATGGATTGGTGCCACAGTGGTTTGAACATCTACTTCACAGCAAGAAGGTCCAGGTTTGAGTCCTGACCTCGACAAGGGCATCTCTGCTTGGTCTTTATTTGCATGGGTCTCCTTTGGGTATGCTGGTCTCCTCCTACAGTCCAAAGGCATGTACATGAGGCTAATTGGCTGCTCCAAATTGAACT
Organism: Plotosus lineatus; assembly: GCA_024760905.1. Lineage (NCBI taxonomy): Eukaryota > Metazoa > Chordata > Actinopteri > Siluriformes > Plotosidae > Plotosus > Plotosus lineatus. Next base: position 105,279,414 of record CM045728.1, read on the forward strand.
CAGGTGTGAGTGTGAATTGATGTCCCTGTCTTGGACTGGCAAGCTGTTTGATTATAGGCTTCAGCTTCTCTCCGACTCTAGTTTTAGGATTAAGTGGTTTGCCAAATGAGATGAAATGAATGTTGGGGATTTTTTATTTTTTATTTTTTTTTTTTTATAAAGGGATTATCAGCATATAGTTTGCAGTTTTATATATAACTGCATTGAACATTGAGCTGTTCAGAGTGTACACTGCCTTCATGTATTGTTGGCAATTATTCTTAATTAGGGTCATGGAGAGGCAGGCGCCCATCGAAGCCGATTCTGGGGAAGGCGAGGTACACCCTGGTCAGCGCGCCAGGCCACCACAGGGGCGAGACTCACAAAACCATTCATGCTTACACTCACACATAGGCGTGATTTAGAACAGCCAATTAACCTACTGTGTATGTTTTTGGACTTTGGGAGGAAACCAGAGTCCCCAGAGGAAACCAACCAAAGAGTTTGCAAAATCCACACAGAAACACCTGAGCTGGGAATCAAACCCAGGACTTTCTTTCTGTAAGGCAGGTGTGCTAACCACTACGCCACTGTGCCACTTCTTGTAATTATTTTTTATTTAGCTTTGGTATACTTTAATGGTTTAATTCTGCAAACCTGAGTCCCTCAACTTCACACATATTGCAAATAAATACTGTAGTCTTAATTTTCAAAGATTAAATAGTAATAATAATAATAATAATAATAATAATATGACCTCGACCTAGAACACGCTAGAGGGACTGTCTCTCGGCTTGTCTGGGACCACCTCGGTGTCCCCCCGGGAGAGTTGGAGGAAGTGGCTGGGGAGAGGGACGTCTGGACCTCTTTGCTTTGGTTGCTGCCCCCGCGACTCGACCCTGGACTTAGCGGAAGATGATGATAATAATAGATATATGCAGGGCAGTGGTGGCCTGGCGGTAGAGGTGCTGGATCACTGTTCCTAAGGTTGGGGTTTGAGTCCCATTCTCAACAGGTTGCGACTGTCCCCCTCAGTGCAGCTAAATGGGTTATCAAAGACCAGTCATGTTTCTCTCTGTCTGGTGTGAGGCATATAAAAGAACCATTGCTGACTTTCGACAAGAATAGCTGCATAGCTGTCAGTGTGTTTCCGCCCTGTGATGGCCTGGCGAGCTGTCCAGGGAGTATTCTGCCCTCACCTGGAGTCAGCTGGGATGGGCGCCAGACTCCCTGCGACCCTAATCATGACTAAGCAGTTACAGAAAATGAATGAATGGATGTATGTTAAAATAAATATCTCAAGTTCAATATATTTGCTCAAAATGTGAGATTGGTGCATTGAAACATATTTTGTGGTGATGAATGACATGTTGTTTAGAATGTTTATAATTGTGGAATGCTAACTACTTCTATATCATGATCAGAACACAAATATGAACCAAATTTGTGTGTCACAGGCGAATCCCTGTCCTTGATTTTCAAATATCAATAACATAACCAAATTTCCTTTCAGCATTTTCTTAAAAGATATTCTTGGTTGTTTTTTTTTTTTTTTTTTTTTCTGTTTTTTTTTTATTTATTTTATTTATTTATTTTTTCTTTTGGATAAAATAAATACACGAGCCTTACTCACAGCACAAATTTCAACCTATCATGACAGTGTCCAAAGATAGGTCTGTGTAGGTAGTGTGTCACTGCAGTGTTGGTAGAAACTGATAAGCAAAAACTTCTTCTTTTCGCATGTACATACATACATACATAATATATCATAATATATATATATATATATATATATATATATATATATATAGATATATATATATATATATATATATATATATATATATATATATATAAATTATACCTTTTCCTGTAAGCCTCAAAAGCTGCCCACACACTTCTTTAGTACAGCATAGACCAGGAGTAATCAAGTAACCAAGAGGTCGTGCAGGATGTAGATTTTCTGTTGAGGTTTTTTCCCGACGGCTTTCCTAAAGCAGTGTGGGTGGGTTGGTGAGCTTGCACACTACACACTACTGGGCTCCAATCTGGTCTATTCAGGATGTTGGCAGCATTCTGGTCCAGACACTGTACTTATAGTCATCCTACTGCCCAGCTAAGGTATACCGCTCATAGTAAGCCCAACCTTCTGTTAGTTTGCAAGCTAGGTTAGTAATGGATTGATCACACTAAAGGTGGAATAGTAAAGGGACTGAATTTAAGTTTTACTCTTTTTTGTTTGTTTGTTTGTTTGCTTGTTTTTTTTTTTTCTTTTTCTTTTTTTGTGAATTTTGTGTCAAGATGTTTTGTGTCTCCACATGCAACCAAATATTTTATGGCTTAAATATGTATACTGAGTGAAAGTTGTGGGACAATTTGTGATTGATTTTCAATTGGTTTGCAAATGTCCTGTCATGAATCAGACACGCTTTGTTTGCTTTTTGTTCTCAAACAATTCACTTTTTATTTGTGAGTTATAAAGCAAACACAATGCAAATGAACTACCTATGAAAACAAAATACACAGAATATGGCGGTGCCAGCAAATCATAAACATTTCTCAAACTTTTTTTATGAGTCAGTCACTTGTCACTTTTACCTGCAAAAAAAAAAAAAAAAAAAAAAAGTGAGCAAAATAACAACTTTGCAACCCTCTCAAGACATATGGAGACTGTTTAAGAAGACTTTCTAGTGTTACCTCCCCTAAACCTTAACTAAACCAACTCAAGAGTGTACAGCCTGGAGGTAGAAGTATGAAGTTAGTCTCTCATTGTCTAGTTTAGTAAAGGATCTAACCCTGATGCATGCCACGGTTTCAACCACAATAGTGACACTGATCAGTGTGTGTGTGTGTGTGTGTGTGTGTGTGTATGTGTGTGTGATTTAACAATAACCAACAAATTTCCCTATCCCTGGAGTTCAGATTATGCACTACGAGGATTAGCGTTTCATTTCGTGATGGTTTAGATGTAATAACTGTTGGCATATTTGGGTCAATACTAAGCCTGCAGTGATGTAGATTAAGGCTTACAAATGTAATGAACTTTACAGGCCTTTCTGCAGTCAGCACTACACATGCACTCTACAATTAAGTGTCATGTTTTAAATGGATCAGTAGAAAAAGATTAAAAATCATCATCATCATCATCATCATCATCATCATATTTATCCTGAAATAGCAACAGGAGTTTAGCAAAGCTATGGTCAGTGTATTTTCTCAATGTTATTACAGTATCCCGGAGAATGAAAGATATATTTAATAGTTTATTTAAACCAATATATAAATATTGATTGTGAATTTTAGACATCTGCTAAATTACATATTACATCCATTCATTCATTAATCCTTATTAGGGTTCGGTGGAGCATTTGGACCCCTGTGGTCTATTTTTTTAATAGGTTCCAGTTTTAATGATTTGTCGTAGATGTACAGCTGTAACTTTAATTTTACCCAACATATAAAAGCCACTTACTCACTTTTATTAGGGTTGTACTGACACTGGAGCCCACACCAGGTGAAGGTGGGGTACATACCGAGAAGCTCGTCAGGCCACCGCAGAGCCCACACACACACACCTAGGGGAATTTGGAATAGCTAGTTAGCATGCTGTCCATGCTTTTGGACTGTTTGAGGAAACTGCAGTACCCAGAGGAAATTCATGCAAGTACAGGGAGAGCATGCACACTCCACACAGAAACGGCTGAGCCCTGGAATCAAACCCAGGACCCTCTTGCTGTGGGGCGGCCATTTGACTCTGAGCAGCATGTGAAGTATAGCAATGGGATTTGTGATTTGTTAAAATTAATTACAGTCATGTTGACATTCAGAGACAGCGCATAGTATAACCCATGGGTTTCTCTTCTTGTTGCAATACAAAGTCTTGTAGGACTTTCTGGATGTGTTTTTCCGGACATTTCTCATGCACCACCTCACTCAAACCTGTCAATGTAATAAGGCACAGAACTTTCTCATTTCAGTTGGATTATTATATGAAGTTAGATTAAGTGCTCTGCTTGTTACTTATGTTGTTTCTGTCGTTTAGCTATTTGCTACTTTGCTGTGATTTTCCTTTGATCGTGTTCCGGGTACCTAACATACTCTTGGTTATTGAAATCCTTGCATCTGCACCCCACCCCCCCCACCCCCCCCTGTCTGCTGGTCCCTGACTCCACAGTCTGCATCTGTCTTAACCTGAAATCACATTAGACAAAATTGGCTGTTCAATTAGCCGTAGATGTGAGAGATAGTGTAAATTGTTCTATATGTGGGGTGCCTTATTCTCACCTAGAGTGGGATAAGATAGAAGCCACCACCCCTTCGACCCTAATTAAGAGTAATCAGCTTCCAAAATGAATGAATGAAGGTATTAATTTTTAAATCACTTTCACACAGTGGCTCTCTGATTACCAGGGTCATTGATTCTATTTTTATTGCTTCAAGGTATCCTGAACCGCCAAAAGTAAAGTTACACATTTTATGAATAAATGTTTTTGCAGACTACATATACAGTTCTAAATGTCTTTTATGTTATCTTGAAAATAGAAAGAAGAAGAAAAAAAAACAGTTTGAGTGCCAAGCTATATCAAAATTACTTTATAATATCATAAGCAGTCCAAGCCATTCATCCTCTGAGAGTCATCTTGGTGAAACTATGGGAGCACTTGAAATACCTAGCGGAATTATTATTCCAGTGGTTTGCCACTGGATTTAGCCCCAAGGAAAAATAAAATGGGTTATGGGGAGGATGCAAAGGAGGAGGAGGAGGAGGTAGGAAAAGCCATTGTGGTATAAAGAGCAAAAATAAAGGTGTACAATATAATGTATATATTTTAAAAGTAAAGAAACCTGTAATTATTTCAGATAGTGTAGTTCATTTTCTGTAACTACTTAATCCTAATTAGGGTCGCGGGGAGACTGGCACCCATCCCAGCTGACTCTGGGCGAGGGCAGAGTACACCCTGAACAGCTTGCCAGGCCATCGCAGAGAGGAAACACATTGACAGCTTTGCAGCTCCTCTTGTCGAAAGTCAGCAATGGTTCTTTTTCATGAACCTCACACCATAGACAGTGAGAGACAAGGCCGGCCTTTTGATAACCCAGTTAGCAGCATCGGGGGGGACACTAACTACCATGTGAAGAGTGAGACTCAAACCCCCAACCTTAGGATCAGCGATCCAACACCCTATACCACTAGGCTACCACTGCCCTTTTCAGATTGTATTTACAGATTTGTATAGTTGAAATATAATAGGACGATTGCTGATAAATACAGCACAGTAAACTGTTGTTGCCTCAACTGCATCTAAAATTAGTATTCATTGTTTTCACCAGCACATTTTGATGCCAATACATCCAAATCCTCCCAAGACTATTATATTTCACATTTCTTATTCAGTGATCATATATTTAGAAAGCAGGGATTAATGTGTTGGGTAAATTTGTGATGCTAGCATAATGCGCACTCATTACCAGAATGGTTCTCGGACTCTTTGAGATGCACTATAATTCAGAGTTTATGGGGCATTTTTCAAAGTGAAACTTTTATTTGAACAGCAATGAAATAAATCTCTTTCACAAAGCACTGAATAACAGGCAAACTATTAAGCCGCATAAATATGGATTTCAGCCAAGTTTTCAGTTGTTAGGGTGCTGGAAAATGTAGCAAGCCTGTTTAAAAATTCTTATTACCATTTTAAATTAACTGTAGAAGTGAACGTGACCAAATTAACAAACACACAAAAAACAAAACAAAGCAAAATGAAACAAATAGTCTTTTTTTAAAAATATTTTACTAGATGACAGAAAGTTTAACCTTCTGCAGCCAGTCAACATCACAGGTAATTGTGATGATTTCAAATGATTATTTGAAAGTTCAAATACTGCATTCGATGTAATACGCGCCCTGCTCCAATACCCCCCCTCCATTAAAACAAAAAAAGTTTTTGATCTGACGTCTAATAACCACCCATGTGCACTGAGAGCAAAATCGTAGATCAAACTTACCAATTTTATTCGATCAATCTCTGTAACTGTAAAATGAGGCGTTCACTGCCTGTAAAAGTGAGTTTACACGGTATTTCCAGACCCCCCTGCCACTGGGGAATGTCTATAATGTTCATCAGTAACAACACATTTGATTGTTTCGCCGTGCTTTAAAAAACAGGAAAATATTTTGCTGTGTTGTCTTGGTAAATGTCCAACAACCGATGAACCATTAGAAACTGCTCCAGAAAAACTATGGGATGCTCTGAATGAATGGAGCGATGAGCCAGATATGAACCTATCAGAAAGTGATGAGGAGTATTTTTCACCGGATTCTCCTGCTCACCCACTTCATAAATTTAAGCACATTCCTGGCCATGTGTGTTTGTTTATGTTCGTGTTAACTGGTTCAACATGCCATGTGCTAAAGTTGACATTCCTGTTGATTGGCTCGATGTTACTTCCAGGAAAATGTTTAAAGGAACTGCACCAGGAGGGAAAAGTTAGTGGTCTTTTTTTTTAATTATGCTGTTTTCTGTTTCTTTTCAGCTTTCATGTAAGTAGTTTGGTTGATACCGTGAAATTAATAATACAAATGCCAGTAAAACTATTTTATTATATAACAGTAAAACTATTTTATTGTTATTATTCATCTTTTCAACCTTGATGGGAATAAATACTTAGCGTTCCACTCCACTGGAAACATTTTAATAAGCGCCCACCCATCCAATTTTTTAAGCACCCTGAGCGCTTATCACATCAAATAAAGTAGTTTCCTATCAGCATTGCACGGCAATGGCATGTCTATTGTGACTCTTTTTGAAGTTCTAAGTCTTTTTTTATACTATTAACCTTGCCTTGACCTCTGACATTGTCTGTCGTCTGTCGTCCTTTCGGATTTTTCCCTTTTACTCGGGAGTCGCCACATCGAATAATCTGATTCGCACGTTTGATTTGGCAGAGGTTTTTACGTCGGAAATTGACATTGACTTTTCAAAATCAAATCATGCCTACAGCTTAGGTAGGGTAGTGTCCCTTCCAAGTTAGGTGAAAATTAATGGTCAGGTGTGGTCAGGATTTTGCTCACAATCAGACTGACAAACCGCCATATATAATATCATCATCATCATCATCATCATCATCAACTTCGTGCGCTTAATCTGGGGTCAGGTCATGAGGCAGCAGCCTAAGCATTAAGGTCCAGACAACTCCAGCCACTTCCTTCAAATATTCTGGGGGTTCACTGAAGCGTTCTCAGGCCAGCTGAAAGATATAGTCCCTCTAACGTATTCTGTGTTGACGCCAGGGTCTCTTCCTGGTTGAACATACCTGAACGACCACACAGAGGAGGCATTCAGAAGACATCAGATTCCCAGGCTACCTCAACTGGCTATTCTTAACATGGAGAAGCAGCAGTTCTATTCTGAACTCCCCCTGGATGACTGGATTTCTCACCCTGTTTCTGAGGGAGAGCCCCACCACCTGTGAGGGATGCTCATTTCAGCTGCTTGTATGAGGATCAGCTTGTAAATTGAGAGCTTTTTCTATCAGCCCAGCTCCCTCGTCACTACGGCAGACCAGCACAAGCACCACTTTACATGAGAAACTACACTGATCTGCCTGCCGATCATCTGCTTATATAATATTCTCAGTAAATTCAATCCAATCTAGAAAGAAATCAGGCCCGACCTTTATTTCCCTCTTTAAAACACTTAAGTACAAGCGATCACATGAGAGAGAGAGAGAGAGAGAGAGAGAGAGAGAGAGAGAGAGAGAGAGAGAGAGAGAGAGAGAGAGAGAGAGAGAGAGAGAGAGAGAGAGAGAGAGAGTCTATCCCTGCTAGTTGTAAATGAAATCAAACTGAACCTGAACTATACATATATATTGTACATGTCTCTAATGACAACTTAACCAGATACTGTGTTCTGTTAGGATGGTCTGATGGTAAGGTGCTGGATCACTGATCCCTAGGTTGTGGGTTCAAGCCCCACTCTCAACAGGTTGTTACTGTCCCCCCCCAGTCAGCTAACTGGGTTCTCAAAGGCCAGCCATGTCTCTCACTGTCTATGGTGAGACGCTGTCAAAGAACTATTTCTGACTTTCGTCAAGAGTAGCTGCATAGCCGTTAGCATGTTTCTGCCCTGCGATGGCCTAGCGTGCTATCCAGGGTGTACTCTGGATTCAGCTTGGATGGGTGCCAGCTTCTCCATGACCCTGATTAGGATTAAGCGGTTGCAGAAAATGAATGGGAAAACAAATGAATTTACACTTGTTTCAGGTCACATTCAATATTATCAGCTGACGGTAGTACAGTAGTTGTATTATCATAATACCAATACAATCAGATACTTGTTGACTCACTTCTTCTGTGATGGTAAAAGAGACCAAGAGTGAGAGCAAAAATAAACGAGTCGAGGGCTCTACTCAAGTTGCAGTCTTACATCAGAAGTAGTGCACTTTGATTTCTTTTTCGGATTCAGTTTCATTTTCGACTGTTAACACTAACTTGCATACGAGTTTTTCTACTTAGCAAAGCCGTTCAGATCATCTGAATAAATACTGCGGGTGGCACTGGTTAGCAGACCCAACTCACAGCAAGAAGATTCTTGGGCTCAGCTGTTTTTATGTGAGGTTTGCATTTTCTTCTCGTAAATTTCTTCTGAGTTCTTCATTTTCCTCCCACAGTCTGTAGACACATGCGTTAGGCTAATCAGCTGCTTCAAATTGCTCCTAGGTCTCGATGTGAGTGTGAATGGTTGTTTGTGTATGTGTGTTGGCCCTGAAGTTGTCTAATGAGCTCTTCTGGGTGTACCCTCTCTTTTTTCCTGGTTTCGGCCGAGATGGGTTACAACCTCCATGCAACCCTAGTGGTATTAAGCGGCTTGGCAAATGAATGAGTAAGACAGGATAATTACCCAAACCAAGCTATTCTATATACCAACCTCATGTCATCTGCACTCATTACACACCTCATTAGGATTCACAATCCTGATTGGTCAGGGTCAGTATTCTGTTATATATTCTTGCTTTATAATGGACTGTTGTAAAGTATAATAAACTATTACTATGGAGTACATCAATAGCATATACGATGTTGGTATACTAGGCTTTTGATCATGATCCAGCACCCGAACCACCACACCACCAGAACCAGAAATAACATTCAGTAAAGCAATGCATACATATTTTCTAAGTTGCTGATAATGAGCGGAATAATGTACAGCAAGTTGCTTACTATCTTTAAAAGACACGTAGTATGGGTAGTGGTGGTTCAGTGTTGGCCCTTAATCTTCAACTACCCAGTTGTGTAAATACCACTAAGATGAAATGATGAAAAGCCACCCAGCATAAGGGATGTCTGTCAAATGACAAAAAAAAAATAAAATAAAATAAAATGTCGCCTTATGTTATGCCCTGGCATAATATAAAAAAAAAAAAGTAAGGGGTAAAGTCTGTTGGGTTTTTACACTCAAGCCTAGTGGCTCATCAGGTCAGTGCTTATCCCCGGTTTCTGTAGCATGAAGCGACCAGGAGTTCAACTCCTCCTGGATGGGGTGCTAATTCATCACAGGTTACATTCCCAGTATATTTTTTACTGGTACCCATTTATACTGCTGGGTGAACAGAGGCACACTTGTAGTTGAGACATATATATATATATTTATTGACAGGGTGACAAAAATGTGTAAAAGACGAAAAGTAAGAAGGCAAAAATAATAGTGATCCATCATTTACACTTCAGGGGCAGTGGTGGTCTAGTGGTATAGGTTCTGGATCACTGATCCTAAGGTTGGGGGTTCAGGTCCCACTGTCCACAAGGTTGTCACTAGTGCAGCTAACTGGGTTATCAAAGGCCGGCCATGTCTCTCACTGACTATAGTGTGAGGCTGTAAAAGAACCATTGCTGACTTTCAACAAGAGTAGCTGCAAAGCTGTCAGTGTGTTTCTGCCCTGCGATGGCCTGGCGAGCTGTCCAGGGTGTACTCTGCCCTCGCCCGCAGTTGGCTGGGATGGGCGCCAGCCTCCCTGTGACCCTAATTAGGATTAAGTGGTTACAGAAAATGAACTGAACTGAACATTTACACTTCACTCTTAAGACAGACGTGTAAAAAATAACATGCTATGTGTCAAGTTTTAACACAGCAGTGCGTCTAACTAAGAACAACACCTTTTGTGTTGACAGGCATTTGTAAATCCACCTCAGAAAAAAAAAGTCCTGGGCTCATGGCTGTTTCTGTGTGGAGCTTGCATGTTCTGTCTATGCTTCCATGGGTTTCCTCTCAGTATTCTGGTTTTCTCCTACTGTCCAAAGGCATGACATTAGGCTGATTGGCTGTTTTAAATTGTCCTTGGATGTGAGCATGGTTTTGTGTGTGTGTGTGTGTGTGTGTGTGTGTGTGTGTGTGTGTGTGTGTGTGTGTGTGTGTGTGTGTGTGTGTGTATTAATGCAAATAATCTTGAAGTGACTTTAATCAAAACTAATGGAGAGAGTGAAAGAGAGGATAAGAAGAATATAATGAATAATGATGATGATGATGATGATGATGAAGGATGAATAAGCCACCCCTGCCCCCACCCCTTTCATTCCTTCTTCCTCCGTTCCTCTCATTTTCCACTCTCCCATCTTTTCTTTTTCATTTTTAGTCTAGAACACCAGAATCAGTTTCAACTCAATTCAATTACATGTAATTCTATTTAATATAACTGAAGCGTTCTATAACATTTCAAGCTCCCAGCTCACAATCACTGCTATTATACTTTCCCTTTTAATTATATTGTAATCACTTATGTTGGAATTAAAACACTTGTAAAGTCTAACAGGAAGAAACCTGATACCATAATACTAGGCAGTATATGGAGTGGCATGGTGATGCAGTGGTTAGTATGATTGCCTTATAACAGGAAGGTCCTGGGTTCAAGTCCTGGACTCGACGAGGATGTTTCTGTGTGGAACCCGTGCTTGCTGGAGGAACTTGCTCGCTCTGTCCCACTGGAGTGAGAGATGTGCGGTTATCTTTTTCTTATTATAATATTTAAAACTGGAACTTTCGATCCTTTTATTCACTTCTTCTTTCCTTTTTCCTTTCTCTTAGTATTTTTATAATTCAAAGCCTTGCTTTTCCTTCTCGATATTCACTCATTTCTCTTCATGTTATTATTGTCAGTCACTATTTGGAATAATATTACTATTCACTCAGATGTTGTTGTATTTAGTTTCATACTGCACTCCTGATGCTTTAGTTGGTACAGTTGGGTGAAGTGGATGTTTTCTGAGAAAGTTATAAATTCCAAATGTGTACGATGTAGCTCATGTGGATTAATTACTCCGCGCGGTGTATATTGCCATTTGAATGTAGAAATGCTTTGGGCCTGTATGTTGTGAATAATACAATACAGTAATGTTATTATGTGTTTACAAAATACAATATATGCACCTCAATGTTGTTGTTGTTGTTGTTGTTATATTTTACTGCATCTGTAGCTTTTAATGTGATTATTCATTTTCCAGGCCATATTTCTTCAGCCCCATATTTGGGACTGTTTTCATGACCGGCCTCTTTTCAAATGAATTGTATAGCTGTGGCATATTCGAAAACTCATAATAATCTTAAATCGAATTGGAATTAACTGAACTGCGGAACCTGACAATGGCACTCTCTTTATTTATTTATTTATTTATTTATTTTTTCCTTTGCTGTCTTTGTGTTATTTTAGTGTCATATTCTTAATGGTTGAAATTGTGATGAATACTGTGCATGATATTTGATAAATATTGTAGAAATAATGAACCCTGGCCAAATCATTTTTATAAGCAAATTTAATAGTAAATGAATGAATGTAAATAAATTAAAATATAAACAAATTGATTACAATGTAAGTGTAAATGAATTAAAATGATAGCTAGATAGATAGATAGATAGATAGATAGATAGATAGATAGATAGATAGATAGATAGATAGATAGATAGAGCGGGGTGGTCTTTTTGTTCATCATCATGATCATCATAGTCTATCTTTGTATCTCTCTCTCTCTCTCTCTCTCTCTCTCTCTCTCTCTCTTTGTATGTGTATCTGTCTGTATGTCTCTCTCTTTCTCTCTGTATGTGTGTATCTCTCTCTCTCTCTCTCTCTCTCTTTGTATGTGTGTATCTGTCTGCATGTCTCTCTCTTTCTCTCTGTATGTGTGTATCTCTCTCTCTCTCTCTCTCTCTCTCTGTGAGTGTATCTCTCTCAGTCTTTGTATGTATGCATCTCTCTCTCTCTCTCTCTCTCTCTCTCTCCCTCTCTCAGCGCGTGCGCGCCTCCCCGTTATTTATTTATTTATGCATTTATTTATTTATTTATTTTTATTACCGGCTACCCACGCGTATTATCTCATTCTCACTCAGGCAGAGATATCAGCTGAGCTCCGTCGTCCCTGCAGTGCATTGCTGTTGGCTTTATCTGTCTCACACAGGATTTTCCGACACTTTGACCGGTTTTTTGTTGCAGTCCGCGGATCTGCATCGCTGCCATCGCTCGTTTTCTACCTGAATCTCACACACTTTCACTGATGCTGCCGTTCTTCCAGGCTGCGGCTCGTGACGGCTTTCACAGCAGCTCAGAGGTGAGAGCAAAGAAAACACATCACATCTGCTTTATTGCTCGTATAACATCTGGGCAGCGTGCACTGCTGCTTTCTCGATCTTCTACATTCGATGTTTGCGCATCTAAACTCTCAAGTAAACTGAGGGGTTGAAGTATTGAAGTAGGGGCAGAGATATTCTACACCACCTCGTTAAATGCTTTGTGCATCTTTATATCTGTTATGTCTATTTATTAAAGATAAACACAAAGCAAATTTTATTTCATTAGGACTCATGTTTCCCTTATAAATATGGATCAATAAACACGGAGAGGATCTATTCAGACAATTTGGATATCTGGCCTGTAAAGTACTTTTTTGTTGTTTAATTGGTTAATTAATTAATTAATTGATATGTGTTTTTTTATGTTTTTCTTATGATGTTTGACCAATAAAAACTTTTTTAAAATATTAAAAGTTAAGCAGTAATTATTTACTACTAATACTACTACAACAACTCTGACTACTTATTATTATTATTATTATTATTATTATTACGATTGTATTTTTGCTGAGATATTATGTGTACGTTTTTCAAGTTTTGTGTTTCTACCTAAAACAAACCATAGCGAAATCTTAAACAGTATGTTTTGCATGTGAACGTTTTACCCCAGTTTGAACAGCACTTTTCACATGAGTGTCTTTCTGAAAGGAGAAAACGGTGTGTTGACTTGTTCCTCCTCCTCTGTGGTCACTGGAAGGCATGAATGCTCACTCTGTGTTGCTCCGGCTCATGTCCCTGTGTGGCAGTAATGAAACGTTTCCTTCTCTACACTCCAGACAGGACTAGATCCCGTCCACAAAGCCTGGATGAAGTTTCCCAGCCATGCAATGTACTTGGAAGGCTGTGATACTGCTAGCCTTGGCCTCCATCGCCATCCAGTATACGGCTATCCGGACCTTTACTTCAAAATCTTTCCAACTGTGTCCTGTGCCAATCCAGCAGAACTGCACCCTGAGCAGCCAGGAGCCCGAGAATCTTCTTGAACGTGGGTGTGATGAATATGCTTACTTTAGTTTGAATACATCACGCAAGAGCCACATCTTGGTGTTAGCCACAACACGTAGTGGCTCATCATTTGTGGGGCAGCTTCTCAACCAGCACTCAGAGATCTTCTATCTGTTCGAGCCACTCTACCATGTCCAGACTGCTCTGATTCCTCGTCTCTCACACAGTCGTAATACGGCAGACAGGCGAGTGATGCTAGGTGCTAGTCGGGACTTGCTGCGAAGCCTTTATGGATGTGACTTGCACTTCCTGGAGAGTTACATCAAACCCCCACCAACCAACCATACCACAGACAGACTGTTCCGACGTGGGGCCAGCCGAGCACTTTGCTCCCAGCCTGTCTGTGATGCCTTCAGTCCAGGGGACACAAATGTAGAAGAGGGTGACTGTGTGAAAAAATGTGCAACTCTCAACATGACACTTGCTGCCGAGTCTTGTCGGGATAAGCGGCATGTTGCCATAAAGATTGTTCGGGTCCCTGAAATAGGAGATTTGAGGGCATTGGTGGAGGATCCACGGCTTAACCTCAAGGTAATTCAATTAGTCAGAGACCCACGAGGAATTCTTGCTTCACGTATTGAGACTTTCCGGGACACCTACCGTTTGTGGAGGATCTGGAGGGCAACAGGAAGGAAACCCTACAACCTTGATTTGTCACAGTTGACCATTGTGTGTGAGGACTTCTTGAATTCAGTCTCTACTGGACTCAGCCACCCATATTGGCTTAAAGGGAAATACATGCTGGTGCGGTACGAGGACTTAGCAAAGAACCCTCTGCAGAAAACCAAGCATATCTACGAATACCTTGGGTTATCAATGGACAAAAGCATAGTGGACTGGATTAAGGCAAACACCAGGGGGAGTAATGAGCTCTTGGCCAAACACAAGTATGGAACAGTGAGAGATTCGGCGGCTAATGCTGAGAGCTGGAGGCTCAAACTGTCCTTTGACATGGTAGACTACACACAATCTGTGTGCCAAAAGATATTACACAGACTGGGCTATAGAAGTGTGAAGTCTGCTGATGAATTGAAAAACATGTCCATCTCACTTGTGGCAGACAAAGTTTTTGTACCGTTTTTATAATAATTAGAGTTGCCATTGACTATTTTTGATATATTTATAAATGTTGCCTTATGATTGGTATTAAGGCTATTGGGTCTGTCATCACATGTTTAAAATTGCACTAAAACTTTATGCATTTTTTTTTTACTTTTTCGATAAGCACTACCACAAAAAACAAACAAACAAACAAACAACAACAAAAAAAAAAAAACAGTGCAAATCTACTGATAGACAGGAAAAAAATCTATTCACTGAAACCATCAAAAGCAAAAAAAAAAAAAAAAAAAAATGTCATTGCTCGTCCTTTTCTGCCTGGCTGTTGCTTTAAGTGAATGTCGCCATATTTTCTGAGACTTTTTGAGTACTTGTCATAATTTTTCCTCTCAGTGGTCCCTTGAAAAGAATGATGATGACTCAATATGGCACAGATGACACTGTATGAGAACAGCTGTATAATAAATTATGAATGTTGCAGTTCACCTTTAATATCACAGTTTGTTTCTGCATCTCTGGTGTCTGTAAAGGAGAACATTGCGCCATGGAGGTGCAATAGCACAGACTTGTGTCACTTGGCTGAAGAGTTTAGTAAAGTGCGAAAAGATTCTTGGCTGTCTTTTAGTAAGACTGACTCAAAAAGTTAAAAAAAAAAAACGAAAAAACCAAACAAACAAACAAAAAAAAAAAAGAAAGAAAAAAAAAAAACAGCAAAACACAGGAACAATGTGTGAATATTACAGGAGGATGAGAGGCTGCAGTGTTGATGGCAGAGTGCAGCCCATTGAGATGCAGAGAGCGGGAGCAGAACACTTTGATCTGCCTGGCTGTCATGGCTGGAATCCCACATGCTCTTATCCAACAGTCACAGGGGTATTGGCTGCATGCCAGTGGTACACCAGTATTCTTTCTGAAAGTGTCAGTGCTATGATTAACATGCCATCAACCCATGTTTTAGTTATTCTTTGAAGAGAAGAGTTTAAGCAGAGTAGCTTTACTGATTTCTAATTACTTGTTCTAATATGGTGTCTACAATGAGTGAGCAGGGATAAACCCCCATTGTCTTTTAAAATACGTAAATGTCAATATTTCGCATCAATTTCAATTATTTTCCTAAATGACTTCTGTTTGTGAAGTCATACATTCATTTTCTCAGCTGCTTTTCCTAATTAGGGTCCCAGGATGGGTTTCACCCTTCTCAGCTAACTCTGGGAGAAGGTGGGGTCACTCTGGACAGTTTGCAGGGCCATCACAGAGCTAACTCGCACACAAAACCATTCACACTCACATTTTGACTGTGGGAGGAAACTGGAGTGTCTGGAGGAAACCAGGATTCAGGATTTTTAATAGCCATTTGTGCTTTTACACACATAGGAATGCTTGTGCGGTTGTTCAAGGAGTCAAGTTACAAACAGAAAAGAAGGTTCAAATTAACAACACACAAACTGCTATAAAATCAATACATAAAAATTTCTATATTTAAAAGGACCTTACACAGACCCAGTAAACAATATAATAATAATAATAATAATAATAGGCAGTGGTGGTCTAGTGGTATAAGGCGCCGGATCGCTGATCCAAAGGTTGGGGGTTCGAGTCCCACTCTCCACAAGGTTGTCACTGTCCTCCCAGTGCAGCTAACTGGGTTATCAAAGGCCGGCCATGTCTCTCACTGTCTATGGTGTGAGGCATGTAAAAGAACCATTGCTGAGTTTCGACAAGAGTAGCTGCAAAGCCATCAGCGTGTTTCCGCCCTGCAATGGCCTGGCGAGCTGTCCAGGGTGCACTCTGCCCTCTCCCTGAATTGGCTGGGATGGGCACCAGCCTCCCTGCGACCCTAATTAGGATGAAGCGGTTACAGAAAATGAACTGAATAATAATAATAATAATAATAATGCAAGTAATAAAACTAAAGCACAAGTATTGGGGAGAGTATGCAAAGGCCTCAAAGAATCGAACCCAAGCCTTGCTGTGAGGCAGATATGCTAACTACTCTTTACTTTGCCACCAGTGTCATAAATATCAATGCAGCAAATTATACTAGTGAAGTAGATGCTGGGGCTGATTTCTCTGTAGCCCAACTGTCTCAAAGGATTTTATATGCTACTTTATTTAAGCCTTATTAAATAAAGTCAAGCCATGTTTAGATGCTCTTTCAAGAGAAGAGTTTAAGTGGAGTATCTTCACTGATTACTAATATAGGCTCTAATATGATGTCTATAATACAACGAGTTACCAGGGCTTAACCCTCCATTGTTTTGGATGAAAAATATGTAACTTAAATTTTAATCATTGGCATCTTTTATTTATTTTATTTATTTATTTATTGTAAAAAAAATGCATAGATGATTTCTGCTTATTTGTTTATTGGCTAATCAAATAAAAGAGCACCACTCTTGGTCACAAATACAAATACAGTAAAAACTATTACTAATGAAATAGAGGCTGTGGCTCATTTCTTACTACCCCAACTATCTAAAATTATTAACTTTAAATAAATTTAAATTAAATTAAAATTAAATTAAACTAAATTTATTTAAGACTTCCTTTCTGCCTTGTGTTTTCATTAGAACACAGCATCATCAGGAATTGAAAGGACCCATGTTACATACAACAGAATATGTCATCAATATAAATGGATTTGATTGGTTTCTTGTTTACATTTCTTTTGGTGGGGGGAACCAAACAAAATCAACTCAACAATACACTCTTGTTTCACTCATTCTCCTTTTTTTCAATTATTATTACTTACTTTTCAGTACTACTTATTCTTTATTAGGGACACAGGGCAGCTGAAGTTCATTCCCGCTGATTTCAGGTGAGAGGTGGGGTTACACTTTGAACAGGTCACCAGTCTGTTGGATGGATAACACAAACACGAACAATCATTCACACTCACATTCATCCCAGTCGGCAAATAAAACTATTCAGTTCACCTGATGGTATTTCTTTAAAATGTGGGAAGAAACTGGACTACCTACAGGAAACTCTGGCAAGCATGAGGAGTGCATGCACGTTTAACACAGGAACTGGCCACAGAGCTAGAACCCAGGACTTTACTGCTGTAAGGCAAGAGTGACAACCATTGCACTTATGTGACATGAAAATACTACGAATGAGACAAAGGAACAATCTGCACAGTTTTCTGTTATGTGTACAATAATTAGCCATTACAGTAACACCACCTGACTGGTCTGTGGCTGGGCACTCCATACCAAGCAAGCTGCAAACCACTGTCTGTTCTGACACATGCTTTCACACCTAGCATTGACAGTTTCCACAGTTTGTGTTCTTTTGTAGGATCAGACCAGACATACATGTGCTCCTCATGTGCATCAGTAAGCAATGGGCACCCATAACACCTTGAGTTTCTTTCCTTGGTCCACCATTGGTAGGCACGTACCACTTCATACCAGAAACACAACAAAAGACCTGAAGTTTTGGAGATTAATAGCCCCAGTCTCTAAGCCATCATGGTGTGTTTACTGCAAAAATTCTTATGATTGTTCATTTTTCCTACTTCTCATACCTATATGAGCTATGGATAAGGATATGGGTTCAAAATGTTTTGTTTCTAAGAACAATATATGTAACCATCCATGATTTGTTGGCTCAAGACTCGTTGCTGACCATAAGACTCAAACCCTGGCCCTTCTCGCTATAAGGCAGACACATTTGTGTTTGCTATCACTGTGATGAATAAGAACTCAAAAGTTCACACAGACTGTTGCAATCTCAAAGCCTTTTTAAAATAAGGTTGACAACATGCTAAAACATTTGAGTCATGATATTTTGGATGCTGTCCATGTTCATGTCCTAGCCTCCCACCTACAGTTTGTCATAAATGCACAATAGCTGAGCTGTCAAAATTAATGATTATTGTACACTTCTAGTGGCAAATGAGCCTCATGTGCTCTAAATAAAGACCTTATAATCCCTTCCATTACTGAGCTCTCACAACAAAGCAGCCAATTCAACCGTAATATATAAACGCTAATGTATCCCTTAGTGCTTTTCTGTTTAAATGCTATTTTTAGATTAATTACAGCGACATTATTTCCAAAGAAGGTCCACTGGAGTTTATTTCTCTAACCTGCTTTGCTAAAATTTTTGTGTTTTATTTATTAATATTGTCTGTGCCTTTTTCTGTTCTAGTCTCTACATATAAAGTTCAGCTCAGTGGTGTATTGGGAAGCTTCACCGCTGCCTCACAACTCCAGGGTCTTTAGTTTGAGCCTGAGCTTGATCTTTGAGTTAATGTCTGTAGGGAGTGTCCATGTGAGTTTTCTTTAAGTTCCCTACTTTCCTCCAACATCCAAAAAAATAGGCCGAGAGAAGCAGTAGTAGCTCTGATTTGAAAAACATACAGTACGAGTATGTGTGTGCTGGGGTGTTCAAGGTGAACCCAGCCTTTACCCAATACTGATGTACTCGCTGACTTATTTGCTGACCTGCTCTCTTCTAGCCTGAGCCTATCTCAGCCAACACTGAGTGATGCAGAGGACACCCTGAGCAGCTTGCTAGACCATCACAGGGGTAACACACAATTTGGAACAGCCAGTTTCTCCAGTTCACATGTCTGTAAGAGCAAATCACATTAGTCAGAGGAAACTCACACAAGCATGTGGAGAAATGATAACCCCACACAGGAATGCCCTCACATAATTCAGAACGACCCGAACACCAGAGCCTTCCTGCTGTGAGGCTGTCCTGACCACTATACTACCGTCTATATAATCATCATCATCACCTTGAGCTGCTTAATCCGTGATTGGGTTCGTGGGGGCAGTAGCTTAAACAATGAGGTCGAGATGTCCTACTTCCTCCAGCTCTTCTGGGGGGACTCGAAGGCAGTCCCAGACCAGCCAAGAGACATAGTCCCTCCTGCATGTTATAGGTTGACACTGGGATCTCTTCCCGACTGGACATGCCCGAAACACCACACCAGGGAGGTGTTCGGGAGGCATTCTAACCAGATGGCCGGGGAATCTCAACTGGCTCCACTCAATGTGGAGAAGCAGCGGTTCTACTCCAAGCTCCCCCCGGATTGTTGAGTTTCTCACCTTATGTCTAAGGAAAAGTCCCACCATCCGGTAAAGGAATCTCATTTCAGACGCTTGTATCCACGATCTTGTTCTTTTGGTCATGACCCATGGCTTGTGACCATTGGTGAGGGTTGGAACATAGATCGACTGGTAAATTGAGAGCTTTGCTTTGCAGCTCTGCTCCCTCTTCACCATGATGGATCTTTACAGCAGAGGCTGAAGCATGTCAAGCTCTCGCTCCATCCTTCCTTCACCCTTGAACAAGACACTGAGATACTTGAACTTCTTTACTTGGGGCAGGACCTCATTCCAAACCTGGAGGGTGCATTCCACTCTTTTCCACTAAGAACCATGGCCTTGAATTTGGAGATGCTGATTCTCTTTCCAGTTGCTTTGCACTTGACTGCAAATTGCTCCAATGAGAGCTGGAAGTCCCGGCTTGATGAAGCCAAAAGTACAACATCATTCGTAAAAGCAGAGACGAGATCCAATGGCCACCAAACTAGAACTCCTCGGTGCCTTGGCTGCGCCTAGAAATTCTGTCCATAAAAATTATGAATAGAATTGGTGACAAAGGACAGCCTTGGAGGACTCCAACCATCACTGGACATGAATTCAACATGCCCCTGCCAGAATCCGGTTGAGAGTGTCGCAGCCAGGATGAAAACTACACTGTTCCTCCTGAATCCGAGATTCAACTATCTGTTGTATCTTCCTTTCCAGCACCCCTGCATAGACTTTTCTTTGTAGGCTGAGGAGTGTGATTCCATGATAAATGGAACACCCTCATTTTCCCCTTTTTAAAAAGGGGACTACCACCCTGGTTTGCCAAACCAGAGGTACAGCCCCCAGTGTCCACGGAATGTTGCAGAGATGTGTCAACCAAGACAGTCCTACAACATCCAGACCCCTGAGATATTCAGGGCGGATCTCATCCATTCCTCTAGCCCAACCATTGAGGAACTATTTGACTACCTCAGTGACCTCAGCTCCAGTGATGGGCTGACCCCCACCCAAACCCCCAGGGTCTTCCTCCTCCATGGAGGGCATGTCGGTGGGTTGAGGAGGTTCTCAAAGTATTTATTCCACTTCCCAACAACATCCCCAGTCAAGGTGAGCAGCCCAAACCCCCCACACACACACACACTTCCACTGTAAACAGTATTTGTGGAAAACTGCTTCCCCCTTCTGAGACATCGGATGGTGTTTAAGAACCTGTTTGAGGCCAACCAATAATCACTGTTCAGGCCCTCACCGAAGTGCTGCCTGAGCAATGGTGGCACAAAACATGGTCCGTTCAGATTCCATGTCATCTGCCTCCTTCAGGATGTGGTTGGAGTTCTGCCTGAGGTGGGAGTTAAAGGCCTCTCTGACAGCAGACTCCACCAAACATTCCCAGTAAACCCTAACTACATGCTTAGGCCTGCCAGGTCTGGAGGGTGGCCTCTCTGGCCATCAGAGCCAGTTCAACACCAGGTGGTGATTGGTTGACAGCTGAGCTCCCCTTTTCACTGTGTGTCCAGAACGACTACAAAGCCAATCATCGAACTGTGGCCTAGGGTGTGATGAGCACTGTGATGAGCACAGAAGTCCAACAACAAAACACGATTCGGGTTCAGACTAGAGAAGCCATACCTACCAATCACGCCCTTCCAGGTCCTATCATTGTCCACATGGGTGTTGAAGTCTCCCAGGACAACGAGGGAGTCTCCCAGATGAGCGATCCCCAACACACCCCTTAAAGACTGGAAGAAGGGTGGATATTCTGAACTGTCATTTGGTGCATAAGCACAAACAACACTCAGGACCCATTCATAAGAGATCAGTCCCATGTCCCCTTTTTGGGCTGGGCCCAGCCAGGCTCCATGGGCAGACACTGGACAACCAGGTGCTTGCTTTCGCGCCCTGCCCCCCAGTCTGGCTCTGTGGAGGGGGCTAATGGTGACCCGCATCCGGACAGGAGAAAGTGTGTCCTTGTTTTTTCTTTCTTCATCATAGAAGTCTTTTGAACCGCACTTTGCCTGGACCTTCACCTAGGGCATCTTTGCCTTGGGGTGACCCTGCCAGGGGCATAATGAGTGCTCCACAGTTGTAAGTCCCTATATGTGGGGCAGTGGTGGTCTAGTGGTATAAGGCGCCAGATCGCTGATCCAAAGGTTGGGGGTTCGAGTCCCACTCTCCACAAGGTTGTCACTGTTCCCCCCAGTGCAGCTAACTGGGTTATCAAAGGCCGGCCATGTCTCTCACTGTCTATGGTGCGAGGCATGTAAAAGAACCATTGCTGACTTTCGACAAGAGTAGGCTGCAAAGCCGTCAGAGTCCTCATAGAGTGAACATGCAACACAGAAACTCCTGAGGTCAGCCTGAGAGTCGAACCTAGGACTTCTTGCTGCAAGGCAGCTGTGCCAACCACTGTGCCAATGTGATGCCTAAATGTTGAGTTATGTATTAAATATGATTAAGTTAAAATAATGTACAGTATTTGATTTATACACCTGTAATTAGTTGAAAAATATTGATATAACATCTATGTTTTTTTTTTTTTTTTTTTTTTTTTATTATTATTTTTTCTTTTCTGTAGGACCTTGCCTTAAATTACTCAGTGATATTCAGATCAATGGTTTATTCTGTTGAGCCTCTGAAGCATAGTTATGAGGTTAGAGGCGGTGATTTGAGATGCTCGTAACTCTCTTTAGGAGAACCCAGCACTTGGATTCAGACTGCAGCGTTACATCATTCAGAAGTGAATCTCTAGTAAGCCAGCCTAGAGGCCTGGGGATTTACTTATGTTTTTGTCATGTGGTTTTCTTGGTGAACCGTGTATTAAGGGTGTTGCTGTGGAACAGATTTGGGAAAAGTATGGAATCATTTCTCACTTTTTGTTGCATGAAAAATCCAGATTCAACATTTGTTTGTTTGCAGAACTACTTTATCATTTATTAGGGTCACAGGGAGACTGAAACCCATCTCAGCCGGCTCAGGACAAAGGCAGGGTACACCCTAGACAGCTTGCTAGTTCATCGTACAGCCTACACGCACAATCATTCACATTCACACCTCGGGGCAATTTGGAATACCAAATTCGTCTAATGTGCATGTCTCTAGGCTGCGGGAAGACAACCGGAGTAGACAGAGGAGACCCATAATGAATGTAATGCACACCACTTCAAAATGAAAAACTGTGACAAAATACCAAAATCTGTGATTCTTGTAATCAGTCAGTTAGAATAAACGGGGCTAAAACCAAAAACAAATTAGAAATTAATTTAGAGAAGAGTCATTAGAAGCGCTATGATGAGAAACAGATTGAATTTATGTTTTAATTGAGAAATTGCAGCTCAAAGTGAGCATATGAAGGACCATGTATATTGTTCAAATGAGTGTTTTACCCCAAAAAAGTAAATATGACAGCGGGTTTCTGTCTCATGCTAAAGGGTTGTGTCAGGAAGGGTATCCAACGTAAAAACCTATGCCAAATCAAATGTGCAAATCAAATGATTTGCTGTGGCAACCCCTGAAAAAGGAAAAAAGCCAAAAGGAAAAGAAGATACAGTATATATATATATATATATATATATATATATATATATATATATATATATATATATATATATATATATATATATATATATATATATATATATATATGTATAGTTTCCTCCATAGTCTGAAAAAATATGCACAGTAGGCTAATTGGTGGTTCCAATTTGCCAATAGGTGTGAATAGGAATAGTTGTATGTGTGTTGGCACTGCAGTGGTCTGGTGAGTTCTTCTGGGTGTATCACGCCTTTTTCAGTGTTGTCTGAGATGTTCGCTATCCTCCCCACGACTCTTAATTAGGATTAAGCAGCTTATAAAATGATTGAATGTTTTTGCAGAAGGCGGGGTGGGCTATCCACCTCACCTTCAGCAAAAACATTTATTCATTTAATAAGCTGCTTAATCCTAATTAGGGATATCCAGCCATATCCTGAAGTAAATAATTATTTTAGTTTACACTACATGCAAACAGGAAAACGCAATCTCATCATCTCACTATTTTGTTGAACCATTTAACCCTATTACGGTCATGAGGAGGCTGGAGCCGATCTCAGACCGACACCGGGCAAAGACTGTTTCAACCTTAATCAGCTCATCAGACCATTTCAGGACAAAACACACCACCATTCACACCTAGTAGCAATTTGGTACAGCCAGTTACCCGAATGTTCATGTCTACAGATTGGGAGAAAACTATTACCCAGTAGAAATCCAGCACAGGAAAAACGCAAAAACTTCATCCAGAAACATCCGAATCCAGGAATTGAATCCAGGTCCTTCTTGCTGTGAGACAGATACACCAACGAGTATGCCATCATAATTGTTTAATTATCAATGAAAATATTTCAAAGTAAAGTGCATCATAGCTGATGTGAGACAGCTGAAATTGCCACATGCTATTCTGTGCTAACATGATTTCTGATTCATCTTAACAATGCCACTGAAATATATTGAAATAAAGTATTTATTTTGAAGAATTTGCCTTTTTCCCACTGAACACCACTTTATCAGCTTGCTTACAGCTTACATTTACAGCATTTGGCAGGCGCTCTTATCCAGAGCGAGTTACATTATCATTTTTATACAACTGAGCAGTTGAGAGTTAAGGGCCTTGCTCAAGGGAACAGCATTGGTGACAGTGGAAATTTAACCACTGACCTTCAGATCAGTAACCCATCACCTAAACCATTAAGTCACTACTGCAGTTGCTGGAGGGTGATCAGAAAAAAGCTAGATAACATAGATAAGATCAACAGCCTCCACCCTACTGACGGTACTATTAGGTGCCAGAACATTGCACTGCAGCATTGGTTGTTGCTACTCAATCTCAGATAGAGCATATGCAAAAACATAAACAGTAAGAAAGCAAAATAACATTTTGACAGCTCAGGGCTGTAGTGCTTCACAGTCAACTGTACCAATGACTAACCAAGATCCAAGATGACGGATAGGCAGAGCCATTTATATTGCCATTATTCTATCTTATGACATCTGTGAGGAGAAAGATTCGTGCATCCCAATCATGCAATGATTATTCAACTTATCCAGTGTCAATCATGGATGAATAGATTAAATTGGAAGAATACGTAGACTTTCCTGATGGCTTTCCACCAATCAGAAATGAGAAAAATTTGGACTGAGTCATAATGCCTATTATCCTGTGATAGTGCCCCGACATCCCAGAGAAGGTATATTTTCTCTCAGGATGTGTAAGCACTTCTCTTTGGTGCAGTGTATTGTTGCTTTAAGGACCTGGCACTCTCAGCACTCGCTACCCACCTCTAGACACAGGCAGGGACTTAATCCGATCACTTAGCTGGGGTCCTATTGTCAAAACCAGTCAAAGATACAATAAGATTTCAGAGATGCTACTGTAACGATCTGAATCTGCACTCGGATAGAGGACAGCAATTAAAGACCAAGGCCAAACTACATTGCAGGCATTTTACTGCATTAAAGATGGAGGCAGTGTATTCTGGTCTCTTTATCCAAACAATAATGGACTCATAGAGAGACTGGATATTATGTGAAATAAGTCAGAATCGGTCCATTTAGACCAGTTTGAACTCTCGTGTGGTGTGACTGCAGTGAAAAATGCACTTTAATGCTCAATCAACCTGAAAGGAAGTCAGTCACAGAAACCAATTTTAGTTTTTCATTAGTACATTAGATTTGAGCTGCAAAACTAAGACCATGGGGAAATATAAGCATACAGGTGAGAACTGTTGCCCCTCAGCAAGAAGGTTCTCACTTTAAGCCCCGTGCTTGTCAAGGACATAATTGTGTATAGCTTGCATGTTCTCATTGTGCTTGTGTAGCTTTCCTTCAGGCACAAAGGTCAGAGCGAGCTGCATTGTGCCTTTGTGGATCTGGAGGAAGCATATGACAGGGTGCCGAGAGAAGAACTGTGGTATTGTATGAGGAAGTCTGGAGTGACAGAGAAGTATGTTAGAGTGGTGCAGGACATCTATGAGAAATGTAAGACAGTGGTGAGGTGTGCTGCCGGTGTGACAGAAGAATTCAAGGTGGAGGTGGGACTGCATCAGGGGTCAGCTCTGAGCCCCTTCTTGTTTGCTATGGTGATGGACAGGCTGACAGATGAGGTTAGACAAGAATCTCCATGGACTATGATGTTTGCAGATGGCATTGTGATCTGTAGTGAGAGCAGAGAACAAGTGGAGGAAAATCTAGAGAGGTGGAGGTATGCCCTGGAAAGGAGAGGAATGAAGGTTAGTCTCAGTAAGACAGAATACATGTGCGTGAACGACAAGGACCCAAGAGGAATGGTGAGGTTACAGGGGCAGAGATAAAGAAGGTGGAGGATTTTAAGTACTTAGGCTCAACAATCCAGAGCAATGGAAAGTGTGGAAAAGAAGTGAAGAAGCGTGTGCAGGCAGGTTGGACTGGATGGAGAAAAGTCTCCGGTGTGATGTGTGATAGGAGAGTATCGGCAAGAATGAAGGCAAAAAGTGCACAAGACGGTAATGAGGCCAGTGATGTTGTATGGTTTAGAAACAGTGGCCCTGGGGAAAAGACAGGAGGCAGAGCTGGAGGTAGCCGAGATGAAAATGTTGAGGTTCTCTTTGGGAGTAACGAGGATGGACAGGATCAGGAATGAGTACATCAGAGGGACAGCACATGTTAGAGGTTTTGGAGACAAAGTCAGAGAGGCTAGATTGAGATGGTTTGGACATGTACAGAGGAGGGATAGTGAATATATTGGTAGTAGGATGCTGAGGTTGGAACTACCAGGCAGAAGGCCCAGAGGAAGACCAAAGAGAATATTTATGGATGTGGTGAAGGAGGACATTAAGGTAGTTGGCGTAAGAGTAGAAGATGCAGAGGATAGGGTGAGATGGTGGCAGATCATTTGCTGTGGCAACCCCTGAAGGGGAACAGCTGAAAGGAAAAGAAGAAGAAGAAGACACATGCATTGAGTGTCAAATTACATGGTCTGGATTGTGATGTAGGGTTTGGGGTACTGGGCTCATGATCAAGAGGTCATGTGTTTGAATCGCTCTTATGCCAACATCATGCGCAGATTGCGAGATAAGATTCTAACCACAAGTGTGCCTCTGCCCAGCCAACATTTTAACCCCTACCCAAAAAAATAAATAAATAAATTCATGTGATGGTAACCTGTAATGGACCTAGTCTGAATTACAACAATTAGCAGACTCCTTTATCCAGAGTGATTTACGTTTATTATTCTTTTTTACAGCTGGGCAAAAGAGGGCCTTGCTCAAGCTTGGGGATATTGGGGCTTGAATCCCCAACTTCAATTATCCAAAACCTAAATTACTGGATTGTAAGTGGTTCTTGGATTGTCTTGGCCCAGCAAACCATTTAAGGTGTACAAGACCCAGAGTCTGGGATTTGTTCCAGTTTTACAAAGACCCTGAACAGGATAAGTAGGATGGATAATGAATTAATTCATTATTAATTAATGGATTAATAAATAAAAACTACATGTTTTTAGCCCTACACACCCCTTAAAAATGTTTGTCGTTTTGGGTTAATTACTGAAATAAAAGATAATCTAAAACTAGTGTCACCCCTTAAGGATTTACAATCCATTTGGGTTTTGGGGTTGAACACATACATTTTAATAACCTAATCCAATGTACAATGCCATAGTGGTCAGCAAAATGCCTCATAGCAAAAATGTGGTGGGATCAAGTCCAGGGTTTGGCGAGGACATTTCTGTATTGTTTCCATGTTCTTCCCACGTTTGCATGGGTTTCCTCCCACAGTCCAGAGACATGCACATTGGGGTATTTGGCTGTTCAAAATTGCACCTAGATGTACATGTAAATAGTATTCGTATGATGGCCTTGCAATGTACTGGCCAGTTGATCATGGTGCTTGCTGCTACCTGCTTTTGTCTAGTGTTTGCTCCAGCCTCCCTGTGATCTTGGTGGACCTAAGTGGTTTGACAAATGATTAAGTGAGTTTTAAAAGTAGTTTTAAAAGAGTTTTTTCATGATGTTTACATTATATCTTGAATTAAAATTAATTTAATTTTCTGAACTGCTTTAACCGTTTTAGTGTCATAAGGGGGCTGGAACAATGCTGCATAAGTATGGATATCCCATTAATGAACCATTTAAAAGTAGTCATGAACTACAAGTTTGCTTGTTGATGGTTGGTAAAGTCTACAGTGGTGTATAATAAACAGCAGGCACACATCAGGTGTTCTGCAGTCATACATTGAGCATCTCCTGAACTTCTTTTCCTTTCGGCTGTTCCCTTCAGGGGTTGCCACAGCAAATCATCTGCCTCCATCTCACCCTATCCTCTGCATCTTCTTCTCTTACACCAACTACCTTCATGTCCTCCTTCACCACATCCATAAATCTTCTCTTTGGTCTTCCTCTAAGCCTTCTGCCTGGCAGTTCCAACCTTAGCATCCAACTACCAATATATTCACTTGAGCATCTTCTGAACAATAGGTACAAAAAAAACAAACAAACAAAAAAAAAAACCATGAAGTGCAAGGTGTTGTCAGGAGACAAAAGAAAGAGAGTCATGAAGAAGCAGACTGCTGAGGAAAGATATAATTCTTTATTCTTGGTAGTGTAAATAACTAATGGAAACATGTCCAGTACCATGCTCGTCTGTCAGCAAGAAGGTCCTGGGTTCGAGTTCTGGGTTTGGGCATTTCTGTGGGAAGTCTGCATGTTCACCCCTGTGCATGTGTGAGTTTCCTCTGGGTATTCCCTCCCATATTAGGCTATTTCTTTCGGCTTTTTTCGAAAAAATGTTCTGAGGATGTTTGAGATAGATATTTTGCAGTTGAAAGCCTTTTAATAGACACAACTCAAACAAATTCAGAAAATTAAATAAGCATTAGGGTGGCACAGTGGCATAGTTGTTAAGCAGGAAGGCCCTAGGTTCAAGTCCCAGTGTTGCAAAGGTTCTCTCCGTGCTTGTAAGGGTCTCGTCCAATATCCTGTCCCTAGGTGTGGTTATGACTGTCAGTGTTTGTGTGTATGTGTGTATTAGCCCTGAAATGGATTGGTGAGCCATTCAGGGTGTACTCTGCCTTCACCCAGAGATGGCTGAGATAGGCTCCAACCTCACCATGACCCTAGTAGGACTAAATGGCTCAACAGATGGACAGATGCATGAAAATAAGAGTCATCATCAAAAACAGGCAAGGTTCAGACAATGAGCCCTTTCCAACCAACACCAGGCGAAGTTGGGGCACACCCTGAACAGCTCGTCAGGCCTTTCAATTTAATTGTCGTCCCCCCCCCCCCCAATTTATGAGGTATCATCTGAAATCTTAATTAAATAAAAAGAGTTATAAGCAGAAAACTTTTGGACTTTGTGTCTTTATTTTCCCACATCCATCACTGCCTCTGTGTCTAGTTTATATGCATCTCACACAAAGACACTTGTTGATGTCAGAGTGTGAGTTTATAATGTCAAGTTTATTTATTACTGCCTGAATATTTCTACTGTCTGAGAATTAGGCCCTTGTGAATGCAGATCTTACGGTATAATAATCCATTATGAGTCCCCCTTAGACCTTCACCCCAGTACGTCTGTCTGTATCCAAGGCAACGTGAGGTGATGAAGTGCACCACACTGTTGAGGAGCATAATTTGACAGAATGATACATAACTGCTAGGAGCTTTTCTCTTTGAGAGGAAATGCAAAACAGAGATTCTTCAGTCTGTCAGTGGCTCTGCCCATCACCCTCTCTCTCTCTCTCTCTCTCTCTCTCTCTCTCTCTCTCTCTCTCTCTCTCTTTCAGAATGTATATGCTCTGTTTAGTCTTCTTGAATTTTCTTTCTTCCTGCCTGCTGCACCACAAACATAGCAGAAATAATTTACAATAATTAACAATTCAAAACTCACTCATCAGTCATTCTTAATGGGGTAAAGGCCGGCACCTATTTAAGATAACACTGGATGAAGGCATAGTACACCCTGAACAGCTTGCCGGACCACTGTAGCGCTAAAACACACACATACTGTATATCTTATTCACACCCTCATTTACACCTAGCAGCAATTTGAAACATCAAGTCAGCTTAATATGCACGTCTTTGGACTGAGGAAGGAAAACAAAGTACTCAGATGAAACCCAGACAAGCACAGAGAGAAAATGTACACTCACGCATTGATACCCAAGCTCGAGACTCAAGCCCACAACCTTCTTGCCCATGAGTATTCATACTACTCTGAAATCCAACTCTGGTACAAGTAACTTTAATGAGAAAGCAAGGGTTGACAGTCACAGGAAAATCCTGTCTGATAGAGACGATGACCGTGATAATAGTGAATTATTCATAAGATGAATGCGATACCACTAAAACTCTTCATCACAAAGATCAGTGCCAGAAGTGGATTACCTTCTTGTTAACTTATCTTGTGAGTTTAACATGTGCGAGTATTGGTAGTGTAATATAACGTGTTTAAGTGACACTAATGCTTATTTTAACACAAATGACCATAAATGTACTAAATTGTATTTGAAATGAAATGTTTTCCAAGGGCGTAGGCTGGTCTGACCGTGGGGGGTTTGCTCATCTCGGTTGACCGGAACTCGAGTCCCAGGCGCTATAGGCCTAAGCTTAAAGGGGAAATGAAACGCCGACTAAATAAGTTGGCGGTAGCGTAAGTATAGTTTATTGAAGCGATTGTGGCTTAAATTTTATATCGTAAATAAACCATTGCAAACACAGCGGTTTTGTTTTATGTGCTTGTCGTATAAGTTATCGACCCGGAAGCCGCCGTTGCTAAGTGCCCGCCTACACAAAATTACCGTGACGTCACTGGGTTAGTACAAAGTACCACATGAAATATAGTGCATGCATATCACAGCATATTATATGATATAAACAACATAGAATGTCACGCCAGCAACACGCGCAGTTTTTCAGCAGAAGACGATTCATCTATTACTCTCAGACGAATCAAATATTATAGTTCAACCAAAAACATTCTCAAATATATTTCAAACTACATCTGCAAGTACATGTGCTAAATACATTTACAAATCAAGCTAAAGTTATTTATCTATTCAAAGGCACAAACAAATATTAATACATATTACAGCACAAAAACATACTATTAATTTTATAAAAGTACTGAGCATTACGCTGCAGATCCAGGCTGGATGGATTATGATTATGTTAACCATTCATTCTCTGTGCATCAATGCTTATGTTCTAACACGTGCAGGAACCGGAAGCTGTACTAACAAACTGTGCTTTATTCTCACACTCGCACTTTATTTGATTGACAGTGTTCAGCTATTATTGCTTATGTTTGTTGATTGGTCAGCTCAGACTTGCACATGTGCAGTGACCGTTACACGTTAACTTCCGGTTTACTTCCTGACTCGAGTCATGCGGAACTTATCTCCGACTTTCTCTTCAATAACAGTCATTAAGTTTATTTATAAGATTGCGAATACACATAATTTCTTGTCCAGCGGAACTCAACTCCTGCTGTGGGGGTGCATGTGCACCCTGTGCACCCCCCAGCCTACACCCTTGTTTTCGGAACACTGTACTGCTATCATGTTATGTTTTCCGCGATTTGTGGATTTGTTGTTTGTGCAGTCGTATACTTTTTACGCCGCCATTTTCCTGGTGATACAGCTCAGCACTGGCTCATAATGTGTTTTCTTAGATTGGTGTCTTCTGTATGCAGTCCAGCCAATAAGAGAAAATAATGAGTCCATGTCACTACCAGGATTGGAACAGCCAATGCTATTAATACAGTAACAATGCAGTAATAAAAAGCCAATAGTTTGAGAGGTGATTTATGGATTTATGGATGTGGTGAAGGAGGGCATGAAGGTAGTTGGAGTAAGAGAAGAAGATGCAGAGCATAGGGTGAGATGGAGGCAAATGATTCGCTGTGGTGACCCCTGAAGGGAACAGCCGAAAGGAAAAGAAGAAGAGTTTGAGAGCAAAATTCGACTGATTTATTATCAAATTACTAGTTAATCAGTCCCAAAATTGTTACGTGACCTTCTCAAGACTTTCATACAACATATGCATTTCAGCTGTGAAATATTCACTTACAAAACATCCTCATTCAATTTTCCTCACCTCCCCCTATGTGATTACCCCCTAAGGACATGTCGATGCTGGAAAAGTTAGAAACCTGATGTGATGTGTTTATCCAAGCAAGAACTAAGTATAGTGTGATGAAAAGAACGAGGTCTGAGGTCTCTCAGAAAATCCAGTTTTGCGCCATTTGATTCTTGTGGACACTAAGTACTTGATTGTATCCTGTCTGATAAAACAACATGTTGGTTTTTACTGTCATCCACTGGTCATTATGTCTGAAAGAAATATGACGTGACATGCCATTGCCAAGACCGTTCCCCTTGCTCAAAGCTGGACATTCATGACGACTGGAGAAAAAATAATCACAAAGTGAACCTTTTGTAGGATGACAGACCTTTTCTGCCTTACAACACTGACCTCTCTCTGATTGGTTCCCTGTCAGAACACCCTAAGAGCTTTCCTGTCTGGAAATTGTCAGCATAACGTTTATCTTAGGTGACCTTTGACCTCTGATTCAGTCTAAAGCTTAGCATTGGGATTTTCTTCCAAGCAATCAGACTGACGTTTGACTGCACTGACTGTTTCCTTGAGTAGACACAGGACAGACGAATGATCATAATCTTAAAG
>CM045728.1:105316814-105331814 GCA_024760905.1 Plotosus lineatus
TGTTTGAATTTTTGAATGGCGTGTTTAACGCTTTTTGTAAAAAGAGGCTTTTTTCGTAAACATAGGACGGAAATTTAGGAAAATGTTTTTCATAACCTGAATTTTTGGTACTCAGAGGTTTTCATAAGTAGAGGGCCGACTGTATGTGTATATATATATATATATATATATATACGGACGGAGAGATAATTCAAGCCCCACACTTGTACTCGGAACAATGTCAATGGTGGAAGAGCAGCAATCATCAAGATATATGAAGCTGTGCTTGAAAGTTTTCTAATTACTTCGAAGTTTTAATGTATGTCAGAATCGGCTCGAACAGATCTCTTGTACTATATGCCGGATGGTGTCGGTTTCCAACCGCCTGCTTCAGGGATGCTCTTAAACATTTGTCATATTGTCGCCTATTATATAAGACAACTGAAAGAACTTCATGATTATCATTTGGTTTCAGGCTATGTTGTTATTATGTTGCCCTGTCCCTTGATGATCCATGATTATGAACCAGCGCTGATGAATACTACAATTACTTCACAACATTAGCAGCGAACATTAGCAATGTGTCCCCCCGAGGTACTCATATGAACGCGAGATGAATATTATCTTTACAAACACTATATTTGGGGTGATCTTGATTGAATATTTTATTATTAATTATGATATTGTTTTTTATATCTATTGAATCAATTAAATTTGGGGAATAGCCAGTACTAACCACTGAGCCATCGTGACACCCAGTGCTTAGTGTTAACTATTCTACTGCAGCACAGAGAAATTGATGCATTTTATTGGTTATGATATGTTGATGTTCATTTTCTAAAACAGAAATTCAAGAGGTAATTTTTATAGTTATTTCTATAGTACCAAAACGTCTTTGAGCCCAGATCAGCAATTCCCCACATGAGGCAAAACATAAAACGAACCGAAAAAAAAAAGAAAGAAAGAAAGAAAAAGGAAAGAAAGAAGAAGAAAAAAATCTCTCACAAAGTTAAAGAAACTTCTGGTTCTGGATCATATACAAAATTTAATGGAGTCTTCCTTGTCCACCCCTGGTAGAAATTTCATTAAAGTATGCACATATCTTTTTGTGAATAACATATACTGTATATAACACACCCCTTGCTGAGCCTGCTGCAATACCACACTTACAAACAAAAGCAAAAGATTATCCAGAGACATGTCAAATAATTTGTTCAAAATAATTATTAAAAAATGAATCATCCCCAGTGCAGCTTATTGGGTTATCAAAGACAATCCATGTCTCTCACAGTCGGCGGTGAAAGGCTGTAAAAGAACCATTGCTGACTTTTGTAAAGAGTAGCCTGCATCGCATATTTCTGTCCTCGACCAGACTTAGCTGATATGGGCACCAGCCTCCCCGTGGCCCTAATTAGGATTGGACGGTTCAGAGAATGAATGAATAAATGAATAGAAAAAATTAGAATGGAACTAGAATTTATCCAGGGTGCCATAGTGACATAGTGGTTAGCACATCTGCCTCACAGCAAAAAAAGGTCCTGGGTTCGAGCTCCAGTTTTGGGCGTTTCTTTGTAGCATTTGCACGTCCTTTGTGTGCTTGTGTGAGTTTCCTCATGTTCTTCCCACAGCCCAAAGACATACACATTAAGTTAATTGGCTGATCCATATTTTCCCTAGATGTAGATGTGACTGCGAGTGGTTTTGCGTGTGTGTGTGTGTGCGTGCGTGTGTGTGTGTGTGTTTGTGTGTGTGTGTGTGTGTGTGTGTGTGTGTGTGTGTGTGTGTGTGTTGGTCCCAGCAACTCTAGTAGGATTAAGCAGTTTCATAAATGGGTCAGAACTATATATCCATCCATCCAGCTTTCTTGTTTTCCTTTTGGCTTTTTCCCTTTTTCTGCGGTCGCCACAGCGAATCATCTGATTCACATGCTTGATTTGGCAGAGGTTTTTACGTCGAATGCCCTTCCTGACACAACCGTTTAGCAAGGGACAGAAACACGCTGACGGCTATGCAGCTACTCTTGACGAAAGTCAGCAATGGTTCTTTTACATGAACCTCTCACCATAGACAGTGAGGGACATGGCCGGCCTTTGATAACCCAGTTAGCTGCACTGGGGGGACAGTGACAACCTTGTGGAGACTTAAACCCCCAACCTTAGGATCAGTGATCCAGCGCCCTTTACCACCAGGCCACCATTGCCTCTATCTATCTATCTATCTATCTATCTATCTATCTATCTATCTATCTATCTATCTATCTATCTATTGCACTTGCTTCTCATTGAACAAAGAATGAAGCAACCTGTTTATAAAAGAGTTTTTGATATCCTAAGGAGTGACAAAAGGAAATGAAAAGAAAGAGCGTCCTTCACTGGTGCACAAAAGAAAGAAACAGACTCTACCCCCTGCTATGTGGCATGCAGGTGCCTCTGCTGTGCTTATTTTTTGCATCTTTACTGTGAAGGAATCAGAACAATGATCCCACAGATGTTCTATAAATCTGTCTTGTGTGCATTATTGCTCTTGAACACACTTGTCTTTGAGGAGTACTTTACAAATGAAAGCTTCAAATATTTATCATTTTGCTTTTGATAGAAGGTAAAGTAGGTTTGAGATGTTAGCGAGCAGTCTCACAAGATGGCTCTTAGTCAGCTGTGTCTTTTGACAGTCTGTCATCTAATATCTTCCCAATATTATAAACTCACAAAATAGGGCATCATTATAATAACAATATGGAATTCATCAGCTGCAATACTCAAGTTCATAAACACAGAAAAGAGTGTGAGCTATAATTAATATAAAATGTGAATATATACTCAGTCCATATGAAAAGGCACCACTCACGAAATCTGGAATAGCTCCACGGATTGATATGTGAAGTATATACTTATGATGCATTTGAGATAATGGATGATTTAAGAAGACATGTAAACATCATTCAATTTCATTCACGATAATGTTAATGCGATAATGTTAATGCGTCAATATGGGGACAAAATAAAGTCGTTGTGCACGCAGGCCTACAGCTCGCAGACGGTTCCGTACAGTGTTGGCGTGAATAAATCCACGTCGTCCTTGAACTTGAGCAGCCGTTCTTGTTGCTGGTTGGGTTCGGTCTCGGACATGATCCCGTACGATCTGATGGTCCTGACGTGCCGTTGTCGCACGCTGTTGACCCGGTCGAGGACGGTCCCGAGTGCTCCCCGTTTGCAGAAACCTTTGATGGAGTCTTGCGATCGTTGTGTGTGCGCAGTGTAATCGTCCGGCAATTTCGGCCGCCCCTGTAGCTTACTTTACCTTTAACCCTTGTCACCAAAAGCAAATATTTTGGCACACACACACACACACACACACACACACACACACACACACACACACACACACACACACACACACACACACACACACAACAACAACAACACCAACTTGCACTCACACTCACATACAGGGCAATTTGGAGCACCAAATTAAGCCAATATGCATGGCTTTGGACTGTGTGAGGAAACCAGAGTCTGTCTGTCTTCCTTTCGGCTTTTTCCCTTTTACTCGGGAGTCGCCACAGCGAATCATCTGATTCGCACGTTTGATTTGGCAGAGGTTTTTACGTCGGATGCCCTTCCTGTCACAACCCTTTTAGCAAGGGACAGAAACACGCTGACGACTTTGCAGCTACTCTTTACGAAAGTCAGCAATGGTTTTACATGAACCTCCCACCATAGACAGTGAGAGACATGGCCCGCCTTTGATAACCCAGTTAGCTGTGAGGAAACCAGAATACCCGTAAGAAACCATGCAAGCACAGTTAGAGTATGCAAAGGCCACACAGACATATCTAAGATTGAAATGCGAGCACGGCAAGAATAAAGCTTGAAATAATTGAAGAAAATGCGTTTGCCAATCGTGTGTTATTTATAGATAGAAGATATATTTTTAGTTAGTCTGATGTGTTGTTCTGTATCTATCTTTTCCATTCGTTACTGAGTTGTGTCTGTTCTCCCTGTCTTTTCCTCTGCATGGCCCGGTTTGTATTCCCATGAACTGATTTTCCACATAGTCTGTTCATTCATTTTATGAACTACTTAATCCTAATTGTGGGGCCGGTGGTGTAGTGGTTAGGGTGCTGGGCTCATGATCGGGAGGTTGTGAGTTCAAATCCCAGTGAGACCCCCACTGTGCTAAGACCCCTGGGCAAGGTCTTAACCACAAGTGTGCCTCTGTTCACCCAGCAGTATAAACGGGTACCAATAAATATATACTGGGAAGGTAACCTGCAATGGACTAGCGTCCCATCCAGAAGGAGTTGTACTACTTAGTTGCTTCACGCTACAAAATCCGGGGATAAGCGCTGGTCCGATGAGCCAGTAGGCTCGGGTGTAAAAAGCCCAACGCACTTTACCTTAATCCTGATTAAGGTCCTGGAAGAGGACAGATTACCAGACCATCACAGGGTCGAAACACTCTGACGGCTATGCAACTACTCTTGACGAAAATCAGCAATGGTTATTTCACAGCCTCTCATTATGGACAGTGAGAGACATGACTGGCCTTTGATAACCCAGTTATATGCACTGGAGGCCACCCAGCCTGTATTATTCTGTTTATGTGTATGAGCTTTTCCTATCTCATCTACATTGCTTTTGGATTATCTCTGTTGTGTTGTTTGCCTAATCATTTGACCTCTACATACCCTATGTAATTGATGACTGTTTTTCATTATTAAAATCCTTTTCATCAGTATATTGCCTCCCTGCATTTTCCTGCCACACACCAATGTGACACCACATTATTTTTCAAATTGTTTTTGAAATAAGCCTCAGTTGGTTTTGCTGCACATTCTGTCTGAGACTCATTACAATTTTAACTGTTAATCCAATCACTTTTTCCTCACAGAGCTTTTTTTCATATAAAGTTATTTAGCAAGCCTCGATCATTTCATTTTAAATCCCTCTGGATAAATTGAGATTTATGTCTTATGGGTTTGTGGAATTAAAACTGGAAGCTAATAGACCCTTGCAAGAGCACTGTTACGGTTTGCAATTCTGTGAGCCTCTGGGATAAACAGTGAGAAATGAGACAGAGAGAGTAACTGATTTAACAGAGACATATCAAAATTAAATAGACACAATGATTTCTGGATTTATACATACATGTGCATATAGTAGCCAAAGCCGTACTCCGACTTGTTGAAGTTTCTCTGCAACATCAGTTTCAGTACCATGGGGATTATTTTTAAGAGGCCACTTGACCGACACCTGTCCAGGTCAACCTAAGTGGGATGTTATTAATTTTTTGCCTTTGTTGATGATTTATGCAATCACTCTGTTGACTGTAGCAAGATGAATCACGAGGTTTTGTGCAATGTGATAAAGACCTTGAGTCTAATCCCCAATATGCCCGCTTTGAAAATTAGACTACTCTATTGCTCCTGGTGTTTGTGTTATAGCTTGTTACTAAAGAAAATGTATATACTGTACTTTAATTAAATAATAATAATAATAATAATAATAATAATAATAATAATAATAATAATAATAATAATAACCAGGTTACCAAAGCAGTACTCTTTCGTCAAGAGTATATTGCATAACCATCACCGTTTTTCGGCCCTGCAATGGCTTGGTGAGCTGTCTAGGGTGTTCTCTGCTCTCACCCAGAGTTGACTGAGATGGGTGACAGCCTCCCTGCAACCCTAATTAGGATTAAGCAGTTCAGAAAATGAAGGAATGAATGAAGTTTGATCAAATGACATACAGATAAAATAATGGGTGATATCAAAACTTTTTGCTTTTGAAATGTCTTATATATTTCAACTCATTACCATGTTATTACAAGTTGAGCCTTCGTATCCGAAGAATGATGCATGGTTTTTGTTGATTTTTGGAGAAATGTACGATAAAACATGATAGTGTTTGTTAGAAAAGAAGTACATGATAACCCTTTTATGAATATCTAAATGTTATATCATCAAACAAGAATTAACAAGGGATATATATATATATATATATATATATATATATATATATATATATATATATATATATATATATATATATATATATATATATGTGTGTGTGTG
This sequence comes from Plotosus lineatus, assembly GCA_024760905.1. Lineage (NCBI taxonomy): Eukaryota > Metazoa > Chordata > Actinopteri > Siluriformes > Plotosidae > Plotosus > Plotosus lineatus. The sequence continues at coordinate 105,322,870 of CM045728.1, forward strand.
TGTGTGTGTGTGTGTGTGTGTGTGTGTGTGTGTGCGTAACTTATCTGTTATCTGCAGCACAGAGCAGAGGCATAGTATTTATCATGTCTGCCTCACAGCAAGAAGATCCTGGGTTTGAATCCAGGACTTGGCGAGGACTCGGCGAGGATGTTTCTGTGTGTGAAGTTTTGATGTACTCTCACAGTCCAAAAACGTGCACCTTAGGTTAATTGGCTGTTCCAAATTGCCCCAGGTGTGAGTATGAATGATTGTTTATCTTACCCTGGGATTGTCAGGGGAGTTGTTCAGTGTATACTTCACCTATGGTCAGCTGAGATGGGCTTATAAGCTTAAACTGTGTATGTCGGGTCCATCGTTAGTCAAGAACTTAGTGTACTTTGAAAGCATTTGCATGCCAGATAAGAGCCTTGAGCTTGACACCTTTGCCTTATAGTGTGTGTGTGTGTGTGTATGTGTGTGTGTGTGTGTGTGTGTGTGTGTGTGTGTGTGTGTGTGTGTGTGTGTGTGTGTGTGTGTGTGTGTGTGTGTGTTTGTGATACTCAAAAAGGACTTCCAAACATTTTAAATTTAGATTAATGCACTACTGAGCCTACTTTAGTTCCACCTGCTTCAATAAAGTCTATTTCATCATTTTTTGTAACCGCTTAATCCTAATTAGGGTCACAAGGAGGCTAGCGTCCATCCCAACCGACTCCAGGCGACGGCAGAGTACACTCTGGACAGCTCACCAGGCCTTCACAGGGCGGAAACACACTGACGGCTATGCAGATACTCTTGTTGAAAGTCAGAAATGGTTCTTTTACAGCCTCACACCATAGACAGTGAGAGACGGGGCCGGCCTTTGATTACCCAGTTTGCTGCACTGGAGGGACAGTGACAACCTGTGGTGAGTGGGGCTTGAACCCCCATCCTTCGGATCAGCGATCCAGCACCTTTACCAGGGGCATCACGGCCCCTGATTCAATACAGTGTCATTCGAAAAGAGCTCATTCCTGTATAGTACCTCAGGCTTTAATCCTGTTTGTCTCTGTAGACATTAAAACCACATTATTTTCTTTTCTCCGTATTTTCTTGCGTCAGAAAATTCAACTAAGTCTATTTGTTTGATCATGTCGGATCACTTGATTAAATCTCCCAGATAAAGAGTTAGATGTGATGGAAGAAATTAGGCTGTCTGCCTGAAACTGTTTCATTTGGTGTGATGGAATCAGGAAGGATTACGCCTCAGGCACCACTTTCACACCGGGAGGCTTGAAACCAGACAACTGGCATTAACTTGTGCACTTGGATGTTGAAATTCGATCTTTTAACAAAATTAAAACCAAACGTTTGTTTAAATTTATTTGAATTTCAGTTACAATGCATGAAAAATTTCATTAATTCATTCATGTCTTAATATTTGAACCAGTTTACCTGCTGGAGTTCATATCTGAGAAAGTTGGGGTACACCCTGAACAGAATCAACATACAATCACGTACAGCTTGGGGGCAATGTGGAACATCATATTAGTCTAAAATGAATTCTTTGTACTGTTTGAGGAAACCAATGTTCCCAGAGGAAACTCACACATGCATGAGGACAACATGCAAACCCCAGAAACAAATGCCTTTCACCAAGACTAGGATTAATACCCATGATCTTCTCACCATAAGGCGGACGTGCTAGCCACTCACTACCATGCCACTCTGCATACATAGTTAGCTTTGCCTTCCACTGAAATAATACCAGTCCTTTACATTTTTTTTTCTTTGCCACAAATAAGTGGAATCAGATGATATTATTTTGATGTTGTCCGCCAACTCTTTTTTTCAGGCACATCAAATGAACTTGAAATACATTTTTTTTCCTCTTGGAAATGAGATAGTATCCACTAAAATTTCATTCTGATACCATTTGCTGATATTGCATTCACGTTGACCAGCTATGATAACTGGAGAATACAAACATCACACAAAGGCCTCTGGTGGTAAGAGAACAGAACTATTCTCAAATCATGATGGCAACCAACAACACAGACACAGGTGACATGAGCAGTGCAAACCTGGCAAGTTTCATCAAAGTAAACATTTCTGATTAATGGCATATGGTTTGACTTCAGTTCATTTTCTGTAACCGCTTAATCCTAATTAGGGTCGCGGGGAGGCTGGCGCCCATCCCAGCCAACTTCGGGCGGGGGCAGAGTACACCCTGGACAGCTCGCCAGGCCATCGCAGGGCGGAAACACGCCAACGGCTCTGCAGCCTACTCTTGTCGAAAGTCAGCAATGGTTCTTTTACATGCCTCACACCATAGACAGTGAGAGACATGGCCCACCTTTGATAACCCAGTTAGCTGCACTGGGGAGGACAGTGGCAACCATGTGGAGAGTGGGAATCGAACCCCCAACCTTTGGATCAGCGATCCAGCGCCCTATACCACTAGACCACCACTGCCCGGTTTGACTTCTAAAGCAAAAAAAAAAAAAAAAAAAAAAAAAAATATGAATTCAACTACACAGTCCATTTCATGCTATCACGCACAAGCAAGATCATTCCTCTGGATATATGTGAGGTGCTCCACCGAATGTAGGCGCTTGTCACAAGTGACGTATGATGCTTGTGAGACAAAGCACGGCTTATCCAGACTTCCGATCTTTCAAATGAGCAAGTGAAGGTTGAATACTAAACAAGTATTCAACACGCACTTGCATACATTAAAGATCGGAAGTTCGGATAAGCCATTCTTTGTCTCACAAGCACCATATGTCACTTGTGACAAGCGTCTGCATTCGGTGGAGCGCCTCACATATATGTTTTGTAAACAGAAAGATGTTGATTGTACTGGAAAACACAGAACCAAAACAAGATGTAAAACATGATGAGTAAGATTCTAAGCCCCTGAAACAGGGTGTTTTACACAGGAAACATTTGTATTCAGCTGCAAGTTACTGTTCATAGAAAATAAAACACATATTAGCTCATATTAGGCCACCAATAAGATTAACTGTCTCGAGGGATTTTTTGCTCACCGTGATGACAAAGACTGGTTATTTGAGTCACTGTCACCTTCCCATTAAACCAATCTGACCATTGTCCTCTAATGTTTTTTTAATCAAAAAGGCACACCAGTGTAACAGCTCATACCGAATGCTTTTTGAATCTCCGGATCAAAGGTTTGCTGGGGCATACAGTGTTACTCTGTTCTGTCCCCACATCCTCATGTCATAGCAGTTGCTCTGAGAATATCTTGAAAAGTATATGTTGCATACCTACTTCATGTCATTTGACACTGTCTTTTGGCCTCAAACATAGGAAATGATTGTCCTGAGGATATTTCCTAATGTCCGACACATAGGAACACCAAGTCTGGTGTCTGAGCAAATCCATATATGTTGGAGTGTCACACACTCATTTCATGTCCTGTTACATTGGCACTGATCTTTGACCTCCAGCATAGGGAATACTTGTCCGCAGCATATCTATTAATGTCCAACAGTGAGGAAGACCACAACTATTGTGAATACATCGGGTTGAGGGTCGCACACTTGTTTCATGTTGTGTCATTGACCTTGACCTTTGGCTACAATATAGCAAATTCTTGTCCTTTGCATATTTCTTGGCTTCCAACACCTATAAATGCTAAACTTTAAATTATAGGGAAGAAGAGTCATAATGTGCATTCAGAGGAACTTGAATAGAAAGTTTGTCTCAACTATAATTTTTCAAAGGCTTATTGTATTTAATTTATTCTTCTTCTTTTCCTTTCGGCTGTTCCCTTCAGGGGTCGCCACAGCAAATGATCTGCCTCCATCTCTCCCTATCCTCTGCATCTTCTACTCTTACTCCAACGACCTTCATGTCCGCCTTCACCGCATCCATAAATCTTCTCTTTGGTCTTCCTCTGGGCCTTTTGCCTGGTAGTTCCAACCTCAGCATCCTACGACCAATATACTCACTATCCCTCCTCTGTACATGTCCAAACCATCTCAATCTAGCCTCTCTGACTTTGTCTCCAAAACATCTAACATGTGCTGTCCCTCTGATGTACTCATTTCTGATCCTATCCATCCTCGTTACTCCCAAAGAGAACCTCAACATTTTCATCTCTGCTACCTCCAACTCTGACTCCTGTCTTTTCCCCAGGGCCACTGTCTCTAAACCATACAACATTGCTGGCCTCATCACCGTCTTGTACACTTTTCCCTTCATTCTTGCCGATACTCTCCTATCACACATCACACGGACACTTTTCTCCATCCATTCCAACCTGCCTGCACGCGCTTCTTCACCTCTTTTCCACACTCTCCATTGCTCTGGATTGTTGAGCCTAAGTACTTAAAATCCTCCACCTTCTTTATCTCTGCCCCCTGTAACCTCAAAGTTCCTCTTGGGTCCTTGTCGTTCACACACATGTATTCTGTCTTACTGAGGCTAACCTTCAATCCCTCCTTTCCAGGGCATACCTCCACCTCTCTAGATTTTCCTCCACTCGGTCTCTGCTCTCACTACAGATCACTATGTCATCTGCAAACATCATAGTCCATGGAGATTCTTGTCTAACCTCATCTGTTAGCCTGTCCATCACCATAGCAAACAAGAAGGGGCTGAGAGCTGACCCTTGATGCAGTCCCACCTCCACCTTGAACTCTTCTGTCACACCGACAGCACACCTCACCACTGTCTTACATCTATCATACATGTCCTGCACCACTCTAACATACTTCTCTGCCACTCCAGACTTCCTCATACAATACCACAGTTCTTCTCTCGGCACCCTGTCATATGCTTTCTCCAGATCCACAAAGGCACAATGCAGCTCCTTCTGACCTTCTCTGTACTTCTCTATTAACATCCTCAAAGCAAACACTGCATCTGTGATGCTCTTTCTGGGCATGAAACCAAACTGTTGTTCACAAATGCTGACCTCTGCCCTTAGTCTTGCTTCCACTATTCTTTCCCATAGCTTCATTGTATGGCTCATCAACTTTATCCCTCTGTAGTTGCCACAACTCTGTACATCGCCCTTGTTCTTAAAAATGGGCACAAGCACACTTCTCCTCCATTCCTCTGGCATCTGCTCACTTTCTAAAACCTTGTTGAATATTCTTGTCAGAAAATCTACTGCTACCTCCCCTAGACACTTCCATACCTCAACTGGTATGTCATCAGGGCCAACAGCCTTTCCATTCTTCATCCTCTTCAATGCCCTCCTCACTTCTCCCTTACTAATCTTTGCTACTTCCTGCTCCTCAACGGTCACCCCTTCTACTCTTTTTCTCTCTCATTTTCCTCATTCATCAGCTCTTCAAAGTACTCTTTCCATCTTCCCAGCACACTTCTGTCATCAGTCAATACATTTCCCTCTCTGTCCTTTATCACTCTAACTTGCTGCATGTCTTTCCCATCTCTATTTCTCTGCTGTGCTAACCTGTATAGATCATTTTCTCCCTCCTTACTGTTCAACCTATCATACAAGTCATCATACGCCCTCTGTTTGGCCTTTGACACCGCTACCTTCGCCTTACGCTGTGTCTCCCTGTACTCCTGTTTACTCTCTTCGGTCCTCTCAATGTCCCACTTCTTCTTGGCTAACCTCTTCTTTTGTACACACTCCTGCACTTCCTCATTCCACCACCAAGTCTCCTTATCTACTTTCCTTCCAGAGGACACACCAAGTACTCTCCTACCGGTCTCCTGATCACATTGGCTGTGGTTGTCCAGTCCTCTGGAAGCACTTCCTGACTACCCAAAGCCTGTTTCAACTCCTCCTTGAAGACAACACGACACTCTTCCTTTTTCAGCTTCCACCACTTTGTCTTCTGCTCTGCCTTTGCCTTTTTCACCTTTCTCACCATCAGTGTCATCCTGCACACCACCATCCTATGCTGTTTGGCAACACTCTCACCCACTACTACTTTGCAGTCACTGACTTCCTTCAAATTACATCGCCTACACAAGATGTAGTCTACCTGTGTGCTCTTACCTCCGCTTTCATAAGTCACCCTATGCTTCTGTTTCTTCTTGAAGAAAGTATTCACCACAGCCATTTCCATCCTTTTTGCAAAATCGATCAACATCTGTCCTTCTGTGTTCCTGTCCTGGATACCAAACCTGCCCATCACTTCCTCGTCCCCTCTGTTGCCTGCACCAACATGTCCATTGAAGTCTGCTCCAATGACCACTCTTTCACCTCTGGGGGTACTCTGCATCACTTCATCTAACTCACTCCAGAATCTCTCCTTCTCTTCTAGCTTACATCCTGCCTGTGGGGCATAAGCACTAACAACATTGACCATCACGCCTTCAATTTCTAACTTGAGACTCATCACTCTGTCTGACACTCTTTTCACTTCTAGTTTATTATAATAAGAATACATGACCATTCTAAAAATAAAAAAATAACATCATTCATTTTCTGTAACCACTGAATCCTAATTAGGGTCTCTGGGAGGCTGACTCCCATCTCAGTCGACTCCAGGTGAGGGCAGAGTACACCCTGGATAGCTCACCAGGCCATCGGAGGGCGGAAACAAGCTGACAACTATGCAGCTACTCTTGACGAAAGTCAGCAATGGTTCTTTTTCAGCCTCACACCATAGACAGTGAGAGACATGACCGGCCTCTGATAACCCAGTTAGCTGCACTGGGGGACAGTGACAACCTTGTGGAGAGTGGGACCGCCAACCTTTGGATCAGTGATCCAGCACCCTATACCAGTAGGCCACCACTGCCCAACGATAATATCATTTACCTTAATTCAGCTTACAATGGGATGAACCATAGACAAATTCTTGTGAAACAATTCTCTATGCATTTTGGAGACAGTGTCTAGCCTGCCATGACTGCAGCTTAAACTGCAGTCTTAACATGTCTCTGGACTATGTTTTCTTCTGCACATGCCTGGAAATGATATTCCCAAGCCATGGAAGTAGAACAGGTCAAATATTGCTAACATGTTATCTCCCAGCTGTCTTCTCACTGCTTGCACACGGGCTATTACGACTGCCAAAGACCTATCAACCGACTGGCTTTAAGTCAAATTAAATTCTTGCAGTTTGATAGACTGGGCAGATCTTCCTGGCTGGGAGATATTGTAGATTATCATCTTTGAGCTTGTATTTATCTTTCTAAGGCTGCAGACATTGAATTCTCTCCCATCGTTGATCATGCTGTATAGCCCTAGGGTTAACGTTTCAATATCTTATGACCTGGAGCACTGGAGTAGGAGAAGAAGCTGATGAAAAGAGCTGGTGTGAAGCAGAATGAATGAAGTTGAGTTCTGAGGCACTCACTGTGGCAGCTGAAAGGGATTTGAGGTAAACAGAAGAGATGAGAGCTTAAAGATGTAGAGAATTGGTGGGTGTGTGATAGCAAGAGCTGCATCAGTCAGAGTAAGTCTTTCATGGACAAACCTTTGGCTTGGTTTCCATTCTGGGAACCACATCAGTCAGAACATGATAAGAGAGCTTGAAGAGGTGTCAAGGATTGGGAAGGAAATGAAAGGAGATAGGTAGGTGATATTTATGCCATAGAATGGGGACTCAAGCCACCAAAAGGCATGAGGAGAAAACCTGGACTGTTCGAGTGATAAGTCATAATCATTCTCATGCTTCAACTTTTATAATTCTCTCTCTCTCTCCCTCTCTCTCTTTGAGACAGCTGCAAGATTTGTTTTCCAATTCCCACATCATTGCTGCATTCCGTCATCTGGCTTCCTACATAAGAGCGCAGTCAAAGGCCCCACCCCTCACCTACTCAAATACACTTACAATTACAGCATTTGGCTGACACACGTATGCAGAACAGAACAACTTCTGCAGGGTCTTTCTCCCTTGGGGCCAACAATTGATGGTACTGGGGATCAAACCCACAAACCTTGGATCGCTAACCCATTTCTTTAACCACTGAGCTACCACTAAACTGTTATTGCCCAGGTTGGTTCATATTATAAATACACTTATAAAACCCGCTACACACAAAACTTGGCATAGGCCATTAGAACAGCTCGACTCAACCAACTATTCATTGAAGTGTCAAGATGTTTTAGTTATGGCACTGAGGTGGTGGCATTAACTTTCTCTGGTTGTCCATCCAGCTCACTCTCGTCTATTTTTTTTTCATAGCATGAATAACATCATGAACACTTACACAGGAAGCAAACAGCATTGTGAATAATGATAATGAACACTTACAGAGGAAGTGAATAACACCTTGGAGCAATTTGGAAGAGCTAATTAGTCTACCGTACATGTTTCTGGACTGTGGGAGGAAACCAATGCAAGCATGGGATGAACCTGTAAATTCTACACACCTTCTTGCTGTGTGGCGGATGTGCTTACCACTGCTCCCCCAGCACTTTGTAATCATTCTTCTATAATCACCTGAAGAGAGAGGATGGTTTCACCACCCCTCGAAACAGATCTGTAGTGATAAATGGAGTTTCAATAGAAAGTCTTTGTCCTGTCCTTTTATTTTTGTTTATATATATATATATATATATATATATATATATATATATATATATATATATATATATATATATATATATATATATATATATATATATGAGGAAATTATGGAAAAATATGGAAAAAGTTAAGGAAAATGCCATAAAACAAGTCCAATTATGCAAAATAAAAAAAAATTTAAAAAAAAAACACAACACACACACACACACACACACACACACACACACACACACACACACACAGAAATACTTACATTTTTATGTGAGGTGCGCATCTGTGTATGTGCGCACATGTGTGTGTACGTGTGTGAATTTATATTTTATTTACGTTATGTATTATTTTTTTAATGTTTAATTGTTATTATAAGCATTTATAGCATTGGATATGTATTTATTGATATTATATACACATATATACGTATATGTCAGTCAGGGGATCGATCCTACTTCGTGGAAATCGTGAGGGGGGCTTCTCCAGGGAGGGATCTCTGTATTTTGT
>CM045728.1:105336814-105349314 GCA_024760905.1 Plotosus lineatus
TTATCATTTGTTATCATTATCATTGAGGGAAGACTGCTGAATCGCATAAAAAATATGTCTTTGACAACCATGATGTGCGTGCTTCATACACGCTCTGTGCTTTTGTATTAATTATTGCTTCAAGTAAAATGTAGATAAAGACGAGCAAGTAGTGCAGTCGGTGTGATAAATAAATAAGAGATGACAGTAAGGTTCTAGTTCTGATTTATTTAACAATTTAATTAATGTCTTATAGCCCGAAATGACTTTTGTTACTGTGAATAAACTGTCCACTGAACATGACGACATCTTCCACTTTATGCCCAAATCACGGTTTTCTGTCTGAGTGCATAGACTTACCTAAATATTATACATTTGTAAACAACTGCTGTGTTAGTCACAATCCGCTCATGCTAAAGGGCGATTAGCACATCGGCCTCAGAGGAAGAAAGTCCTGGGTTTGGGTCTCGGGCACAACGAGATTATTGTGTTTCTGACGAAGTGGTTCGAAGGTCAGGGGTTCTAGCTTTACTACCACCGAGCTGCTACACTTGGCCCCATGAACAAAGTCCTTCTCGTTCGATTCTATGAAAGTGGTGCATGTCTTTGGATTGTAGGAGAAAATTGAAGTAGAGTAAACACAGGAAACTCATACAAGCAGGGGAAGAACATACAAACTCTGAGCCTGGGACTTAAACCTTCTTGTTGTGAGAGAGACATGTTAAACACCGTGCCATGTTTTTTGCTCAAATATCCATAATAGTGTAGAGTGATCCCTCACGACTTCGAGCTTTAGTTTCTGTGGCTTTCACAGGTTTTTTTTTTAAAAAAATATTCATTAAACAATTAAAAAATAAGGAAATTAAGGAAAAATAGGGAAAATGTTAAGGAAAATGCCACAAAACAAGGCCAATTATGCAAAAAAAAAAAAAAAAAAAAAGACAAAGACACAAGAACAACAAACAACCCAAACCCCCCAACAAAACTACTTACATTTTTATGTGAGGTGTGTATATGAGTGCATGCACGTACACATCTGCGTGTGTGTGTGTGTGTGTGTGTGTGTGTGTGTGTGTGTGTGTGTGTGTGTGCGCATGCGTCTGTATGTGTGTATTTATATCTTATTTACATCTTATGCATTATTTTTGAATGCTTTATTGATATTATAAACATTTATAGCATTGAATATGCATTTATTGATATTATATACACATACACATGTACATATACAGGGGCAGTGGTGGTCTAGTGGGATAGGGTGCTGGATTGCTGATCCAAAGGTTGGGGGTTCGAGTCCCACTCTCCACAAAGTTGTCACTGTCCCCCCCAGTGCAGCTAACTGGGTTATGCTGGCCATGTCTCTCACTGTCTATGGTGAGAGGCATGTAAAAGAACCATTGCTGACTTTCGTAAAGAGTAGCTGCAAAGTCGTCAGCGTGTTTCTGTCCCTTGCTAAAAGGGTTGTGACAGGAAGGGCATCCGATGTAAAAACCTCTGCCAAATCAAACGTGCGAATCAGATGATTCTCTGTGGCGACTCCCGAGTAAAAAGGGAAAAAGCCGAAACGAAGACAGACACATGTATGTATACGCCAGTCAGGGAGGGTCGATCCTGCTTCACGGAAATCGACGGTCGCGGGGGGTTTCGGTCCCCATTAACCACGGAATGTGAGGGATCCTTGTATACTAAAACCGTTATGCACCTTAGGCTTGAGAACTGTCACTGAAATGAATATTATTTATTGACATCCACTTTGTTTTTGGAATATAACAGTTCGTTATCACCTCGATATAATTATTACCGTCACTCCTAGGGGTAATGCAACATATCCACCTACCCGCATGTTTTTTGAGCAGTGAGCAGAATCTGACGGAGCCAATGTAAGGATAGGTTCCCTCTAGAGTCTGTTTTGTTTTTGAAGTTTCTTGTCATCTCATAAAGGTTTTCTCATTAATATTTTACCCCTGGTTTGCTTATTAGGGATCTGCTATCTGACAATGTCCATTGTTAAAAGTTGAATGGAATTAAAATTTCATCTGACAGTCCTGCCAAATGCAGTCGGGAAGCAGAGAAAAAACAATGTTGACTTGTCTGTCAAAAGTTTCAGGCTTACCTTTTTTGACCTGAGTCTCAGTGGTAACATCCTCTGATGATGGACTGGAATGATTCATTTTGCAGCTGCATCCAAACACAACATAGTGTTGTCTGTCACACACTGTAGTCTACAGAGAGAAAATATGCAGAGGAGAAAAAAAAAAAGAACTCGTGTGTGAAAAGCCTGTGGAGACATCGCTTCAGTCATGGGAACGCTGAGCCCAGCACTGCAGAACATGGCGTGAGTTGAGTTGAAGATATGAGTTGTCACACTCACCAGCCTGACAAACAATACTTTGATTAATAGACTCTGTTGCTTTTCACCTCATTGCTATGAATTGGAAACTGCTGTGTGTAAGTTGAGAACAGAAATACAGTATGAATAAATTCAGAGTGTATGACCCAGATTGAAGACTCTGAGCTAACTGTGTGTGTGTCAGCTGACTCAATAGTAAAGGCATGAAATGTGAAATTTGACCTTTCACGGTCATTTATGGTCAGCAGTAATTGTCTTATTAGGAAGTCCACATGTGGCTTCCTATTAGTATTTTATAATTGTTGTTGTTGTTGTTTGTTCTTTGAGGTCGAAAGATGATCATGACTTCATATCAGATCAATGATTGGAGGTATGGGTGAAGTCATGACTTGTGTGCTTGACTTGGATTTAAGTGAGGGAGAGATATGCAGATCTTCAGCCTCACTCTCTCGTCCTGGTCTATCTGAGTCCAGTGGCATGACATGGTTGAGACGGTTGAAGAGAGGTCAGGATGCATTGGATGGCCAGCAGTGTCCTGTGTGTCTCACTGTGCCCTGGTTGCGCTCCATGATGCGTTTGGTGGGTCCACCTTCTTTTCTGCTGAATCAATTCGGTGGTTTCTTCCACACAATCAGCCGGACCCAGTCTTTGCAGGTAGACAAGTCCTACTCTTACCGACTGTCTTGTGGCATGCACACATGACAGTGGGGACTCGCGGTGGCTGGGATGCCTACCCCGATCACAGATCCAAAAGACCTGCCCACTGCCCTGTTTTATAGTACGTGAATGACTATCAGCACTCATTTAAAAAAATTACAATTAACAAAAAATTATTTCTATCTTAATTTTCTAGGTCAAGGTCAAGGTCACTTAAGACTGAAGGGGAATATTTCAATTGAAAGCTTAGCATTTATTCATTCATTCATTCATTCATTTGTTTCATGCATTCATTTTCTAAGCTGCTCATTCTAAATTAGGGTCATGGGGAGGCCGGTGTTTATCTCAGCCAGCTCTGGGACCGTCACCTTTGACCTTGATATCCAAAAGTGAAATCATCATATTTTCTGTGCCAAATTTATTTATTTTGCCAATCCACTTAATCCTACTAAGGTTACAGAGAGGCTGAAGCCTATCTCAACCAACTCTGGGCAAAATGCACACTCCACCTTGAACAGCTTACGAGTCCATAGAAGGGTCAAAATGCATACTTAATCATCCACACTTACACCCAAGGGCATTTTGGAACAGCCAGTTAGCTTAATATGCATGTGTCTAATTCATTCATTCATTCATTCATTTTCTGTAATTGATTAATCCTCATTAGGGTCATGGGGAGGTCGGCGCCCATCCCAGCCGATTCCGGGCAAGGGCAGAGCGCACCCTGGACGACTCGCCAGGCCATCGCAGGCGGGAACACGCTGACGGCTTTGCAGCCTACTCTTGTCGAAAGTCAGCAGTGGTTCTTTTACAGCCTCACACCATAGACAGTGAGAGACATGGCCAGCCTTTGATCACCCAGTTAGCTGCACTGGGGGTGTTTCTGTAATGTACCTTCAAGAAACCCATACCCCCAGTGCAGCTAACTGGGTTATCAAAGGCGAGCCATGTCTCTCACTGTCTATGGTGAGAGGCTGTAAAAGAACCATTGCTGACTTTCATAAAGAGTAGGCTGCAAAGTCGTCAGCGTGTTTCTGTCCCTTGCTGAAAAAGGGTTGTGACAGGAAGGGCATCCAACGTAAAAACCTCTGCCAAATCAAAAGTGCGAATCAGATAATTCGCTGTAGCGAGTCCCGAGTAAAAGGGAAAGAGCCGAAAGGAAGACAGACAGACCTTCAAGAAACCCATACAATCTCCACACAGAAGTGCTCTTGTGGAGCCTGGGACGTGAACCCAGAACCTTCTTGCTGTAAGGTGGAAATGTTAATCCCTATGCCACCATGCTGACTACTGATAAACAAATGACACCTTAATTTAAAGATATCTGTCTATCGGTCTCATTCTCTATTTATTTATCTGTTTATGTGTTTCTTCATTTATTTCACCAGTTGGATTCATTTTCTGAGGATATGTTACTACAAATAATCTCTTATATAGGCACTAAAATTACTAATATGCAGTGGTACCTCACTTGACGAAAGTCTCACTAAACGAAAAGTGCATGTTATGAAACGCATTTTCCTAAAATCTTTGTCTCTGTATACGAAACATGTTCACGTTACCAAAGTGCCATCTTAAAAATTCAAACATGCCATTCAAACATTCAAACAATGCATGAGCTGCTCTGCCATCAATGACGTTCAAACATCCCGCCCCGCTGGCCTCCTATTGGCTAACAACTGAGCTGTCGTTCATGTCGCCTTCACTCGAGTGCCATCTTGGACAGGTCCACCTTACGCCATCTTGGACAGGGATCCCATTGGCTAGGAGGGATGACGCAGCTACCTCCCATTGCCTATTATAGAGCTGAATCTACCATGATGCTTTTCGTGTAAAGGACAGAGTTACTGTTGTTTCAGGCTTTATTTCTTTACTCAGGCTTTTAACCTTCCATAAACATTTGCAAGATTATAACTCTGCTAAGAAGACATGGTCAACACACACACACACACACACACATGCATACGCACACAAACACACACGCGCGTGTGTGATTTCCAGTGCGAATGAGAAGAAGAAACAGAATTAGGAATATGGCCAAACCCGTCTACCATTGGTACAATATTGAAGCAGAAGGAGGTCCTAAAGGTATGCTTTTATAATTTTAAAGGATTTAGGGGGTAGTATTGGGAGCCTTGGAACGAATCATCCGGTTTCCATGTAAAATGAGGTTCAATTTACGAAAAATGCAGGTTACGAAAAAGACTGGAACGGATTAATTTCGTAAAGTGTGTTACCACTCTACCTACTTTATTTAGGCTTAGTGAATGACTTGTACTGTTCAGGAGTGGTAGTTTAGGTCCAACATGTTTAAAACATTTGCTCATCATACAACCCACGAGTATATGCTAATAGGTAGAAATACTTTCATATCTACTTTGATGCCTGATAATAAGGTAACTGTGTTCCCACACTAAGGGCGCAGCATCAAATATTCACCATATTCAAAAACTACCCCTATTCAACAGGGGGCATTTGTGGGCCACTTTTGGTACTGCAACAGTAAATTGTACGTCTGGTCCACAAAACATGACCAAGGACTGTGCACTAAGACTGTGAGAGCTCAAATGCTGGTTGTGCATGGGCAGTCTTATCGATTTCATTGAAGCTCCCAACCCCCATGGAGCTGACAACCCCTCATAACAACCAAAAGGTCACCATGAATAGGATCTTTGGAGACCAAATTAGATTCATGTTTGAACCAAGAGGCTGGAGATCCTCAATCCCACATCTAGTGTAACCTCAAACAAGGCTCTGTCCTTTCTGTCGAATGTTTTGTCTCTGAGAAAATCCATACTCTCTGCACTCGAGCCCAGGGACAACAGCCCCAGAGAAAGGATAATGCACACAATAAAAACACAAACACACACAGCCCCAATGTCTCAAGTCATGTTTTTAAATTAACCATTTTGTAATTATTGCTCACCTGGCATTGGCAGTTCCACGTTCTCATGACATTGTGGTCTATTCGAGCATTAATTGACTTAATAATAAAGAACTGCAGTGTCGCTCAATTCCCGTTAGTAGTCCTTAACACAACGAGCCAGAGTTAAAGCATGATTAATGAGGGAAGAGCGTTGTATAGTGTACATAATTCTACTTTGCTCTTTCATTAGTGTGTATTAAAACAAGAATTCTACTAAGACAAAATCACAGTGAGTTTAACTAAACATAGTCTGGCTTATTAAATTGTAAGTAAACAATGAATATGACAGAATGGTAGCACTGCGGTCACTTTTTTAAATTCTATACCTCTGGTGTTTAGGTGGTACGAAAGCATAGTGGTTAGAATGTCAGCTTTACTGCTCGAAGTTCCCGGGTTCGAATCCCAGACTCACTGAGGACATTTCTGTGTAAATTTTATTCACGTGTTTCCGTGGGTTTCCTACAGATACAGTCGGCCCTCTACTTACGAAAACCTCTGAGTACAAAAAGTCCAGGTTACGAAAAACATTTTCTTAAATTTTCGTCCTATTATTACGAAAACAACCTCTTGTTACGAAAAGCGCCAAACGCGCCATTCAAAAATTCAAATGCGCCATTCAAAATTCAAAAAATGCGCGAGTTGCTGTCTCATTGGCTGTCTCCCAACACCCCACGCCACTGGCCTCCCATAGGCCAGGAGGGAACTGACCAGTTCCTATACTTCCTGTACCCATACTTCCTGTTTGTCACTTGCGTGGAGAGTTGAACAGGACTGTTGGCTTGTTTTGAGATTGATAATTGCAGCGTTATATATTTCCTTATCGCCGAAACCCCTCTACAATCGGGACGGTATTGAAGCAGAAGGAGACCTTAAAGCGGAAATACAGTGGCAGAGGTGAGCACGATATTGAAGCAGAAGGAGCATGAAAACAAAGTGCTCCGTGGGATAAGACCTCTGATCTTGCAAGGAAGCAAGTTAATATTGAATCAGGACCACTGATCTTTCAAACAGGTACTGTAATTCCACTTTAAATACAACATCCGGTCCAATTAAACATTTAAATAGAATTGGTTCGTCGTCTGCGCATTGCATGTGGGCGGTGCCCGCTTTTGGCAAAACACACCAGAGTGAGAGAGTTTTGTGTGTGTGTGTGTGTGTGTGTGTGTGTGTGTGTGTGAGAGAGAGAGAGAGAGAGAGAGAGAGAGAGAGAGAGAGAGAGAGATTTGTGTGTGTATGTGTGCTAATAAAAAATGTTTAATAATGCTTTAATTAATAAATATGTTAATAAAATGGTTTAATATGCTAATAATTTTTTTAATTGTTTAATAAATAATTTTCTTTTACTTTTAACACATATTTCATAAATATTTTATTAAAAATCGGAGTACTTTTTTCATTTTTAAAGGGTTTATGGGGGAGTCTTGGGAGCCTTGGAACGAATCACGTGTTTTACATGTAAAATGCACGTCTACTTACGAAAACTCCAGGTTACGAAAAAGGCTCTGGAAAGGATTGAAAAAGTAGAGGGCCGACTTTACTCTGGTTTGCTTCCACTGTACAATGACAAGCACATTAGGCTAACTGGCCTCATTTCCCCTAGGAATGAATGTGAGAATGAATTGATGTATGTGATGAATTTGCGGGCTGTTCAGTGTGGATCCTGCCAACGCTCAAAGTCGGCTGAGATAAGCTCCAGTTTCCTCGCAACCCTAGTAGGAATAAACGGTTTGACAAATGAATGAATGATTAACCGATGTTTTAATGTTTGCACTATACTGAATACATATTAGGGAGGCAAATTGGTTGGCACAGCTGCCTCACACCAATCAGGCATGGGTTGAATTTCCAGGCTCAGCTGGTTTTCTGTGGAGTTTGCACGTTCTCTCTGTGTTTACGTGGCTTTCCTCCAGGTACTCCAGTTTCCTCCCACCGTCTAAAAACGTGCACAGTAAGCTAATTGGCTGTTCTAAATTGTCCGTAGGTATGAGAGTAAGTGTGATTGGTTGTATGTGCGCCCTGCAATGGTCTGGTAAACTGTATATCCCACTTTCACCCAGAGTTGGCTGAGATAGGCGCAAGCCTCCCAGCAACCATAATTAGCATTAAGCAGCTTACAAAATTAATGATTTTTATTTATTTTAAAAGTCATTAACTTCATGTATGTCCTTTCAGAAAACTATGTGAAGAGACCTACTTCGTACTATTTCACATTTCTGTGTTATTGGTTCTCATCCTTCCAACTCATCAGTCATGACTGCGTTTATAAAGTGACCTTTTCAAATACTGCAAAAGATTCATTGATCATTTCTACACTCCTCATTTGTGCCATGCCCACGCCTATTATCTGCATTCTACAGTCTTTATGTACATATAAATGAAAGCATTTTAGTTAAGGTGGTCACTGTTCTGCAGCAACATATTGTAGAATTAATGTCCAGTGCCATGTTTTATGTCTCCGTTTTCTTTTACTTGGTGCATTTTAAGTTTTCAGGGAACTAATTTAATACCAATAATCATAATATCTGACTGAATTTGAATGTATGGAGTCCACACTGTATCTCAGTCTTTGGGAGTAGAGTTCAACAACAATGGGCGGTATGGTGGTATCGTGATTAACATGTCCGCCTTACAGCAAGAAGACCCTCGGTTCGATTCCCGGCCTTGGGTGTTTCTGTGTAGAGCTTGTATGCTCTTCAAATAATTGTCTGGGTTTCCTCCAGGTACTCTGGTTTCCTCCTATAGGTCCAAAGACATGCAAATTAGCTTAATTATTCATTCGTTCATTTTCTGAAATGGTTTCATCCTAATTAGCATCGTGGGGTGGCTGGTGTTCATCTCAGCCATCTCTGGGAGAGGGCAGAGTACATCCTGGACTGCTGACAGCTATTCAGCTTACTCTTGACGAAAGTCAGCAATGGTTCTGTTACATGCCTCTCACCACAGACAGTGAGAAACATGGCTGGCCTTTGATAACCCAGTTATCTGGCGGGTGAAGGGGGGCAGGGGGGCAACCATTGACAGTGGGGCTTGAAACCCCAACCTTGGGATTGGTAATCCAGCACTTTACCACCGGGCCAACACTGCTCTTTTACCTTAATTTGCAACTACATGTGAGTATGGGTGTGATTGGTTGCATGTATGTGTTTGGCCTACAATGGTGTGGCAAGTGGTCTGTCCAGGGTGTACTCCGCCCTCACCAAGAGTCGGCGGTGATGGATGCAAGAGTTAAGGATTAAACAGTTTAGAAAATGAATGAATGAATGAATGAATGAATGGATGAATGGATGGATGGCCTGGCAAAGCTATTTAAGGTGTACCCTGCCACCATCCCATCTTGGCTGAGACCAGGTAGGACTGAGCAGTTCTGAAAATGAGTGAGTGAGTTCAACAACTCTGCAAAATAGATACTGCTATAAATAAAAGGATAGGAGAGTACAGTAATGACTTCAAAGTCCCACCCCCACCCTACCCAAAAAGATTTGTTTGCCACCAGTACATGGTGCATTCTTCTCAATGCCTCTGAGGCATGGTCACTAACCATCAACAGGAAGAGGAAATTATATACTCATCAAAAGAGGTGCATGATCACCTGAGGAATGATGACATCAGTGAGCAACCGGGGTTTAGAGTGTGCTGGAGATCATCACACAGAGCTAGCTATGATTGTATAGCAATGTTAAAAGAATGGACATCACCAGAAGCCCAGCGCAGTAGCTTGCTAGGTTCCCTATGATTAAGGGTCTCAAAGGAAGACCAAGGAAAAAGATAGAAGGACAACTTCAGTTACAAAATCAATCGTAGGGTTTCATTACTGGAAGATATCGAGAGGGCTAACCCGCACACTGACCGGGACAGATAGAGAGTCTCCTGGCAGAGAGGCAATTAATGCCTAAGTCATGTCTTGTAAAGTAAAATAAAGCTGCATCGCAAAGACACATTCTCAAGTACTTGAGATTCCTATTTTGCATTCATACTGTCAAGGATGGAAACGTGTGGTGTACTAGAAGTATTAGGATGGTGTACACATGATGGTCAAAATGTTGCGTGTGCAATACTACCCTGCTCTAGCCTCTCAGTGGATGCCATCCTGGCTGAGTAATGCAAACAGATGGGCCACTAAGCTCTTGTCATTAAGCTGGAGGAGGGAATGCCGCTAATGCCAAAGGCAATGCAATTTTCATGTCTTGTAAAATATTTAGTGCACAAACAACAAAAATTATAAACATGTTTATTTTTAAGACATGGGCAAAAAAAAGCTGTCAACATACATACATACAAATATTTATATAGCGCGAATTTTGGCACGTGCCACTCAAGTCGGAAGTCATGCATTATACAAGTAAACACAGTACATAGGTGTTTTAAATGAAGTACTTTAATGGAGACACTGTAGTAATTTATGGAGCTGAGCAGGGCTAAGTCTCTGTACACAAAGAAGACATGGTCTACCAAGTGTGATCTTTAACATCTTGAGTGCCCCGCAGAGAGCTCTGTCCTCAACACTACTTTCCAATGAACTGGAACACGGATTGCACACCACGCCTCACCACCCAACATCAATCTCTCTATAGTCCTTCTGGCTGAATGAATAAGACCCCGACGCTACAGTATTTCACAAGAATGTAGTGGAAAGAAATCCCAGAAGAGTGGAGTTTGTTGAAGGAGTAAATGCAATGTTAAATTTATATTAATGTCCAGTGGGAATGGGACTGGGGTGTCCAACATGCATGTATTGCTAATGGTTAGGTGTTCACATAAAGTAGGCCCTCGATATTCGCGGGGGTTTGGTTCTGGCTCCGCCCATGAATGAAGATAATCTGTGAGTTCTGTACCCGAAAGTAAAACCCCATGTATCATATTACATGTGCGAATGAGCAACCAGAAGTAAAATACTGTGTATCTATTGCATGCACTAAAATATACTTACTTCTTAAGCACATTATATAGACAGTCTTACTCATTAATACAGTATTAGTATAGTAAAATGAAGTAATGATTAAAAAAACTTTTCAATTTTTACTTTTATATTTCTTGATGATAAAATATAAACATTATACAGCATATACTGTTGTAAAGCACTAATATTAAAGTATTTTTCAATTATTATTCCAGTGCAGTACCTACATTAATGTTTAGAATGTTTGTGCGTGAGATTTTATGTTTAAAATGTATAGCATGTTTAACAAATGATACCAAAAGGATAAACTTTATTACGCTTCATGTCCTTTTACATTGAACTTGGAGTGACGTCTTCAAGATGGCGCTGCCTGGAGGGCGACGTCGCAGAGTTCTCAGAGTCAAATAGTTTCTTTGTTCCTTTTAATTTGTTTTATTTGTTGATTTGTTTGTTCATGTTTTGCACTATGCTCGTCTATGACCGGTCGACCCTACTGCAGCTATGAGATCGGAGTCTTCAGGCAACTAAGTACGCTCAACTCCTATCCTGAGCAAATATGCTATGGTAGCTTAATGCTAGCCGCACTCCGGCTAACAATAAGCCCAGACGAAAAGGTGCAGAACGACGAATCTGGCGCTTGGGATCGCAGGGGATGAAGACCGTGTAGCCAGCTGGTGCAATCGCCTTGTCGGGTGTACTCTCCTCGAGCCATGTTTCACAGAAACACAGCATGGAGCAGTCCTGTAGATCCCTCTGCACTGCAATCTGAGCATGAAGCTTGTCCATCTTGTTTCGCAGGGATTGAACATTTTCAAGCAGTATGACCGGAAGTGCTAACCTTCCACTTCTAACCAAGCACTGGAAGCTCTGAGAACTACCAGGTGCCCCTGGTTAAGATGTGGTTTAAAAGCCTTAACACAATTACATTTTTTTTGGACTGCAGAAAGTCCTCTCACACTGAACATTGTATTAAAATGCAAACTTCGACTCATATGAGTTTTTTGTTTGTTTGTTTGGTTTTTTTTTTGGGGGGGGTTGAGATCTAAAAAAAGAAATATTTTTTCAGAAAATCAACTGTTCCAAAATTATTGGCACCCCTAACAATTCCTAGGAAAAAAATGTAATTTATGTATTTCTGTCATTTTTACAGTAGTTTCCAAAATTGATCAGAGTATCTAGGAATGTTGAAGTAGTAAGTCATCACTTCCTGTTTCCCTGGGCTACAAATATGATGTGACATAGACTAAATTTCTCTTATCCATTCTTCAACACACACCTTTCAAGTAAGGCAGATGTGTGTCGACCTTCACAAGTCATGCAATGGCGGGAAGAAAATAGCACCTCATCTACATCTGCCCATATTTATTGTCAGAGGAACCATTAAGTAGTTTAAGACAACTGGAACAGTGGTAAACAAGCCTGGATGAGGATGCAAGGTTATTTTGCCATCACACAAGATGAGAAGGCTGTGATCGAAATTAAAAGTTCTCCAAAGCTAACTTTTAAAGAATTGCAACAAACTACAATATATTGAGGTCACAAAGTCTCCAAAACAGCCATCAGCTGCTATTTACATGCCAATAAGCTGTTCGGGAGGCATGCACAGAAAAAAAACCCTCTCAATCAATTATAAATGCAAACATCTGGAGTTTGCTAAGCAGTTCTTCAAATTCAACTGGGACTGTGTGCTT
>CM045728.1:105351814-105359314 GCA_024760905.1 Plotosus lineatus
ACAAATGATGGGCAGGGTGAGAGGGATCAGAGATGATTTTTTGTGCTCTTAAGATTGAGCGTTTATGATATATTGATTGGACTGATGGAAGGGGGGTGCCAATGATCCTAGATGATTTATTGACAATGCGCTGTAGTTTTTTCTGTGATTTGCTGTCTAGGCTGCCATACCAAACCGTTATGGATGAAGTGAGAGTGCTCTCAATGATGGCGGAGTAGAAATGGAGGAGGAGATTTGTTTTCACTCTAAATTTCTTGAGCTGTCTCAGGAAAAACAGTCTTTGGTGGACTTTTTTGTGAATGTAATCTGTGTTAGTGTTCCATTTTAGTGTATTGTTAATGTGAGTGCCGAGAAATTTGAAAGAGTCAGTTATGGCTATGGGTTCATTAGAGATGTGAATGGGAGTTTTGAGTGAGGCTGTGTGCCTGAAGTCAATTATTAGTTCTTGTGTTTTGGATGGGTTGAGCTGGAGATTGTTTTCTTGGCACCAGGAGACAGCTTGGGCTACTTGTTGGCGGTACTGGTGTTCATTATCCATAGTTATGAGTCCAATGATAGTAGTGTCGTCTGCATATTTAAAAATGGAAACTGAACTGTGATGGGATGTCATATGGTTTGTGTACAGAGAAAAAGCCATGGTGAGAGGACGCAACCCTGGGGGACACCTGTGCTGAGGGTCAGAGGTCGAGATGAGAGGTTACCCATCTTAACCCTTTGTTGCCTTTTCCATAGGAAGCTCCATAACCAATGGCGTAGACAGGGGTCAATGTTCATGTCCGTCAGTTTATTGAAGAGGTTGACCAGGTTTATTGTATTAAAAGCAGAACTGAAGTCAATGAAAAGGATACGAGCATAGCTGTTAGGAGACTCAAGGTGCTGTAAGATGTGGTAGAGGGCTAGGTTGACGGCATCCTCAACAGACCTGTTGTCACGGTAAGCAAATTGATGAGGGTCGAGCAGGGGGGTAGTGGATGCCTTCAGATGATTGATGATGCGTTCAAACGACTTCATGACCACGGATGTTAGGGCGATTGGTCTGTAGTCGTTGAGACATGAGATCTTTGATGATTTTGGGACAGGGATTATGGATGAAACCTTGAAACATAGTGGAACTGTACAGTGGCGTAGGGACGTATTAAAGATGGAGGTGAATATTGGGGCCAGTTGAGCTGCGCAGTACTTAAGAACAGCAGGGGTGATCCCGTCTGGGCCAGCTGCTTTCCTCTTGTTATTTTTCTTAAAGATGTTCCTGACCTCTTCCTCCTGGATGTGAAATGAGGGGTATGGGAGGGGAGAGGAGGGGATAGGGCCGGACTGGGGACTGTTCAAACCTCCCATAGAACTCATTGAGTGTGTTTGGAAGGTCCATATCAATGTCAGATGAAATGGAGGGTTTTTTTTTGTAATCAGTCATGTCCTTTAGTTTTTTCCATACATATCGGGTGTTGTTTGATGTGATCTGATGTTCCAGCTTTATTGCATAGTTTGATTTAGCTTTCCTGATTGCAGACCTCAATTGATATTTGGCAGTGGTGTATGACTCCTTGTCTCCGCTGAGGAAAGCAGAGTTCTTTTTCTTACGTATGAGTAAGATATCTTTTGTAAACCAAGGTTTGTTATTACTGTATGCCTCCACAGTTTTTGTTGGGATACACAGATCCACGCAGAAGTTGATGTATGACGTCACCACGTCCGTGAGCACGTCGAGGCAGTTCTCACCTGCACTGAATACATCCCAATCAGTGCATTCAAAGCAGCCTCTCAAAGTCTCAACGGCTGCCTTGGACCAGGACTTAACTGTTTTGGATGTGGAGTTTGTGGATTTAAGTTTTTGTTTGTACTTCGGGATGAGGAGCAGCATGGCGTGGTCGGACGTTCCGAGCGGAGCCCTCGGGAAAGCTCGGTAAGCATCGCTGATGGTGACGTAGCAATGGTCCAGTGTGTTCGTGCCTCTGCTAGGACATGTGACCTGTTGAATATAGTTGGGGAGTTCAGTGGACAAGTTGGTATGATTAAAGTCACCGAGCACAGTGACTACTGCATCAGGATGAGAGTTTTCAACGGTTGATACGTAGGTTGCAAGCTCCGTGATGGCGAAGTTGGCGTTAGCCGATGGCGGGATGTAAACGCCAATCAGTATAACGGAGGCAAATTCTCTCGGGAGGTAGGCGGGTCTGCATTTCACGCTGATGTATTCCAATTGTGGTGAACAAGTAGTGTTTAATACAGTCGTGTTGCTACACCAGCGTTGGTTAATCAAGAAACAAATTCCACCACCTTTAGTTTTTGTAGATAGCTTGACTGACCTGTCGGCACGGTAGAGTGAGAAGCCGGGCGGGGTTACCGCCTGGTCTGGCACACTGTGGTCGAGCCAGGTCTCGGTCAGGCAGATGGCAGAACAGTCTTTGTAATCCTTCTTATTTTGAAGAAGAAGGAAGAGTTCGTCAATTTTATTTCTGATAGATCTCACGTTTGTCAGCAGCAGAGCCGGTAAAGGTGGCCGGTACGGCCGCTTCCTGAACCTGGAAAGGACGCCGGCTCGTCGCTTCCGCCTGTCTCGCTTGCGTCTCCAGGAGGTCGGATATCCAGATGAGTTGTTCATGTCTAGAATTTCCGCAGGTAGCGATGAGATCATGGATGAAACAGTCGCTTCTGAGTTAGCTCTAAGGGATAGTAACTCCCAACGAGTGTATGTGAGAAGACATTCTGACTTTTTAACATAAAACATTGACAAAAGTGCAAGACATAGAAGCAGAGCTTGTACCGGGGCGAGCCTCACGGCCGCCATCTTGATCTCTACTGATTGTTGAGCCTAAGTACTTAAAATCCTCCACCTTCTTTATCTCTGCCCCCTGTAACCTCAAAGTTCCTCTTGGGTCCTTGTCGTTCACACACATGTATTCTGTCTTACTGAGACTAACCTTCAATCCCCTCCTTTCCAGGGCATACCTCCACCTCTCTAGATTTTCCTCCACTTGTTCTCAGCTCTCACTACAGATCACGATGTCATCTGCAAACATCATAGTCCATGGAGATTCTTGTCTAACCTCGTCTGTTAACCTGTCCATCACCATAGCAAACAAGAAGGGGCTGAGAGCTGACCATTGATGCAGTCCCACCTCCACCTTGAACTCTTCTGTCACACCGACAGCACACCTCACCACTGTCTTACATCTCTCATACATGTCCTGCACCACTCTAACATACTTCTCTGTCACTCCAGACTTCCTCATACAATATCACAGTTCTTCTCTCGGCACCCTGTCATATGCTTTCTCCAGATCCACAAAGGCACAATGCAGCTCCTTCTGACCTTCTCTGTACTTCTCTATTAACATCCTCAAAACACTGCATCTGTGGTGCTCGTTCTTGGCATGAAACCAAACTGTTGTTCACAAATGCTGACCTCTGCCCTTAGTCTTGCTTTCACTATTCTTTCCCATAGCTTCATTGTATGGCTCATCAACTTTATCCCTCTGTAGTTGCCACAACTCTGTACATCTCCCTTGTTCTTAAAAATGGGCACAAGCACACTTCTCCTCCATTCCTCTGGCATCTGCTCACTTTCTAAGACCTTGTTGAATATTCTTGTCATAAAATCTACTGCTACCTCCCCTAGACACTTCCATACCTCAACTGGTATGTCATCAGGGCCAACTGCCTTTCCACTCTTCATCCTCTTCAATGCACTCCTCACTTCTCCCTTACTAATCTTTGCTACTTCCTGGTCCTCAACTGTCACCACTTCTACTCTTTTTCTCTCTCTAATTTTCCTCATTCATCAGCTCTTCAAAGTACTCTTTCCATCTTCCCAGCACACTTCTGTCATCAGTCAATACATTTCTCTCTCTGTCCTTTATCACTCTAACTCGCTGCACGTCTTTCCCATCTCTATTTCTCTGCTGTGCCAACCTGTATAAATCATTTTCTCCCTCCTTACTGTTCAACCTATCATACAAGTCATCATACGCACTCTGTTTGGCCTTTGACACCCCTACCTTCGCCTTACGCTGTGTCTCCCTGTACTCCTGTTTACTCTCTTCGGTCCTCTCAATGTCCCACTTCTTCTTGGCTAACCTCTTATTTTGTACACACTCCTGCACTTCCTCATTCCACCACCAAGTTTCCTTTACTACTTTCCTTCCAGAGGACACACCAAGTACTCTCCTTCCGGTCTCCCTGATCACACTGGCTGTGGTTGTCCAGTCATCTGGAAGCACTTCCTGACTACCCAAAGCCTGTTTCAACTCCTCCTTGAAGAAAACATGACACGCTTCCTTTTTCAGCTTCCACCACTTTGTCTTCTGCTCTGCCTTTGCCTTTTTCACCTTTCTCACCATCAGTGTCATCCTGCACACCACCATCCTGTGCTGATTGGCAACACTCTCACCCACTACTACTTTGCAGTCACTGACTTCCTTCAAATTACATCGCCTACACAAGATGTAGTCTACCTGTGTGCTCCTACCTCCGCTTTCATAAGTCACCCTATGCTGCTGTTTCTTCTTGAAGAAAGTATTCACCACAGCCATTTCCATCCTTTTTGCAAAATCGATCAACATCTGTCCTTCTGTGTTCCTGTCCTGGATACCAAACCTGCCCATCACTTCCTCGTCCCCTCTGTTGCCTGCACCAACATGTCCATTGAAGTCTGCTCCAATGACCACTCTTTCACCTCTGGGGGTATTCTGCATCACTTCATCTAATTCAGTCCAGAATCTCTCCTTCTCTTCTAGCTTACATCCTGCCTGTGGGGCATAAGCACTGACAACATTGACCATCACGCCTTCAATTTCTAACTTGAGACTCATCACTCTGTCTGACACTCTTTTCACTTCTAGAACATTCCTGACAAACCCCTCCTTCAAGATGACTCCTACTCCATTTCTCTTCCCATCCACACCGTTATAAAGCAGCTTAAACCCTGCTCCTAAGCTTCTAGCCTTGCTACCTTTCCACCTGGTCTCCTGAACACACAGTATGTCCACCTTCCTCCTCTGCATCATGTCAGCCAGATCCCTATCTTTTCCTTGCATAGTTCCAACATTCAAAGTCCCTACTCTCAGTCCTAGGCTCACGTATTTCCTCTTCTCTCTCTGCCCACGGACACGCCTCCCGCCTCTCCTTCTTCGACGTCTTCGACCAACAGTAGTCCAATTTCCATCAGCATCCTGTTGGTTGACAGCACTGATGGCGGTCGTTGTTAACCCGGGCCTCGACCGATCCGGTATGAATTTTGTTTTGACCATTTGCATTTTTAATGTGGCAGAAGTTTTACGCCGGATGCCCTTCCTGTCGCAACCCACTGCATTTGTCCGGGCTTGGGACCGGCATAAGGGGGAGAGACACTGGTTAGTGCCCCCCCCCCCAATCCTGCCTCATGGCTGCATTATACACACACACACACATAACATGTAATAATCCAAGTGAGGATATGATTAGACTGCTCGGAGACTTATTCAGCATTTTTATACATACATTACAGAACATGTCTTCAAGCAATAAAATATAGCTTAATTTGGAAGGAATGTGTTGATATGTCTGCTGTGATCTGACTGGTTCAGTGTCTGGGTAAAAATAATTATTATTCCGTAAGCTTGAAGCGAATGTGCACTGATTGCCTTGTGAGGTGCACTACACCATGCTTCAATAGAGCACTTTTATTATTTTATTAAAATACTTGAAACTAAAGGGACAGTGGTGGTCTAGTGGTATAGGATGCTGGATCGCTGATCTTAAGGTTGGGGGTTCGATTCCCACTCTCCACAAGGTTGTCACTATCCCCCCCCCCCCCCCCCAGTGCAGCTAACGGCAAAGCCATTGGTGTGTTTCTGCCCTGTGATGGCCTGGCGAGCTGTTCAGGGTGTACTCTGCCCTCGCCCGAAGTTGGCTGGGATGGGCACCAGCCTCCCCGTGACCCAAATTAGGATTAAGCGGTTATAGAAAATGAACTGAACTTGAAACTAAATAAGTATATATGTTCGTAGCATTATTATTTCATGGGAGAGCTGGTCAGCCTTGCAAAGGAGTCTGTTCCTCACAGCAGGGCAATGGAATTATATTTGATTTGACTGACAATCTTATTTCTGAAAGTTAAATAAATAAATTAATAATAATAATAATAATAATAATAATAATAATAAATAGTTTGATTTTTTGGGGGGGGGCAGTGGTGGTCTGATCCTATGGTTGGGGGTTCGAGTCCCCACAGGGTTGTCACTGTCCCCCCAGTGCAGCTAACTGGGTTATCAAAGGCGGGCCATGTCTCTCATTGTCTATGGTGAGAGGTTCATGTAAAAGAACCATTGCTGACTTTCGTAAAGAGGAGCTGCAAAGCCGTCAGCGTGTTTCTGTCCCTTGCTAAAGAGTTGTGTCAGGAAGGGCATCCGACGTAAAAACCTTTGCCAAATCAAATGTGCGAATCAGATGATTCGCTGTGGTGACTCCCGAGAAAGGGAAAAAAGAAGAACAAGAGAAGAAGTTTGATTCATTTTTTGTGGAATAAGTCAAGAATTAATATCAGAGCAAATTGGCTCATTAGTGTTTTTGTTTTTGTGAAATAGCTGCTGAGGGTGATATCCTATTAGATTAACCAATCAGAATGCATGCTTCTCATATCCACTGGGTTTGGATAAAATCATAGACATTCCTGCCTTGCAAACTTGTGATAATCAATTTAAAGTTAAATGTATTATTTAAAAATGTAAAAATAAACATCAATAACAATTTAGTTTTAGTTTGTCTTCCTTCGATTTTCATGTAGTATATACTAAAATAACTACTTACCTGAGGTTGTTGCTAAATAGTCCCCTTGATGTTCAATTTCAGTGGCTTTTTAGCAATATCCACCACGTTTTCAGCAACTAACTGTGATAGAGTTTTGAAATTAAGACAAATTCCAAATTTGTTCATAGCATTTATAACTATAGCCTTAGTTTATGAAATGGGGTGTGAATTTTTGAGTGTGTGTTTGCCCTCACGATCTGTTCAAGATGTATCCTGCCCTTAGCCAGTATCAGATGAGATAGCCAAAGCCTCTTCAGTACCCTAGTACTGTAGTACAATTCAACTCTTCAGCAAGTGAATCAATGAAGGAAAGTGCATCTGGACTGTGGAATGAAACGAGTACAGAGAGGAAACCTACGGAAGCAAAGAGAGAGAGAGAACATGCAAACCCCGCACAGAAACACCCCAGCCCCATTGTAAATACACTGATCTGCTATTAATCACACATGGTGTGTTGTTATTATTACACATTGGCATGTCTTCAGTTTAACCTTTCTGACAGATTTACTTTGTTCCACTCATTAGTAGTGTTCAGTTCAGTTCATTTTCTGTAACCGCTTAATCCTAACTAGGGTGGTGGGGAGACTGGCGCCCATCCCAGCCAACTCCGGGCGAGGGCAGAGTACACCCCGGACAGCTCGCCAGGCCATTGGAGGGCGGAAACACGCCGACAGCTTTGCAGTCTACTCTTGTCGAAAGTCAGCAATGGTTCTT
>CM045728.1:105364314-105464314 GCA_024760905.1 Plotosus lineatus
CAATGCAGCCATGAGGTGGGGGGGCACTAACCAGTGTCTCTCCCCCTCATGCCGGTCCCAAGCCCGGAGAAATGCAGAGGGTTGTGTCAGGAAGGGCATCCGACGTAAAACCAATGCCAATTACTTAAAATGCAAATCAAAAGTATTACCTCCATACCGGATCGGTCGAGGCCCGGGTTAACAACGACCGCCATCAGTGCTGTCAATCAACAGGGTGCTGATGGAAATTGGACTACTGTTGGTCGAAGACGTCGAAGAAGGAGAGGTGGGAGGCGTGTCCGTAGGCAGAGAGAGAAGAGGAAAGGCATGAGTCTAGGACTGAGAGTGGGGACTTTGAATGTTGGAACTATGCACAGAAAAGGTAGAGAGCTGGTTGACATGATGCAGAGGAGGAAGGTGGACATACTGTGTGTTCAGGAGACCAGGTGGAAAGGTAGCAAAGCTAAAAGCTTAGGAGCAGGGTTTAAGCTATTTTATCACGGTGTGGATGGGAAGAGAAATGGAGTCGGAGTCATCTTGAAGGAGGAGTTTGTCAGGAATGTTCTAAAAGTGAAAAGAGTGTCAGACAGAGTGATGAATCTCAAGTTAGAAATTGAAGGTGTAATGCTCAATGTTGTTAGTGCTTATGCCCCACAGGCAGGATGTGAGCTAGAAGAGAAGGAGAGTTTCTGGAGTGACTTAGATGAAGTGATGCAGAGTACCCCCAGAGGTGAAAGAGTGGTCATAGGTGCAGACTTCAATGGACATGTTGGGGCAGGCAACAGAGGGGACGAGGAAGTGATGGGCAGGTTTGGTATCCAGGACAGGAACGCATGAAGGACAGATGTTGATAGATTTTGCAAAAGGATGGAAATGGCTGTGGTGAATACTTTCTTTGAGAAGAAACAGGAGCATAGGGTGACTTATGAAAGCGGAGGTAGGCGCACACAGGTAGACTACATCTTGTGTAGGCGATGTAATTTGAAGGAAGTCAGTGACTGCAAAGTCATCGTGGGTGAGAGCGTTGCCAAACAGCATAGGATGGTGGTGTGCAGGATGACTCTGATGGTGAGAAAGGTGAAAAGGCAAAGGCAGAGCAGAAGACAAAGTGGTGGAAGCTGAAAAAGGAAGAGTGTCGTGTTGTCTTCAAGGAGGAGTTGAAACAGGCTTTGGGTGGCCAGGAAGTGCTTCCAAATGACTGGACAACCACAGCAAATGTGATCAGGGACACAGGTAGGAGAGTACTTGGTGTGTCCTCTGGAAGGAAAGTAGATAAGGAGACTTGGTGGTGGAATGAGGAAGTGCAGGAGTGTGTACAAAGGAAGAGGTTAGCCAAGAAGAAGTGGGACATTGAGAGGACCGAAGAGAGTAAACAGGAGTACAGGGAGACACAGCGTAAGGCGAAAGTAGCAGTGGC
Organism: Plotosus lineatus; assembly: GCA_024760905.1. NCBI lineage: Eukaryota > Metazoa > Chordata > Actinopteri > Siluriformes > Plotosidae > Plotosus > Plotosus lineatus. The sequence goes on from CM045728.1 coordinate 105,365,711, forward strand.
TAAGGCCAAACAGAGGGCATGTGATGACTTGTATGATAGGTTGGATAGTAAAGAGGGAGAAAATTATTTATACAGGTTGGCACAGCAGAGAAATAGAGATGGAAAGGACGTGCAGCAAGTTAGATTGATAAAGGACAGAGAGGGAACTCTATTGACTGATGACAGAAGTGTGCTGGGAAGATGGAAAGAGTACTTTGAAGAGCTGATGAATGAGGAAAATGAGAGAGAAAAAAGAGTAGAAGAGGTAACCATTGAGGGGCAGGATGTAGCAAAGATCAGTAAGGGTGAAGTGAGAAGGGCATTGAAGAGGATGAAGAATGGAAAGGCAGTTGGTCCTGATGATATACCTGTGGAGGTATGGAAGTGTCTAGGAGAGGTAGCAGTAGATTTTCTGACAAGAACATTCAACACGGTACTAGAGAGTGAGCAGATGCCGGAGGAGTGGAGGAGAAGTGTGCTGGTGCCCATTTTTAAGAACAAGGGAGACATGCAGAGTTGCAGCAACTACAGAGGGATAAAGTTGATGAGCCATACGATGAAGTTATGGGAAAGAATAGTGGAAGCTAGACTAAGGGCAGAGGTCAGCATTTGTGAACAACAGTTTGGTTTCATGCCAAGAAAGAGCACCACAGATGCAATGTTTGCCTTGAGGATGTTAATAGAGAAGTACAGAGAAGGTCAGAGGGAGCTACATTGTGCCTTTGTGGATCTGGAAAAGCATATGACAGGGTGCCAAGAGAAGAACTGTGGTATTGCATGAGGAAGTCTGGAGTGGCAGAGAAGTATGTTAGAGTGGTGCAGGACATGTATGAGAGATGTAAGACAGTGGTGAGGTGTGCTGTCGGTGTGACCGACGAATTCAAGGTGGAGGTGGGACTGCATCAAGGGTCAGCTCTGAGCCCCTTCTTGTTTGCTATGGTGATGGACAGGCTGACAGACGAGGTGAGACAAGAATCTCCATGGACTATGATGTTTGCAGATGACATCGTGATCTGTAGTGAGAGCAGAGAACAAGTGCAGGAAAATCTCGAGAGGTGGAGGTATGCCCTGGAAAGGAGAGGAATGAAGGTTAGCCTCAGAAAATCAGAATACATGTGTGTGAATGAGAAGGACCCAGGAGGAACGGTGATGTTACAGGGAGCAGAGATAACGAAGGTGGAGGATTTTAAGTACTTAGGCTCAACAATCCAGAGCAATGGAGAGTGTGGAAAAGAGGTGAAGAAGCGTGTGCAGGCAGGCTGGAATGGTTGGAGAAAAGTATCCGGTGTGATGTGCGATAGGAGAGTGTCAGCAAGAATGAAGGGAAAAGTGTACAAGATGGTGGTGAGGCCAGCGATGTTGTATGGCTTAGAAACAGTGGCGCTGAGGAAAAGGCAGGAGGCAGAGCTGGAGGTAGCGGAGATGAAAATGTTGAGGTTCTCCCTGGGAGTAACGAGGATGGATAGGATCAGAAATGAGTATATCAGAGGGACAGCCCACGTAAGATGTTTTGGAGACAAAGTCAGAGAGGCTAGATTGAGATGGTTTGGACATGTACAGAGGAGGGATAGTGAGTATATTGGCAGTAGGATGCTGAGGTTGGAACTACCAGGCAGAAGGCCTCGAGGAAGACCGAAGAAGAGATTTATGGATGTGGTGAAGGAAGACATGAAGGTTGTTGGAGTCAGAAAAGAAGATGCGGACGACAGGGTGAGGTGGAGGCGGATGATTTGCTGTGGCGACCCCTGAAGGGAGCAGCCGAAAGTAAAAGAAGAAGAAGACTCTGCTAGTCTTTTACGCTGAATTTGTATTTAATCACTTTCTTTCTTCACTGTAATGTTTGTAAGATTGTGAATGAATGATGCTCAGAGTAATTAAAGATAAGAGTTTGTCCAATTACACTCTCCAAAGCACATTGCGGGAAATATCTGCTGGAAAATTGAGTGACGGATAATTATACCTTGGATAAAGATGCCTCTATAATGTTTATTCCACTGTGGCCTAATTTGGATGTTTTACTACAATTAAAAGTAGAATAAACGGTTGATGTATTAAATCTGATATTAAAATCATGTCAGCTAGTTTTCTCAGAAAACAAAAATAGAATTCGAGAAAAGTGCAAACACAAGGAATTCTTAGAGAACCTAATCCCATGAAAGACTTCACTTTACTCGTAAGAACTGCAACAAATAGCTCCTCGTGGTCTGATTATATTCCTTTACGATGTTCTCCACAATTACGCAATTCTAACTAAAGCACAAAGGACAGACCCTTGGGTATACCATCCTAGTGAGAAGTGTTGAACTTAAAACTGCAGTTTAGCGACTGCTGTCTAAAAGCGAAGGGCAATTTATAGTACTTTGCATGCAAATAAACTGAGGGAGGCTATTCACTTGCAGTCTCAGAGTCAAACAGGTACAGAGATGCAAATGTCACGGTGGTGGTGGGGGTGCCATTACTTTGATTTAGGTATGCAGGATGAGGAAAACACCTTCTAATGGCCTTCAATTTTTCTTCTTTCTGTATTATGGTCTGCTATTGAGAGAGCTCTGGCCACTACAACAAGCCCACCGACACCATGATAGAGATCAGATATCGACTGGATCAATCTTATATCTACATTACCCAGCCAAAAAAAAAAACAAAAAAAACATCGGAAACTCTAATATTTTCATGGAAAGCATTTAGCCTTGATCATGGCATGACACTGTGGCACCAGGTGGTCAGGTCGAGGCTTCACAACATTAATATGCTTATGAACTGAACACACGTCAAGTAGGCCTGTGTTTGTATGGAGTTGCATGATCTCCCCATGCTTGTGTGGGTTTCATCCGGGTACTCTGGTTTCCTCCAACAGTCCAAAGACATGCACATTAGGCAAATTGGCTGTTTCCAAGTGGAGATGTGAGTATGGATGGTTGTGTGTGTTATCACTGCCATGGTTCTACAAGCTGCGTACCTCGCCTTTGCCAAATGTGGGCTGAAATAGGCCCTAGCCTCTGTGCAACCCCATGAGTAGGATTATGCAGTTCAGCAAGTGAGTGCTAATTGTACATAATCTTCTTTGAATATTAAAGATTAACTATTGCTGCCATTTATCATTGAAAGATGGTAGAGCATAGTCTTGCTAGGTTCTTTGCCAGCTGTTTCTGATATCTTAACATTCAAAACTTCATGACAGAATGTACCAATCAGGACAAGGGAAAACATGCTTACTAATATTCCTGTAGTAAATAAATGAAATGTGGGGCCGGTGGCGTAGTGGTTAGGGTGCTGTGCTCATGATCAGGAGGTTGTGAGTTTGAATCCCACTGAGACCCTCACTGTGCTCAGACCCCTGGGCAAGGTTTCAGCCACAAGTGTGCTTCTGTTCACCCAGCAGTATAAATGGGTGCCAGTAAAAATATACTGGGAAGGTAACCTGCAATGGACTAGCGTCCCATCCAGGGGGAGTTGAACTCCTGGTCGCTTCACGCTACGGAAACCGGTGATAAGCACCAGCCTGATGAGCCACAAGGCTCAGGTGTAAAGGTGTACTTTACCTACCTACCAAATAAATGAAATAAGAAAATGTCTACAGTGCTGTTGAAGTTCAAACACCCTTTATTTGTTTCATTAATGTCTGTCTTCCTTTCGGCTTTTTCCCTTTTACTCGGGAGTCGCCACAGCGAATCATCTGATTTGCACGTTTGATTTGGCAGTGGTTTTTACGTCGGATGCCCTTCCTGTCACAACCCTTTTTAGCAAGGGACAGAAACACGCTGACGGCTTTGCAGCTACTCTTTACGAAAGTCAGCAATGGTTCTTTTACATGCCTCTCACCATAGACAATGAGAGACATGGCCCGCCTTTGATAACCCAGTTAGCCACACTGGGGGGGACAGTGACAACCTTGTGGAGAGTGGGACTCGAACCCCCAACCTTTTGGATCAGCGATCCAGCGCCCTATACCACTAGACCACCACTGCCCTGTATTTGTTTCATTAATATAAAGATTAAATGTGTTTTAGCCTGTAAACCTGCATGTTTGTCCTACTAGACCTTAATTCAAAGCCCTTTCAGTTTAGTCTGAAGATCCACAAAGCCTCTGAATATTTCAGTAGATCATCAGGGAAACATTTTTTTTCTTCCTGCTGGTTTTGTCTCGCAGTTGAAGTTCTTCAGGCCCCACACAGAGTTCTCAAGCCAGCAAGATACTGGGAAACAGACGACGAATCTACTCTAAGATATGAGCTGAGGGCAAGAAACCTCCCAAATGACACATTCGCACTTTGCTTCTGCATCAAATATGGGTTTATTTCAGAAGTACAAGTTATTGTGCATGTCTTTCATCACATTTACAGCATCATGAGAGAAGGAAGGGTGTTAAAAGTGAAATTTACCAACGTGTGATACATTTAAAAATACAGCAGTGTGGTAAAATTATAGTAGTAAAAACCTAAGTGAAAATAAACAAAAGTTAAAAAAAATAAACAAAGAAAAAAGAATTGGGTGACACGGTGGACTAGTGTTTAGCACATCCGCCTCACAGTAAGAAGATCTTGGATTCGAGTCCTTCAAGTTTACATGTTCTTCCTGTACCTGTGTGGGTTTCTTTCAGGCACTCTGGTTTCCTTCCACAGCCCAAAGACATGTCCAATTTATTTGAAGCCCTGGGGGCTGAGGCCTGTCTCAGCCAACACGTGGCAAAGGCAGACTACACCCTGAACAGTCCACCGGACCATCACAGGTGCAACACATAAGCCATCATTCACATGCACACTCACTCCTAGGGACAATTTGAAACTGCCAATCAGCCTAATGTGTTTTGTCTTTGGACTGTGGGAGGAAACCAAAGTACCCAGAGGAAACGCATGCAAACACGGGGAGAAGTGCACGCTTCACACAAGAACGCATGCATGTTAGTGGTCATGTGTGTGTGTGTGTGTGTGTGTGTGTGTGTGTGTGTGTGTGTGTGTGGGACTATATAGGACCTTTTTGCTGCGAGGCAGACAACCTTAAAAAAAAAGTGGGTTGGAGGGTAGGTACTTCCGCCATAAAGATGGAGGAGGGGAAAGGTGCTGCTCACTCCCCAAAATCAATAATAGCTGTGTAATCTCACCATTTCCATTCAGAACAAATATACAAAGAAATATAGCTCCATCTATAGATTAAAGTAGTCGTTCTTTATGTATGCAGGTATAATATTTTGAGCATGAAACTGATACCTAGATTTGTATTACTGTCTTAAATCATAATTCATCTGTTCATCCAATCCGTCATGGAAAAGAATTTGGATGGATGATACAATATACTCCATTTTCTTTCCTCTCTTCCTACGTGCATCACTTCTTTCTGTTCTCTCACTCTTCTCTCGCTTGCTCTCTTTCTAATGGATCGATAGCTATGTTATGTGGCATGTGAGATTGTATTCTCTTGGTAATTGGGCTCAGCTGGGACTACCGAAGCACCTAATTTACACCGACATCTCTCCGTTCCATGCCTACGCACCCCCTTGAGACTCATTTCTCGTCTCGAGCTTACCGTCACCTCCCACCACCATTCCTCCACCTCCACGCTTATGCTTGCATCCCAATTGCACCAGAGTTACATGCTTCATTTTCTTAGACAGGTCCTAGAAGCTTCTGCGTTTATCTGTATTTTTTCTAGCGAGATTAAGTCTACATGCCTTAAAGCTAATAAATAGATATGAACTGTCTAAACATGCATAATGGATTGTCAGAAGTCATCACCTCATAGTATGGAAGCTTGTGATGACTTTAAAAAAACAATATGCAAATGGAGTTTAAAGACTAAAAATAGCCTTGTCAGTCACAAGTCAAGACAAGTCGGTGAGTATGGTATAACGAAAATATTTGGGTCACAGGTATAAAAGCCAGCAGCACTGTGCTGTAGTGCCTAGCGCATCTGCCTCACAGCATGAAGGTCCTGGGGTTGAGTCCCAAGCTCTTGCGTTTCTGTGCGGAGTGTGCATGTCCTTCCTGTGTTTTTGTAGGTTTCCTCTGGGGACGCTAATTCAAAGACATGGACATTAGGCTAATCAGCTATTCCAAATTTCCCCTAAGTGTAAAAATGAATGGTTGTCTGTGATGGATTGATTAAATGAGTGATGAGTAATAAACAACATAAAAAAAAAAACATTTCTTATGAAACATCAAACAGACAGCATTAAAGCTTTCCTTTTGTCTACCACTTCCAGCCAGACTATTAATGAAATTCATTATCTCCTCATCCTGAGTCACTCCCAGCATGTAAAACAAAAGAAGTCGACACGGTGCAGCCTCACTGTTTCCGCTGACAGAGATGCTAATTGAGTTTGAGATGCGCAAGCTAATCCAATTCCATACAGGCCACTTTCCGCCCTCTAGATTTGACAGGTATGAGATCGTTCTTTCTCACTCTTCCCCTTTTTGGTTTGCAAGCCAAAAATTACATTTTCTTTATTCACCCTTTCTGCTGTAGGAAAGATTCTCCTTTTTGCAGCCTCATGAATTTTGATGTAAATTTCATGATCTGGCACTGCAATTCTTGGAAAGCTCAGGGACTTTGGATGGATAGGACTGAGGGAAGGAAAGAGAGATGTGTGGAACTTACATTTGCCAGTGTCAATATCTACTGTTCATATTTTCGCTCCACAGTGTAAGTCCCTATATGTATTGACTAGAAAAAAGAAATCATCATCATCACCATCATCATCATCATCATCATCATCACCCCTAGTCAATCTGTGACATATTGAGCCACTGAACATATTTTGAATTTTAAAGCACAATAATGCACATACTTTAACCCACTCACTGGACTACTTAATCCTACTAGGGTCAGAGAAAGGCTGGACTCTATCTTCGCCAACTTTGAGCGAGCTTGCCAGCCCATCACAGTATAACCCTAGTCACAAACGCACACTCCTATGGGCAATATGAGACAGCCAGTGAACCTCATGTGCATGTGTTTGGAATGCAGAAAGAAACCAGAGTATCCAGAAATTTATTTCTGCACACAGAAATCAGAAATGCCCAGGCTGAGCCCGGGACTGGAACCCAGGGCATTCTTTCTGGGAAGCGGATGTGCTAACTGCTATGCCACTTTGCTGCCTATAACATAGAGTTCAACCAAATTCATAACAAACATATACATTTTATACTCACCTTCATGACAATGCAGTAGAACTAATAGCCTCATTAAATTTTATTTATTTATTTTTGGGGAGGTGTTTTTATATGTTGTGATTTTTACGCAAAATACTTGGTAGGAAAAAAAAATCATTCATTCACTTGTTGAAAGGTTAGACCCAACTAAGATCACAGTGGGGGCTGGAGTCTATCTCAGCCGACTCAAAGCAAATTCAGGGTACATCTTGAACAGCTCACCAGTTAATCTCGGGGCAACACACACACACACACAACACACACACACGCACATCTACACTTAGTGGTAAGGTGGAAAAGTCAGTTAGACTAATGTGTATACCTTTGGAGTGTGGAAGTGAACTGAAATATGGAAACTAAACCTACGCAAGTACCACGAAAGCATGAGAAATTCCAGACAGAAAAGTCTTTGACTCGTTTGCAATTGTAATCTTCTTGCTGTGAGGCCTCAGTTTTTTTATTACTTTTAATTTTTGTGATTCGAATGAGGACAGGATGAATTGCGAATGTTGTCATTAAAATAATTATGGCTGCAAGTGCCTGCTCCGGAAAAAGAAAGACACAGGCTGAAGTCTTATTTATAGTGTTGTTAAAAAAAAAATCTCAGCGGAAAGTCATGCTGGAAGAGAACCCAGAAAACCTCACAAAATCAAACCAACTAAATGTTTAGATACAACAGCCACAAACTGCGACCTGAGCCATGAAGTGCAAACTACAGTGAAGAAGCAAAATATTTTTAGAATTATCCAATTATTTATTTAGAGCCAGTTCTGTGTTCTTTATGCTTGACAGAGCTTTCTGATTTCTGCATGCACTTGTCAAAGGTTTTCCTCCGTCACAGTAATATGGACTCAGCCCTGTTTTTTGTTTTGTTTGTTTTTTGTTTTTTTTTTGTTTTATTTTTCTATTTGTGCTTAGTTTTAAATAAAATATTCTGGAAAGATTTCTGGGAAGACTGGAAATGCAAAAAACAAACAAACAAACAAAAAAAAACAGTGAATATTAGGACAAGATCGAAAACAAACAAACAAAAAAAGACCAAGCAAAAAATAAAATAAAATAAAAAAAAATTGACCTTGACTTAGAGGTCTAACTCAAATCAATTCCTCATTGTTTGTTCATTTTCTGAAACCCATAGGGCCACGGGGAGGCTGGCGCCCATCCTAGCTGACTCCGGGCGAGGGCAGAGTGCACCCTGGACATTCCAACCCGCCTGCACACGCTTCTTCACCTCTTTCCACACTCTCCATTGCTCTGAATTGTTGAGCCTAAGTACTTAAAATCTCCACCGTCTTTATCTCTGCTAGCTGTAACCTCACCGTTCCTCTTGGGTCCTTGTTCACACACATGTATTCTGTTTTACTGAGGCTCACCTTCATTCCTCTCCTTTCCAGGGCATACCTCCACCTCTGTAGATTTTCCAGCACTTGTTCTCTGCTCTCACTACAGATCACAATATCATCTGCAAACATCATAGTCCATGGAGATTCTTGTCTAACCTCGTCTGTCAACCTATCCATCACCATAGCAAACAAGAAGGGGCTGAGAGCTGACCCATGATGCAGTCCCACCTCCACCTTGAACTCATCTGTCACACCGACAGCACACCTCACCACTGTCTTACATCTCTCAAACATGTCCTGCACCACTCTAACATACTTCTCTGCCACTCTAGACTTCCTCATGCAATACCACAGTTCCTCTCTCAGCACCCTGTCATATGCTTTCTCCAGATCCACAAAGGCACAATGCAGCTCCTTCTGACCTTCTCTGTATTTCTCTATTAACATCCTGAAAGCAAACACTACATTTGTGGTGCTCTTTCTTGGCATGAAACCAACTGTTGTTCACAAATGCTGACCGTTGCCCTTAGTCTAGCTTCCGCTATTCTTTTCCATAACTCCATCATATTGCATGGCTCATCAACTTTATCCCTCTGTAGTTGCCTCAACTCTGCATGTCTCCCTTGTTCTTAAAAATGGGCACCAGCACACTTCTTTCCCATTCCTCCTCTCACTCTCCAAGACCTTGTTGAAAGTTCTTGTCATAAAATCTACTGCTACCTATCCTAGACACTTCCCTACCTCAACTGGTATGTCATCAGGATCAACTGCCTTTCCACTCTTCATCCTCTTCAATGCCCTCCTGACTTCTACCTTACTAATCTTTACTACTTCCTGGTCCTCAACGGTCACCTCTTCTACTCTTTTCTCTCTAATTTTCCTCATTCATCAGCTCTTCAAAGTACTCTTTCCATCTTCCCAGCACACTTCTGTTATCAGTCAGTACATTTCTCATCCTGTCCTTAATCACTCTAACTTGCTGCACGTCCTTCCCATCTCTATTTCTCTTCTGTGCCAACCTGTATAAATCATTTTCTCCCTCCTTACTGTCCAACCTATCATACAAGTCATCATACGCCCTCTGTTTAGCCTTTGACATCACTACCTTTGCCTTACACTGTGTCTCCCTGTACTCCTGTTTACTCTCTTCGGTTCTCTCAATGTCCCACTTTTCTTAGCTAACCTCTTCCTTTGTACACACTCCTGCAATTCCTGATTCCATCACCAAGTCTCCTTATCTATGTTCCTACCACAGGACACACCAAGTACTCTCCTACCTGTCTCCCTGATCACATTAGCTGTAGTTGTCCAGTCATCTGAAAGCTCTTCCTGACCACCCAAAGCCTATTTCAACTCCTCCTTGAAGACAACACGACACTCTTCCTTTTACAGCATCCACCACTTTGTCTTCTGCTCTGCCTTTGCCTTCTTCACCTTCTTCATCATCAGCATCATCCTGCACACCACCATCCTGTGCAGTCACTGGCATCTTTCAAATTATATCACCTACATAAGATGTAGTCTACCTGTGTGCTCCTACCTCCGCTTTTATAAGTCACTCTATGCTCCTGTCTCTTCTGGAAGAAAGTATTCAACACAGCCATTTCCATCCTTTTTGAAAAAATCTATCAACATCTGTCCTTCTATGTTCCTGTCCTGGATACCAAACCTGCCCATCACTTCCTCGTCCCCTCTATTGCCTGCACCAACATGTCCATTGAAGTCTGCCCCAATGACCACTCTTTCACCTCTGGGGGTACTCTGCATCACTTCATCTAATTCAGTCCAGAATCTCTCCTTCTCTTCTAGCTCACATCCTGTCTGTGGGGCATAAGCACTAACAACACTGAATATCACGTCTTCAATTTCTAACTTGAGACTCATCACTCTGTATGACACTCTTTTCACTTCCAGCACATTCCTGACACACACACACAGATGACTTCTACTCCATTTCTCTTCCCATCCACACCATGATAAAGCAGCTTAAAACCTGCTCCGAAGCTTCTAGCCTTGCTACCTTTCCATCTGGCCTCCTGGGCACACCGTAAGTCCACCTTCCTCCTCTGCTTCATGTCAGCCAGCTTTCTACCTTTTGCTTTGATAGTTCCAACATTCAAAGTCCTTACTCTCAGTCCTAGACTCATGGCTTTTCTCTTCTCTCTCTGCTTACGGACACACCTCCAACCTCTCCTTCTTTGACCAACAGTAGTCCAATTTCCACCAGCACGCTGTTGGTTAACAGCACTGATGGCGGTCATTGTGAACCCGGGCCTCGACCGATCTGGTATGAAATTTGTTTTTATGATTCGCATGAGAAATTCATTACAGTGTAAAAAGTAGACCAGTTGGTTATACAACTGTAAGTCCTAAATAACTGTGGGAAAAGAGTTTTTATTACCAGCAGTTAAAAGTCACCTTCGCAGACTGTTAGTGCACATCTAGGTCCATTTAAGTCTTCATCAGCAACAAGGATGAGGGTTCCAGATGAGGGCTCCAGTCAGCATCAGCACACCAGCACAGACCAAAGGACTCAGGAAGCAGAAGGATCAGGATCACCACCATGCCAGAAGGAGAAAGTGTACCTCAACAAAAACAGAGGGAGAGAGGGAGCAAAGGAGAGAAAGAGAGAGAGAGAGAGAGAGAGAGAGAGAGAGAGAGAGAGAGAGAGAGAGAGAGAGAGAGAGAGAGAGAGAGAGAGAGAGAGAGAGTATAAGTGTACTTATAGTAGTGTAATGGAAACAGAAGAATTTATTATTGCTGAGTGCAAACAGGGACTCTGGCATGACTGGCTATGGCAGCATAATTAAAAGAAAGAGAACCAGAAGAAAGGCAGACATGAGGGCACCCTGTGCTGCTGGGCAATCAGCCACCCCATTGTCAAACGAACCTGGGTGAGCATGTAGAGTGAGGGAACAACAGTCTCCCAACAGTTTATCAGAACTCTCTATGATTGAGTTCCAAATATTAACTGGAAGGTTATTCCATAATTGTGGGGCTTTGTACTGTAAGAATAAAGCTCTGCCCAATGCAGTAGTCTTCATTACTCAAGGTATCACTAAGCGTCCTGCACCTTTTGATCTAAGGTGACATACCGAATCATAAATGACAAGAAGTTATCTTGGTGTGAGACTGTTAAGTTCTTCTTCTTTTCCTTTTGTTTTTTTTTTTTCCTTTTCCAGTGGTCACCACAGTGTATCATCTGGTTCGCATGTTTGATTTGGCATAGGTTTTTACATTGGATGCCCTTCCTGACGCAACCCTTTTAGCAAGGGGCAGAAATACGCTGATGGCTATGCAGCTACTCTTTACGAAAGTCAGCAATGGTTCTTTTACATACCTCTCACCATTGACTGTGAGCGACATGGCCAGCCTTTGATAGCCCAGTTAACTGCACTAGGGGACAGTGACAACCTTGTCGAGAGTGGGACTCGAACCCCCAACCTTAGGATCAACGATCCAGCACCCTTTACCACCAGACTACCACTGCCTACCGTTATAGGTTAAAAGTAGTATTTTATATTAAATTTGAAATTTAACTGAGAGCCAGTGCAGTGTAAATAAGATAGGGGTGATATGCTCGTGTATTCGTATGCTCTCGTAAGGACTCTCGCTCCTGTATTCTGGACTAACTGAAGCTTGTTTATGCACCTATTAGAACATCTAGACAGTGATGCATAACAATAATCTAATCTTGAGGTAAGCATGAAGTTTTTCTGCATCATGCACTGGCATCACACTTCTTATTTGCAATATTCCTGAGGTGAATGAAGGTTACCTGAGCAATGTTATCCACATGAGCTTCAAATGAAAGACCAGCATGAAGAGACTAAAATGTCATCCAAACTTAATACATAATCAAAAACTTTATTTAGAGCTGTCTGAAATCTGAGTACAAGTACTTCCGTTTTAGAGTTTAAAAGGAGGAAGTTACTAAACATCCAGTGTCTAATGCCCTTTACATAATTTTCAACTTCATTAAGTTGATGTCTCTCATCTGGCTTGACTGAAATATATAACTCTGTATCATCAGTATAACAATGAAAGCAAATACCATGACCATGAATGATATTACCCAAAGAGAGAATGTATAGAGAGAATAGCAACGGGCCGAGGACAGAATGCTGTGGAGCACCAAACTTGACATTAGAACATACAAAGAAAACAACATTTACATCTACAAACTGATAACGGTCATTTAAATAAGATTTAAACCAGAAGAGGGTTGTTCCCTAAACTCCAACAACATGTCCTAATTTGTCAAAGAGAATTGTATGATCAATACTCTCAAAGGCTGCACTAAGGTCAAGTAGCTCAAGCAGGGAGACACAGCCCTGGTCAGAGGTCTCCAGTAGATCATTCACCACTTTAACCAGTGCTGTCTCTGAGCTATGATGAGGCCTAAAACCTGCCTGATGCATTTTGTGAATGTTATTCTGACAAAGATATAAAGATAACTGCTGTGTTACAACTTTTTCTAACATCCTAGAGATAAAATGGAAGTTTGATATTGGTAAAACTCCAGTCACTTTGTGAATTTTAATCAATTCTATTCAAACTAAAAAAGTTTTTTTGAAATATTCATTTCATTCATTTTCTAAGCTGATTATTTCTATTTAGGGTTATGGAGTGGCTGGCGCCCAATGCAGCCATGAGGGAGGGGCACAAGCCAGTGTCTCGCCCTCATGCTGGTCCTAAGCCCGGATAAATGCAGAGGGTTGCGTCAGGAAGGGCATCCGGCGTAAAACAAATGGCAAATAAAACATGCGAGTCATATCAAGAAAATTCATACTGGATCGGTCGAGATCCTGGGTTAGCAACGACCGCCATCAGTGCTGTTAACCAACAGGGTGCTGGTGGAAATTGGACTACTGTTGGTCGAAGACGTCGAAGAAGGAGAGGCGGAAGGCGTGTCCATAGGCAGAGAGAGGAGGAAAGGCAGGAGTCTAGAACTGAAAGTAGGGGCTTTGAATGTTGGAACTATGACAGGAAAAGGTAGAGAGCTCAGAAGTGTGCTGGGAAGATGGAAAGAGTACTTTGAAGAGCTTATGAATGAGGAAAATGAGAGAGAAAAAAGAGTAGAAGAGGTGACTGTTGAGGAACAGGAAGTAACAAAGATTAGTAACGGTGAAGTGAGGAGGGCATTGAAGAGGATGAAGAATGGAAATGCAGTTGGCCCTGATGACATACTGGTGGAGGTATGGAAGTGTGTAGGAGAGGAAGCAGTAGATTTCCTGACAAGAACATTCAACAAGGTCTTAGAGAGTGAGAGGATGCCAGAGGAATGAGAAGTGTGCTGGTGCCCATTTTTAAGAACAAGGGAGATGTGCAGAGTTGTGGCAACTACAGAGGGATAAACTTGATGAGCCATATGATGAAGTTATGGGAAAGAATAGTGGAAGCAAGACTAAGGGCAGAGGTCAGCATTTGTGAACTACAGTTTGGTTTCATGCCAAGAAAGAGCACCACTTATACAGTGTTTGCCTTGAGGATGTTAATAGAAAAGTACAGAGAAGGTCAGAGGGAGCTGCATTCTGCCTTTGTGGATCTGGAGAAAGCATATGACAGGGTGCCGAGAGAGGAACTGTGGTATTGCATGAGAAAGTCTGGAGTGGCAGAGAAGTATGTTAGAGTGGTGCAGGACATGTATGAGAGATGTAAGACAGTGGTGAGGTGTGCTGTTGGTGTGACAGAAGAGTTCAAGGTGGAGGTGGGACTGCATCAAGGGTCAGCTCTCAGCCCCTTCTTGTTTGCTATGGTGATGGACAGGCTGACAGACGAGGTTAGGCAAGAATCTCCATGGACTATGATGTTTGCAGATGACATTGCGATCTGCAGTGAGGGCAGAGAACAAGTGCAGGAAAATCTAGAGAGGTGGGGGTATGCCCTGTAAAGGAGGGGAATGAAGTTTAGCCTCAGTAAGACAATACATATGTATGAATGCCAAGGACCCAACAGGAACGGTGAGGTTACAAGGAGCAGAGATAAGGAAGGTGGAGGATTTTAAGTACTTAAGCTCAACAATGCAGAGCAATGGAGAGTGTGGAAAAGAGGTGAAGAAGTGTGTGCAGGCTGGTTGGAATGGTTGGAGAAAAGTGTCCGGTGTGATGTGTGATAGGAAGGTATCGGCAAGAATGAAAGGAAAAGTGTACAAGACAGTGTTGAGGCCAGCGATGTTGCATGGTTTAGAAACAGTGGCCCTGGGGAAAAGACAGGAGACTGAGCTGGAGGTAGCAGAGATGAAAATGTTGAGGTTCTCTTTGGGAGTAACGAGGATGGACAGGATCAGGAATGAGTACATCAGAGGGACAGCACATGTTATAAGGTTTGGAGACAAAGTCAGAGAGGCTTGATTGAGATGGTTTGGACATGTACAGAGGAGGGATAGTGAATATATTGGTAGTAGGATGTTGAGATGGGAACTACCAGGCAGAAGGCCTAGAGGAAGACCAAAGACATGATTCATGGATGTGGTGAGGGAGGACATGAAGGCAGTTGGTGTAAGAGAAAAAGATGCAGAGGATAGGGTGAGATAGAGGCAGGCAGATGATTCGCTGTGGCGACCCCTGAAGGGAAAAGCCGAAAGGACAAGAAGAAGGAGAGGCTGGCGCCCATCTCAGCTGACTGAGGGTGAGGTTGGGGTACAACCTGAACAGCTTGCTAGGCCATCACAGGGCCTAAAGTTTTTTATTATTTTTGCTTTAATTTGGTCTCATCCTTGTACTATGGAACACCATAAGCCATAATTACACGAATAATTAAAACCAGCACCCATATAGGGTCTATTCACTACACTATACATATTGAAAGCACTTGTACTCTATGAGTGCACCTTTGAAGCCTCATAGGTTAAAGTTTTCCAATGTAAAAACCTCTGCCAAATCAAACGTGCGAATCAGATGATTCGCTGTGGTGACTCCCGAGTAAAAGGAGAACAGCCGAAAGGAAGACAGACTGGCAGACAGGTTAAAGGTGGTAATTTACATTGGTGGCATTAGGCAGACACTTACTTATTCTATCTATTTTTAAATGTAACTGTGCATTTGAGGGTTAAGGACCTTTCTCAAGGGCTCAACATTGGCAGCAGTGGGCCTTGAACCCCAAATATTTGGATTAGTGTCCCAGAGCCTTAAGCACTGAGCCAATACTGCCACAATAACATTGTTGCAGTAATCTTTCTTTCTTCAAAAGTGAATAAGAGTACTTAAGTTGATTTGACTCTGAAATATCTGTCGAATGTTATTTTTGCCCTTATCTTGCACTGATGGACGGGTTCTCCATTTTAAATGGATGGGTTAGCCTTTTCAAACAGGCTAATGCAGACGATCAGATGGATTTAAACAGCTTGCAACTACAAAAATGTAAGTAAAATCACCTGAGTATGAAAATATACATGTTAACGTGAAACAGAGCTTGTCTTTCATTTTTACTTTAGGATATTTCCAACACAACATATGTGGTTTATAAATAAATCATTCTCCTCAAGAAAAGGAAGAAAAAGAAGAAAAAGAAGAATGAGATCAGAGCCTAACTCAGGAAAGACTGTAATCATACCTGTGCAGCTGCTTAAACAATATCAGTGCAATTTGATCTTCAAACATGTCAAGACAGAGATGCCAAGATTTATAACTGAACTGAAATGCATCTCTGAATCATTATCTTTTATCAGCTTTGTATCAAAGGCTCTGAAAAAAAATAAATGAAGTCTATTCGACATTGCAAAGAAATTGTTGATACTCCGTGTTTCTTACGCTGTGGTGCTGCTGCAAATTGATCTGATTCTTTTTTTTATTGCTTTTTCGCAGTTTCTCCTTTAAACACCTGTTCATGATGTTTAACTCTACAGGCAGTCAATTAAAATAAATTATGATGCTGCAATTCGCGATGGTTCAGGCACATGTGATAGAAAAGATAAAAATGTTTTTCAGACTGACTTCCATGGATGCTCTGAATTTTATGATAACCATAAGCACCACGCCACAATGATGAATTATCAATGAGGAAATTACATCTTGGGACAGAATCCAGCATGTTTTTTTTTTTTTTCTTCTTTTTGTATGCTTTTATTTTCTGGACACCCTTTAGAGCAGTATCATTATCCTTATAGTTCCTGTATATATCCAATAGTTCATGTCCTTCATTTTAAGGCACTACAATCTATTTAGCTATGTGCTGTACAACCTTAATTTCCATTTCTTGAAAAATGCAAATTAAAATTCATTGATTTACAAAGCTTATGCACCCATATTGGGGGACATGGAAGTGCGGTGCTTAGCACTTCTGCCTCACAGCATGACGGTCATGATTTTGATTCCTGCAGGTTTCTGTGTGGAGTTTTCAAGTTCTCCCCATGCTTATGTGGGTTTTCTCCAGGTACTCCAGTTTCCTCTCACAGTTCAAAAACATGCATAACATGCAAATCAGCCTCGTAAGATCCCACTTAGGATTACAGTAATCAGGAAAATACACCCATATTCTATTCACAGTAAAGCAGAGAAAGTATAATGAATACTGAAAGTGAGACATTCTGCTATGTCATGAAATTTGCTCATTTTTAATTTGATGGGGAAACAAAAGGCTGGAAAACTAAGTGGTACTTTAAAGAAAGAATTGAAGGAGCATGTTACAAGTAATTTAGTTTGATCAGTAACATGGTTTGATAAAAAAAATAAGTGTTACGTATGCCTAATGGATTCGATTGGACGAGCCCCCACTTGTTACGATGATGAGCCACGAGGCTCGCGTGTAAAAACCCAACAGACTTTACCTTACCTTTACCACTTGTTACGGATAGGAAAATTTAGAGGATTAAAATTGCCCCGTGAAACCAGCAAAGCACGACAGACCACGACATAAACTATGTACAATTTAACAATATGAACAAAATAAGACAAAATTCATAACTTACAACTTAGAGCTAAACCACATACAAATTAACAAAGGGTCCCATAGTCACCAAGCACCCGCAATAGGGCAAATTTAGAGATGGCGCATGTACTGGTGGGGAAAGGCTTGCCATCCCGTGTGTCAGACGAAACAAATGATGACCATCCTCGCGTGGGCTGTGTGTAGACCTGGATGATGGACTTTGACGACGAAGTCCTGAACAACGAAACCTGAGTGAAGAGTGCTCCATGGTTCACCTTGGATGAGTTGATCCGCCGAGATGAGTCCTCTTAGATGATCTGCCTGAAGTGACACGAAGAGACACAAAGAGCCTGGAGGAGACTATAGCCAGTCGGCAACAGGTCCGTAATATAGATTCCCTACTGTTCGGGCACCTGACCCACCACCATGCATGTGCAACTAGGTCCCCTTATGTAAAATTACAAACTCAAACAGCTGAGTCGCACCATGTGACTCTCTTCCATTATTTTATATTTACATTCACACAAATATTTAAATGCTCGTAACAAAAAGCATCTGGGCAGATTTTTATCTATCTGTTAAAAACATTCTACTACGAACTGTAGTTATGTAATTCAGAATGTTTTAAGGCTCAAAATGATCTGATATAGACTTTAACCCCTTACCGGCAGAGACGAGTATACTCGCAATCACCCAAATTGTATTTTCCAGTCATTGACGAGTTAACTCGCCAAAACTTACGCTTTCAAAACCAGAGGGAAGCGGCTTTACTCGTCATTTCTATTGATGCCTGAGGATGTTATCGTACACTACTCATCATCATACGCCTCAAAAAAATGAACTATGGCATCTCAAGGCAACGTTAGACAAGAGGTAAGCGGCGAAACGTTTTCGACTCAGTAACCCGCAAAGAGTCAAAGGGGGAGTGTCGCGCTCTTTAGAATCGGTACTCTCGGCCTCGTATTTTATGATTTCCTTGAAATTTCTCGGCATCCCTTATCCCAATGGATAACAGTGATGACAACAGCGATACTGAAGCTTCTCTTAGAGGCTTGGATACGTCTGATGAGAGTGCCAGCTCATCAGAAAATGAATATTCAAGCGAAAGTGAAGATGATGAACTGATTGACGCAAGAAATTGCATATAATGCCTCACACATCTCAAATTTCGTCTACAAATCATACGTGACATC
The DNA here is from genome assembly GCA_024760905.1 of Plotosus lineatus. Taxonomy (NCBI): domain Eukaryota; kingdom Metazoa; phylum Chordata; class Actinopteri; order Siluriformes; family Plotosidae; genus Plotosus; species Plotosus lineatus. The sequence goes on from CM045728.1 coordinate 105,384,242, forward strand.
ATCACAAAGTATGGATCAGAACTGCCACCGCGGAGATCCCCAGGTAGACCATCAGCAGGTGCAGTAAGTACACGGAATACACCTGGACATTTTCCCAAGGAAATCCCGCCAACAGAGAAAAAGGCAAATCCAACAAAAAGATGTGTTGTATGCAGTCAGAAACGTGACCATAGAGGGAAACCAATTAGGAAGGAGTCACGGTATATGTGTAAGATGTGCCTTGTACCTTTATGTGTGGTTCCATGTTTTGATAAATATCACACAGACTGACTGTAATTTCTTTTGATTGTAATTTCTTTCCTTTTTCTTTTTCTTTTCTTTAAAAAAAAAAGGCGAGTTATCTCGTCTCTGCCGAAAGGGGTAATTTCAAATTACAGTTGCATGCCAAAATAGATGAAAAATTAAAAATAGACTTGAATTTCGTATTCAGCATAAAGTAAAGAACTTAAAAAAAATTGGTCTGAAAAAGGAACGTTTTTGTCAAAAAAATGGTTGGTTAAGGGGTTAATTATCGCATCATCTACAGTACATAATATCAACAAATATTTCAGTACAGTGTTACTTCACGTTATGAAAGACCCAACAAACAAAAAATCCAAGTTATGTAACGCATTTACCTAACATTTCCATCTCTGGATACCAAAAAAAATAACGTTACGAAATGCGCCATCTCAAAAATTCAAACAATGCACGAGTTGATCTCCCATTGACTATCTCCCAACACCCCGCCCTGCTGGCCTCCCATTGGCTAGGAGGGAGCTGCATTTCCATAATACCCATGATGCTTTTTGTGTGCCTTCGACCCATTGTTCGTCACGAAGATGCAGCTCCCTCCCATTGGCTATTATGGAGCTGCATCTCCATAATACCCATGATGCTTTTCGTGTGCCTTTGACCCATTGTTCATCATGGAGTTCTAACACACGTAAAGGACAGTGTTACTGTTGTTTCGTGAGTTTTTCGAGTGTGCTCATTGCAACTTTATGTTTTGGCTCAGGCTTTTAACCTTGCATAAACATTTGTAAGATTCAAACTCTGACGACATGATTAACACACGCATGCACACACACACACACACACACACACACACACGCACGCACACACACACACACACACACAAACACACACACACACACACACACACACACACACACACACACACACATGCGCGCACACGCACACATGCACGTGTGATTCACGATGAAAGTGATTCCCGATGTGAGTGAAAAGAAGGAGGCTCGTGGCATGTGTTTGAGTGATATCACAAAGGAATATGACCGAAATCTGTCTACCATCGGTACGAAATTGAAGCAGAAGGAAGCCTTAAAAGCCATACTTTTATCATGTTTAAAGGGTTTATGGGGTAGTATTGGAGGCCTTGGAAAGAATCAGGCCTTTTAAATGTAAAATGCTACTCAACTTACGATAAAATCAGATAACGAAACCACTTCTGGAAAGGATTAATTTTGTAAGATGAGGTATGACTGTACTCTAAAGAAATCTTTATGTGCAAGAAACAAGGCCAAAAATTATGAGATAGCTGTGATCTTTGTGCTTTCAGGCAACATTGCATTAAAAACAGGTGTGGTGCTGTCATAAATATCACTGCATAGGCTCAGAACTTCCAGAAATGATTGTCTGTGAGCCAATTTGTTGTGATGTATGCTTTTGAACTGAGGGCTCATAACATGTCAGATGAGCTCTGTGCTCTTTAGTCCAGAGGACATTGCGTCCATGTTTTCCAAAAATAATTTCAAATTATGATTCTATATAAGGTATTGACTCACAGAATTCACTCTGTGGCAAAGTCACTCCAAATGTGAAAAAAAAAAAAAAATCCCACTATTTCAGACAATTAACAATAGAGAACATTGTTTTTGATTGCTTTTGAGAGGAGATGATATAATATTGTTAGTGTTGTTTATTTGAAAATACATATTGAACTGAATGTAGGAGTGGAGTTTCTGAAGGAGCGCTGAAGGGACGTTTGTAAAGCTGTATGCACACTTGATTTAATATATGTGAATGAAAGTGGATATGATTTGTTGAAGTGCCTATGTCTATATTATTGAGAAGTTTATTTATTTACATCTGATTTATTAATTTAATATCTGTATACTGTTCTTTTTACCCTGGTGGATTTATGTTCCTGTCTTGTGATTTCATGCACTCACGAGAGTGAAATAGCAGCCTGTCCAAACTTTCTAATGGATTTTAACAGATGGCAACTTTGAAAATGTAAATAAAAACAACCTGATTATGAAAACATAGATGTGTCTGAAGGCTTGCTTTTCATTTTATTTAAATATATCTCTGTCTGGTAACTTTGCATTTATTTTGCTGATATAATAGATAGTGCAGGAAACTCTTGCTGTGGTCAGAGTAATGTAGTCTGTATTTAGCCTACTATCAGTGAACTTCTTCAAATAATTATAGTGTAGACTAGACTGAAAATTCTGTGCTGAGCATGTCAATTTTTTTATGACTAGTAAAAAAAAAAAAAGTAAAGAAAAGTATTCAAAAATACCAATACATATTTTACTATATGCACTCTGCAAAATTTTGATATGCTTAAAACACACTAATAATTATTTATTTAATTTATGTTTTATTGCCTTTTGTATGAGTGTAAATATAAACTTGATTGGTGATTGATGAAGTAATTCAGGATTTGTGCTCTTGGTCCCAATGATTGTGTGTGAAATGGGAACCTAATTAATGCAGACGCTCCCCGACTTACGTTCATCCGTTTTACGTTCTTTCGATTTTATCTCCCAAAAAAAAAAAAAAAAAAAAAAAAGTCAACCTTTGAATTTAGACGTGTCTACGTAGTAGCTGACGTAATGACGCAATGATGCTGCATCCATTGCTTACAAAAGACAGACTGAGATATATATATATATATATATATATATATATATATATATATATATATATATATATATATATATATATCTGTTATATAGGTGTTACCCTTGTGTTAAGACGTCGTCTCTGTGATCTGTGTTTACACTGGTTTGCTGACTTTTGTAACCCTAAGCAAATATGGTTGGTCAGAAGCATAAGCCTACTAGCATAGGTGCAAGTCTCATAGACAGAAATGAATTAACTATCTGCTCAGATCAGCACAATCTACCATGCATGCTCAGTTTAAGCAATGAGAGTTGTAAAATTAATGAAAATCTGAATCCAGGAAAGAACTCTCCCGCTTTGCTGGGATTCACATCAGTGCAGGCTGTGTTCTAAACGAGTTCAATGGCACCCTTGTGCACTTGAAAGACCATAAGTCCATAAAACCCACAGCAAGTGCACTACTTTCGCAAGTACACTACTTTCGGTATTGAGCGCGTCACATATTGTAAGCGTGATTGGCTGTTTTAAGCTTAATGTAAAGTAACTCGGTATAAATAAGTGACTTATTTCAAATTAATGTTGATACTATTTGATATATTTGATATTATTTTACAATGTTATGTTTATAATTGATGTAGGGGTGTTTTATGAGATATAGTAATGGTATTTATGGATGTATAGTACAGTATGTCATACGTCATACATCCCTGTAACAACTTACGTTCACTTTCAACTTATGTTCGACCATCTGGAACCAATTAAAAACGTAACTCGGGGAGTGTCTCTATTTAGCGGTTCAGAAAATGAATGAATGAAAGTTAGGCTAATGAACTATGTCAAGAAAGGTCCCCATTGATAGAAACATGGGGTACCCCCCCCCCCTCTCTCTCTCTTTCTCTCTGTGTGTGTGTATGTGTGTGTGTTTGAGAGAAAGTCACACTACAGTGTGGTATGTGATAATGCCCACTGAGGATCAATACTGCAGACACACTTCATGAGCAGATCTTACAGCAGTCAATAAACAGGATAGAAAATAAAGCGACAACAGTTCTTCATCAAATTCCAAAACACAGAGCTCCCCTCTGTATTCTGTCAAATTAGCACACACACACACACACACACACACACACACACACACACACACACACACACACACACACACACACAGTCTCTATAGTTTGCAACTGCAGGGGTTCTTTAGATTATTTTCGAATAATCAAATGATGGAGACTTTAATATAAGGAATATCACTCACTCACTCACTGACTCACTCACTCACTCTCACACACACACACACACACACACACACACACACACACACATCAAATGCACATGGATTTCCTGACCCTTTGCATATGGGAGTAATTGCAAAACAATAACACCACGGGATTTCTGGAGAAAGAGAGAGATTAAAAAAAAAAAGCTGAGTTACAGATAATACAAAGGATGCCTCGGGAGGGAGAGAAAGTGCGTGTGTGTGTGTGTGTGTGTGAGAGAGAGAGAGAGAGAGAGAGAGAGAGAGAGAGAGTACACACAGACCATACTTACTACTCAGATCTGAACATCTGACTTCTGAAACAGCTGTCCACTGTGACTGCATTAATGGCTGAATATACTAAAAACAAGCTGCTATTTTTAATTTTATTTTGCACCTTTGAACAACATGTGTAGAGTTCTGATTAGATTTGACTTCATGACTGAACTTAAAAAATAAGAAAAATATTACACTAACATTATATGATGTACTGCAAAAGATGAAAAACTCTTTCTCAAGATTGAACTGACAGGGTGCCTATGATTTGTTAATTTATGATTATTAACTTGTTTTTCTAATATATGGTTTACTTTATTCAGTCACTCGCTCATTCTCTCATTTGCCGAACCGCTGACTTCTTTTATGGTTGTGGGAGGAGTGTGAGCTTATCTCAGCTGACACTGAATGAAGAATACAGAGTACACCATGAACAGTTTACCTGACCATCTCAGGACAATACACACAAACATCACACTAACACTCACACCTACAGGCAATTTAAAACACTACTAAATACTAGTATATATATATATATATATGTGTGTGTGTGTGTGTGTGTGTGTGTGTGTGTGTGTGTGTGTGTGTGTTGTGGAGATAGAGTGTTTACAACTTGATCAAGTGCAGATAGACGTGCCATTACTAAGAAGGACGAATATGAACCTCTGCGGATTTTTAAATGAGAGAATGAACTATGACCTTGAAGGGTGAAAAATAAGGTCACTGGATTTTAAATTCCTAATAACTTTGAAAAGAGTGCTGATATATATGCTGTTTCTATGGAACACTTCCTGGAAATGATATATGGAATTATAAATGAGACAATTACATTTGACATTGAGTGACCATAAAAGGTCAAACCCCTGCTCTCTCTGTAAAAAAGCAAAACAATGTCACACAATTTGGAAGACATTTCCCATGTTAAAATTACAATTGCTTTATTTAAACATGCACAGACAGTAAGATTCAATAAGGGCTAATAGGAAACCATATACTTTCTTTCAAAAAGCATTATTCCTGTTATGGCCTTGAGTAACCTTGAAATTTGCCTATTTACGACACTACCATGCTGTGTGGCGGAAGTACATAGCACTCTAAGAGTAGTTACTTATACCTCACCTCCATATCTGTACTTCAATGATCTGGTGTAATGTACGAGGGGCGTTCAATAAGTTATGCCCCTGACCCACTTCCCTTAGTAGAGCAATGAAACTTACCACAGTTATTAGTACATCATATAATATTATACATATCATATCATAGTACGTTATTAGTATCGAACGCCCCTCGTACAGAGTGTACCCTGCCTTCGCCCAATGTCGGCTGAGATATATTATCAGTAATATTTCTATTGGATTCTATTGTGTGTGTGTGTGTGTGTGTGTGTGTGTGTGTGTGTGTGTGTGTGTGTGTGTGTGTGTGTGTGTGTGTGTGCGCGATAAAAGATTTGCTTTTGGTGACAAGGGTTAAAGTTAAAGTAAGCTACAGGGAAGCATAGCTTTAAGTCGCTGCATTAACAATCTCACGATGAGGTGCTTTTTTTGATATTGAAAATTATTTTTAAAAATATGAGGACTTCATCAACGATATCTTTTAATAATTTAACATATGTGTTTGTGTTTAGATTTCAAGTTAGCATAATGAAGAGTAAAAGATGAACATTATAGGCATCATATTCAGTTCAGTTCATTTTCTGTAATCACTTAATCCTAATTAGGGTTGCAGGGAGGCTGGCGCCCATCCCAGCTGACTTTGGGCAAGGGCAGAGTACACCCTGGACAGCTCGGCAGGCCATCGCAGGGTGGAAACACACTGACAGCTTTGCAGCTACTCTTATCAAAAGTCATCAATGGTTCTTTTACAGCCTCTCACCATAGACAGTGAGAGACATGGCCGGCCTTTGATCACCCAGTTAGCTGCACTGGGGGGACAGTGACAATCTGTAGTGAGTGGGGCTTGAACCCCCAACCTTAGGATCATTGATCCAGCACCTTTTACCACCAGGCCACCACTGCCCCTGCATCATATTCAGATCTCATCATATTCAGTTCTCTCTGGATTGAAATACTGTATTTCCTTTTCATTTCTTGATTTAAAGAATAATGCTTGCTTTAAAATGGTCCAACTGCATGTTCCTGAAAAGCAACAGCCAAGAGAAATGTTAATGCATGAGCAATATATATATATATATATATATATATATATATATATATATATATGTGTATGTATATATGTGTATGTATATATGTGTATATATATATATATATATATATATATGTATGTATATATATATATGTGTATGTGTATATATATATATATATATATATATATATATATATATATATATATATGTGTATATGTATATATATATATATATATATATATATATATATATATATATATATATATATATATATATATATATATATAAATATATATGAAATGTAGAAATAAGATACTGTATGGATGTCTGTATTGTGTGAACCAGAGATAGGAGGAGAATTCCTGCTAGGCCGTGTGTAAACAGCGGAACAGGAATGAAACAAATTCCCCATTCTCTTCAGTCTTCACATTTGCACTTCAAATGTTTCACCCAGCAGCCATGGGCACAATCATGATCAGACTAAAAGATGAAGTGTTCTCCTCTCCTGCATTGTGGTTAATAAACCTCATTTGACATTCAGAGCAATGAAAGCACATAAAACGGTGACAGATCTTTAAGTGGAGAAGTCAGGGTTCATCAGCACAGGAAAGGGTGTTAAGTCAAAGTCTCAGTGGAGTTTTATCATTCTCTTGAATTACTGAATGAATAGAAGTTTCTTTTAATGTGTGTGTATATATATATATATATATATATATATATATATATATATATATATATATATATATATATATATATATAATATACAGTGATACCTCAGCTCACAAACATAATTGGTTCCCAGAAAGTGTGTGTAAGGCGAAAAGTTCGTCTTCCGAACATTTGTTTCCCATAAGAAACCATTAAAATGAGAATAATCCGTTCCCAGGTCCCCATAAAACATAATTTTCTACTAAATAATCCTTAAAACTACACAAAAATATACCTTATTTTATGTATAATAAATGTGCTATTGTATTGCAATTAAAGAAATAAACTGTACTGTATAATAAAGTGGTTTTATTTACCTTTGTGATGGTACTTGACGGCTTGATGGAATGGAGGAGGAGGAGGAGGAGGAGGGAGGGAGGGACTTACTGTTTGGAAGGAGAGTTTGGAAACGCCTACTGTTTGGAAACACCCTTAGCCACACACGCACCCTTAATAGCTTCCTTGTTCTTAAGGATGGTAGCAATGGTAGACTTAGCGTACTGGTACTGGGACGCTGAGTCACACAAACGCACACCTCGTTCGTGTTTTTCAATGATCTCCGCCTGTGGTGGGGTCTTTTTCTGTCCCATAATAGCAAAAGTACACTCAATATGGGCCAAAATGTCTATCAAACACAAACCACTTCCGCATTCAAAGAAAGGGGTGACGAACTGTGACGCCGTGGCGTCGTCAGCTTCTCGTGGCCGCCACCGTGGCGCTGTTCGACCGCGTGGTTTGATTCGTCCGCCGAAAACTAGTTCGTCAGCAGAGACTATATGCTCGCAAATTTAATGTTCTTGAGGCGAAAAGTTCGTGAGCTTAAGCGTTCGTCAGCGGAGGTTTTACTGTATATATACTTCGCTCTTCAATTCATGCGGTTTCAGTGCATCGAGTTTTTAATTTTTTTTATATATATATGCATCAAATTAAAAAAAATAAAGAAATTAAGGAAGAATAGGGGAACAGTTAAGGAAAATGCTGCAAAAAAGGGCCAGTTATGCAAAAAAAAAAAAAAAAAAAAAAAAAAAAAACTGCACCCCCCACCCCCAACAAAACTGCTTACATTTTTATGTGAGGTGCGCATCTTTGTGTCTCTGTGTGTGTCTGTGTGTGTGTGTGTGTGTGTGTGTGTGTGTGTGTGTGTGTGTGTGTGTGTGTGTGTGTGTGTGTGTGTGTGTGTATTTATATTTTATTTACATCTTATGCTTTATTTTTGAATGTTTAATTGTTATTATAAGCATTTATAGCATGGAATATTTATTTATTGATATTAGCTACACATATAGATGTACTTATACATCAGTCGGGGGAGGGGGTGGTAATCCTACTTTGCGGATTTCGGTGGTCGCGGGAAATCTCGGTCCCGATTAATCGCGGAAAGTGAGGGATCTCTGTATATGAGTGTGTGTGTGTGTGTGTGTGTGTGTGTGTGTGTGTGTGTGTGTGTGTGTGTGTGTGTGTGTGTCACTGAGTATGATACTGTAGTAGTAGTAGTAGTAGTAGGCCTCCATCAGTCTTGAAGGACTATGGAGCTACGCTTTGGCTGTATCCCGGCTGGTGATACTCTCCAGTGCGCAGAGCCTATGTAGGAAGTATGGAGGACAGGCTGTTACTCAAGCAGCAAGCCCCACCCCCCCTCCCCCTCGGCGCCACCGGAAGGATCCAATGGAGGGGCAGAAGCTGATACGACTGTGTTCCAGTGCCGCTGCAGGAGTTGCCAGAACATTGCTGTTCAGGGGACCCCGACTCCTGAAGTATGATACTGTATGACAGTAAATTCGACACAGAAATGCGGCCATGAGATTTTAGCACAAAATCTTCTTGGAATGAAATAACAGATTTAACCACAAAGCCACTACTACTACTACTACTACTACTACTACTACTACTACTACTACTAATAATAATAATAATAATAATAATTTTCTAAGCTGCTTAAAAGCAATTAGTTTCGCAGGGAGGCTGGCGTACCCCGCATGTGACTCGACGCGAGGGTGTGATACCATGTCAATGTGGAGTTTAGATCCACTTTCTTTCCATGTCCAAATGTTGTCCTCCCACCTCTAAAATCAATGCCAGGACTGAGTTTGGCTGTGATAAATAAGCCTTAGGCTTGAATGTGTTTGGGTCTAATGATAGACTGCTGCTCCATCCTGGAAAGGGTCTCACCTCCTGACAGGTGTGAAATAATTGAGTAAATTCATAGTAAATAAGCAATAATATGCAAGTTCTTTGTGAACAACCGCTCTACAAGTAATATTGGCTGAAGCCTTAAGAGGATAACCGTACTGGAGCTTGTTATGAAATGTCTAAAAGGCTGAACCGACCGAGAACTGTCGAATAATTTCCAGTCCTCCAAGCTACACATTCAGAGCATTTGGACTGTCTTCCCCTCCACGGTATTTTGACGAATGATTCATCTATATTCAAGGCTTAACATTCTGGCAGACACAACCATGCTCTGGTCTAAAATACCTGATACAGCATGCGCGCACACACACACACACACACACACACACACAGACACACACACACACACACACACACACATCCACACCCACACACACATACACACACACAAACATATGTACACACACACACACACACACACACACACACACACACACACACACACACACACACACACAGTCTCTACAGTGTGTGTGTGTGTGTGTGTGTGTGTGTGTGTGTGTGTGTGTGTGCGCGTGTGTGTTTAAGCCTTTCTAACAGCTTGAGGTTGACATTTAATGCTTAAATGTCATGTTTGGTGCTCTTTTTTGCCTCAGTCATCATCCACTCTTTTTATTTATCCAGATTTTTAAAGTTTTTGTTGTAGCCTGGTGTTTATTTTAGAATTTTAAACTTTTTATACTTTTTTTTTTTTTTTTACTTCAGGACATTTCTTTCCTTTTTTTTGAGATTTTGTTGTACTGTACTTCTAACTGCTGTAACATTCCTGACCTCACCACCAACACAAGCTCGCTCCTTCACTTTAACTATAATAGCTCCTGGCAGCTCAGGCTATTTTGGACTCCTTCCAAGGGGAAAAGGGTGAGAAAATGCATGAGTGTTTTGTAAACACTGCAAAAAGTGTGTCACCCAAAAGGGATGCTGAGTAAAGATCTATACAAACGGATTTGTGGCTGACATTCAACCCGCAGCTTTTTTTTTTTTTTTTTGGTTGTTTTTTTGAATATACATGAACATAATATTAAAATAAACCAATAAATAAATAAAAATCTTGCTTTTTTACTTTCACTGCAGCGGTTATGTTTTAACTTTGGTTTGTTTTATGTTAACAAAATTATATGAAACGTTACAGATTGTGTTGAATTTTCTACCAGAGGCGGTACTAGTATTTCCATTGGTTTATGAAACTGTCTGGATCAAGTCCAGGATTTTTTAAACAATTCTTTAACATTTGAGTCATGTCAGGGGTGTCAAACTCATGCCACGAATGGCCATATTAAAATAACGGATAAATTAAAACAACAGATACTCACAGTTTGTTACAGTTATTCAGGCAGGAAGTACCATATATATCTCATCAAATAAGATTTTATATATATATATATATATATATATATATATATACATATATATATATACATATATATATATATATATATAATAATAACAATAATAATACATTATATTTATATGGCGCCTTTCTCAGCACTCAAGGTCGCCTCACATCATAAAAACAGTAGAAAACATTCAAATAAAATACAAATCAACATATTCAATATAAACAGACAGTTAAATACAGTTAAAATATTTAAAGGACAGTGCAGTTGTGGTTATAGTGAGTATGCAAGTTTGAACAGGTGAGTTTTGAGTCTGGATTTGAAGAGTGGTAATGTGTCTATATTGCGGAGATCGGGAGGAAGAGAATTCCAGAGCTGGGGAGCAGAGCAGCTGATAGCTCTGCTCCCCACAGTGACAAGGCGGGCTGAAGGAACAGAGAGATGGAGCGAAGAAGAGGAGCGAAGAGAGCGAGCAGAAGTGGCAATGTGGAAGAGGTCAGAGAGATATGGAGGAGCAAGGTCATGAATAGCTTTGAATGTGTGAAGCAGGATTTTGTATTGAATACGGTATGTAATGGGGAGCCAATGTAGCTGTTGTAAGATGGGAGTGATATGGTGGGTGGAGGGTGCGTGTGATGATTCGGGCTGCTGAGTTCTGTACCAGTTGTAGTTTATGGAGAGTTTTATGGGGAAGGCCAAGAAGAGAGAGTTACAATAGTCCAGACCTGAAGTAACGAGGCTGTGGACCAGGATGGCGGTGGACTGAGGAGTGAGGGAGGGACGGAGGCGGTGGATGTTACGGAGGTGAAAGTATGCTGAGCGGGTGACAGAGTTGATGTGGGAGGTGAAGGAAAGGGTGCCATCAAGGATGACACCCAGACTCTTGACCTGCCGGGAGGGAGAGATGGAGGAACCGTCGATGAGAATAGAGAAATTATTGATTTTACTTAGGGTGGATTTGGTGCCAGTGAGGAGGAGTTCAGTTTTATTGCTGTTAAGTTTGAGGAAATTTGAGGTGAACCAGGACTTTATTTCATGGATGCAGAGGAGAAGGGAGGAGGGAGGGAGTGTGGTGCTGGGTTTGCTGGAGAGGTAGAGCTGGGTGTCATCCGCGTAGCAATGAAAATGGATGTGATGTTTTCGAAAAATGTGACCGAGGGGAAGGAGATATATGATGAAAAGGAGGGGACCTAGGACAGAACCCTGAGGAACACCGGTGGTGATGGGGACAGGATCGGAGGAGAAAGATTTAAGTTGGACAAACTGAGTGCGGTTGGAAAGATAAGAATGAAACCAAGAAAGAACAGAGCCAGAAATACCAATACTAGAGAGTCTATTGAGGAGGATGGAATGTGAGATGGTGTCAAATGCAGAGCTGAGGTCAAGCAGGAGGAGGATGGATAATGAACCGGAGTCAGCAGCGAGGAGAAGGTCATTTGTGATTTTGAGAAGAGCTGTTTCAGTGCTATGGAGGGGACGGAAGCCAGATTGGAAAAGTTCATAGAGGTTATTGGAGGACAGATGAGAATTGAGTTGGGAATAGACTGTTTTTTCAAGAAGTTTAGAAATGAATGGAAGATTTGAGATAGGGCGGAAGTTATTGAGGTCGGAGGGATCTGAACCAGGTTTTTTAAGGATGGGAGTAACAGCAGCAGTTTTAAGGGAAGAGGGAACAGTTGCAGTGGTGAGGGAGGAGTGGATTATGTTGGTAATAAGAGGAACAAGAGTAGGAAGAACAGATTTAATGAGAACAGTAGGAAGAGGGTCAAGAGAACAAGAGGAAGATTTAGATTGGAGAATAAGGGTGGAAACTTCACTGATGGAGGGTAAGGAAAAGGATGAAAAAGGGATACCGGAGAAGAGTGATATAGTCATAAGTGGAGGTGGCGGGGAGGGGGGAGTAAGCTGCTGCTGGATGGATTGAATTTTGGTGATGAGGAATGCGGCCAGGGTATTGCAAAAATCAGAGGAATAGAGATGAGATGGAAGAGGGTCTAAGGGTTTGGAGAAGTTCTTGAGGAGGGAGAAGAGAGTCTTGGTATTTCCTGCATTTGAGGTTATTAGGTTGGAGTAATATGTGGATTTGGCTTTGATAATAGAATTTTTATAAAGGAGAATGTGGTTATTGTACATTTGTTTATGAATAGCGAGTCCGGTTTTCTTGCTAAGTCTCTCCAGTTGACGGCCTTTTGATTTTAACTGTCTTAGTGTGGGTGAGTACCAGGGTGCAGAGTGAGAGAAAGAGACAGACCGGGATTTGAGAGGAGCAAGATTATTGAGAATGTTATGTAGATTGGTGTTGTAGTATGAGACCAGGTCATCCGGAGTTGAAATACTGTCTACACTGGGAAGGTTATTGATGTGAGAGGAAAGAGTGTTGAGGTTAATGTCCTTGATTTTACGGAAGGAAATGGAACGTGGAGGGTTGGACGTGGTATGAGGAAGATGGACGTTGAAAGTGAGAAGAAAGTGATCTGTGAAAGGGATGGAGTCCGGTTTGCAGTCTATTGGAGTTATACCTGAGCAGCAAATTAAATCAATAAAGTGTCCTTTAGAGTGGGTGGAGAAATTGACATATTGTTGTATACGAAAACTGTCTAAACAGGAAATAAAATCATTGGTGAGAGTGTTGTTGATATTGTCCATATGAATATTAAAGTCCCCTAGTAAAATGATATTGGATGACAGAGTGGAAACAGCTGTTAAAAAGTTAGAAAAGTCCAATAAAAAATCCTTATTATACTTTGGTGGTCTGTATATAGTGGCAATGATGGTGGGAGTAGGTCCAGAAAGCTGACAGACAATAACTTCAAATGAATTATAAACAGGCACATTGATGGGCGCTATCCTCAGGGACTCTCGGTGGACCAGAGCGAGACCGCCCCCGCGACCAGTGACACGCGGCTGCGAGATGTAACCAAACCCGGGAGGAGTTGCATCGTTGAGATGGGAAAAGTCATTTAGCTGTAATATATGGTACTCCCTGCCTGAATAACTGAAACAAACTGTGAGTATCTGTTGTTTTAATATCTGCTCAGAAAGCAGTTCAGATAATGAATCAGTGAAATATAAACTGGTTTTGGTGTGACAAATTCAATTTCATTCAGTGGTTTGTTCATTTTCTGAGCCACTTAATCCTACTAGGATCATGGGGTGGATGATAGTAACCATAGATAGAGGGCGACATGGCTGGCCTTTGGTAACCAGGTAGCTGCATTTTTTTGTGTGTGTGTGTGTGTGTGTGTGTGGATGGGGAGGGGCAACCTGTTGATGCTGGCGCCCATACAAGCAAACTCTGGACAAGGGCAACGTACACCCTAAACAGCTCACCAGGTCATTGCACTACCAACACACACACACACACACACACACATCTAGAAGTGGTTTGGAACAGCCAGTAAGCCTAATGTGCGTATCGTTTGAGTTTGGGAGGAAAACGGAGTACCCAGAGGAGAGACATGCAAATGCAGAGATCACAATGCAAACTCCACACAGAAACACCCTATCCAATCCTGGGACACAAATCCAAGAGCTGCTGGCTATAAGGCAAATGTGCTACCCATTTTTGCACTGAGCCCCCAACAGAATGAAGTGATTTTTAAATCTCATAAATCCATATTGTATTCACAACAGAACATAGAAAACATGTTGGAAGTTTTTTGGATCTTTGTGCTCATGTCTAAGACCTTGGATCTGTGAAATCTGAAATTGAGCTGAATCTTTTGATCACATGGTGAGTGTGTGAAAATCACCAAAAGAGGGCACTGTCTTCCAACAGCCATTTAAAACAGTAGTACCAGTTCGTGGATCAATTGGCACCGGGCCGCACAAGAAAAAATTAATTATTTCCATTTTATTTATTATCCGAGTCTGAACGATCTTTTATTTTGAAAAATGACCGGATTCTCTCGGTTACACGTCGGTAATTTGACTGCTAACATGTAACCCACGGCGTGTGAACAGAGGTGTGTTGGACATGTTTTAAACAGCAAGACTGAGTCTGAACCTTCATTCTCCCGGCTGGTGCATGATCATTTGTCCTTTTTTAAATTAATTTATTTTTTGAAGAAGAAGAGTTTGAGCTCCAACCAAGTTTATTTAACTAATGAAAAATAACATTCATGGATTGTTCAATAATAATAATAATAATAATAATAATAATAATAATAAATTCACAAGCTATGCCTCCCGGTCCGCGTTAAAATTGTCAAGTGTTGAACGGTGCGCGGTGATAAAAAGTTTGGGGACCACTGATTTAAAACACACACACACACACACATACACACACACACACACACATACACACACACACTTTGCTATCAAGGGTAGCTGAAAAATGCAGATGAATAGATAAAGCAAGATGTTGATATCGTCTTTATTAGTAAAGAGATTTTACATAAAATAAACAAAGAAAAGGAACAAAAGAGGTGATTGTCAGCATTTTCCAAAAACTGCCAAACTGCTGCATAAGTAGAAACATTTTACAAACCTGCTCTGTGGCTGATACAGGTGTAGCAGTTAACATGTCTGCCTCATAGCAGAAAAGTCCTGGGTTTGAGTTTCGGGCTCGTCGTGGGCGTTTCTTTGGGGAGTTTGTTCTCTCTGTGTTCAGAAAACAGTACTTTATTGCTCTGGGAGGAAATAGTGTGCACACCCTGTTTTCTCCGTGTCTCTGTTTGAGTTTCCTCTGAGTACTCCAGGGTCCTCCCACAGTCTGAAGACATCCATCTTATGCTAATTGTCATGTACATTATGCTAACTGTTTTCAAATTGACCCCATGTGTGTGTGTGTGTGTGTGTGTGTGTGTGTGTGTGTGTGTGTGTGTCTGTGTGTGTGTGTGTTGGGCCTGTAATGGTCTGGCAAGCTTTCCAGGATATGTGCTGAGAGAGGTTCCAGTCTCCCAGTGATGGTCTGATAAGCTTCGCCCAGTGTTGACTGACATAGGCTCCAGCCTCCTCGTGTCGGATTAAATTATTAAATTAGTAAGAATAAATAATTAAGCTTAGTTTTCAATTACATCACATCTGTATGTATCTATAAAAATGTATATAAACTATATTAGTTTTGTACATTGAGAGGGGCCAGTTGAGTGGCTTGGGCATCTCGTCAGAGAGCCTCCCTGGTGTGGTGTTGCAGGCATGTCCAACCGGGAAGAGACCCCGGGGTTGACCTAGAACATGCATGTCTCTCGGCTTGTTTGGGAATGTCTCAGTGTCCTCCCAGAAGAACTGGAGGAAGTGGCTGGGGACAGTGATGTCTGGACCTCATTTCTTAGGTTGCTGCCCCCGCAACTTGACCCCGAAAGAAGCAAAAGAAGAAGAAGAAGATGATGATGATGATGATGATGATGATGATGATATTATGATGATGATAGTTTTGAGCATGATAATAAAACTATGAACTCAAAACGGAAATATTAATACAGTAACGAATGTGAAAGCACATCAGCAGACATCAAAGCCTTCTTTGGTTTCTATCTGTGTACATGACAGTAGCAGGCAATGTTGGATTTTTACAAGTAACAGATGTGTTCGATGTGTGAGCGACAGGGATAGAATATATCTATATAGACGCTCCCCGACTTACGTTTTTAATTGGTTCCGGACGGCCGAACCTAAGTTGAAAGTGAACGTAAGTTGTTACAGTGACGTATGACGTATGATGTGTGACGTATGATGCTCATGCTGTACTATACATCCATAAGTACGTACCATTACCATATCTCATAAAACACCCCTAAATCAATTATTATAAACAGAACATTGTAAAAATAATATCAAATATATCAAATAATATCAACATTAATTTTAAATAAGTCGCTTATTTATGCCGAGTTACTTTACATCAGTGCTTCTCAATTATTTTCTGTTACGCCCCCCCTAACAAGAAGAAAACAATTCGCGCCCCCCCACCACCCACTTTCCGCCGCAACTATAAATTATAACTTTTTTCTATAATATAGTTACAGGTATATCTCTTCATTATATCGTATCCTTGTTAACATAAATAAAACAAAAAGAAAGAGATATAGTTCAACTTACAAGAATAACTTTTTAACATTTTTATTAGTCTGTAAAAGAAAGTGCATCAATTTGCCTTAAATTTAAAAATAATAATATCCTTGTTACATTTTTGACAAACTTACCACACCATTTGCTGCTGAAAATAAAATCAATAAATAATTAATTCAAATTGACTTCAGAAACATTAACTCAGGAGCACAATATATAAACACTTTAACCTACAAAACAAGAACAAATAGAACAATTTGTGCTGATTTTTTTTCTCAAAATGAGGAAGCCAAGATTAATGGCTACAATGAGCACGTTTTGCAGCGCACAGCTTCTCAAAGCGAGGTTTGAAGCATGACACTGCAACTCTCAGCTCCTGCTCAATGTTTAGCTGGGACCTGTACTTGGTCTTCAGTGCAGCAACAGCAGAGAAACCAGTCTCACAAAGGTAGGATGTTGCAAAAGGAAGCAGAATGCCCATTGCCCTCTTCCCTAACAATGGATACTGCCTTTCTACACTCAGCCAGAATTCACTGAGTGTCTGTGATGTGAAGCTCAGTCTCAATGTGGAGTCAGACGTCATGTTGGCGCCACTGCCAACTACTGGAGTGGATGTGCAATTACACTTTCTTGTAGTACGGCGGGGAAAAAAAGCATGTTCTCCTGGGTCACACGCGCCCCCCCCCAGCATCCCATCGCGCCCCCCCAGGGGGGCGCGCCCCACTATTTGAGAAGCACTGCTTTACATGAAGCATAAAACAGCCAATCAACGCTTACAATATGTGAGGCGCTCAATACCGAAAGTAGTGTACTTGCAAAAGTAGTGTACTTGCTGTGGGTTATACAGACTTCCGGTCTTTCAAGTGCACAAGGGTGCCATTGAACTTGTTTAGAACACAACCTGCACTGATGTGAATCCCAGCAAAGCGGAGAGTTCTTTCTTTTGTGTAAGTAAACTCTATTCAAGAGATGCATACAAAGAACAAGTACAAATCCTAATGAATATTAATATAAAAATAAGTATACACTCTTAGGATTCATCTAAAATATAATAAATATCTGTAATTGTTCTGTAATTTGTGCATTCGGGTTTTCATATTACAACTTTCTTTGCTTAGCCGAGCACGCATGGTAGATTGTGCCGATCTGAGCAGATAGTTAATTCATCTCTGTGTATGAGACTTGCACCCATGCTAGTAGGCTTACACTTCTGACCAAACATATTTGCTTAGGGTTACAAAAGTCCGCAAAACAGTGTAAACACAAAGATCACAGAGACTACGTCCTAACACAATAGTAACACGCTATATAACTGATATATATATATATATATATATATATATATATATATATATATATATATATATATATATATATATGTATATACTAGTACATACTAGTATATATGTGTGTGTGTGTGTGTGTGTGTTTGTATAAACTGCTCAATTTTAGTTATACAATCAGTGGATCAGTGAGCAGACACCAGAACTAGAAGCACTAAATACATTTATTTTCTTGTTAGACCTTTAGAAGTGTTGTGTTGCAGAAACCATCAAAAATTAATACAAAGATAATAATAAATGAATACCATCATCCTATTATTTTCAAAGAAATAATTATTTAATTAAAAATTAAATTATCACATTTTAATCAAGAAGTTATTGGTTAGTAAGTGCTATCAGGGGCATTGGTGGTCTAGTGGATAGGGTGCAGGATCGCTGATCCTAAGGTTGGGGGTTTGAGTCCCCACAGGGATGTCACTGTCCCCCTAGTGCAGCAACTGTCTATGGGGAGAGGCATGTATAAGACCATTGCTGACTTTCGTAAAAAGAGTAGGTGCAAAGACGTCAGCATGTTTCCACGACCTGGAGAGGGATGGGTGCCGCCAGGCCAAATCAGCCCGTCTCGCCATGAAGGCGCCCCAACGACATCCCCGGAAGTTAAGGAATAAGTGAAGTGAAGTATAACAGACACTATGACAGTACTACATTGAACTTTGAGGACTACTCCAGGATCCTTTTCTTTTGAAGCAGAAAAGCACTCAGTGCAGGTTTCCTGACAGGACTATAGTCAGCTACTCTTGTTGAAAGTCAGCAATGGTTCTTTCACATGAATGTCTCACCATAGACAGTGAGAGACATGGCCGGCCTTTGATAACACAGTTAGCTGCACTGGGGGGGACAGTGACAACCTTGTGGAAAGTGGGACTCAAACTCCCAACCTTAGGATCAGTGATCCAACAGCTTTTACCACCAGGCCACCACTGCCCCTTAATGAGGTTTCCTTTCAGCTTGTTCCCTTTATCAGGGGTCACCACAGCAAATGATTCATACATTTGATTTGGCATAGGTTTTTACATCGGATGTCATTTGTGACACAACAAATGCGCTGATGGCTGTTCTGCTACTTTTTACGAAAGTCAGCAATGTTTTTTTTTTTTTTACATGAACCTCTCACCATAGGCATTGAGAGACATGGCCTGCCTTTGATGACCCAGTTAGCTGCACTGGGGGGACAGTGACAACCTTGTGGAGAGTGGAACTGCTCCATAATATGCTCTTATAAAAATAAATACATGAATAAATAACATTTTATACAAGAACCATATACCCTAGAAGGGAAAAATATTCATATACAAAAAATAACACATGGGCATTAAAAACACACAAGTAGGAAAGTTCTCCTCACTTTTGCTACAGCATAAAGTAATAATAAAAAAATAAAATAAACAAATAAACAATTATGTGGCACTGTGGCATAGGGGCTAATACATCCGCCTCCCAGCAGGGAGTTCTTGGGTTCTTGTGTGGGTTCTTGGTGAGAGCTTTTCTGTGTAGAGTTTACATATTCTCCCTGCACTTGCATGAAGTACTGTGGTTTCCTCCAAAAGTCCAAACACATGCACATTAGGCTCATTCCAACTGGCCCTAGATATAGATGTGAATGTGAATGGTTGTGTACATGCAGGCGATGTGATGGTCTTGTGAGCTGTTTAGCGTGTAGCAATTGACTGAATAATTAAATAATTAAACAAATTAGCAGAATAGTAATACAAAATACAAAAATAGTAAATGTTGTAGAATGGTTTCCCTTGAGAACTCCACAGGAATCTATTAATATACAGCATTGTCATTATATGCTTCAATCATCCTGACATATTTCTGAGGGAAAAGCAGTCCTTGTGTGAAGCACCAGATCTGTATAATTAATATACATGTCAAGAAAGTGACACCTCACAAGGATACAGAAATGAACATTCACTACTTTGAAGATATGAAAACTCTTTGTCACCTCCTGACATGTCTGACACCTCGGCATGTAGATGTTGATTCAGTCGACAGAAGATTCACGGAATCTCACTGTGAAGGTCATGTGTGAAAATGAAGCTGATGAAAAACTTGTGAAATGTTGGAGAATGGGCTTTCTGGGTGGTGCATTTTCAGGCAATGGGTTACATCACAATTCATCTTAAAAAGAAACCCTGTGAAGGACAGAGCAGTTAACGAAGGATAAGTGCCTGATGATAAATGCCTGATTCATTATTACATATTACAAGCAATTTATGCAAAATGATCACTACTGGCATTGGTCCACTCTTTGGAGATTTTCTCCATTCATCTCAACTAACACTGGGTAAAGGCGGTGGGCATGCCCTGAGTAAGTTGCAAGTCCATCACCAGGCAACACACACAAACACACTCACACCTAGCGGTGATTTGGAACAGCCAATTAGACTAATGTGCGTGTTTATGGTCTGCGGGAGGAAAATAGATACCCAGATAAAACCCACGCAAGCGCAGAGAGAACATGTGAGCGCCACAAATAAACACCATTGCCAGGCCCAAGACTTGAACCCAAGACCTTCATGCTAACCAACAATCCTCCTTTTTTAACTTGTCCGATATTTGCACCTTTATTTATTTAATACACGGCTATTTTTAGGTAATTGTTACATTACACTGTTACATAACGGAATGCAGGATCTGGGTTTGAAACTGAGTGATAGTTATAAGTCTTTCTGTGTAGGGGTTGCATATTTTCAAAAACACATTGTTCAGGAAAAGTAATGCAAAATAATAAGTAAGAAATTTCACACCCACGAAACAATGGTCTTTTATAAAACCACCGCACCAGGGAGTTGGGAGTGTGGGTGGGTGGGGGATGTTGTTTGAGACATGTCCAAGCATTGGTTTGAGTTTGCACTAACAAAACACCAATTTGTCAATGATTACAATATTTATTCTAGTAATACATCAAGCGGCCCATATTTTAATAGTTTATAGTGTAAGGTTCAAGAGATCCTGGTTCCTATTATGTTATAGCCCAGAGAACTATGGATTACTTCACCAGAATTTTTTTTCTTCATCTGCCCTCATATGAGTGACCTGTCAGTTAAAGCAGCTAAATTCAGCAATATTGACTCTGAAATTGAAGTATGGAAGCTCATGTCTGTCAATGAAGTTCACTTTATTATATGATGAATCATGATGCTCGTAGTCACTTTTTCTAGATGGGCGAATTGTGGTCATAATGATTTATATGCTAATACAGAGCAGGAAGCAATAGGTGTTAAAAAGGAAAGGTGATACTAAGAAAAAAAAAAAAAAAAGTAGTCTTCACAGCATCACACCGCCCCACCAGACTGAACTGTTGACACATAAAAAGGAAAACCTACTGTTTCATCCTATTAATGATAACTGTTCAGTCTGACTGACAGGACAATCTCAGTGCGTGTGTTGTTTTTTTTTGTTATTGTTGTTGTTGTTGTTTTTTTAAATTGTGTTAAAATCACAAAAAGTAGAGGCTGCTTAATCCATCCTATATGGCAGTATTATGCCAAGGTCAAAGGTCAGGCAGGTCACATTTTCCTTCTTCTTCTTCTTCTTTTCCTTTCGTCTGTTCTATTTTTATCAGTGAATCATCTGCGAATCATTTGCCTCCATCTTCACGGAACTCATATTATGATTCGCATGTTTGATTTGGAATATTTTTTTTATGTCGGATGCCCTTCATGACACAACCCTTTAGCAAGGGACAGAAACACGCTGACGGCTATGCAGCTGCTCTTTATGAAAGTCAGCAATGGTTCTTTTACATGAACCTCTTACCATAGACAGTGAGATATATGGCCGGGCTATGATAACCCAGTTAGCTGCACTGGGGGGGGACAGTGACAACCTTGAGGAGAGTGGGACTCGAACCCCCAACCTTAGGATGATAGGGATTTTAGCACCCGTCCACCACTGCCCTTCAGATCACATTTTCCCTTTATTCTATTTATTGTGAAAATGACCTGAAGCTCTTGACCCGTGTCCACATAAAAATAATGTGAACAATATTTTACTTTTATTCTTAGGGTGTACATTATAGAAAAATGTATTTAAATTGATATTCTTTTTGTATATGTATAAATTTGTATCTGTCAACACTGGATAGATCAAACAGTGATGTCCAGATGGAAAACACTTCATTAGAGCGAGAGAGAGAGAGAGAGAGAGAGAGAGAGAGAGAGAGAGAGAGAGAGATTCATCTTGTTCAGACTCATTAGCTTCAGTTCTGTCCATATTATCTTCAAGACAGATGGTCTTCATGCTGTTATCTGTATTAAACTCGCTGCAGTGTCCAGGTCTCTATAATGAGAAGACATCCTAGATGACCCATCACCTGCCACCACTACATAAGTGATAAAAGGAAATGGATGATCTTAAGCTGGAATGTGAATGCTTATCTGCTTCATTAGCAGAAATTGCAAAAAGATGGAATAGAAATTGTCTTTTCACAAAAGAAACATGATAGAGGAGAGACTATCTGAGGTACACAGGAAGTAAACACCACTGAGACCTTTTGAGGCTTACCACTCAATTTATTGTGAAAATGAAATATTTAACATACATGTACTGTACTATAACCTCAAGTAGCACCGTATATTCATGCTGAAAGTATTAAATATACCGAAGTAAATGCATAAATATGATATCACATAATTGGATCGTGTGATTTATTGGATAAGTGTAAATTGAATATATTTTCCAATTTAAGAAAAAAAAAATGCTATGAATTATTTTGCCGCAGCCGTCCATGGCCATAATGGGCCAAGCTCTCACAGGAGGGAGGGATGACATATGCTCATTTCCCTGTCACTCACAGCGATTGCCAGCCAATCATAGGTGTCTGTGAGTTCATTTGTACAATAGGGCAGGCAGCGCTTTGTCTCTGTGCGTTAGACCGCCCCTAAATACACAATGCACTGCAGTTCGAAAAGAGGTGAATGGCTATCATTGCATGTCAACGAAGGTGCACGTGCATGCTTTCACCCCTCCCTGGTCGGTGGTGGTGATATGATAGGGAAAGCAATACCTGAAGGGCGGGAATTGGATACGACGAAATTATGGAGAAAAGGGGACCCCCCCCCCCCCCCCCAAAAAAAAAAAAAAAAAAAAAAAAAAGAGCAATGAATTATTTAGAGCTCACCAGCATCATGGTCAATTATATATTATTAATTAAAGAAGAAAAATGTTGTGATCTATTTTAACAAAAGCACTCAGTGAGTGGAAACCTCCACCAAACCCAGCAATCCTCACTCTCGGCCAAAATATTTTATCTTGCTCTGCCGTACAATCAAGAAATAAAATGATTCCTGCCAGAAAAATCTCGATTCTGAAACAGATGATCTCTAAAATCAAACAGGGCCTTACTTGGAAGATGCTGCACAATCTTCAAGGTCGACCTGCAACGGGGATGGAGAGCATAACAGTGGGAATGTGTGTGTGTGTGTGTGTGTGTGTGTGTGTTTTGGGGGGGCAGTGTTTTGACACCCCTTTGCAGAGTACTTTTTTTTTTTTTTTTAAATCCGCTCCATTTTCTCCCACTTTCGCGTCCGGGCAAAAATAAATAAATAAATAAATACATAAATAAAAGAAAATAAATAAAAGTTAAAAAACACTTCATGGCAGGTGATTATTTTCACTTCTATGTCGTATGTAAGTCTGAATGGACCCTGAAGAACACCACAGAATTGTTCTTGACTTTAATGTGCAGAATTCACCTGACCCGCCTCTGTCAGTTAATATATGAAAATACAAAATATTAAAAAAATAATAATAAAAACCTCATTTTATTTTGCTTTTCTTCATGTTCCTCTACAATGTATCCTTAAAATATTGAAGATAATTTACAAGATGCCATATTAAGCTTTAACCTGTTTGATCTAAGAAATAATATGTCTGTCTTCCTTTCGGCTTTTTCCCTTTTACTCGGGAGTCGCCACAGTGAATCATCTGATTCGCACGTTTGATTTGGCAGAGGTTTTTACGTCGGATGCCCTTCCTGTCACAACCCTTTTTAGCAAGGGACAGAAACACGCTGACGACTTTGCAGCTACTCTTTACGAAAGTCAGCAATGGTTCTTTTACATGCCTCTCACCATAGACAGTGACAGACATGGCCCGCCTTTGATAACCCAGTTAGCTGCACTGGGGGGGACAGTGACAACCTTGTGGAGAGTGGGACTCGAACCCCCAACCTTTGGATCAGAGATCCAGCACCCTATACCACTAGACCACCACTGCCCGACGATCTAAGAAATAATATAAGAAATTAAAATGTTGTTCTAGTGTGCTTTTGTTTCTCCAGGTAGTGTGAAATAAAATGGAGACACCGGGATAGTGTTTAGCATCTCCGCCGAACAGGAAGAAGAACCTGAGTTCAAATCCCAGCTTCAGGAATTTCTATTTGGAGTTTTCTTTGAGACCAAAACAAAAGTTTGGTTGGGCAAAGACAACAGGGCCATTCATTTAAGATGTTTCATTCTCATTTACAGTAATTTTGGGTTTATTCCATCGGAGAATAGAAATACTGTAATTTCCTCA
Source organism: Plotosus lineatus (assembly GCA_024760905.1). Taxonomy (NCBI): domain Eukaryota; kingdom Metazoa; phylum Chordata; class Actinopteri; order Siluriformes; family Plotosidae; genus Plotosus; species Plotosus lineatus. The sequence continues at coordinate 105,408,884 of CM045728.1, forward strand.
CATATTTGTAGTGTACTGCATATTACATAAAGAGTTTGTTCTTAAATTATGGTAGAAGAGGAAAAAAAAGATAGCTGTGGGTCTTAGTTTAGGTTATTTTCTGTAACCACTTAATCCTAATTAGGGTCATGGGGAGGCTGGAACCCATCCCAGCCGACTCCGGGCGAGGGCAGAGTACACCCTGGACAGCTCGCTAGGCTAAGCCATCGCAGTGCAGAAACACGCTGACGGCTATGCAGCCTACTTTTGTCAAAAGTCAGCAATGGTTCTTTTACAGCCTCACACCATACACAGTGAGAGACCTGACCTTTGATAATCCAGTTAGCTGCACTGGGCGGGGGGGGGGCAATCTGTGGAGAGGGGCGCTTGAACCCCCATTCTTAGTCATCCAGCACCTTTACCACCAAGCCACCACTGCCTTGCTGTGGGTCTCAATCTCCCTTTATTTTTTACAGTGTTTCGTTTACAGTCAATACATTCGTTCGTGTTGGAGTGTCGGGCTGCAGGGCTGTCACAGTTTACCCTGATATCAAGGTCCCTGATTTATAAACAGAAGGAGAAATTGTTTTGTCGAGACACAGTTTTTAATTTCAAATTACCAAACCATCCATCAGTAAAGAAAAATCCAAACACAAATAAATACTGCCCCCTACTGCCCATACTGTGTAACACTATCTCATGGAGATGTCCCCCTCCTGTCTTCTCCTTTCTTTCTGTCTCATCATCAAAAGGGGAATCTCCACTAAGCCTTTTTGACTGGCAGTGGTGGCTTTAGTGGTTAAGGCGACAGGTTACAGATCCAGAGGTTAGTGGTTCAGTCACCACTGTTGGGCCACTGAGCAACGCCCTTAACCCACAATAATTCAGTTGAATAGAAAAAAAAAGATAATTTTAAGTTGCTCTGAATGAGAATGTCTGCCAAATGCTATAAATGTTTGGGCTGCACAGTGAGAGCGGGCTTCAGGATGGGAATTTCGAAGCACACACTGTCAAGATAGAATAGAACGTAGAGCATTCTCGGCATAATGAAAAAAAACGAACACCCAGAGATTGATGTCATTGCACTTCAGAACACGCATAAGAAGTTTGTGACCGAGTACCCCAGTGAGCTTTGGTTTGTGCATGAATTTAAGAAATCTTTCAGAGTGGGACCCACTGGGGAAGGATCAGAATACATAGAGAGTCTGTTTCATGCCTTTGACAAGAATGGGATGAGCACAACAAGTATTTGGTCTTCCATAAACAACAGCTTTTTAATACCACTGGACAATAGAAACCAGGGGAAATAAAAATGTGCATGCAGTATATTGCTTTAAAGATTTCTTAATTGTTTATATACAGTATGCACGTGGGTATTTTAATTTATTTTGTCCATTCATTCCTGTAGGTTCCACCCCTGTGTCAGAAATAAAGGCATTAAACTCTCCGCACTGTAACGATACAATGGAAGTCATGTTTGGTGCCATGTATATGTCTTTACAGACACTCCCTGCTTTACGTTTATTCGTTTTACATATTTTTCGATTTTACGTTAAAAAAAAATATCAGTCAAATTTTAAGTTTAGTGTGCTCTCTGTGGTACGAGACGTACCTACATAGTACGCTGACGTAATACGCTACTTACGCATGACGCTGCATCCATGGTAGCCTCTGCAATCCTCTACGCTGCCATCTGCTGGGCCCCGGGCAGCACAGAGCGGGACAGGAAGAGACTGAACAAGCTGGTCAGGAGGGCCAGCTCTGTCCTCGGCTGCCCACTGGACTCTGTGGAGGAGGTGAGTGAGAGGAGGATGGTAGCAAAGCTCACATCCATCCTGTTCAACAGCTCTCACCCACTGCACCAGACTGTAGAGGAACTGAGCAGCTCCTTCAGTGGACGACTGAGGCATCCTCAGTGCAGGAAGGAGCGCTACCGCAGGTCGTTCATTCCCACCGCTGTCAGACTGTACAACGCCACTTTGTAACTGTCTGTGAAAATACCGGTTATGTGCAATAAAAACCCCGTGCACTTTAATCAACCACATCTACCCCACTGTGAACCATATCAACCCATCTACTCTGCACTCAGATACATTACACTTTAATATAGGCCAGTCTATAAAGTTGCTCCATTCTTTTCTTTTATTGTTTAGTAATTTATACTATTTATGTATCTATTTATTTGTTTACTTATATAATATATATGTATGTGTGTATGTTTGTATTTGTATCTATTTTTGCACCCCCTACTGATGATACCTCAAGAGCCTGTAACAGTGAATTTCTCCATTGTGAGATTAATAAAGCTGTATCTTATCTTATCTGTATCTTATCTTATTGTTTACAAATGACAGACTGAACATGCCCTGCTTCTTCCCAGTTCTAAGCGTGTTACTTCCCAGTTCCAAGCGTGTTACCCTTGTGTTAAGACGTCGTCTCTGTGTTCTTTGTGTTTACACTGTTTTGCCCACATTTGTAACCTTAAGCAAATATGGTTGGTCAGAAGCGTAAGCCTACTTGTGATAGTGGTAATCAGAAAAAGTGGCAAACCATCTCGTCTGAAATGAAGATGGCTATTATCAAGAAAATTGATGCTGGTGAAAAACATGTGAATGTTGCACGTTTCTTCGTCGATCATTCACCAGAACCATTTACAAGCAGAAAGATCGCATCACAGAGAATGCTAAAGGTTATATTTGATACTGTATCTGATATTTCATGAGTGAATTTGATTAAAATTTATCTATTTGAAATTATTTTTGCTTGAATTTAATTTATTTGAAATTAATGTTGATATTATTTGATATATTTGATATTATTTTACAATGTTATGTTTATAATAATTGATTTAGGGGTGTTTTATGAGATACGATAATGGTATTTATGGATGTATATTACAGTATGAACATCATACATCACTGGAACATACAGTAACAACTTGCGTTTCTTTTCAACTTACATTCGGCTGTTCGGAACCGAACTAAAACCTAAGTGGAGGACTGTCTGTATTTACATGTGGTCTATCTTTAGTTGTCTTCTTGTGATCCAAATATGAACTCTAAGTATTTGAAAGGTATGAAAACACACACAAAAGTTGTCAACCGTTTTCCTTGATAATATCACCATGGGTACAAGGAGAAGAGTTTGCCATCGTTCTTTAGCTAAAGGACCAGGTGGGCAGTGGTGGCCTAACGAGTGCTGGATCGTTGATCCTAAGATTGAAGGTTCGAGTTCCACTCTCCACAAGGTTGTCACTGCCCCCCATCCCCCCAGTGCAGTTAACTGGATTATCAAAGGCCGGCCATGTCTCTCACTGTCTGTTGTGAGAAGTTCATGTAAAAGAACCATTGCTGACTTTCGACAAGAGTAGCTGCATAGCCATTAGCGTGTTTCTGTCCCTTGCTAAAGGGTTGTGTCAGGAAGGGCATCCGGCGTAAAAAAAAAAAAAAAATGCCAAATCGAATATGCGAATCATTAATATGACTTCCATGAAGATGGAGGCAGATGATTTGCTGTGGTGATCCCTGAAAGGGAAAAATGAAAGGAAAAGAAGATTTCTCTAAAGCACCAAACTGGAATCAACAAGACAAACTACAGCCCAGAAATTAACTATGGAATGGGAAAATGATATTTAAAACAATTTCTATCAAATGTTGTAAATTTTTAGTCTGGCAATAGACTGGTGACCTGTTCCTATTGTCCTTGTGTAATTCGTCTGTTCATGGAAACAGCAGCTTCTCCCAAGATCTGGGTGGTTTAGATTGATGGATGGATAGATGAATGGATATACGCACGGATGGATGAGTGTATGGATGCAAAAATGGATGGATTTTGAGATGGATGGATGAGGTGGGTGGATTTGTACTGTAGATGGATGGATAAATGAAGGGATGAATGATAGATGTTCGATGAGTTTCTGCATGAATAACAGTAGATGGATGAATTTATACAGTAGATGGATGGGTGGATGGATAATAATGTTGTGAAAATCAGAACTGAAAAAAAAAATAGTTCTTAGTTTAGGTACTTGTACCTTGAACCGAAGAGTTAAAATCAAATTTTTTAGTAATAAAAGAAAAGAATAAAATTGACTGTGTACTTATGTATGGTAACAAATTCATAAAGTTCATAAATTCATAAAATCCGGCAGATTTGGTGTGCTTATCTATTTTTTACTTTAGCATGAACGCTGTATTGTTCTCTGTTTCTCAGGACAACACTATTGATTTTTTTTGGAGTTTGTAACTGCTCTGAATTTGGTGTTCAGGGGAGATTTAGAGCACAGGCAGAGATGACAAGGATGGAAGCAGCCCTATAGAAAACGCTAAACTCGGAGCGATTGCTGAAGAAGATCTTTTTTCTGTTGTTCTTGGCACTGGACCGCTGATCCTAAGGTCGGGGGTTCGAGTCGCACTCTCCACAAAGTTGTTGCCCCCCCCCCCAGTGCAGCTAACTGGGTTATCAAAGGCCAGCCATGTTTCTCACTGTCTATGGTGAGAAGCATGTAAAAGAACCATTGCTGACTTTTGTAAAGAGTAGCTGCAAAGCCGTCAGCATGTTTCTGCCCCTTACTAAAAGGTTGTGTCAGGAACGGAATCCGACATAGAAACCTATGCCAAATCAAAAATGCAAAGATCTTCAAATCAGTAGATTTGGACAGTGAGTAAATATGAACTTACATCTTACTCTATCCTTGTGGATTACATTCACACACACACACACACACACACACACACACACACACACACACACACACACACACACACACGCATAGATGGATGGATAGAAAGATGGATGGCTGGATGGATGGATGGATGGATGGATGGATGGATGGTGTGTGTGTATTACTATTCAAAATTATTAATTAATATGACCCACCTACTAGTTAAAATGTGCTACCTTGTTACTGTATTTCATTTTTTAAATTTTTTTATTTTTTTTACTTTTTTATTTTATTTTTTTAATTAAGTAGTAAGTTGTAATGCCATATTAATTACAACTGTAAACTATTATTGGGTGTGATTTAACCATTTGCTTACTAACTGTATATAAATAATGAGGTGTTATTTTTAAAATAATGAGTTAGGTAAATTGTTATCCCTCAGGGATCCCTCACTGCTTCACGCTTCACATATACATGTATGTACAGTGGTATGAAAAAGTATCTGAGCCTTTTGCAGCTACAGGAAGCGTCTGGTTGAAGTTATTGCTGCCAAAGGGGCAGCCACAAAATATTAAATGTGATGGTTCAGTTACTTATTCCTCCCCCTTCTGTCATTGTTTGCCAGCTATCCTCATTAAAATATGAAAACCTATGTTTGGGTGGTTTTAGTTAAAGCAGACACTGTTTTTTCATGTGTGATTTTGACAAAGATCAGATCACATTCGATGGTCATTTTATGCAGAGATGTGAGAAATTCCAAAAGGTTCAGATACTTTTTCATACCACTGTATATGTCAGTCAGGGCGGAGCTGGGGGGTGATCCGACTTCGTGGAATTCTGTGGTCTCTCGGTCCCAATTAAAAGTGAGGGAGCCCTATATATATATATATATATATATATATATATATATTTCCCTCACAAGGAATACAGTACTGCACACACTCTAAATGATTGTTAAAAACATCTGTAACACAATTGCACCACATGGTGGCAATAAAGTAAACCAAAAAAGTGAAGCTGTATGCTGGAGTTTGTTGCTTTCCTGAATGCACGGAATTCAACAGTTTGACCTATTATACTTCTTGACAGTGTGTTGAGTTTGCATGTTTTCCCATACTTACATGGGTACTCTGGTTTCTTCCTACAGTCCAAAGACATCCATTTTTTGGAGTAACTGATTGTCTAAAAACACACCTGGGTGTGAATGTGAGTGTAAATTATTGTGTGTATTACCCTGCAATGGCCTGGTGGGCCTGCCTTCAATCAGTGTTGGTTTAAATAGGCTCCAGCCTTATCGTGACCCTTGTAGGAGTAAGTAATGTTCCTCAGATTACCATAGGTCCTGAGAGTGATGTTCTCCAGTAGTGTGTCAAAGTGGCAATTCCGGCTCCTTCAAAGGTAAATGGTGATGATCACAATTATTTATATTTGTTCCTGCTAAGTTCATCTGTAAAATGTGGTGTGAGGGAATAAAAGGTTGACACAGAGGTTATTATTTAAATATGTTGTATTATAAATGGCCATGAATTAAAATATTATAGCTGCAAGGTTTTAATTCCACAGATGCAAAATGCTTTTTTTTTTAAATGTGAGAAGAAAACACACACACACACACACACACACACGCACACACACACACACACACACGCACACGCGCACACACGCACACACGCAAAAAGAAACACCTAAAGCATTGTTGTCTCGGTACCATGAACTTAGAAATGAGTCAACATGAGATTTTTTTAAAATATTGGAATGATGTATAGAGGCATATGAGGGCTCAAAAGTCTACTGTTGGGTAGTAGTAGCTCAGTGGTTAATGCTGTAGGTTACTAATTCAAAAGTTGATAGTTCTAGCACCAAGCTACCACAGCTGCCTCCTTGAGCAAGGCCCTGAACCCTCAGTTGTGTAAAAATTATGAATGTAAGTCATCCTGGATAAGGTATCTACCAAATACCGTAAATATTTTGGCTGATTAAACTGAAGTAGTCAGTTACAAAATTAAATTAGGAGGATAGATCTATAGCAAGGAAATCCAAATGCTGCAACACAGATGGACAAAGAGAGTAGATTGTAGGGAAGAAAAAGATAACCACATTTGGTCATATTCAAAAATTGCATCATGACCAACCTCTGAACTTTTCCACCCACCGTCTTACTATACGGTAATTACAAATATGACATTTGGCAGACCCCTTATCCAGAGTGACTTTTATAATATTTTCAATTTTCACATAACTGAGTGCTAAGGGCATGGCTCATGTGCCCAACAGTGGCAGCTTGGTGATACATAGGCATGGACCCTGAGCTTTGCATCACTAATTCAGAGCCACTGAACCACCACAATAGAATAGCACCTTTAGAACAACTGTTCCACCGAGAATTGAACTGGGGTCACTGGATTTACGGTCCAGACTACTAAGCATTACACTGTCGGACCGGCTCGCCTTTTTTTTTACTTTTTTTTTTTTTTTTTAGATGTCAAGCAGTGTATACAGTGATCCCTCACTACGTCGTGCTTTAGTTTTTGTGGCTTCAGTGCATCACGGGTTTTTCAAAAATATTCATAGAAAAATTTAAAAAAATAAGGAAATTAAGGGAAAATAGGGGGAAGTTAAGGAAAATACCACAAAACAAGGCCAATTATGCAACAAACCCCAAACAAACAAAAAAAACCTAAAACCCATCAACAAAACCACTTACATTTTTATGCGCGGTGCGCATCTGAGTGTGCGCACACACATGTCTGTATATGTGTGTATTTATATTTGATTTACATCTTCTGCATTTTTTTTGAATGTTTAATTGTTATTATAAGCATTTATAGCGTTGAGTATGTATTTATTGATATTATATACACATATACATGTACGTATTAGTCAATCAGGGGGGGGTGTCCATCCTACGTCGTGGAAATTGGCGGTCGCGGGGGTCTCAGTCTACAAAAAGTGAGGGATCCCTGTATATAGAGTGATAAGAAGGAAGGAGAAAGTGAAAGAAAGAAAAGAAAAACAAAGGTTGTAACTACACTAAATTATTATTTAAAAAAAACCAATAGGATTTCAGTATATTATGACTTAGATACATAACATTTCATTACATAATGTGATTAAATGGTACAAGACCTATTATGGTTGGCGCAGTGGATAGCATGTCTCCCTCACAGCAAGAAGGTCCAGTTTGATTCCCAGGCTTGGGCATCTCTGTGTGGATTTTGTATGCTCTCCTCGTGCTTACATTGGTTTCCTCCAGGTACTCTGGATTTTAACTGGCAGTGCACATGAACATTTGACTAATTTGGTGCGCCACATTCTAGATGTGAATGAAAGTTTGAATGGGTTCGTGTATGTTGCTTTGCTTCGATCTGTTGAGCGGTTCAGGGTGTACCCTGCCTTCACCCAAAGTCAACTAAAATAACTGGGTCAGAGGAGCTATTATGGCTCTTTAGATGTGGAATGGCCTGGTGGTAAAAGGTGCTGAATGACTGATTCTAAGGTTGGGGGTTTGAGGCCCACCCCAGTGCAGCTAACTGGGTTATCAAAGGCCGTCCATGTCTCTCACTGTCTATGGTGAGGGGTTCATGTAAAAGAACCATTGCTGACTTTCGACAAGAGCAACTGCAAAGCCATCAGCGTGTTTGCTAAAGGGCTGTGTCAGGAAGGGCATCCGAGGTAAAAAGCCAAATCAAATATGCGATGATTCCTTGTGGTGACCCCTGAGAAAAAGGGAACAGCCGAAAGGAAAAACAAACAAACAAACAAAAAAAAACCGTGGCATTCGACTCAAGTTTATTTGAACAAATCGACTCACTTTCGATGGACACATCATTACTGCACAGGCTGAAATGAAACGAATAAAATGGAAAGTACACAAATTAGGCATGTGAGGATTAAGATGCTCTGATACCGTGGGATTCAGGGTAATATGAGCTGGTTGTGTAAAAGAGTTTTGTGACTAATCACATGTTGCATAAGGTACAATGAGTAGGCCACTGTTTTTATCCTGACTGATCCAGGTAGTGAGTGCAGCACATGAGAAGCTGGTAACTAATAAAGCTTTAAATTCTGGATAGACAGTTTTAAACGTTGGGGATAAATTTGGTAAAATGCTTGCACAGCTCATGGCTTCTGAGTAGAAAAAAAAAAAATATATATATATATATGTACTAGTGTGTATATACATATATACATATACAGTGTGTACTAGTGTGTATATACATATACACATATACACACACACACACATATATAATATATATATATATATATATATATATATATATATATATATATATATATATATATATATATATATATATATATATATATATATATATATATATATATATATATATCATGTTTTTTGTACAGCTTGTTTGTGCATCGTGCATCGCCGCAATAAGGTCCTGTATTTGAGTCCTGTGAAAGACCCTCTTCGGGGGGAGGGGGGTGGGTCCAATGTGGAGTTTCCATACTCCACAGCGTGCTTTCTTCTGGGTATTTGAGTTTCCTCCCACATTATACATGCACATTAGAGTGATTGGTGGTTCTGAAGTGCCCCTAGGTCAGTGCTTCTCAATTATTTTCGGTCGCGCTCCCCCATAGGAAGAGGAAAACACCCCCTAAATATAAATAGTGTTATTTGCGTACAAATTGCTATAAGTAATCCTCTGCAGAATACTGTATCCTTATTAACAATATAGAATACAAAAAAATGAAGAAATATATAGTGGGGCCAATAAGTATTGGGCAACATAAAACTGTGCAAGTTCACCCATTTAAAATGATAAGAGAGGTTTGTAATTTTCATCATAGATACACATCAAGCTTGAGAGACAGAATGAAAAAAAAAAAAAAATCCAGGAAATCACATTGTATGATTTTTAAACAATTTATTTGTGAAAATGGGAGGCTAATAAGTATTGGGCATCCAGCAAAAGTTACTTTTAATGCTTTGTATGTAGCCTTGGTTGGCAATAACAGAGCTCAAACGGTTCATGTAGTTGTTGACCAGGTCTACACACACTTTAGTTGGTATTTTGGGCCACTCCTCTGCACAGATCTTCTCTAGAGCTGTGATGTTTGAGGGCTGTCGCTTGGCAACTCGAAGTTTTAACTCCCTCCACAGGTTTTCGATTGGGTTGAGGTCTGGAGACTGGCTGGGCCACTCCAGAGCCTTGATATGCTTTTTACGGAGCCACTCCTTGGTTTTCTTGGCTGTGTGCTTTGGATGGTTATCATGCTGGAAGACCCAGCCATGTTTCATCTTTAATGCTCTGACCGAGGGAAGGAGGTTTTTACCCAAAATGTCACAATACATGGCCCCATTCATCTTGCCATTGATACGGCCCTGTCCCTTTTGCAGAAAAGCATCCCCAAAGCATGATGTGTCCACCCCCATGCTTCACAGTAGGTATGGTGTTCTTGGGATGTAACTCAGCATTCTTCTTCCTCCAAACACGGCGAGTGCTGTTTAAACCAAAAAGTTAAATTTTGGTCTCATCTGACCACATCACATTCTCCCAATCCTTCTCTGGATCGTCCAGATGGTCTTTAGCATATTTCAGACGGGCCTTTACATGTTTTTTGTTTAGTCGGGGAACCTTTCAGGAAATGCAGGATTTCATCTCATGACGACGTTATGTGTTAGTTATTGTCATTTTTATGACATTGGTTCCTGCCGTCTTCAAATCATTGAACAGTTCCTGCCGTGCAGTTCTGGGCTGATTACTCACTGTTCTCAGGATCCTTTGAACCCCACGAGGTGAGATCTTGCATGAAGCACCACTCCTAGGGAGGTTGTCAGTGATGTTATACTTTTTCCATTTTCTAATAATGTTTCCAACTGTTGATCTTTTCTCACAAAGTTGTTTACGAATTGCAGTTTCACTCAGCCCAGCTTTGTGCAGTTGTACAATTTTATCTCTGGTGTCTTTGGGAGGCTCTCTGGTCTTAGTCATGGTGACAGTTTGAAGGTGTGTGCAGGTTTGAAGGTGTCTCTTATGCATTGTTTGAAGGTGTCTTTTATGCATCTAATCAGTTCAAACAGGTGTCATTCATACTGTTAACGAGTGGGGGCTGAAATAATGTTTGTTTTCTAGCTGCCTAATACGTATGGGCCTCCCATTTTCACAAATAAATTGTTTAAAAATCATACAATGTGATTTCCTGGATTTTTTTTTACATTCTGTCTCTCAAGCTTGATGTGAACCTATGATGAAAATTACAAACCTCTCTTATCTTTTTAAATGGGTGAACTTGCACATTTTTACATTGCCCAATACTTATTGGCCCCACTGTAGATCAACTTCCAACAAAAAATAACTTTATTCTCAGACTAAGTAGGAGTCTTAATTTACATCTGAAGAACATGTCCTATGTGTTGATTTTGAAATTAGAACCCATAAATTAAATAAAAACCTGCCGGAAGTCAGAAGTGCCAATTCTGTTCATGTTTAACCAGCGAGCCGAGTGACCCGATCAATTCAGAGTCAAAGTCGATATTCTATCTCAAGATTTCAACAAAACAGCAACACTAGAAATTTCTATACACAGGAAATGTTGTATAGACACCCCCCCACTTACGAACATTCGTGTTACGAAAAGCCAGAAATACAAACATCCGGTTGGAGGGCAAGAGTGAAAGTGAAAGTGAAATTGAAGAACAAGTAGTAATAGAAATTGAATAAAATGTATATCATATATCATAAATATAAGTATGAAATGTGATTAAACAGTTTCCTGAGGTACACTTATTACTAGGCTCCAGCAGAGGGGCGTGGCTGATGTGCTTTACACTGGAGGTCCAGGAAGAGCAGAACCCATACATTTCTGAACTTGACCCAAAAGTTTCAAAGAAGAAACAATTGACTCCAGTATTATAATGAACTGGATAAGAGTGAAACTCTCTGTAAATCTGATCAGATCCACTGTGCTGTGCTTGAGAGGAAACAGGAGTTTAAACACAGGACATAATGATATTGATAATGTGATGATTATGGAGAGGGAGAGGGAGAGAGAGAGAGAGGGGGGGGAGGTTAAAAGTTTTCTCAATGTTCAATTTCATCTCCCCCACTAGTATGAACTTTCCACCTGTGAGCCGGTAATGTGCACACGCTGCTCTCAGAGGTCAGCACGTCTTGCACCGTTCCAGCGACGCGCAGCCTGAAGCACACGCACGGCCGCAGTGCACTTCCAGATCCTACACCGATAACGTCATTATCTCGGACCAGGGACCTGGACTGGTGGGTTAAATGGTATGTCTTGGCGATGCTGAGTGGTTTTGATGTGCAGAATGATGTTTACTGCTGTGTCACGGGAGGATTGGTGTCATTAAAAATGATTTGTGATGGACATGGTTTAACACCAGAAAGACTTTAAAGCTTCAGGCACGTAGGCAGCGGGTTGAGTCGAGTCAGGTCAATGTGGGGCTGAGTGTGACACAAACCATGAATCATATTGGGAAATGATTCACAAATAATCCAGCAATCAAACAGAATTATCTAGGAAGCATTACACAGACTTCGGGTAAATAAATAAATAAATCAGATTATCTTAATGTTGAAGTTCAATTATAGTTCTCCAGTGTGCCTTTCAAGGGGAACTGGAAGCTGATCAGTTCAATTGTCCAGTTGTAGTGTGTGTGTGTGTGTGTGTGTGTGTGTGTGTGTGTGTGTGTGTGTGTGTGTGTGTGAGAGAGAGAGAGAGAGAGAGAGACAGAGAGAGAGAGAGAGAGACAGAGAGAGAGGGGGGGCATGCTTTCAATTAGAGCTCAAGAGCATCATTGCGCTGTCAGTTATGTAATAACTCAGAGAGAGAGAGAGAGAGACAGAGAGAGGTATTGTATACAGTACAAACTCATATAGGTGACTTATACAAGAATGCCCTCTAACAACTTACGAACAAATTCATCTAATGAATGACCGTCTGGAACCTAACTCGTTCGTAAGCTGGAGCACATCTATATTCTGATTGTAGAAATATATTTTACTCACCCAGGTATGGAATAAATAGATCAGAAATGATGATCCTGCTCAGACGCGTTCATTACGGTTGCAGCCATCTTGGCGTGTGATGGTCAATACCACTTTTTATTGAGGGGGATTCACAATTAAATTGCCTGGCGAGTCGTGCTAGTTTATTCTTGAGCTTTAATCTAATTTCATCTTAAACTAGATAAAATTTGCTAAATATTCATACCTACTTTATTCTAGTTATATTGTAGAGATTTTTTAAAGAACCAGAGATATTGACTTGAACTTTTAACACAGTTAAATGTATCCAGCGTTATTTCATTACAAGGGCTGCATTTACAGGTTGAAGTTTTACTATTTTCAGCCGTCAGGCTTAGGTGTGTCACAATTCCAAAATAAATCACAGTCAGTAATCGCAGTGCCGGTACCCACTTCTCTGTGTGAGAGTGAGTGTGAATGGGCATGTGTGTACTGCTTTGTTGTTGAGGTTGTAACCTGCCTTTGCTCAGTCTCGCTCCCGCCTTTAAGCTCCAGCCTTTCGTGACCATATAGGATTAAGGTGTTCAACAAATGAATGAGTGAGTCAGTGTTAAAGAAAAATAATCTTTTCTTTCTTTCTATCTTTCAGCTTTTTCCGTTTCTTGGGAGTCGCCATAGTCAATCATCCGATTTGCACATTTGATTTGGCATAGGTTTTACGTCGGATGCCCTTCCTGTCACAACCCTTTCGCAAGGGACAGAAACACGCTGACGAGAAAAATAAGCTATTCCTGGGAAATAAGAGCCTGCCTCATGCCATCATATGATTAAATTCCTAAAACACCACCAGCTGCAGGGTTTATTAATTATTTATAAATCTAAATAATTTACAATAATGTTTAAATAATACAATTTTTTTTGTCTCAGGCTACTAGTTGACCTGTGGTGCATCTTGATTGTTTTCAGGATAACATCACAGACTTCATGGAGTATGTGCCTGCACTACATCAGGTCTTTCGGGGCACACTTGAAGATAAACTGAGGTTGTCTTTTAAGGTTTATGAAGGATGGAAATGGACATCCGGACAGACAGGACGTGGCGCAAGTAATCAAGGTAATTCTGACTTGCTGCATTGACATCAATTAACAATTCTTTCATTCACTATAATACTGAAGCGATTTGTGCAGGTTACTTGTATTAGTACCATGTAGTCAATTTTAAAGAATGAAATGAAAATTTATGTAAAATTTATGTAAAATATCATATGCCCATATACATAATGATAACATTTAACATAATATTTCACTTTTCCGATATAGTGTATACTAATAATGTTTATTTACTGTATAAATAAGCTGGGGTGGTGGTGTAGTTGTAAGGGTGCTGGGCTCAATGATTAGATAATCTCCCACTTGAGGAGGTATAAAAATTCTTCTGGCTCTGAAGAGCTCAGTGCAGATACAATAAGTGAGAGGATCTTTCAGCTTGTTGACCAAAATCATGATGCTAAGTTCTTCAATCAAGTATACAATGTTTGCTGTGACGGACAGACGGACGAACGGACGGACAGACAGACAGACAGACAGATAGATAGATAGATAGATAGATAGATAGATAGATAGATAGATAGATAGATAGCCATGGTAGGGCAAGGTCATATCTGTGCTTTAAATTGTGTAGGTCAGATTTCATCAGAGGAGTTGCTTGAAGGAGCATGGAGAGAGACACGGGGGTGATGGAGCAGCTTTGGCTTGATCTGGAGTACACTCGCTGGTTCATGAAACGCCAGAAAATTCATGAAGCCTACAAAAGTAACTCTAACTAAAAATATACAAAAATCATTAACCATGGCTTTATAATGCATGGCTAGAAGTGTTGAGGAAAATATTCTGCCGGTTCTTTGAATAAATAGGCCTATCCATTTTCTTCTATCTATTTTAATCCTCTCAAACCAATCCCAACGCCCAGATTTCAGTTCTATGTTTTTTGTCTGACCATTTAAGAAAGCTCAGGATTCTCTGAAATTTGACTGACAGGTGTGTGTCAGTATCATAGGTGCCACTTGAGAGCAGGTCAGACAGGCAATTGACTGGCCCCAGGCAAGTAAAGGGGGTTGTTGAACTTTAAAATGCAGCAGTGACAATGTGCAAAGTTTTCTCAGAGATTATTTACAACGTAATGGTGGTGAGCACGAGTTGGAAGGACCCTTTGTAAAATTTTTCACAGAGCCACAGAAGACTGTAGAATCGCCACTGGTCAAATGGCTACTGGTACAATGTTGCGATGCATGGCATGGTCATCTCACAGCAAGTTAGTTCCAGGTCCAAATCCTGCTGTTAAAAGAAACGTTCTGTACAGAATTTGCATGAACTGTTCTTGCCTGCTTAAAAGGGTGCCTGATTTTCTTCCAACAGTCCAAAGACATGTGGTTCAGGTCATCTGACTTTTTTAAAACTTGTATATCCATAAAGTAGGTGTGCATATAAGTGTGCATGGTTGTCCGATTTGCTGTGTTACCTGGGCAACAGATGTACTTAACCTCTCGTCAAGCTGGTTATGGTATGGTTTTTAGTGTTTCTATACAGTATACTGTACTACTTGTAACTTATGGTTTCCTTTCTTGAATCTATTGTCTGTTAATTCATTCATTCATCCATTTTCTGAAACGCTTAATACTAATTAGGATTGCAGGGAAGCTGGCGCCCATCTCAGCCGACTCTGGGTGAGGGCAGAGTACACCATGGACAGCTTGCCAGGCCATCGCAGTTCAGAAACATGCTGATGGCTATGCAGCTATTCTTGACAAAAGTCAGCAATGGTTGTTTTACAGCCTCTGAGGGGCAGTGGTGGTCTAGTGGTATAGGGCGCTGGATCGCTGATCCAAAGGTTGGGGGTTTGAGTCCCACTCTCCACAAGGTTGTCAACCCCCCCCCCCCCACCCCCCACCCCCAATGCAGCTAACTGGGTTATCAAAGGCGGGCCATGTCTCTCACTGTCTATGGTGTGAGGCATGTAAAAGAACCATTGCTGACTTTCGTAAAGAGTAGCTGCGTGTACGTCAGCGTGTTTCTGTCCCTTGGTAAAAAGGGTTGTGACAGGAAGCGCATCCGACGTAAAAACCTCTGCCAAATCAAATCTGCGAATCAGATGATTCGCTGTGGCGACTCCTGAGTAAAAGAGAAAAAGCCAAAAGGAAGACAGACAGACAGACCATAGGTGGTGAGAGACATGGCCGGCCTTTGATAAGCCAGTTAGCTGCACTGGAGGGTCAGTGACAACCCACTGAGAGTGGGGCTTGAACCCCAAACCTTGGGATCAGTGACCAGCACCTTACCATCAGGCCACTGAGTACTACTGTCTACTGAATTAATGCCACCGATCATTTAGGGAGCGCTGATAATGATCAGTTGAGATTTTTATGCTGAAAGCACAATACTGTGTCTAACTCTTTGTCACCTTGTTGTTAGTATTGTTGGTGGCTGTGGTCTGTTTGCTCGAAAAGTCCTACTCCATTATTACCAACTGGAATCACTATTTATTTATTTATTTTTATTAATTACTGACATTACCAACTGTGTGGCTGGATAAAAACGCATCACAGATTGATCTGCTGAATTGAGATGATTCTTTTCACTTTTTTCTTCATGCATGGCTCCCGATAAAGTCTAATACTTGTCCATGCATGTGCACTACTACTCTTCCTTGACATGAAGTACAAAAGCCAGTCATATTAGTGGGGTTGTGGTTGTAGCAGGTTAAAAGCTAAGAGACTTAACATGTAAGTTAGTGGTCAAGAAAAAATTAATCTTCTCATGTACAAGAGAAACTAAAATGCTAGGGTTACAACCAGCATCTAACCAAAAAGCTCACTTCAATGTGGATTGCCAGTATTCCATATTAAGCTTTATGCAATAAAGGCAACCAAATTAATAATTGATCTGTGAGAAACACTGTAATGCATCGGACAGGATGTTCTCTAGGACCACGGTTGGGCTGAATACTACTTAACAGCAGATGGTAGCCACCACAATTTCAGATTTTCAGATTTCATCGTGGGCAGGATCATCACATGGATGCTGCACTGGGGGCCCAAGCAAAAATAAAGGTACATGGGGCACATCTATGAAACCTACATTCACTACTGTTATGTAAAAAGTACCATGAGTCATCCTTACAAAGGCAGGAGGGACACAAACATTACGTCATTGCTTCAAGAAAGTAAGCTTGCAATTTCACTGGAAAGTGTAATGTGACAAGTTCTACATCCATGTTCAAAAGTTGGAGAATGAGGGCCTGGAACACTGAAAACTCTAGTCTCCAAAACTCCCGGGATCTGAGTTGCTGTTTTATTAACCCATAGTCTGGCATCAACTTCACATATAGCACTTAGCCAGTTATAGTTGCTGGTTATAATCATTGGCAGACAGTATATAATAGCCAGCCCAGCGTTATAATCATTGATAGAAGGCAATGTAGACAACATGGCTCATAGTACAGTACTTAAAAAAAGGCCCCAGTATTGGTAGACACCATGGGTCCAGTGGCAAACACCACACCAATGCCCACATGATCCCTGAACAATGTTAGATGAGAAAGAGTCCCTGAAGTCAGTAAAGATAAGAATTACCGTGTGGGCCTCTGGAGGAAGTGCTAGTGTGTTGGCATAAGCTCTAACCCAGTGAACCAGAACTGAATACTTTTTCTGATATAGCTGGAACCTGTATCAGTTGGTCAACAAACTCACCTCAGACTTGGGTGTCCCTTGGCAACCAGTTGATGGACCTGTCATAATGACTAGCCTTTGACTAAAGTCTCAATTTGTACCCAGACAGTCTCTTCAGATTTAAAGTCCGTCAGGCTCTACAATTTTTTTTTTTTTTTTTTTTTTTTTTTTTTTAGGGGGGTTCATTTTTCTTCATAATTTAGTCGTATCCATTTGCTACCCATCAGGTATTGCTTTCCCTATCACATGACCACCACCAAGCAAGGAGGGGCAAACGTATGCATACTCCCCCTCCGTGACATGCAATGCCAGCCACCTGGTTTATTTCAAACTGCAGTGCAACACGTATTTGGGGGCGATCTAACACACTCAGAGGGAAAGTGCTATCCACCCCTCATGTGAATGAGCTCACAGATGGCCATGATTGCTGTGAGTGACAGGGAGGTGAGGGTATGCTGTCCCTTCCTCCTGTGAGAGCTTGGCTAATTAGCTCCATGGCCATAGACAGCTGTGGCATAAAACCAGATTCAAACTTGTGATCTCGGGGTTAATAGTCACGTGCCTTGTCTTTGTCCCACTTGGGAGCCAACAAACTTAATTTATTTTAGTAGGAGCAAGTCATTTGAAGGGAAAATATGATCATCACAGGAATCCAGGGTCTATGAACATGAACCATGGAATCATGAAATGGGGAGCATCACTTCGACATGGTTCCAGTGTTAAGGTTAAGTCTATTGGGTTTTTACATCTGAGCATACTGGAATACAGGTCAGAGATTATCCAGGTTTTTGTGGTGAGAAGCAACTATGAGTTCAAATTATGAATTCCTCCTGGGCAGGATGCTGGTCCATTACAGGTTACCTTTCCAGTATTTTTACTGGTACACATCTATACAACTGGGTGAACAGATGCATGCTTGCCCAGAGATCTTAGCTTGGTGGGAGTGTAATGGAGATTTGAACCTACAACCTATTGATCCAAGTACAGGTTAAATATGTTTAATAAAAGGATGTACAATTAAGTTTAAATTTTAACCACAAGGAACACGCAAAGGTCATGCGATTGATAGAAGAAACGTGAACCGGCAAACATCTACAACAAACAGAAACAACAGCACTCAAAAGCTGCAAATATTTGCCTTAATATGTTAGTACACAGTAAACCCTGCTGGGTGGTGTAGCCATATGCTATGGCATCATAGTAACCCAAATCAAGCCCAACTGAACATTTATGAAAGAACGATGTCCTTTCTTCCACCGTCATCAAAACATTATTTTTAGGGATATCTCCTGGAAGAATTGGTTTGTTCCCGCCAGTACACTTTCACAGACATGAGCATCAGTAGAAACTGTTCTGGTAACATATGGTGTCCTCACACCTTACTAATACACACTGCTTTTTCCATTAAATTGTCAGCCAAGTGTAATCGGAGCCAGAATACCGCCATCTAGTGACCATTCCCAATCATTACTCAAGGCACGGTTCTGAGTTCCTTGCACACAATAGAAGAAATCGGTTTCCCAGCATTCTTTTGGTACCACAAATCGTGATGTCATTTATGAGCATGCTCTCTTAAGTTAATGTCAGACCTGCCAAGAAGAGCTTCTAAAAAGACCATAGGTGGTGTTTCAGCTGCTGTTCACCCTGAACGAGTGCTGGCTCTAAAGGAAGACATGTAGATGGGGATTGTGCAGGTGGGGTGTATACAGACACTATTGTCTATGTCTATATGTGTATTTGTGCATGTTTTACCTACAGCATATATTTATAATAAATATATAAATATTGTGTGTCTTTAAGGTGATAACTGCACAATTGTAGGTATTACTAAAATATGTTCACTCATGCACACATTATTCATTCTCTGCTACCATTCACAGATCAAGTCCTTGTTTATCATTGTTTTGTGCAAACCCCTTTTTTTATTTGTTGAAATAAGAAAATTGATCTTCTGGCCTGGTGGTCATATTTGTATTTATTTATTTATTTATTATTATTATTATTATTATTATTATTATTATTATTATGATGATGATGATGAAGAAGAACTTCAAGTCTATTATTCCAAAGCAGCAATGTGGGCTCAGAGCACTTAATTTGCAATAAATATGTAAGTCAATACCAATGAAATGTAACCAAAAAAAAAAAAAAAAAAAAAAATAATAATAATAATCCTGTTTTGGGTGGTATGATCATTATTATTGTTATTTTAAGCTTAGAATGAACATGTACTGACACACTTGTAAGATCTAGAATTAATTATAAAAAGTAGTGCTTGTTGGTTTGTAGTAAATAAGCCAGTTTGTCACTCACTCGATTGCTGAACCACTTAATCCTACTTGGGTCATAGTTAGGCTGACACTGAAGGAAGGCGGGATACACGTTGAACGGCTCACCAGACCATAAACACACCCCCAACCGTCTGCATTCATAACTAGGGGCAATGTGGAACAGCTAGTTCACTTTATGTGTATTTCTTTGGACTGTGGGAGGAAACCGGAGCATTTGGAGGAAAGCCTTGCAAGCAGTGGGAGGACAAACCTACACAGAAACACCCAAGACCTGAACCCAGAACCTTCTTGCTGTAAGGCAGTTTGTAAATGGTACATATCTCTAGGAAAGGTCAGAGTTCAAATTCTGCAAATGTGTCTCATTAGGCAGATTAACATTTCTACAAATAAAATATCAAAGATAAAAACTAGTCATTAAAGCTGTCATGATTTCCTACATTTCAAAATTATGGGCGATTTTCTGCTGATCACAACATACAATCAGTTCCAGTACCAGGTTCATTCATTCATAGCACATTCATTTATCTTCCTGACCATCTTATTCTACTTGGATCGGGGTGGGAGGTTGTGGTCATCTTGGATAACTCTGGGTGAGGGTGGTGGTGCACCCTGAACAGTTCAATAAACCATCATGGGGCCAACACCCACACTAATGCACACATTCACACTTTTCTTCTTGTGCTTAATGGAAATTTGGAACAGCCAGGTAGTGTAATGTGCATGTCTTTTGACTGTGGGAGGAAACCATAGCACCTGGAGAAAACCCACATGATCAGAAGGAGACCATGCAAACTCCACACATAAATGTACTTTCAGAGCCTGGAATTCAACCCCAGGACACTCTTACTGTATGGTGGATGTGCTAACAACTGCGCCACCATGATGCCTGTCTAAATATAATTAATACATATGAAAAAGTGTTTTTGTTGACACATTGCTGAGTCATGTAAAGATTATAACACTATACAAAGATAGAAAAACTGTAAAAAAGTTGACTTTATTGCATATGAATACGCATGAATTGATGACCTCTTCCACAAGGCTATGCTTTCACCTCTGTCTGTTTCTTCTGTTTCTTAGTTTGTTTGTTTGCAACATAACTCAAAAAGCTATGCCTGGATTTTGCTGAGTTTGATTCTTAGAGAAGGGTGTGGTACAAGTAACAAACCATTCGATTTTGAAGGTGATCTGTGCATGGGTTTATGTTAAAAAATATAAGATTATATAAGAGAATATAAGAATCTAAAAAAATGCCTATAGACCCATTTACCGCTGATGTCACATCTCATCCAACAATCTGGATTCTTCAGGTGGGAAAAGTAGAACAGATGATTTATTGTGTCCGATTCAAACATGAATTATCCGACAACATTAACAACATGCCAGTTGCAGTTTGTTCCCCGGAATGCACAAAGTGACATTTTGAAGATTTGAGCATCTAGTTTGATTGATTTTCAAAGGACAACAGCAGAAAATTAAAATGGCCAGCTTTGAATGAGCCTTAGATTTTAATACTTTCTACTGTATCCATAGCAAGGGCAGTAGGCAGTAGGGCCCGGTGGTATAGGGCGCTGGATCGCTGATCCTAAAGTTGGGGGTTCGAGTCCCACTCTCCACAAGGGTGTCACTGCCCTCCCCCTCACCCCCCAGTGCAGCTAACTGGATTATCAAAGGCCGGCCATGTCTCTCACTGTCTATGGTGAGAAGCGTGTAAAAGAACCGTTGCTGACTTGGGTAAAGAGGAGCTGCAAAGCCGTCAGCGTGTTTCTGTCCCTTGCTAAAGGGTTGCGTCAGGAAGGGCATCCGGCATAAAAACCTATACCAAATCAAACGTGCAAATTATTCGCTGTGGCGACCCCTGATAAAGGGAAAAAGCCGAAAGGAAATCTCTACTGTATCCATAGCAAGACCTGGAGAACCTCATTAATATTAATAGTAGATTGCCCCAGAAAATAAGGAGGCTTCAGCTTCTATAATAGAATAACAAAGCCAACACTCATAAGCATTCACAATTACATTTTAAGGGAAATTTGGAACAGCCCGTCAGTTTAATGCATGTGTCTGACCCGTGGGAGTAAACCCTGACAAAACCCACTCAAGCACAGGCAGAATGTACAAATTCTGCACAGAAACGCCCGAGGCAGACATGTTCATCACTAGGCCATCCTATAATAAACCGTTTGTTTCTGAGTAGCTACTCTGTGAGTTCCTCTCTCGCTCTATATGTGGCACATTTTATTTTTATTGTAATGTTTCCTTCTCAGTCAGCGGATTTTATACTGTACAGTCAAACATGGTCAATGGCAATGGTCATGTGATTCAGCAAGAGTAACCCATTATTAGTTTATGCTAATATAAAAAGTATGTGGTACTTTCATGTTCACTCCACAGTTAACATTGTTTGGGCCAGAAACTTGTTCTATAATAGAGTTTATAGCTCTAATAATCTTTCAAACTCCCACATATACACTCACATTTTAAGCAAACACACACATGCACACACGTCCTTTTATAGGCCACCAGACCCTGAGGGAGGACCAGGTTTAGAGAAGGGGTGGCTTACTTGTGCAAATATGGACAGGCTTTGAGAGAGAGAGAGAGAGAGAGAGAGAGAGAGGAGTTAGTGAATCGACTGTCACTCTCTCTCATGCCATCGTGAGAGCCACAGGACACATGGTGTCCTCCAACACACCTACACACAGAACTGAGAGAGAGAGTGTGTGAGAGAGTGGGGAGAGAAAGGTAGAGAACGAGATTTTGTCTATAGAAGAAAAAAATCAACAACGGAAGGATTTTGTTATTTCATTTGAGGAGCTGTTGCTAACGCTGGGAGTAGGATGGCTGAAGGAGAAGGAGGGGATGAGGAGATCCAGTTCCTGCGAACAGTAAGTGTGTCTTACTTTTTCTAGAGGTGAAGGGATGGAGGGTGGGGGGTGAAGAGGGTTTTTAATCATTATCATGTTTCACTGTAGTTGTCTCTTGATATTTTTCTGATCATTCCTGCATCATATCACTTGAGCTTCTGTGAGAAGAAGAAGTACGTGAATGTGTCTTGATGTTGAAAGTTTCTCCATGACACTTTGCTCCTTGATTGGTAGATATTTATAAGCCGTCCTTCTCACCTACCCTGCCCCAGATTAGCAAGAAACCCAACTTTTTCCTCCCACGTCACTTCTCTTTAACCTTATTTTCCTTTTGACATTATCTTGTATTTACTTTGCCTCACTGCCCGTGTGTGTTTCTGTAATAGCATCTCAGATCTTCACAGCCTTGTGGCGTCTTTCCACCGTTTGTTCCAGAATCATCTTCCATTTGAGCACTTGTGAGGGAAAGCTGGTACATCTGTTAGCATCATTATCTATTTTTGTCTGAGGAGAGGAAAGGGGAGAAGATGGAGCAAGCAATTCAGAAGGCTCAAAAATGGGGCTTGAGGGAGGAGGGGGTAGTTTGAAGGGGGCAGCTGGTCTATACGGCCTCATCTGTCAAGACTGAGACCTGGAAGGCAGTACACTTGAGGAGGTCAACAATAGCAAATCAGTCATGAGATACACACTGAAATCTATTTAAATAATAAGGCTAAATATGCATCTAATGGCGACATGGTGGCATAGTGGTTAGCATGTCTGCCACACAGCAAGAAGGTCCTGGGTTCTAGTTCCGAAGTATGAAGTTGCATGTTTTCCTCACGCTTGCATGGGTTCCTCCTGGTATTCTGGTTTCCTCCTACAATCCAAAGACATGCAGATCAGGCTGATTGGCTGTTCCAGATTGCCCCTAGGTGTCGATGTGGATGTGGGTTTGGTCTGGAAAGCTGTTCAGGGTGTACCCATCTTCGTGTTCTGTTGGCTGAGATTGGCTCCAGCCTATCTCAGAGTAAATATGCAACAGAAGGGTTGCTGAGTTCAGCGGGCAGCTCTATAGAAATCGTTTTTTTGACTGAAACAGTTATGTTTGATATTAAACCTTGAGAAACTTTTAGTGATGTGATTTGTATTGCAGAAATTCTACAACCACATTCAGCTAAGCCTTCATTGTACGACTTTATTACCTTGAAATACTTATCTATTTACCAGTCCATCTTTTTTGTCTCTTTGTTGTTCTAGCAGTTCATTAAACAAAGAAAATACACAGTAATACTTAGCAGAAACACAGATGATGTCTGTCTTCCTTTCGGCTTTTTCCCTTTTACTCGGGAGTCACCACAGCGAATCATCTGATTCGCACGTTTTGATTTGGCAGAGGTTTTTACGTCGGATGCCCTTCCTGTCACAACCCTTTTTAGCAAGGGACAGAAACACGCTGACGACTTTGCAGCTACTCTTTACGAAAGTCAGCAATGGTTCTTTTCCATGCCTCTCACCATAGACAGTGAGAGACATGGCCCGCCTTTGATAACCCAGTTAGCCGCACTGGGGGGACAGTGACAAACCTGTGGAGAGTGGGACTCGAACCCCAAACCTTTGGATCAGCGATCCAGCGCCCTATACCACTAGACCACCACTGCCCCCAGAAACACAGATGATGATGATGCGAATATATGCACGAAGCACCTTCGTATATTTGGGAGTACAGTTTATAAAATGTTTCTGAGTTCTGTATATATAAACAATGAGTGGATAACACATCTGCCTCACAGCAAGAAGGCCTGGGTTTGATTGTTTCGGTGTGGGGTTTGCATGTTCATATTCTTCCTGTTCTAGTGTGAGTTTGCTCAAACAGTCCAGGAAGGTCTGTAGGTGTGAGTGTGAATGGTTGCATGTGTGTTGGCCCTGCTATAGTCTTGCAAGCTGTTCAAGGTGTATCCCAACTTCGCTCAGAGTTGGCTGAGAAAGGTGATAGATTCATTCATTTTCTGAACCTCTTAGTCCTAATTAGGGCTACAGGGAGGCTGGCGCCCATCTCATCGAGGGCAGTGTACACCCTGGACAGCTCACCAGGCAATCGCAGGGCAGCAACATGCTGACGGCTATGCAGCCTACTTTTACATGTCTTTTACCATAGACAGTGAGAGACATGGTCGGCCTTTGATAACCCAGTTAGCTGCACTAGGGGGACAGCAGTGACAACCATTGACAGTGGGGCTTGAACCCCCAACTTTGGGATCGGTAATTCAGCACCTTACCATTGGGCCACCACTGCACAAGATCATAGATTTTATTCCTGTGTGTGTGTGTTCAGAAAAGCTCTAAAAGTTCAAAGGTTTATTGCCAGAAACTGTGTGTGTGTGTGTGTGTTTAGGACTGTTATCACTGCAGCAAATTCTTTATGATGTCATAGACTTACTGAACACAAACCTCACTACAGTAGGGAATGAGCAGTAGGTCTAGATGTACTCCATGACAGATGATGGAGAATTTGGGCGATTGTTTTAGCTTCTGTCGTTGTAATTTTCTGTGTAATGCATGTCTTGTTTGTTTGAGCATTTGGACAAAACAGTGGCTAAGAACAATTGTGAAAGCTGATAACACAAGAGCCAGTGTTCAGAGTGAATCTATACAGAAGGACAGAACCGCTAATGCTTGATGTATAAGCGATAAACAACAAGGTGGAGGTAGAAGTACTGAAATATCCATTGTTTATGAAGTTGGGGAAATGACCACTACCACAGCCTTATTGATGTCCCCGAGTCTGCATTTGAAATGATAGTTTATGTACTGTGTGAGTGATTTTTTTTCATCCACTTCTGAAATAATTGTGTTATAAATTAAACTGTACAATGATCCCTCGCAACTTGTGCTTCAGTTTCTGCGACTTCAGTGCATCGCGGGTTTTTAAAAAAAAAATCATTAAAAGTATATAAATAAGGAAATTAAGGGGAAATAGGGAAAAAGTTAAGGAAAATGCTGCAAAACGAGGCCAATTCTGCAAAGATAAATAAATAAATAAATCCAAACAAAAAACAACCCAAACCCTGCCAACAAAACCACTTATATTTTTATGTGAGGTGCACATCTGTATGTGTATGTATTTATATTTTATTTACATCTCGTGCATTATTTTTGAATGTTTATATGTTATTGTAAGCATTCATAGTGCTGAATATGTATTTATTGATATTATATACACATATACATGTATGTATACGTCAGTCAGGGGGGTCGATCCTATTTCGTGGAAATCGGGGGTTGCAGGGGTTTTCGGCCCCCATTAACTGCGGAAAGTGAGGGACCCCTGTATTATGTTCTGAAGATGGTGGTGTAGTAGCAAGCACTGTCGCCTTATGGGAAGGTTTCAGGCTTGACCGCTAGCGAATTGTGTGATGAAAAGCAAAACTTTCTCACAGACTGCAAAAGTGGGTGGGCACAAAGTAAAACTGTGCTGAACTTTCATGCAAGCGATTGAATTACCAATCAGAGTTTAAAAATGTAATTGATTGTGATTTTGGGTGATTTTGTGATTAGATGGCGCTGCCTGTGTGAATACGGCTTTAAATATCCATTGGTGTGAGTCGGAGTATGTAAGGTTGTTTAATGTATTAGCCTTGCAATGCTGTGGATAGATGGCCAACCAGCCCAGGTTGTATAGTGCTTTTGATCAGTTGGAGTTGGCTCAATCTTCTCCACAGCCCTGATGAATATGTTGTATAGCTAGTGAACGGATTAAGGGATGAGGTGGATGTTTTGATAAACTGTATGACTTTATAAGAGAAAAAAACTGAGTTGTAATAGACATCATACATGATGGAAGTGGGTTTTACAAGAAGTCATTGTATGTGAGTGGAAGTTTGTATTGGAAGTTAATCACATTGAGCTATGAGTTAATATCTGCGAACCTTGAACAGAATGAAAAACATGATTTTAGAACACCAGGATGTCTTTTTACTCTGTATGGTATGAAACACAGTGCTTTTTTGGTACGTTTAAAATGATATGCATTAATCCCCCTCACCACTCACCTATATATTATATAAAATGTATGTAGAAGTTCAGTTTAAAGTGTTCTATGTATGTTAATGTCACACAGGCAACGTGTATTAATATATAAATAAATTATATATATATATATATATATATATTGTCACTGTAAGGTGTAGAATTTATATAGTGGGGCCAGTGGTGTAGTGGTTAGGGTGCTGCGCTCATGATCAGGAGGTTGTGAGTTCGAATCCCACTGAGACCCTCACTGTGCAAGGACCCCTGAGCAAGGTCTCAACCACAAGTGTGCCTCTGTTCACCCAGCAGTATAAATGGGTAGCAGTAAAAATATACTGGGAAGGTAACCTGCGATGGACTAGCGTCCCATCCAGGGGGAGTTGAACTCCTCGTCACTTCATGCTACGGAAACTGGGGATTAGCACCGGCCTGATGTGCCACAAGGCTTGGGTGTAAAAACCCAACAGACTTACCTACCATATATATATATATATATATATATATATATACTGTATAACAAACCTTATAAATAACAAATCCATGGCCACGTCAAGGAGGACTGGTGCTTGGTTGGGGCTCATCAGCACCTCCAGAGCCTTTGCTTTAGTACATATAATGTTATTGTCCAAACTCACAGGCGTTTAACCCTCTTTCTCTCTCTCACCATACCCTGCATGCCCTGGTGAGGGGCATGGCTATTACCCACAGGTGAAATCCAGAGAGCACACCTGAATTCACTTAGCCATCAGTGCGCTATAAATAGCTCCATGCTTGACCAGTTTCCATGTTGATACTCTTCCAGTGATTTTGGTTTTTGTTTTTCCCTCATTACTACAGTGAACATGATTTTTCCCACACCCCAGTGCTTCCCCTGAGCTCAATAAAAGTCATTGTTTCATGAGGGTGGAAAGGTGTGTTGGATGCTGGGAAATATTATCTCGACCAATCAGCTTGCTGGATTCACAGCTAATCAGAGAATACTCAAGTTAAGCAGGAGAACAGAGCATGTTGTATTAGAGCAGTGTAGTTGAATGTACATGTAGTAATGTACTGCTCGTGAATTTTGAATAAGCTTTAATTTTTTAATTTCCCAATGGGAAATCACGTGATATTGGATGAAGCGAAGTAGGAAACACGAAGTGGCAGGGGATTACTGCTCAATTGTAGTAAAAATATTTACATAGAGAAATATTCACTCAAATATTTACATAGAGAGCATTTAGTTTTGATCACAGCTTGTAATATCTATGGCATTATTGCTCCAGTTGGTTGGGTCGAGGCTCAGCAACAATGTTAATGTGGCAATAAAATGAAGCAGTTGATGAGCTGAATGTACTGAATGAGCAGGTTATCACATCCATAGTTTATATCTGTGGACTCAAATAATAGAAGAGTGGATTAGAGAGCATGAGGAATTATCATTTTCACATAAGTATTGGCCCCCAGAAACCTGACCTTAACCCTATTGAACGCTTTTGGAATGTGCTACAGAAGACTTTATGGATGCTTCAGTTTTTCCAGAAATCTCTCATCAATTCCAGATGTTTGTGAGAAAAGAACCCAACACGAGATGGAAGTAAATATTATGTTGCTTAACTTTGTTGAAAGAATGGCATAGTGATTATTTGCCGTAAACAACGTGAAAGATTAAATTAGGTATAACAACATATTCATGTGTCCTTTAAAAATAAGCTATTAGGTACTATTCATTCACTCATTTTCTGAACTGCTTAATCCTAATTAGGGTAGTGGGGAGGCTGGTGCCCATCTCAGCCCTCTCTGGGCGAGTATATCCTGGACAGATCATCAGGCCATCAAAGGGAGGAAACACACAATATGCAGCCTACTCTTGATGAAAATCAACAATGGTTCTTTTACATGCCTTTCCCCATACACAGTTAGAGACATGGTCAGCCTTTGGTAATCCAGTTAGCAGCACTAGGGAGGACAGCAGTGACAACCCTTTGAGAGTGGGATTTGAATTCCCAACCTGGGGATCAGTAATCTAGCACCCTACCACTGGGCCACCGCTGCTCTATTAATTTCTAAAAATACTAAAATTACTAAATTTAAAATTGTTATTCTTTTAATATCATGCAATTTTAACAGATTAAATATATCTGATTTCCATATTCTGCTACACTGTAATTGTGATCACCCCCAATAGAAATGTTGGAGAGCTCTTCGGGGGTGTCCGAACTCCAGGGTATAACGGACACTTCTTTTTATAGTTTTGCCACTATAAACGCCTGGGACTCAGGGGGAGGACAGCAGGAAAGCTTGTGTCCTACTTATACCTGGCTTGAATATTTTGGGATGTGTTTGTGTGTGTGTGTGTGTGTGTGTGTGTGTGTGTGTGTGTGTGTGTGTGTGTGCGCGTGTGTGTGTGTGTTTAAGAAAGAGAATATTCTATAAGTTCTGCCATTCTTCTAATCTATTCAATTATATACAATAGAGGGAATGGTGTGGTGAGGTGATTTTTGTCTTTTAGATTACATCACTGCTTCACACTCTATGAACGATCTGTTAGGGAAGCTTGGTTGGATGTAAAGATTCAGTATGTAGAAAGGTCCAGCATGGTGCACCAACTCCACCAGAGGCATGTGTGTGTGTGTGTGTGTGTGTGTGTGTGTGTGTGTGAGAGAGAGAGAGAGAGATGCATGACGCCTTTAACCATGAAGTTTACTGGATTTTTTTGAAAATAGAAATCATTCTCAGATGGTTTCTGGGATCATTTGATAGCTATTGATTTGGTACTGTGGTTTTTTCTACAGCCCACAACATGCACTTTAGTTTAACTGGTGCTTAAAAATTTCTCCGAGTTGTGAGTGTACATATGAATGATTTTTTTTTTTCCTCTGGGGAAAAGGTTCTGTAGGGGGTTTGACTGGTTTTAAAGGTCAAATGAAGAACAATAATACAGACGCTCCCCGACTTATGTTTTTAATTGGATCCGGACGGCCGAACGTAAGTTGAAACTGAACGTAAATTGTTACAGTGACGTATGACATATGACGTATGACGCTCATACTGTACTATACATCCATAAATACCATTACCATATCTCATAAAACACCCCGAAATCAAATATTATAAACATAACATTGTAAAATAATATCAAATATATCAAATATCAGCATTAATTTCAAATAAATCACGTATTTATACCGAGTTACTTTCCATGAAGCTTAAAACAGCCAATCAACCCTTACAATATGTGAAGCGCTCAATACCGAAAGTAGTGTACTTGCAAAAGTAGTGTACTTGCAAAAGTAGTGTAATTGCTGTGGGTTAGATAGACTTCCGGTCTTTCAAGTGCACAAGGGTGCCGTTGAACACGTTTAGAACACAGTCTGTACTAATGTGAATCCCAGTAAAGCGGAGAGTTCTTTCTTTTGTGTAAGTAAGTACGTAAACTTTATTCAAGAGATACATACAAAGAACAAGTGCATCCTAATGAATATTAATATAAAAATAAGTATACACTCTTAGGATTCTGCAAAAAGATAATAAATATATGTAATTGTTCTGTAATTTGTGGATTCGGGTTTTCATTTTATAACTCGCTTTGCTTAACTGAGTATGCATTAGATTGTGCCGATCCGAGCAGGAAGTTAATTCATCTCTGTGTATGAGACTTGCACTCATGTTAGTAGGCTTACACTTCTGACCAACCATATTTGCTGAGGGTTACAAAAGTCTACAAAACAGTGTAAACACAAAGATCACAGAGATGACGTGTTAACACAAAGGTAACACTCTATATATGTGTGTGTGTGTGTGTGTGTATATATATATATATATATATATATATATATATATATATGTGTGTGTATATATATATGTGTATATATATATATATATATATATATATATATATATATATATATATATACACTCAGTCTGTAGTTTGTAAACAATGACTGCAGCATTAATGCACCATTACGTCAGCATACTACGTAGGTACGTCTAAACTCAAAATTATATTGTATTATGGGTGTGGAATGGACGGTGAGGAAGTGATATGAATTACCAAGATAGCAAATAATAATAATAATAATAATAATAATAATAATAATGATGATGATGATAATAATCTTCTTTTCCTGTCGGCTTTTCCCTTCAGGGGTCGCCACAGCAAACCATCCGCCTCCATCTCACCCTATCCTCTATATTCTCTACTCTTACTCCAACGACCTTCATGTCCTCCTTCACCGCATACATAAATCTTATCTTTGGTCTTCCTCTCAGCCTTCTGCCTGGTAGTTCCAACCTCAGCATCCTACTACCAATATACTCACTATCCCGCCTCTGTACATGTCCAAACCATCTCAATCTAGCCTCTCTAACTTTGCCTCCAAAACATCTTACATGTGCTGTTCCTCTGATGTACTCATTCCTGATCCTATCCATCCTCGTTACTCCCAAAGAGAACCTCAACATCGTCTCTGCTACCTCCAGCTCTGCCTCCTGTCTTTTCCACAGGGCCACTGTTTCTAAACCATACATCGCTGGCCTCATCACCGTCTTGTACATTTTTCCCTTCATTCTTGCCGATACTCTCCTATCACACATCACACCGGACACTTTTCTCCATCCATTCCAACCTGCCTGCACACGCTTCTTCACCTCTTTTCCACACTCTCCATTGCTCCTGATTGTTGAGCCTAAGTACTTAAAAATCCTCCACCTTCTTTATCTCTGCCCCCTGTAATCTCACTCTTCCTCTTGGGTCCTTGTTGTTCACACACATGTATTCTGTTTTACTGAGGCTAACCTTCATTCCCCTCCTTTCCAGGGCATACCTCCACCTCTCTAGATTTTCCTCCACTTGTTCTCTGCTCTCACTACAGATCACAGTGTCATCTGCAAACATCATAGTCCATGGGGAATCTTGTCTCACCTCGTCTGTCAGCCTGTCCATTACTATAGCAAACAAGAAGGGGCTCAGAGCTGACCCTTGATGCAGTCCCACCTCCACCTTGAACTCTTGTGTCACACCGACAGCACACCTCACCACTGTCTTACATCTCTTATACATGTCCTGTACCACTCTGACATACTTCTCTGCCACTCCAGACTTCCTCATGCAATTCCACAGTTCCTCTCTTGGCACCCTTCCATATGCTTACTAAATCGACAGAGGCGCAATGCAGCTCCTTCTGGCTTCCTCTGTACTTCTCTATTAACATTCTCAAAGCAAACACTGCATCTGTGGTGCTCTTTTTTGGCATGAAACCAAATTGTTCACAAATGCTGACCTCTGCCCTTAGTCTAGCTTCCACTATTCTTTCCCATAACTTCATTGTATGGCTCATCAACTTTATCCCTCTGTAGTTGCCACAACTCTGCATGTCTGCCTTGTTCTTAAAAATGGGCACCATCACACTTCTCCATTCCTCTGGCATCCTCTCACTCTCTAAGACCTTGATGAATGTTCTTGTCAGAAAATCTACTGCTTCCTCTCCTAGACACTTCCATACCTCCACCGGTATGTCATCAGGACCAACTGCCTTTTCACTCCTCATCCTCTTCAATGCCCTCCTCACTTCACCCTTACTAATCTTTGCTACTTCCTTGTCCTCAACAGTCACCTCTTTTACTCTTTTTTTCCTCTCATTTTCCTCATTCATAAGCTCTTCGAAGTACTCTTTCCATCTCCCCAGCACACTTCTATCATCACTCAATACATTTGCCACCCTGTCCTTAATCACACTTACTTGCTGCACGTCCTTCGCATCTCTATTTCTCTACTGTTCCAACCTGTATAAAACATTTTCTCCCTCCTTACTGTCCAGCCTAGCATACAAGTCATCATGCGCCCTCTGTTTGGCCTTTGCCACCGCTACCTTCACCTTACGCTGTGTCTCCCTGTCCTCCTGTTTACTCTCTTCAGTCCTCGCTATGTCTCATTTCTTCTTAGCTAACTTCTTCTTTTTGTACACACTCCTACAGTTCCTCATTCCACCACCAAGTCTCCTTGTCTACTTTCCTTCCAGAGGACACACCAAGTACTCTTTTACCTGTCTTCCTGATCACATTTGCTGTAATTGTCCAGTCATCTGGAAGCACTTCCTGACCACCCAAAGCCTATTTCAACTCCTCCTTGAAGACAATCCGACACTCTTCCTTTTTCAGCTTCCACCACTTTGTCTTCTGCTCTGCCTTTGCCTTCTTCACCTTCAGCGTCATCCTGCACACCACCAGCCTAGGTTGTCTGCCAACACTCTCACCCACTACTACTTTGCAGTCTCTGGTTTCCTTCAAATTACATCACCTACACAAGATGTAGTCTACCTGTGTGCTCCCACCTCCGCTTTTATAAGTCACCCTATGCTCCTGTCTTTTCTGGAAGAAAGTTTTCACCACAGCCATTTCCATCCTTTTTGCAAAATCTATCAACAACTGTCCTTCTGTGTTCCTGTCCTGGATACCAAAACTGCCCATCACTTCCTTGTCCCCTCTGTTGCCTACACCAACATGTCCATTGAAGTCTGCACCAATGACCACTCTTTCACCTCTGGGTGTACTCTGCATCACTTCATCTAACTCATTCCAGAATCTCTCCTTCTCTTCTAGCTCACATCCTGCCTGTGGGGCATAAGCACAAACAACATTGAACACCACGCCTTCAATTTCTAACTTGAGACTCATCACTCTGTCTGACACTCTTTTCACTTATAGAACATTCCTGACAAACCCCACTCCTACTCCATTTCTCTTCCCATCCACTCCATGATAAAACAGCTTAAACCCTGCTCCTAAGCTTCTAGCCTTGCTACCTTTCCATCTGGTCTCCTAAACATACAGTACTGTATGTCCATCTTCCTCCTCTGCATCATGTCAGCCAGCTCTCTACCTTTTCCTGTCATAGTTTCAACATTCAAAGTTCCTACTTTCAGTCCTAGATGCTTTTCCTTTTCTCTCTCTGCCTACGGACACGCCTCCCGCCTCTCCTTCTTTGACCTCTCCTTCTTCGACCAACAGTAGTCCAATTTCCACCAGCACCCTGTTGGTGAACAGCACTGATGGCGGTCGTTGTTAAGCCGGGCCTCGACCGATCCGGTATGAAATGTGTCTTTTTGGTGTGCATTTTGTATTCTGGCAAAAGTTTTACATTAGATGCCCTTCCTGTCGTAACCCTCTGCATTTATCCAGACTTGGGGCCAGTGTGAGGGCGGACTTTGTGCCACCCCTCCCGGCTGTATTAATAATAATAATAATAATAATAATAATAATAATAATGATAGCAGTCCTGCGATTGCCTGGTGAGCGGCCCAGGGTGTACTCTGCCCCTGCCAAGAGTCAGCTGAGATGGGTGCCAGCCTCAAGGTGACCCTAGGAAACAGCTCAGAAAATGAATGAATGAATGAATAAATGAATTAACGAATTAATAATATTAATGGTGGTAATAATATTAATTAGGGCAGTGGTGGCCTGGTGGTAAAAGGTGCTGGATCGTTGAGCCTAAGGTTGGGGGTTTGACTTCCACTGTCCACAAGGTTGTCACTGCCCCCCCCCCCCCCCCCGCGCAGCTAACTGGGTTATCAAAGGCCTGCCATGTCTCTCCCTGTCTATGGTGAGAGGTTCATGTAAAAGAACCATTGCTGACTTTCGTAAAGCGTAGCTGCAAAGCTGTCGGCGTGTTTCTGCCTCTTGCTAAAGAGTTGTGTCAGGAAGGGCATCCGACGTAAAAACCTATGCCAAATCAAACATGCGAATCATTAATGTGACTTCCATGAAGATGGCGGCCCCTGAGAAAAAGGGAACAACTGAAAGGAAAAGAAGTGGTCATCATATTAATTACCCAAAAGATCAAACATGTGTCTTGTTTATCCAATCAAAATTGTGCATTTCCCCCAGTACTGTTTAAAGACTACTAATAACAACCATGGTCATCCATTTTTCTTATTTCTATTGGCTAGCTTTACTTTTTAGCTGGGTATACATACTGTATATCGACATGGCAGCTGATGAAATACTGAAAGGTCAATATTATTTATTTATTTATTATTATTTTTTTTTATGAGGTACTGCTGTGGATGGCAATGTTATTTATGAGGCATTGAGATTGTTTTACATTCAGATGTGTCTTAACTGATAATGTAGCATATTCTTAAATACCATCGCGCCTACGACTGTCAACTGGCACCCACCCATAATTCATGAATGCATTTTACTTATCAGTATGCATACTTGTATTTTATTTTTCATTTTGTAAATTTTCTTTAGCCTGCTCCTTAAATTTATTCCAGCTTATTCCACAGGCCTCCAGATATAGAAGTGCATTTTATTTATTTATTTATTTTTTCCTGTAAGTAATGTAAGTGTGGTCTGAGTCATATTCAGAGAGTTATTTCAAACTGAATGTTAAATGTTAGACTCTGGTTTTGCTGAGAGAGAGAGAGGGAGGGAGAATGAGAGGGATAATGAGAGGGAGAGAGAGAGAGAGAGAGCGAGAGAGAGAGAGAGAGAGAGAGAGCACCTGTCTGACTGGTGTTCATCCAGTCTGTCACGATCGGCTCTCACACAATAAACAGGTGCTATCAGCTGTTGCTCTTCCTGTCTTTAAAGTATCTGGCTTCAATGTGTTGAAATGGCTGCGTAATTCAAACTTATGTGTGTGATGTATGATGTCACAGTCTACTCCAGCTGGATTTCATTACTACTAATTCAACTACAGTCTTATCGTGTATTAGTGATAGTCATCCCTGGATGAACACACAACTTTATTTACTCTCAATGGAACAGTCAGTTAGCCTAATGTGTATGTCTTTGGACTGTTAAAGGAAGCAGAAAGTCTGAAAACATGGATTATAATTTTAGAAATTTGTTTAATTTAATGTACAATTCACATAATATTTTATTTTTTTACTGCTGCTACTGCTACCCCTACTACTTTCTAGTAATTATAATGAACAGTCATGTGTCTCAGGAGGGCAGTGGTGGCCTGGTGATGAATGGTGCTGGATCACTGATCCTAAGGTTGGGGGTTCGAGTCCCATTCTGTGCAAGGTTGTCACTGTCCCCCCAGTGCAGCTAACTGGGTTATCAATGGCTGGCTGTGTCTCTCACCGCCTATGGTGAGAGGCTGTAAAAGAACCATTGCTGACTTTCGACAAGAGTAGTTGCAAAGCCGTTAGCGTGTTTCTACCCCTTGCTAAAGGGGTGTGTCAGGAAGGGCATCCGACCTAAAATCCTATGTCGCTGTGGCGACCCCTAAGAAAAAGGTAACACATGAAAGGAAAAGAAGAAGTCATGTGTCTCAGGCTTGGTGGATGTCACTAAATAGGCTGTTCAATGTAGTGACTCCCACCAAGCCTGGATACTAAATTGTTTTAGTATATTCATGATCAAATGGTTGTGGGTTTGAATCCCCATTAGACCCCTGCCAAGCAAGGTCTCAATCACAATTATGTCTCTGTCCACCCATCAGTGTAGATGGATGCACGTAAAAATACTGCGATGGCAAACGATGATGGACAAGCATCCCATCCAGAAGAGCTGAACTTCTAGCCGCTTAATGCTACAGAACCCGGGATAAGCTCAAGCATTGATGAGCCAGCAGGCTCGGGTGTTAAAATCCCGACACACTTACCTTTATACTACAAATAAGCTTACTGAATCAAACGTTTTATAGTTTGTTTTTTGCATGTTTTGACCATAACAGAAGCATGTCATTTGGGCTCTGTATGCTCATAGCAGTATGTTGGAGTGTCTCAATTTTAATTTATGCATTATCCACTCAGGATAATGCATTTTAATCCTCAGATAATTGACTAATTGAACCTGTCTCATGTAGTACGAGGTGCAAAATTAGTGTCGGCCCACCGGTATTTGCCAGCATTTTTGAGGGAGAGCCGGAAAAATCCAACCCAACGGCCCCCGTGTCAGGCAGAAGGCATTTTCAATAAAATGAACAATCCACCATCGCCTAAGATATGACACTTCAATGAAAGCTACTTACCAGAAGCTAGAGAAGATGCGGGGCATTAGAGTGGCATCATAGGGCTTAATTAATCATTAAAAACATACTAAAAAAAAACGTGACTTCACAATTCAAGCTATCACGTGGATGACATGTGTGCGAAGGAGGGGAACAAAAGGTGTACACATCATCTGCAACCAATCAGCAGGAGGGAGAAACAAAAGCTATCAGCCATTGGCTAAATTTGAATCACGTGCCAGTAACTTCCGGGTTTGCCTCTAATCCGTGAGTATACGAATGATAACAATTTAACTGAAACTAATAATGTCAAAGCAGAAAAAGTTAACTGGCTTTGTAAAAGATATATTCTGTCTGTCTGTCTTCCTTTCGGCTTTTTCCCTTTTACTTGGGAGTCGCCACAGCGAATCATCTTGATTCACACGTTTTTGATTTGGCAGAGGTTTTTACGTCGGATGCCCTTCCTGTCATAACCCTTTTAGCAAGGGACAGAAACACGCTGACGACTTTGCAGCTACTCTTTACGAATGTCAGCAATGGTTCTTTTACATGCCTCTCACCATAGACAGTGAGAGACATGGCCCGCCTTTGATAACCCAGTTAGCCGCACTGGGGGGGGGACAGTGACAACCTTGTGGAGAGTGGGACTCGAACCCCCAACCTTTGGATCAGCGATCCAGCGCCCTAGTGACACTGGACCAAGTAGCACTAAATGTCAGAGATGATAAAGATTATGAAAAGAATCGATGTCCAAAGAGGACTTTTCAGGACCAATGGTTCCACCCATAGTTTGAAAGTTCACGTTAACGCACTACTTTAATGTTATTTAAAGCTAGTGATGTAATACTAATACTGTAATAGTCTTGAGTACAATTTTACATTGCAAACACCAAAATATTGGTCAAATTAAAGGAAATATAACTTATTAATTATGTTTAAATTTGATCAGCAGAATAATAAATAAAGAGTTGTATATGATAGAGATGGTTTACATGTATGTTTCTTATTCAGTCATAATAGCTATTGTACACCAAACATATAGACAGGTGAACATGTGACTGAAAAAAACAAAACAAAACAAAAACCAATAACAGATTATCACAGAATTAATCATTCCAGAAAAAGTGGAGTCCAGTAAACGTCTGAGGGGTCCTGCAGATTTTTTCTCCTGCCTGCCCCCCTGTCCGGTGGAAATTTTTCTTAATTTCGTGCCCTGTAGTATATATTATTATAGACTTTGCAGGTGTAGTACTATTATTATTATTAGAAGTACAGTAGATGTTCAAGGTGTATTATAAGAGGAAAAATGTCATATCTAAAATTATTTATTTATTTATTCATTAGCCAAGGCAATCTAACAACAACTTTATTATAGCAATTTTTACCACGATCATGATGATAAGCCAAATTGTGCTAAAAGATCACTGCTATTATAAAATCCACCGTGTTACAAACAAAGTGTACATAGCAGCAGATAGATTACAGTGATGGGTATTAGGTGATATTCTCACTGTCACATCTGTTCATGTACATCAAATCCAGAAAGCTAATTGATGCTTAAAGTCACCTTATGACTTGAGGAACACAGGACACGATGCTAGGGCAATGGGATTATGTTTGAAAATGTACCAGGAAGAAAATGAGATTTTTACAAACCCAAATGCATTGCAAATGTTTAAGCAGTTGAACAGTACCACAGTTATGGCACTTGTTTACATCCCTGCACTGAGCATGACATTACAAACAACATCAGTTCTTTTTAATAATAATTCAGAAAAAATCACAACATTATTATGCATGCAACTTCAAATTAATCAATAAAATACTTACCATTTATTATTACTTAGTAAATAAATTATGAATACATATTTAGTCATAAATTAATTTATTTATGTTCCCAATTTCCATTAGGTGTGGCTCTGAGTGTGAATACTTGTGTGCATGTGTTGACCCTAAGATTGTCCACTAAGGTGTTTAGGGTTTGTCCTGCGTTTTCCAGTCTCAGGTTTGATGAGAAAGTGAGTGAGTGAGTGAGTGAGTAGACCAGTTGTAAGGGAAGAGTGCAAAATTATGAAGATTATTGGCAATTAATAACTATGTAATAGTACAGTATGCATAATACATTAGTGGTGTAATGATTATTATACGTTGTGCTACTTTGTACTTCAGTTTCTGCAGCTTCAGTGCATCATGGGTTTTTCAAAAATATTAATCGAAAAATAGGGAAAAAGTTAAGGAAAATGTTGCAAAACAAGGTCAATTATGCAAAAAAGCTCCAAACAAACAAAAACAAAAAGAACCCCCCCCAAAAAAACAAACAAAAAAACTACTGACATTTTTATGTGAGGTGCGCATCTGAGTGTGTGTGCGTGCGTCTCTATGTGTGTGTATTTATATTTTATTTAAACCTTATGTATTATTTTTTTATTGTTTAATTGTTATTATAAGCATTTATGGCGTTGAATATGTATTTATTGATATTATATACACATACATGTACGTATACGTCAGTCAGGGGGATCGATTCTACTTCGCGGAAATCGGTGGTCGTGGGGGGTGAGAGGGTGGTGGTCCTTCGTCCCCATTAATCACGGAAAGTGAGGGATCCCTGTATTCAGAATACTATTAGATAACGTTAGATTTAGCTTTATCATTAGACATGTATACATACAGAGTAACAAACTACAGTAAGAAGTATAAACACGAAATGAATAGAGAAACCTACATATTATTATTATTATTATTATTATTATTAAGAAGAAGAAGAAGAAGTTGCATCATGCAATTATGATTTTAATTCCTTTCTTCTTAGTAACTTTCTGGTTTGGGTCAAAGTAGATTAAATTAGGTTTCAAGCTTATTTCTATTTCAGAAAAACCGACTCGCCTACATTTGTTTAAAAATAGCTGCCTGTATAGACAAAATTTAAAGGCACATGCAGTATTTAAAATAACTTTCCATGCACCAGTTATGCGCCCCTAGGATGTAACTCAGTGTCTGAATATAACTTTTAATTAAATGTGAGTACAGATAATGCGATTCAGAGCACTTGACAAATAAAGATACAGAGTGTAACCACAACACAAGCTTAATAACCTCATATTATACATGGTATGATATTTTTGAAGATACATTTGAATGTGGCCATCAATTTCTTAACAGTCCTTGTATTTTAATTATGTCTGGATAGGGATATGATGTGGATAGTCAGTGGTTCGTGGGTGCAGATTTTATGATTAGAAGTTTAAGCTAGTGTGAGTGTTCCTCCAAACTATGCACCAGTCAGCAGTGCCGAGGAATGCAAGAGTGACAGGTGCAGTCACAGAAATAGAGCCGAGAAGTGAGAGAGAGAGAGAGAGAGAGAGAGAGAGAGAGAGAGAGAACAGGGGAACAAGGAGGAGTGGAGGAGGTGACAGCGATTTGAAGACATGAGTTGAGAAAATTGGCAAAAAGTCACGATATTGTTGTGATGGAAGCCTGATTTGTGTTTTTTTAGGCGATGGAGCGAAACCCAAAAGCCTTTTCATGTCTGATGTGGATTGAGAATTCACGCCATGAGACCAAGAGTCAATTTTCTCAGTTTCACTTTGCTCAGCACTTACAGTCTGAGCTATGTGCCTTATCTTCTATTTTCTTTCTCTTACTCACACACACACACACACACACACACACACACACACACACACACACACACACACACACACACACACACACACACACACACACACACACACACTACACTGCACTTGTAAGTGTGTCACTGAGGTGTTTTACCATGTTGACCTCACAGCAAGAAGGTTCTGGGTTTCAGTCCTGAGCTCAGGAGCTTTCATGAGTTGCCTGTGGTTACTCCCAGCTTAAGATAGTAGAACATGTTCACTGGGCTAATTTGCTGTTCACAAATTGCCTCAAAGTGTCAGTGGTTGCATATAGGTTGACCCTGTGATGGTCTAGCAAGCTTTCTGTGTTCATGCGTAGTGTATAGGTGACGTGATTGCACAATGGTTAGTAAGAGTGCCCTCAATTTGATTCCCCAGCTTGACTAGGAAAAAAAAAAAAAAAACCTATGCCAGATCAAACGTGCGAATCAGATGATTTGCTGTGGCGACTCTCGAGAACGGAAAAAAGCCGAAAAGAAAAGAAGATGCATGTTAATCTAATACAGGCAACGTGTATTAATATATAAATAAATTCTACACCTGACAGTGACTATATATATATATATACACACACAGTCGGCCCGCTACTTACGAAATGAATCCATTCCAGAGCCTTTTTCGGAACCTGGAGTTTTTGTAAGTAGCGGTGCATTTTACGTGTAAAACGCATGATTCGTTCCAAGGCTCCCAAGACCACCTCATAAATCCTTTAAAAGTGAAAAAAGTACACCAATTTTGGATGAAATATGTATTAAAAGTAAAAGAAAATTATTTATTAAACCATTTAAACATTTTATTAACGTATTAAACCGATTTATTAACATATTTATTAATTATATCAAAAATAAACATTTTTTATTAACACACATACACAAGGAGGGACACAAGCCAGTGTCTCTCCCTCACGCCGGTCCCAAGCCCGGATAAATACTGAGGGTTGCATCAGAAAGGGCATCTGGCATAAAACAAATGCCAAATAAAACATGCAAGTCATCAAGGAAATTCATACCGGATCGGTCGAGGCCCAGGTTAACAACGACCGCCATCGGTGCTGTTAACCAACAGAGTGCTGGTGGAAATTGGACTACTGTTGGTCGAAGACGTCGAAGAAGGAGAGGCGAGAGGCGTGTCCATAGGCCGAGAGAGAAGAGGAATGGCAGGAGTCTAAAACTGAAAGTAGGGACTTTGAATGTTGGAACTATGACAGGAAAAGGTAGAGAACTGGCTGACATGATGCAGAGGAGGAAGGACATACTGTGTGTTCAGGAGACCAGGTGGAAAGGTAGCCAGGCTAGAAGCTTAGGGGCAGGGTTTAAGCTGTTTTTTCATGGTGTGGTGGGAAGAGAAATGGAGTAGGAGTCATCTTGAAGGAGGAGTTTGTCAGGAATGTTCTAGATGTGAAAAGAGTGTCAGACAGAGTGATGAGTCTCAAGTTAGAAATTGAAGGCATGATGTTCAATGTTGTTAGTGCTTATGCCCCACAGGCAGGATGTGAGCTAGAAGAGAAGGAGAGATTCTGGAATGAGTTAGATGAAGTGATGCAGAATACCCCCAAAGATGAAAGAGTAGTCATTGGGGCAGACTTCGATGGACATGTTGGTGCAGGCAACAGAGGGGACGAGGAAGTGATTGGCAGGTTTGGTATCCAGGACAGAAACGCAGAAGGACAGATGTTGATAGATTTTGCAAAAAGGATGGAAATGGCTGTGGTGAATACTTTCTTCCAGAAGAGAGAGGAGCATAGAGTGACTTATAAAAGCGGAGGTAGGAGCACACAGGTAGACTACATCTTGTGTAGGCGATGTAATTTGAAGGAAGTCAGTGACTGCAAAGTAGTAGCGGGTTAGAGTGTTGTCAAACAGCATAGGATGGTGGTGTGCAGGATGACACTGATGGTGAGGAAGGTGAAGAAGGCAAAGGCAGAGCAGAAGACAAAGTGGTGGAAGCTAAAAAAGGAGGAGTGCTGTGTTGTCTTCAAGGAGGTGTTGAAACAGGCTTTGGGTGGTCAGGAAGTGCTTCTAGATGACTGGACAACTACAGCTAATGTAATCAGGGAGACAGGTAGGAGAATACTTGGTGTG
The DNA here is from genome assembly GCA_024760905.1 of Plotosus lineatus. Classification (NCBI taxonomy): domain Eukaryota; kingdom Metazoa; phylum Chordata; class Actinopteri; order Siluriformes; family Plotosidae; genus Plotosus; species Plotosus lineatus. The sequence continues at coordinate 105,451,051 of CM045728.1, forward strand.
TCATCTGGAAGGAGAGGAGATAAGGAGACTTGGTGGTGGAATGAGGAAGTGCAGGAGTGTGTACAAAAGAAGAGGTTAGCTAAGAAGAAGTGGGACATTGAGAGGACCGAAGAGAGTAAACAGGAGTACAGGGAGACACAGCGTAAGGTGAGTGTAGCGGTGTCAAAGGCCAAACAGAGGGCGTATGATGACTTGTATGCTTGGTTGGAAAGTAAAGAGGGAGAAAATGATTTATACAGGTTGGCACAGCAGAGAAATAGAGATGGGAAGGATGTGCAACAAGTTAGAGTGATTAAGGACAGAGAGGGAAATGTATTGACTGATGACAGAAGTGTGCTGGGAAGATGGAAAGAGTACTTTGAAGAGCTGATGAATGAGGAAAATGAGAGAGAAAAAAGAGTAGAAGAGGTAGCCGTTGACCAGGAAGTAGCAAAGATTAGTAAGGGTGAAGTGAGGAGGGCATTGAAGAGGATGAAGAATGGAAAGGCAGTTGGCCCTGATGACATACCGGTGGAGGTAAGGAAGTGTCTAGGAGAGGAGGCAGTAGATTTCCTGACAAGAACATTCAACAAGGTCTTAGAGAGTGAGAGGATGCCAGAGGAATGGAGGAGAAGTGTGCTGTTGCCCATTTCTAAGAACAATGAAGATGTGCAGAGTTGTGGCAGCTACAGAGGGATAAAGTTGATGAGCCATACGATGAAGTTATGGGAACGAATAGTGGAAGCAAGACTAAGAGCAGAGGTCAGCATTTGTGAACAACAGTTTGGTTTCATGCTGAGAAAGAGCACCACAGATGCAGTGTTTGCCTTGAGGATGTTAATAGAGAAGTACAGAGAAGGTCAGAAGGAGCTGCATTGTGCCTTTGTGTACCTGGAGAAAGCATATGACAGGGTGCCGAGAGAGGAACTGTGGTATTGCATGAGAAAGTCTGGAGTGGCAGAGAAGTATGTTAGACTGTTGCAGGACATGTTTGAGAGATGTAAGACAGTGGTGAGGTGTGCTGTCGGTGTGACAGAAGAGATCAAGGTGGAGGTGGGACTGCATCAAGGGTCAGCTCTTAGCCCCTTCTTGTTTGCTATGGTGATGGACAGGCTGACAGACAAGGTTAGGCAAGAATCTCCATGGACTATGATGTTTGCAGATGACATTGTGATCTGCAGTGAGAGCAGAGAACAAGTGCAGGAAAACCTAGAGAGGTGGAGGTATGCCCTGGAAAGGAGGGGAATGAAGGTTAGCCTCAGTAAGACAGAATACATGTGTATGAATGCCAAGGACCCAACAGGAACGGTGAGGTTACAAGGAGCAGAGATAAGGAAGGTGGAGGATTTTAAGTACTTACGCTCAACAATCCAGAGCAATGGAGAGTGTGGAAAAGAGGTGACGAAGCGTGTGCAGGCTGGTTGGAATGGTTGGAGAAAAGTGTCTGGTGTGATGTGTGATAGGAAGGTATCGGCAAGAATGAAGGGAAAAGTGTACAAGACGGTGTTGAGGCCAGTGATGTTGTATGGTTTATAAACAGTGGCCCTGGGGAAAAGACAGGAGGCAGAGCTGGAGGTAGCAGAGATGAAAATGTTGAGGTTCACTTTGGGAGTAACGAGGATGGATAGGATCAGGAATGAGCACATCAGAGGGACAGCACATGTAAGACGTTTTGGAGACAAAGTCAGAGAGGCTAGATTGAGATGGTTTGGACATGTACAGAGGAGGGATAGTGAGTATAGTGGTAGTAGGATGTTGAGGTTGGAACTACCAGGCAGAAGGCCTCGAGGAAGACCAAAGAGAAGATTCATGGACGTGGTGAAGGAGGACATGAAGGCAGTTGGTGTAAGAGAAAAAGATGCAGAGGATAGGGTGAGATGGAGGCAGATGATTCGCTGTGGCGACCCCTGAAGGGAAAAGCCGAAAGGACAAGAAGACAAGAAGAAGACACACACAACACTGTCTCTCTCTATCTCTCTATCTGTCTGTCTCTGTCTCTTACACACACACACACACACACACACACACACACACACACACACACACACACACACACACACACACAAAAACTCTCTCTCTCTCTCTCTCTCTCTCTATCTCTAAGTGGTGCGCTCTGCCGAATGCGGGCACCGCCCACACGCAGCCGACGGAGCTTTTGAGAGTGTTGTATTTGAAGCAGAATTACCTGTTTGAAAGATCTGCTGTCCGGATTCAATATGAACTTGCGCCCTCCAGAGATCAGACGTCCGAATTCAATATTAACTTGCTTCCTTGCGAGATTGGAGGTCTTTTGTCCGACGGAGCATTCTATGCACGTTACATTTGTGGCGCCACCCACTTCCGTGCACAAAAATGCTTCGTAGCTGAATGCGGAGCTTTTTAGACGGGGTGCGGCTCATCCAGACTTCCTCAAATAAGCCACAATTACTCTCAAAAAACTCACGAAACTCACTAACAAACAGTACATTTCTCCTTTACGTGTGTGACAAACAAGCTTACAGTACTATGGAGATTCAGCTCCCTCCTGGCCAATGGGAGGCCAATGGGAGGCCAGCGGTGTGGGATGTTGGGAGACAGCCAATGAGAGAGCAACTCGCGCATTGTTTGAATTTTTGAATGGCACGTTTGAGTTTTTGAATGTCGCGTTTGGCGCTGTTCGTAAGAAGAGGTTGTTTTGTGTACAGAGGGTGAAAATTTAGGAACATGTTTTTCGTATTCAGAAGTTTTCGTGAGTAGAGGGCCGACTGTGTGTATATATATATATATATATATATATATATATATATATATATATATCACCGCGCTAATACCGCACTACCCCACATACCATATATATATATATATATATATATATATATATATATATATATATATATATATATATATATATATATATCACCACAAACACATAACCACTAACCCAAACCCCTCCACCATGAAAAGGATGGCGATTCAAGAAGGGGTGATCTTCCAAATTTTTCGGGGTGTGCTGGAGATAACTTTATGGAGTGGATCAATTTTATCTCATCAGTTCAAGACATTGGAGAGAAATGAACCCGACACTGGATGGGAATAATGTTATGTTGCTTAAATTTGTTGAAATAATGTCATGACGATTATATGCTCTAAGCAAGGTTACAGGAACAACTATAACATACACAAAATGCTGTGTATGTGCCCAAGAGCACTGTGGGTTATCAGTGTGAATTAGTTCAGAGGATGAAAAGGCATTTTAAAAAGATCATCACTTCATCCTGTTATTTTCTCCCTGCATCCATTCTCCATGTAATGTCGTTTGCTCAGTAACCCACCTCATCTATATTGGCAGAGCTGTATTTAATGTAGGGGCTGTATGCTGGATATTTGGCATGAGTAGACCTAAATCAGCAATCTAGCAAAGACCAATTCTTTAACAGTCTCTCCTTCTGAACTGTGATTCACTGATGTTGGCCTGTCTGTGTGAATGAGCCTTCGAAAGACTAGGACACTAAACCAGTGAAGCCTTGGTGATGGAAAGATGTTTTATATTATTCATATACTTACTGATCTAGTCCTTTTGCCTTTGATTTGTATTATCTTCTAGAAGTTCCCATATTTTGGAGCTTGCTGCTAAAATCAAACAACAACAAAAAAAATCAACAATCTTTTTTTTTCAACATGACACTGTAGCTGGCATTTTTTATTTATTTTTTGGTCGCTTTGATGCTACCCACTTTTAGTTGACCTCAGGGCATCTCTTTAGACACTAGCATGGTGGGCATTAGCACCCACTGAGATCACAGACCTTGCTTGACTCCCGTTGAGTCACGCTACAGAGTTTGGACTTTGTTGACACTCAAGTGAATCATTGTGAGATGAATTTTTAAACCACACAAGCTCTTAACCTACTAAAATCCCTCAATGATAATAGAATAGCCAGTGTAGCTATTCTTAGAAATGAACATAATGATGTTAAAGCTGGTGACGGTACATTTTAAAATGATCTTTACACACCGACAGAAAACACAATGATTTATCAAATCTCAAAAATAATTCAGTCACCTGTACCCATTAGAATCCTGTAAAACCACTGACCAATCACTGCCTCACTGATGGCTGGGAAATATCCAATCAAATGCCATGTCTCTCTGCACATGCTTGACCCAATCACGCACAAACATGCAACGAGAGTATGTCTGGAAGGGGTGTATGGCTTTGGAAGGGCCCGTGTAGGTATGGGGAGGGTTTAGCTGGCACCTTGAAGAGATGCTACTTTCAATTTATGCCAGCTTTCCAGGTTAGCATCATAAACTTTAAATAGTAGACCGGGATTAGGAAGGGCCTGGTTTGAGTTTTGGGCTTGATTAAGTTGTTTCTGTTTGGAGGTTGCATGTTCTCTCTGTGTCGGCATGGGTTTCCTCTGGGTAAGTCCAAATAGATGCACATTAGGCTAATTGGCTGTTCCAAATTATTCCTACGTGTGAGGTGATATGAGTATAATACCTTTCATTCATTCATTTTCTGAACTGCTCGAAACTAAGTAGGTTCATGGGGAGGCCCGTGCCCATCTCAGCTGACTCTGCGTGAGGGCAGGGTACACCCTGGACAGCATGCCAGGCCATCACAGGGCCAGCACTCACACAGCCATTTACACTCAGACCTAGGTTTTAGGAACAGCCAATTAACCTACTGAGCATGTGGGAGGAAACCGAAGTACGAGGAGGAAACCCATTCAAACATGGGGAGAACATGCAAACTCCACACCGGAACATCTGAGCTGGGAATTGGACACAGAACCTTCTTGCTATGAGGTGGACATGGTAAACCTAGTATGATTTCATGTAAGTCCTCTATAGCTGACATCATTTGGACATTATTGGACAGCTGTTTTGGTGTCAATATCAATTAACCTATGAATATGGCCTATCGCTGCAGCTTGAGCTCAAATGGCTGCCTGTGTGGATTTCCCCCAAGTTCTCATGTTTCTTCATAAACATTCTTGTAGATAGATTTAAACAGTTTAAATTACCCTTAGGTGTGAACATAAACGTGTGTGTGTGTGTGTGTGTGTGTGTGTGTGTGTGTGTGTGTGTGTGTGTGTGCATCAAGTCCTGCAATATCTCATTCTCCAGAATATATCATTATTAAACCTCCTGAGATACATCTGACTTTAAGCTTGACTACAATCAACTGTGTATTTAATGACTGAAAAACAAACAAATAAATGTGAGATAGAAAATAAAACTGAATTATTGGAATACTGTAATGTCTATTGAGGGTGATATTGAGGGTGGGGGGAGTTCCCCTATGCTCTTTATCACCACCTGCCATGGATGGCAACGGCACGTACAAGCCAACCAGCTATGGTTTTCCAAACTACTGCTCATGCAGAGTCAGATACAGATAGTTACTACAATTTAATAATAATAATAATAATAATAAGAAGAAGAAGAAGAAGAGAAACAAGAAGAAGAATGAACAATTGATGCCAATGTGTGCTTAAAGCTAAAGATTTCTTCATTTTATCAGTATTGTATTTAATTTATATAATCATTTCAGTCCCATCTTTGTTCTGCAGTGACTGTACTGCAAGGTGATTGTTTCAAAGAAATGAGGCGTGTGAGTCACCAGAGCAGCTGGCTTGTTTTAGAAATTTAGAGCACTGCTTCATCTCCAGGTCTCTCTCTCTCTCTCTCTCTCTCTCTCTCACACACACACACACACACACACACACACACACACACACACACACACACTCTCTCTCTCTCCCTCTCTCTTACATGCCCTTCCTCTCTCCCTTAGTGTGTGTGTGTGTGTGTGTGTGTGTGTGTGTGTGTGTGAGAGAGAGAGAGAGAGAGAGAGAGAGGGGGGAGGTTGATAGAAGATGTAGAAAAGTATAAAGGGCACCCTGTTCCCATTTCCTATGTGTGAAACAATTCAGGAGACAGATTTGGGCTGTTGGAGGATAAATGTTCGATTAGTTCGGAAGGAAGGAAGCATTAGCAGATCTGACATGTTCTATAGAACCAGAGAAAGGAAAGTCTTTAATATTTGTATGATGCAAGAGGGTGGCTTTGAATATGTACATGTCAGGGTGATCACATTGGGGTAACATACAGCTTTCCAAAAAGAGTGATTAAAAAGCCCCAAACAGACACGCCTTATAATATTCCCACTGTCTAAACTATTAGAGAGAGAGAGAGAGAGAGAGAGAGAGAGAGAGAGCGAGAGAGAGAGATATGATGAAATTTTGATTTTGGTTAAGATGTGATAAAATAATGAATAAAGAAATAAGTGTGAAATGAATTTTGTTATTTCGACTTGAGAATATGATTCTAATTTTCCAAAAGTCTGTCAGGTTTGGAGATCATCAAAAATAAATGATAACATGGCTTCTAATATGTATTTTCTTCACACCTGACTAACTGTGTATGGCTTAGCTATGTAATAATACTGTGTTTTGTTTATAAGTTTCTTTAAATGCAAAATAAAAACAAAATCACTCGGAGCTGAAACCTCTGCCTATTCCCGCAATCCCATCTCTCACTGTGTATGCCAGCTGACACACATCTGTGATGCTGTGCTCATCACAATGTCTTGCCACCTCGTGTTGTTGGCCGTAGCATGAACTGCTTCAGCCAGATTCATAACTGTTAACGCTGATGTCCTTGAGTCATGGTGATGGGGGCCTGGCTCTCGTCCTTTTGCTGTTCACTTTGCCAGTGATGATAGTTCACTCTGGCCCTCCTCAATCACACAGATGACCAAAGCATTGGTTTTTCCCTGCCCTCCATGACACACGGAGGATTTGCCTGTAGAACTACATCATAAAAGTGTTAACTCATATGTTTGTCAGCTTTAAACATGGTCCATGGCTCGCTATCGTGTGTTGCAATGGGGAGGGCAGTACCATAAAGCAACCATTAAGTACAAGTTTTATCCGTTCATATGGTTTCCGGTCCCCGACTTGAACCTTAATCTCAACAAATGTTTGATATCACAATGTTAAAGGATTCTTAAAACAATTCCTTGAGTCAAAATTCGATCTGGATCATGTTCAGAATCGAATTTATATCTTTATCCAAAGCCCACCTCTGGTACAAAATTCATTAAAATCCACACAACGTTTAGCATAAATCCTGCTAACAATCAAGCACACAAACCAAGGCTGAAACATACAGCGGTAAACAGCGACATAGCAAAAGCACGGAACACGGCAATTCAAATAAATATTATATAAACCATTAGCATTAAGATCAAGTGAAATAGGCCAATTGGAACATGGCTGTAGGAAGTTTTGTGGAAGAGCGGCGTGGGAGAGTTATGATCGCGTAGTGTTTAGCAGGTTTGCCTTACGGCATAAACGTCCTCGGTTTAAACACCAGGCTTGTTTCTGTGTGGAGTTTGCATTTTCTCCTCAAGCTTGAGTTGGTCCTGCCCAAGGTTTCTTCCTACAGTCCAAAGACATAGACCTAAGTGTGATTATGTGTATGAATAGTTGTGTGTGTCTGTCGGCCCTATGATGGTCTAGCATGCTGTTCAGGGTGTACCTTGCATTCATCCAGTGTTGACTGAGAAATGCTCCGGCCTCCCTGCAACCCTCGTAGAAATATTTGGTATGGTAAATGAGTGAACGTGTGAAAGTTCCAGAGGAGAGGAGCAGCGCGGCTAAAGGTTCTAAATTCCATATCCCTCCGTATTAACTTCTTAAGTTCATTGTTTTTCACCTGAATTCAGTTTTACAGCATTGATGATCTTGTTCCTGAGTAAATAAGCAGAAAAAGAAATAAACGTTAAATGCTAAAGCTAACCGAATCTTAGGAAACTCTCAAGGCTCAGTTTCTTTTATTATTGAGCATTAAACTGTTTGTTTACCAACCAATTTTATGAAAAAAAAAAAAATTAACAAGGAATTTAACTGATTTTTTTTTTTTTTTTTTTTTTTTTTTTTTTCTGAATGGATGAAGGATGGCCCAGAAAAAAAAAATGTGGCTTGGTTAGATGTGTGGGGTGATCTGGGAAAAAATATGTATTTTTATATTTTTTTAATATTTCAATGCCTAGTGGGGGATGCTGTGTGCCTTTGAGACATTTTTGTTCTCCTTCAATTCCCTTCTAGTTTCTGCTGTAATGATGTAATAGGTTCATGATATGCAGTGACTAAGACAGGCCAAACCCCGTCTTATCTGCCTAATCCAAGCCATAAAGCAACCATAATTAGGTCACACAATAGGATCATGATATAATACACACAATCCCAAAGCCTAGATGGGAATGAAGGTATGTACTTTGAAATGGAGAGAAAGATGATGTTTAAAGAGAGTGATATAATATGCTTACATAGTGAGTGACAGTTACTTAGTTACTTGGTGAGTGACAGGGAACAGCTGAGAATGCACCGTGTCAGGTGGGGAGTTGGATCTGGGAGTGTTTATTGGTGCATTTACACCCCGTTATGCCTCTCGATAGGAATGTGTGTCCGGGTTTGTCGTGGTGTGTGTTACACAAATGCATTACAGTATTAGAATTAATTACCCATGATCCCATTGTTATGCACTATTATCAGTGACATCTGGTTTTATTTGCTGTATGATGCTGATTTATACTAACATGTCCTTTTTGCTATTTGTTCAGGATGACACGGTGGTGCTACAATGTACAGCGACTGTTCTGAAGGAACAGATCAAGCTCTGCCTGTCCTGTGAGGGCTTCGGGAACCGATTGTGTTTCCTTGAAACAACATCAAATGCCCAGGTATCATCCGGATTAATGAGATATTGTGATCGCAGAAATGTAAAATATTTCAAGTAATAGCAATATTTTTTTATCTCATTTCTATCTCTGGATTAATTTCTTTCTGCAGGTAAAGTTTTAGGCCGAGAGCTTCTGTTTTAACAGTCTTGGAGGCATTTATTTGAAAATTTGAGTCTCAGAATGTTGACGTCACCCAGGCCCAAGTTAACATGCACAAGAAATGATTTTGATACTGTCATGCCATGTATTGAGAGATGCCTTTGGGATCTCAAAAGGCTTAATTTAAAATCATTACCTTGGCAGTAAGAAACGATATCAATACCAAGATGAAAATATTTTAGTCCAAACATCTGAAATGCTGGGGAAAAAAATCTGTTTAAAACTTATGTCCACCATGGTTACTTTGATTATATCATCACTCTATGATTCAGTTTTCAATTAGTCACCAATAAGATAATTAAAATTGCAGCTACCACTCTGAGATTTTTCATGTAGACTAATTTTAATGTAGATATTTGAGTGAGATTAATGTTCTATAAGTGCTGTTTTTAAAGGTGGCGGAAAATTCTGGTCTGTTAATCAGAATTATCACAATTCTAGCGATAACTATGTGTCTGTTATTCTACATTTCAATAAACAGAAAACTCAACGCTGATCAACATGACAGAAAGCATTTCATATCTTTTAATGAACTATATGGTGCAATTTTGTTAGGCAGTGGTGGCCTGGTGGTATAGGGCACTGGATCGCTGATCCTAAGGTTGGGGGTTCGAGTCCCACTCTCCACAAGGTTGTCACTGCCCCCCCCCCCACACACACACACACAGTGCAGCGAACTGGGTTATCAAAGGCCGGTCATGTCGCTCACTGTCTATGGTGAGAGGTTCATGTGAAAGAACCATTGCTGACTTTTCGTAAGGAGTAGCTGCATAGCCGGCAGCGTGTTTCTATCCCTTGCTAAAGGGTTGTGTCAGGAAGGGCATCTGACGTAAAAACCTATGCTAAATCAAATGTGCGAATCATTCGCAGTGGCGAATTCATCTCCTTGAAAACTACCTGAACGTGGGGACGCAACTGCATTATTGACAAACCTCTCTTTGCAGCACGTTGCTCAAGAACCCATGTGCGAGATCGTTCCTCTAGCTGTGGCTAAAATCTAGATTTTAGCCCGTGATTAGCTTTTCTTTTCTTTTCTTCATTGCAGTAATAATAATGTCCGCTTTACTCCAGTCCCTCACAAGTTTCCCGTTCACTCCAAACTTTCTCTCTGCTGCTTGATTACCATTTTCTGCTGCATATTTCACTACTTGCAGCTTGTAATCCGCAGAATAGGATTTTGTTTTTGGGGACCTTTCTTCAGTGGTGGATGACAGGTACTGGCACCAAAGCCTAGAGTGCCCCTTGTGGTTGTGAGGTTAAAAATAACAAACATGTGAAATTATGTCTTATTATTATGACAAACATAATTATATGTAATAATTTCACATATAAGTTGCTCTGTGGTATAAGTCGCACCTTCAGCCAAAGTATGAACAAAAGTGCGAATTATAGTTTGGAAAATAGGGTAACTTTCTAATACAACACATCTGATTCTTCTCACACCATTTTTATTGATGTTTTTTTAAAGTATTTTGCACGCTTATACAGTTGTTCGCTCTCTTGTCCAGAAAGTGCCCCCTGACTTGGCTATCTGTGCCTTTATCCTGGAACAATCGCTCTCAGTGCGGGCGCTGCAGGAGATGCTGGCCAACACCATGGAGATGGAGGTAAGACCAAGCGTCGTTCAAGACCAGAAGACTGGGGACTGGGGAATAATACAGTGAAAAGTAGAGAGAATGAAATGAGATTTTATCTGAAGTGGTAGGTGACTGTCTGTAGAGTATCTGTAAGATAACCTTAGTCTGCAGTCGTCATAGTGTAGATACTACACCATGGACAATGTGTAGCTTGGGGTTATTGTTTTCATGGTGAAGGTTGTGATTAATTAAGCCCAGCATGAGTAAACCGGAGAGCATATTTTGAATGATAGAAGCTTCTAAAAGGTATTTAGTGATGCTCCAGAGCTCTCAGGGTTCCCACTGCAAAATATGCTTGAGAAATAAACCAATCAGCTGTTATTTATTGATTTATTTATTTTAATTTAATTTAAGATCTTAATTATTGATCTAATGATTGTGTTAGGGTATGTGGAGGTGATGTAAGACACGTTCATGTCTTTTGCCTTTGGACAAACAAGCATCTGTAGAGTTATCAGTAGCATAATTTAACTTCCTCTACCTTTTGTTTCTCTTCCCCGCCACCTCGTCCCTTTCTCTGCCACCCGTAGGCAGTCGATTTGGACCAGTGGGTATGTCAATGCACATGTCTCTTGTTTTATCTGTCAACCCCAATTTGATCTGAGCACCCCTCCTCCACTCCTTCCTGTCCTCCTATCCCAGTGTGTCTCGTTTAGATGAAATGAAATGGTGCTGCAGTTACTGTCCTTCTCCCTCAAGCCTTGTTTTCCTCCCCAGCTGTGTCACATCTGTTCCTCACGTTGACCGTAGAACTGGAATCTCATTTGGTTTACAAATGATATATTCAGGAAGAAGAGAGAGCTTGAGTGAGAGAGAGAGAGAGAGAGAGAGAGAGAGAGAGAGAGAGAGAGAGCAATTTAAGTCTTGGTGGTCAAGGCTAGAATCCACATTAATTTTTTTTTTTTTTTTACCAGATTCTTCTCACATGCCCATCATGCTTCCCATTGCTGATTTTTTTTTCAAGCTATTAAAAAAATAAAATAAAACAAAATCAAAGAAAACCCTGAATTTCTTTAAAAAAGTGTCTTAACTCCTAAAGAAACAAGGGTCTTCTTTGGATTAGTGCCCGCCACACCGCCATTTCATGCAGTGCTGTCACCCTTTCACTAATCCCTTCCCTTCTGTTTAATTAATTAACTTATTTTTTATTTTTTGCATTTCTGACAACTTTTTCTTCACAATATCATGGAGTTGTTCTCAACTCACCATCAAATACTAAAAAAAAAACCTCACCGTCTTCAGGAAAATCAAACAGCATATCTTTCCTTTTTTGCTTTTCCTCCATTCTTTGTATTTCTTTCCACTCATTTTTCATCCATGCACTTACCCCCTCATGATTTCCAGAAGGTGGAAACACTGCAGATTCACTCTACTCAATAATTGCAATTATATTTCTTATTTATGTTCTAATAAATAAATAAATAAATAAAATGAGGTTAAAATATAGCACCTGCCCATAATAGTAATAATAATAATAATAATAATAATAATAATAAAAACACAAAAAAATGTTGCTTACGCTGATATTTTCATCAAGTGCATTTAGTCTTGATCACAGTATGTAATCTTATTGCCATTGTTGCCCCTGTTGGTTGGGTCGAGGCTCAGCAACATTAATGTGGCAATAAAATTAAGCAGCTGATGAGCTGAATGTACTGAAAGAGAAGGTTATCACATCAGTGGACTTTTTCTTCCCTGATGGAACAGATATAAAATGGTGACTCAAATAATTAAAAGGTGGTTCAGGGAACATGAGGAATCATTTTCACATATGTATTCGCCCCCTAGAATCCAGGCCTTAACCCTATTGAAAGTTCTCGGGATGTGCTGGAGAAGACTTCATGGAGTGGTTCAGTTTTTTTTTCCTCATCGATTCAAGATGTGTGTGAGAAATGAACCCAACACTGGAGGCAAACAGATGTTATGTTGCTTAAGTTTGTTTAAATAATGGCATGGCGATTATGTGCTGTAAGCAAGGCTAAAGGAGAAACAACATGTGTGACCAGGGATTTAGCTTAGTTGGTAGAGCATCCGCTTTATCCTCCGGAAGGTCGGAGTTCAAATCCGGCTGTGTCATACCATAAGATGTTAAAATTTGGTAGTTATTGCTTCATGCTTGGCGTTCAGCATCAAAGGATAGAACAAAGCAATAACTGGTGCCACATAGTGGCGACAGGTGCGCAGAGCACTTTGAGCATAATATTCAGTATGGATAAAGCGCTATATAATCTACTACAATACAATACTTTATTTATTTATTTATTTTGTCTGGGCAGTGTATAAGCTATACCTTTATTGAATATGGGGTGGAAAAATCATAAATTCAGTAGCTAGTGCTAAGGTTTGCTTCCCCTGAAACCTCACTGATGAGATTTGAAAGTGTTTCTTTATTCATTACAACAATGAGAAGCTCCTGAAGGTGCTCTCACACAAAAGTAATCATTCCTTAGATTTGGATTTATCGGAAAACATTGACACGCATTGTAGAATTTTGAGGAAAATTTCAGGGATGAGTAAATCATTTTGGGAGAAGGGAACTATAGGAAAAAAATCAGCACACATCGAATGCTCCGCACAGAGCTCAGTGCTGACACCATAGTAATGCATTTTGAACTCACATTTTTAATACATTTACTGTATGGAAACAGAAATATAACAATTTTATAAAAATTATTTTATAACCTCCAAATAGCTTGTTCTGGTACCGTATAGTTCGTGTTAGTGACTAGTAGTTTGCCCACCTCTGTTATAAATGA
>CM045728.1:105469314-105559314 GCA_024760905.1 Plotosus lineatus
GTTCCATGTATTTTTTTACAGTTATGGTAGACATGGAGATATGTAGACGGCTAAAATCATAGTGCACTGAGCGCTAGCATTCTTTCTGGACATTTTTATTTCCAGCCCATAAACAATTAGATTCGTGGTCATATGAGCTTGCACACCTTATCTTTAGAAAAAAGTGCCTGGCCCCGTGAAGCCCCCGGAAGGAACAAGGAGAATTAAACATATATGTGAAGGGAAAAGAAAGTTTTGTGTGGTGATTCTGATGAATTTATTAATCAAAGCTGCACTGTTAATTAAATTAAAGTATTATATTGAGGACTGCAGTTTTTATTTTATTTAACAAGTTATAATGCTGTAATATTTTGTTCTTCTTATTGTTCACAAACACTCCCTGCTTTACGTTTATTCGTTTTATGCATTTTTCGATTTTACGTTTAAAAAAAAGTTTAGCATGCTCTCTGTAGTACGAGACGTACCTACGTAGTACGCTGATGTAATATGCTACTTCCGCATGACGCTGCGTCCATTGTTTACAAACAACAGACTGAACGTGCCCCTCCTTCTTCCCAGTTCATTGCGTGTTACCCTTATGTTAAGACGTTGTTTCTGTGATCTTTGTGTTTATACTGTTTTGCGGACTTTTGTGACCTTAAGCAAATATGTTTGGTCAGAAGCGTAAGCCTATTAGTGATAGTGGTCATCAGAAAAAGCGGCAAGCCATCTTGTTAGAAACGAAGATGGTTATTTTCAAGAAAATTGATGCTGGTGAAAAACATGTGAATGTTGCACGTTTCTTCCAAATGGCTCCGTCGACCATTGGAACCATTTACAAGCAGAAAGATCGCATCATAGAGAATGTTAAAGGTTATATTTGATACTCTATTTGATATTTGATGAGTGATTTTGATTAAAATTTATCTATTTGAAATGATTTTGCTTGAATTTAATTTATTTGAAATTGTTGTTGATATTATTTGATATATTTGATATTATTTTACAATGTTATGTTTATAATAATTGATTTAGGGGTGTTTTATGAGATACGGTAATGGTATTTATGGATATATAGTACAGTATGAGCGTCATACGTCACTGGAACATACAGTAACAACTTGTGTTTTTTTTTTCACCTTACATTCGGCCGTCCGGAACTGAACTAAAACGTAAGTCAGGGAACGTCTGTGTAAAATAGTAATTTCAGCATAATAGATTATTATACTAGGACATACATATTTCTTTAAAAAAATCATTACTGTATGTATGTAATTAACATTTATGCTGGATTTAAATAAAATAATTCAACTTGACTTCTCCAATTCAATCTTTAAAATAAATAAAAGCCTGGCAGGCTAGACAGATGCATTACTGATACACCAGATAATAATTTGTCTCTTTTTATTCCTGTAGCAGGAAAGGCATGCACAAACTTCAAAGCTGAAAAATCCCATGGGACATTGCAGTCAAACCTTTTTGGTGCCCATAGTGCATTAGACAAACAGTTGAAAACAAAACACTGGCATTAAATTTAACACAGAAACACAACCAGATACATTTTAAAGGCAAAAAAAAAAAAATCAGTCAATGAATGCAGGATTCGGAATTTTAATTAATTTTAAATAAGTTCTGTTTCGCATACACCTTTATCCCTCTGAATGCTGCTTAAATATAATTGTTGAATTAATCCGTAATATTTACTTTTAATTATATTATTGGTCACCACAAAATTGTTTTGTTATTTTTGAACGCTGTTATGCTGTTAACAGGTTATTTAACTGGAGGCCATGTCCTACGCTTGTTCCACGGCCATATGGATGAGTGTCTGGCCATACCGCCCCCTGACCAAGGGGAAGAGCAACGCAAGTAAGACAAAAACAAATTAAACATTGTTGGCAAGCTGTAATGTTTTCTTTTTTGGCTGAAACATATTCTTTGTGTTCTGTATTCTCTTCTTTCTGTTTCCGCATTCGCAGGATCGCACAGTATGAGTCAGGAGCTGTCTGTAGTCAAGCACGGTCTTTATGGAGACTTGAGCCTTTGAGAATCAGGCAAGGGATTTTGATACACCTTTTTAATATCTAAATGATGAGATACTATTTTCAGCTATACCAGTGCAGATTACCGAGTAGTACACTCTGTAGAAAATCACAGACAGTGATAAACAGGGCAGTGGCGGCTTCGTGGTTAGTGTGCTGGGAAGGCCAAAGGTTCAGTCTTCACTGTCACCACTGTTGGGCCCTTGAGCAAGGCCCGTAACCTTCAGTTGTAAAAATAACCTTTAACCAAGGCCTTTTTTGTCCGTGTTGGTTTACTTCTTTGTCTTTATTTTAATATAAAAAGTTATAAACAGATTATTATTATTATTATTATTATTATTATTATTATTATTATTATTATTATTATTAATTAATTTATTTCTTTTTTTCCCAAATCGGTGAAGCATGGATAAATAAGACCTTTTTGATTTTGGAGATGATCCAGAGTATAGTCTGGATCCAGGACTTTTTTATTTATTCTTTTTTAAAGAATTCTTTAACATTGTAAGATGGACAAATTTTCTGAAAGTACTGTACAGTAGTATAGAAGCCCAACAGGGGGTGCCGTGTTTTTACAAATCTTTATTTTATTTCTTATTTTGGCCTGGGAAAGCTGTGTTTAGTTTATGAATTGCTTTAAAAACTTGTGTAAATTTACATGAAAAACTGTCAATGCACCCGCGACTGGCACAAGCGTCATGTGACAGCCACTATACATGAAAGTCACCCCAACTACAAATCCAATCAGACATTTTTAATGCCATCTAAGAAACGTATATGAACATTCTTATCCTGATGTTTTTATTTACTGCTGACACTTTTAAATGTCTGCTTTCTGTAGCTGGAGTGGGGGTCATATGAAGTGGGGTCAGTCGTTCCGTATACGCCACATCAGCACTGGACGCTATCTGTGTTTAGATGATGAGAAGGGTCTGATGGTGCTTGACCCAGAGAAAGCCAATACCAAGCAATCAGCGTTCTCATTCCGTGCATCCAAGGTCTCCTTATACACTACATTTTTAAATACATAAATAAAAAAAAAAAAAAATGTCCATATCGCCTAATTACATATTGTTTGTGTTTGGTAGTTATATAATAGAAAGTGGTATATACCATAAGTTGAACTGCAGAAATCAGAGCATAATTATTTTACTCTTTATTCTTTCACTCTGCTGTGTTTTCTTGTCTCTCTGAGCAGGAGAAGGTGGAGGTGGTGAAGAAGCGTGATGTTGAGGGTATGGGGATTGCAGAGATCAAGTATGGCGAGTCGATGTGTTTTGTACAGCATGTCTCTACAGGCCTGTGGCTTACATACGCTGCCCTCGATGCCAAAGCAGCTCGTCTGGGTACAATGAAAAGAAAGGTAGAGACTCCGTGAGCACATTACCTTTCTGACTTGCTTATACTGAAGTATACTGAATATTAACGGAATATTAAATAATTTAATTTTGCTCGTAATAAGTGTACATGGCGATGACAGTATGCACAATTTGATTGGCTGGTGCGTGGGCAATGAACCTTGGATTGAATTGTTCATATCTAACTCGGAAGATAGAAAATGAAAACTCGCAAAATACAAATCTATCACCAAATATCTTAAGAGTGAAAGAGTTAATGAATGCCTAAAAGTACTGGCTGCACTTTGGAACTCTCCTGTTTGTCACAGGAAGTGAAACAATGAAACCAAGCTATCAAAACCCTCAGAGGCATGGAAGAGAACCTTATACAGAAATGTACAGCGTGGGGACAGCAACCGAAATTCAAAAGTAACAGCGCCTGAAATGAAAGAAAAATCGCAGCCATTTCAAAATTCTGTATGATAAACTACTTACCGTATTTTCCAGACTACAAGTCGGACTTTTTTCATACTTTGGCTGAAGGTGCGACTTATACTACAGAACAACTTAGATGTGGACTTAATACATATAAGTCTGTTCATCATAATAATAAGACATAATTTCACATGTTTGTTATTTTTACACTCACAACCACAAAAGGGTGCTCTAGGCTTGGGTACCAGTACCTGCTAGAGAACCACCACTGAAGAAATGCCCCCAAATAAGAAAATCCTATTCTGCGGATTACAAGCAACAAGTTGTGAAATATGCAGTAGAAAATGGTAATCGAGAAGCAGAAAGAAAGTTTGGAGTGAACGGGAAACTTGTGGGGGCCTGGATAAAGTGACGATTATTATTACTGGATTGAAGAAAACAAAAAAAGCTAATCACGTGCTAAAAGCGAGATGGTCACAGCTAGAGGAACGAGTTCACACATGAGTGCTTGAGCAACGTGCTGCAGGGAGGTGATTGTCAACAGTGCAGTTGTGGCTCCACGTCCAGGTAGTGAAATTATTACATATAATTCTGTTTGCCATAATATTAACGAACATAATTTCACGTGTTTATTTTTACACTCACAACTGTAAGAAGGCAACAAGAGGGCAGAAAAGCAGAGATTATTATTACTGCAATGAAGAAAACAAAACAAAAATGCTAATCACGGACTAAAAGCTAATTGCAGGCTAAAAGCTCATGGGTGTTTGATCAACGTGCTGCAGGGAGAGGCTTGTCAACACTGCAATTGCTTTTCCACATCCACGTAGTTGTCAAAGAGATGAATATAAATGACTGAACTTTTTTGATGTTATTGTGTTTAGTACTTATAGTCCAATGTGACTTTTATATATATTATTTATTATTATTATTATTATATATATATATATATATATATATATATATATATATATATATATATATATATATATTTTTTTTTTTTTTTTTTTTTTTTTTTTTTTTTTTTTTTTTTCCTTTATTGTGCATTTTTTGGACAATGTGACTTGTACAACAGATAGTCCGGAAAAATATGGTATTAATCTTGTTGGCTCGGTCTGTACCAAGAAATCTCAGCCCTTGGTCTCAAACTCAGCTCAGTATTTACTGAAGCATTTGGACTGAGATTTCTCTGTACTGACCTCACACTTGGTTAATAAGTAATTCATATTTAATTCTATCCCGCTCTTTTCCTCTCCTTTAGGTTATTCTACATCAAGAAGGTCACATGGATGATGCGCTGCTGATGTCCCGCTCTCAGACAGAGGAGTCTCAGGCAGCCCGCATGATCTACAGCACCACAGGCTTATTTAAACAGTTCATTAAGTATGAAATGCTACATTTCACATCCTGCTAATACCTGAGATTTATTTAGTCTGCTAACTGCAGAAGATACAGTACTATTTATAGAGATACAGTAGAGCAGTGGCAGTGTTGGCGTGAGCTGCGAAAATGCAGACAAATAAATAGCACAGGGAAAAAATCACTCATCTGTTTTATCATTACAAATGGACAAACAGCTTCATCTGTTAAGATCTATTATGATGAAAATATAATTCTGGCCCCTACACAGTTAGCCCAATTGTAGGGTGCTGGATTACTAATCTCATGGTCAGGGGTTCAGTCCAACTATCAGTGGGTTGTCACTGGTGTCGCAAAACAGACAAAAAACAAAAACAAAACAACAAACAGGTGATCATGCACCAGCTGGGAGAATGAAGCTTGAACTTTTCTATAAAAAACAAAAAAAAAAACAACAGGTGATCATGCACTGGCTGGGAGAATGAAGGCTCAGGCTCAGTCTCACCCAAAATCCCAGCTAATGTTTGAAACATGTCCAACACACCTCTGTTCACACGCTCTCCCCTTGCGGGTCATATTTTAGTGCTCAAATGCCCGACATGTAACCGAGAGAATCCGGTCATTTTTCAAAACAAAAGATTTTTCAAAAATAAAGAGCTTTCAGACTCAGATAATAAATAAAACGGAAATAATTAATTATTTCTTGTGTGGTCCGGTACCAATTGAGCCATGGACCGGTATCGGTCCGTGGCCCGGTGGTTGGGGACCCCCGATATACAGCATACTAAATACACATTTACTGAGCTCAGTTTACTTTCATTTTCAATGATAGGCTGAACAAATGCCTTTTGCTGCACATCACTTAAGTCAGGGTGGAGAACCGACATAACTCATCTGTCATTGTTAATATTTCTAAATATAAAAATTCTAAAAATAATAATAATAATAATCTGGTATATAAAATATGAAAATATACTACAGTAGTACCTTGGTACTCAACCATAATTCAATCCCGACGGCTGGACCAATTCCAATTTGTCGAATTCCGAATCCACTTTTCCCATTACAAATGATGCAAATGGTCTTAATCTGTTCCGTCGCCTTTTGAACAGAAGTTAATTGTACCATAATTCATACCATAGGTCCTCAAATGAAGTGAAAAACTATTGAATATAGTACACTATGTTATGGTCTGTGTTGTGAGAGACTTTGGTCTCTCTCTCTCTCTCTCGCTCTCTCTTTATGCATGCACTGGAGATGGGCGTGGCTGTCACACAGGGGTGGAGTGCTTAGCACACACACCTGATTCCACTTAACAATCACCGTGCTCTAGTACCTTCCCTGTCAACAGTAAAGCTTGTCGGTTTTCATCATACCCTGTCTCCTGCAAATCCCCTTCCATAACAGAGAGGGAGAGAGGAGGAGGATCCTCTTCCATAACAGCTTCAGGTGAATCAGTCAGTGTTTTTTCTCTTGCTACTCGCTTTGGCATGGATGAGGCTTCTTCAGGATGTCCCTTTCTTTTCTTGAAGAACATTTCTAACGTGGCTTGTTTCTGCCTTCTTTTTAAAATCTTACATAAGTGGCTCATGACCTCCTCCTTAAAGGTGTTCACAGTGATGCATAGTATCAGCAACTTCTGGACTGCCCCAGAACAGCGCTAGCTTTATCAGGGTGATACACAGTATGAACAACTTCTGGAAAGTGTGCATTTCCCCTCCCTCTTGGTCTCGTTTTTTCTTGCGCTTTTTTAGAGTTCGACTTCCAAATTTTGGTCGATTTCCTGGACAAAAAAACCTGGATTTGTTCAACCTCTAAAGCGTTCGAGTACCGAGGTACCACTGTAATGTCTTATTCATGACGAGCATTGTTTAATATGTTCCATCCTGAGTGCTATTTAGGTTGCTCTGTTTATGTGGGTGTCAGAGGGATACAAGCCGTAGTGCTAAACCATCACCTCTGTGGAGGCGAGATCAGGAGATGGATAAGACTCTGTGTGGTCCTGGGTGTTTGTTTAACAGGGGGCTCGATTCTCTGAGTGGGAAGAACAGGGCAGCAGGTTCAGTTTCTCTGCCGCTGGATGGAGTGATTCTTACTCTTCAGGATCTTATCCACTACTTCCAACCACCAGAGGAGGAGCTGGAGCACGAGGAGAAGCAGACAAAACTGAGATCACTACGTAACCGGCAGAACCTCTTCCAGGAAGAGGTGATTGTATATGTATGTGTGCTTTAGAGTAAGAGTTCGAGAATAAAACTAGTGCTGATCAGGTTACTATATGGTGTTGTATGTTGAATATAGAGAATTAAGCACATTTTGTTATGAAATGCAGTAAAAAATAATCAGTTTAAATGCATACCTTACTAAATCTTCATCATCTGGAGTATCATAAGTATACTATAGTGTGCTATAATACTACAGTACTGCATTTTCATTGCTCGTTCATTTTGTACTCTAACATTCAAATTCCATGTTTCTGATCAATGCTGATTGAACTGTAGGGGATGATCACCATTGTGCTGGAGTGTGTGGACAGACTTAATGTATACAACACTGCCGCTCACTTCTCTGAGTTCGCTGGGGAAGAAGCAGCAGAATCTTGGAAGGAAATTGTCAACCTGCTCTATGAACTGTTGGGTAAGAACCTGAATAATATTGGTGTTACAGGCTATATTGAGGTTACATTCATTAACTATTGATTATTACTCTAGCTATGCCCTCTGTATACAAGTACTCGTGTGTTCTGATTGGCTGAGCTGCGACTACTATGATATCACTTATTATGCAATTCCTAGCTATGTCAGTACAGAGGGGAAAAACATCAATAACAAAATCGGTCATGATTTGTTAGCTTTTAATCTTAGTCAACTTCCTCTACTGTTTATTGAAACTTATTCTAAAAAAAATGTTCAAATAAAGAAATGATAATAATAACAATAAAAATAATACATGTTGGGAAAGCTGTTCATGGTAAAAGATAAAACAATAATAATCATAAGAAGAACACTATATATATATATATATATATATATATATATATATATATATATATATATATATATATATATATATATATATAAATAAATTTATATATTATCTATAATCACCTGAAGAGAGAGGATGGTTTCACCACCCCTCGAAACAGATCTGTAGTGACAAATGGAGTTTCAATAGAAAGTCTTTGTCCTATTTTTTATTGTTATTTGCTCTACCAAAAAGTATTGAGATACTTCCTACGGAAGGATCTACTCAGAAAATCCTCTCTCTCTCTCTCTCTCTCTCTCTCTCTCTCTATATATATATATATATATATATATATATATATATATATATATATATATATACACACAGTGATCTTTTCACGGTTAATGGGGACTCGTCGTGAATGCTGAAGAATCGACCCCTCTGACTGAAGTATACATATATGTATATGTGTGTGTATAATATCAGTAAATACATATTCAGTGCTATAAATGCTTATAATAACAACTAAACATTCAAAAGTAATGCATAAGATGTAAATAAAATATAAATACACATATATACAGACGCCCAGATGCGCGTGCACGCACTCAGACACGCACCTCACATAAAAATGTAAGTAGTTTTGTTGGGTTGTTTTTTGTTTTGTTTTTGTTTGTTTGTTTGTTGTTGTTTTTTTGCATAATTAGCACCTAAATTTTTGTGTCATTTTCCTTAACTTTTCCCTCTTTTTCCTTAATTTCCTTATTTTTTTTATTTTTCCATTAGTATTTTTGAAAAACTCGCGATGCACTGAAGCCACAGAAACTGAAGTGTGAAGTAGCATATGTATATAGGGAAGAAGGTCCTGGGTTTGACTCCAAGCTCAGGTGCATGTTGCATGTTCTACCCGTGCTATGGGTTTCCTCTGGGTACTCCGGCTTCCTCCCGTGGACCAAAAACATGCACAGTAGGTTAATTGGCTGTTCCAAATCACCCCTAGGTGTGTGTGTGTGTGAGTATGAATGGTTGTGTGAATGTTGGCCCTGAGATGGTCTGTCGAGCTGACCAGGGTGTACCCTGCCCTTACCTTAAGTCATCTGACATAGGTGCCAGCCTCCTTGCAACCCAATTAAGTGGTTCAGAAAATGAATGAATTATATATATATATATATATATATATATATATATATATATATATATACTGAACTTTAAGTTGATTCCTTGAGGGATCAGAATTCCAGATGAAAAACTAAAGAGTGAAACTTCCTTCTGTCTCTGTGTGGGAGGCCAGCGGGGCGGGATGTTGAGAGACAGCCAATGAGAGAGCAACTCGCGCGTCGTGTGAAATTTTGATTGGCACATTTGAATTTTGAATTTCTTTTCGTAAGAGGGGGTTGTGTCATATCTCGGGGATGGAAACTCAGGAAAATGTTTTCGTTACACAGGGATTTCGTACACAGGGGTCTTTGTAAGTTGCGGGACGACTAATGTATACTAGTGTATATATTTATTTTCTATATATATAAACATTTTAATGATTGCAGAAGCAGGTCTTGTTTTTTTTTTTTTTCGTTTCAATATATACTAAAAAATTAATATCTCTACTGCACTGTGGTTTATTCTTCTATGTTACCACTATGTTATACAGGGGTGTAGTTATTGTAATACTATTGACATGACATATCCTCTTTAATGTACATTAGTTTAATGTAATGTAACATGAGTTTCTGTATTTATGCAGCCTCGCTGATCAGAGGGAACCGTGCTAATTGTGCTTTGTTCTGTGATAATCTGGATTGGCTGGTCAGTAAACTGGATCGTTTGGAGGCCTCTTCGGGTACATGGCTTTCTGCTTCCATTCATAGGAATGGCCTCATACACCATAGTGTGCTGCCTAATTTACACACTTCTACCCTTTGTTGTTTTTTCTTGCCAGGCATACTCGAAGTGTTGTACTGCATTTTGATTGAAAGTCCTGAAGTCTTGAATATCATCCAAGAAAACCACATCAAGTCTATTATTTCTCTTCTAGACAAGCACGGACGCAATCACAAGGTCTTTAAGTCACGTGTACCATCGTTGCTAATATAGTATTCCATTCCACCATTCCCATGACTTGATGACTGTTAATAGTGCATGCGGCCACACGAATGCTAGTGTCTCACATTTTTGTTTTATTAGGTATTGGACGTGCTACGCTCTCTGTGTGTGTGTAATGGCGTGGCTGTAAGGTCCAACCAGAATCTAATCACTGAAAATCTGCTACCACGTCGTGAGCTTCTGCTCCAGACCAACATCGTAAATTACGTGACAAGGTAAAATGCTACATGTCTGTTATGTGTTGCTATGTAAAAACATTGTTTGTTGCCAGATTCACTGTTTTCCCACAGAATTAAGCTAGTTTCGAAACCCTTAACTGCCATGTAATAGTGCTGGATTCGAGCCACAGTTGATATATGCAACCATCCGTGGTTGGGAGATTAGCCCTTGAGAGCTGACTGGATGAACTTTAAGTGAGAGATGGAGTAATTGCATACACTCCTTTTATTGTCACCCACAAACAACACTGGCCAATCATGGGTATCTTTGAGCTGATGCATACAATTGGGCATATGGTGCTTTCCTCTGCGTGTGTTACACTGTCCCTAAATATTTGCAGATTACATCACATAATTTATAGAAGGCTTTCCCCACCATTCCTGGTTGGTAGCTGTTGTGTGATTGGGAAGCTACCATGAATGGCTGGGAACTAGCAATGGCTAAATTGGAATGGGCACCACAGTAGTATAGTGGTTAGCACATCCACCTCACAACAAGAAGGTGCAGGGTTCGAGTCATGGTTTTGGCAAGGGTGTTTCTGCATGAACTTGGCATGTTCTCCCCGTTCTTCTTTGGATTTCTTCAGGGTACTCAGGTTTCGTCCCATAGTCCAAAGATATGCACATTAGGCTGATCAGCAGTTCCAAAATTACCTCTAGATGTGATTGTGAGTGGTTGTATGTGTTCTGGGCATGCTGAGGATTGGTGAGCTATTTCAGGTTCCATCATGACCCCGTAGGATTAAGTACTTTTTCAATTGTATGTATGTATGAACGAATGAATGAATGAATAAATTAACACAGTCGTTAAAACCCAACGCCTTTTATTTAGTAATTACATGTCCTAACAGCCTTGTTAACACTTTTCACACTATTTAGTGATAGTGATATGCTGTTGTTTAATAAAGCTAATTTAAAACCCTTCAATTATTATTATTAATTAAGCTAAGCTAAGCTAGAGTGCTTTGTCACTTTATTATGGCTTTCAACTACAATGGAGTCCTCAGTGCAGTACACATTCACATGCTTGCTGTTATTAAATGAAACATTAATTTCCGACACACTGTGAGGGCGTTTTGTGGCCACACCTACCGTTTCCCCTCTGTTACTTCCTGAAGTTCTCTCTCACTCACTCAATCTCATGTTCCAAACTGTCTACTCCTATTAAGGTTGCAGGGGGCTGGAGCCTATCTTGGCCAACACTGGGCAAACGCAAGGTACTCCCTGCACAATTCACCAGACCATTGCAGGGCCAAAACACACACAATCAATCACATTGACATTTACACTTTGGACTGTGGGAGGAAATGGAGCACCTGGAGGAACCCAGCCAAGCACAGGCAGCACATGCAAACTTCACACAACAACTCCTAAGCCCGCGACTTGAACCCAGGCCTTTCTTGCTGTGAAGCGGACATTCTGTCATCAAATTCTCTGTTTGATAATCTTCTTCTTGTCCTTTCGGCTTTTTCCCTTTTTAAAATATGTTAAAGAGTTTGCTTTTCTTTATTTTCCCCTACAGTGTAAGACCCAATATCTTCCTAGGAACATGCGAGGGCTCGACACAGTATAAGAAATGGTACTATGAGATGATCGTGGACTATGTGGAGCCTTTTGTGACGGCCCAATCGAGTCATTTGCGTGTTGGCTGGGCACTGACAGAAGGATACAGTCCTTATCCTGGAGGGGGAGAAGGTTGGGGAGGCAATGGTGTTGGCGATGACCTCTACTCCTACGGATTCGATGGGCTACATCTGTGGTCAGGTGAGTGTGCTTGCGTAAAGTAGGTACTGTGTCTCCATTCAAGTACTTCAGAGTGCTTTTCCACTGAGTGCAACTGTAACATGTAGTGCTAGGAGAACCTAATGGGTCGGTCACACAACGTTTTACGGCTTAATCACGGTCAAAACCTGTCCAAAAATGGTTTCCCGTGAAGTAGACGGTGTTGTTCGTGTTGATGTCGAGTTTAAGACTTGCTACAGTCGATTTTTAGACGTGGCAGAACGTGGGGAAAAATTTGAACGGCGCTGGACGTGGAAAAAAGTTTTGAACTGCTCAAAATTTTAGACTGCGGACAACTACGTGGTAAAGACGTGCTAAAGACGTGCAACACACGTAATAATCCATGTTCTGGCAGTGATAAAAACTTGGGGAGACATGATAAGGCGCAAAAGTTTAGGGGTCTGTCACGGCCAGAGCACGGCCATTGGGCGGGTGTTACACGTTGGTATCACGAGAAATAGCGGCTTATCACTGACAAATGGATTTTTCCATGTACATAGCACGTACATAGCACTACCGAAACCTGTTAAACAACGTCTTAATGTTCTAAATACGACTGATCACTGCCTAATCACTTCTGTATCACTTAAAATACCATAATTTTCTGAGACCTCGGCACTTGCAGTCTTGATGTCAAGGGGTGAACATGAACCCTCAATGTCGTGATGTCCTCATCTTCATGCTCCAACACCAACAGAACCAACTGATACAGGCCCAACATATAAGAGAAGAAGAAGAAGAAGAAGCAGAAGAAGAAGAAGAAGAAGAAGAAGGAGGGGGGTGGTACGGAACATCTGGGTGCGTGACTGGATTGCGAGGAGACCTAAGCTGGGGCTTTATGACCCATATGACATGAATTATGAATTTATGACATGAATTAAAACAACTTAAAAAACTAAACTAAAAACTAAAGCGTTATTCCTTCTCTCTCTCTCTCTCTCTCTCTCTCTCTCTCTCTCTCTCTCTCTCTCTCTCTCTCTCTCTCTCTCTCTGTCTCTCTCTCTCTCTCTCTCTCTCTCTCTCTCTCTCTCTCTCTATCGCGCGTGCTGGGCCACCCACAAGGCGTGAATTCAAAGCGCATTCCCTGCTTGACAAACTCAACTTTAATTTGATTCCTTGAGGGATCAGAATTCCAGATGAGCTGCATAAGGAAGACCAAGACCCTTTCAGAACTTTGAGGACGCCTCCTGCAATTAGGCAGTGCTATGGCAGTGCTAGGGCAGTGGAGTGCCCATTTTACGTCCGCTCTCAAGATGTGATCGGCAGCGATACAGACGTGATGAGACCGTGATTAGCCGCGGTAACTTGCAGTTCTTTTTCCCACGTTCGAACACGTGTTTTGCCTAAATTGCCTTATACGTTGCAGGACGTGGTTAGCCGGGCTTGGGCAGTGTTTTAGCAGTGGAACAGCCGCCAACGGCCTTACCATGTAAAAAGCACTTACAAAGCATGGCCAAGCCAAAATTTGCCAAAAGTTATCCCTTACGACCACGTCCACCAGATTTTCAGAACTTTTTGTACGTGATTTAGACGTGGAATGCTGTGTAACTGGGGCTTTAATGGATGGGGTATTTAAAATGTTGAGTTTACAGTGCTGTGCATGTCATGCCTTCAATGGTCACCATGTTGGGAGGGAATGCATTTTCAGCTAGTTGAATGATGGTGGCATCATGTAAGAAAGCTAAAGAAGATTAACATAAAGGCTTGGAGATATTTTTGTCCATTCATTTGATATAATTTCCTCTACATCACAGGCGCCAAACACATGACACAAAGGGCCATGTGGCTACAGGTTTTTGTTTCTACCAAGCAGCAGCACACCTGACTTGGCTCAATTAAACAACTGATCTGAGTCTTCAGGCAGTTGATTGGTCAGTCTCTGTAAAGAGCACACAGACTGACCAATCAACTGCCTGAAGACTCAAACCATTTGTTTAAATGAGCCAAGTCAGGTGTGCTGCTGCTTGGTTAAAACAAAACCCTGCAGTCACATGGCCCTTTGTGGCATGAGTTTCACACCCCTGCTTTACATGCATATAACGTTCTGGGTTCAATTTGCACTACACAAGTAAGTACGACATCGGAGTATAGTATCCAATCAAACAAGAGCATCTTCAGTGCCTATATTGCTGCCGCCATGTTTCTTGGCGATAACTGTGATACATATGTTGTCGTCGCTGTTCCGTGTATATTTTTAGCCTCCATGGAATGTAGGACAGGACCTGGAAAGCAATGTATGGGTCACGGATTCTTTGCATTTGCAGTTTTTGAATTGGCCAACCAAATTTTCCGTGAATGGAAGCCATGCCCACCTGGTTCTCAATATAGTTCCATGACTCTTACAGATTCTGATCGAAATGCATGAAGCACTTACAAGGAAAAAAAGCCTACCGACTTTTACAGTAAAGTGATTCTGGCTATGAGACAGCAAGGCTTAAAGGTGCATTCTTCTGTTATTATGCGTCAAAGTTTGTTTTCATATAAAATCCCCAGCAAATTTAAAATTTGTCGTTCCTAGGTCATGTGGCTCGTCAGGTGGCATCACCCAATCAGCACATCCTGGCAGCTGATGACGTCGTAAGCTGTTGTCTGGATTTGAGTGTTCCTAGTATCTCCTTCCGGATCAACGGCCATCCTGTTCAGGGCATGTTTGAGAATTTTAATTTGGACAGCCTCTTCTTTCCTGTTATTAGCTGTTCTGCTGGGGTCAAGTAAGAAAACATTTGTTATTAACTCAACTGTAAACTCAGTGGGGACATTGAGTGTGTTCTAACTCTCATTACCTTTCCTAGAGCTCGATTTCTATTGGGTGGACGTCATGGTGACTTTAAGTTTCTCCCTCCACCTGGCTATGCTCCGTGCTATGAGGCGGTCCTGCCCAGAGAAAGGATGCGCATCGAGCCTGTCAAAGAATACAAGCATGACTTCAATGGAGTCCGCAATCTTCTTGGCCCCACGCAGTCCCTTACACATACTTCATTCACGCCTTGTCCTGTGGACACTGCTCAGGTCTTTCACCCACTTTTCCCATCTCGCCTTCTTCTCTGTGTCAAAGTTGTTATTGTTTTATGGAAACGTCTCAAGGTTGAAAAATCTTTCCATTTCTCTGTGTTGAGTAGATTGTGTTGCCGCCTCACTTAGAGCGCATTAGAGAAAAGCTGGCAGAAAACATCCATGAGCTGTGGGCTGTCACTCGCATTGAGCAGGGTTGGACCTTTGGTCTTGTAAGTACCTTTTTTTTTTTGTTTTAATTTGTATACAGTGCAAGCACAAATATACACCTGTAGCTATTCGTCTCTTTTTTTCAGTTCCGTGATGATAATAAGAAACTGCACCCATGCTTAGTGGACTTCCAGAGCCTGCCAGAACCTGAGAGAAACTATAACTTGCAGATGTCTGGAGAAACTTTAAAGTGAATAATGATTGCTCTTCCGCTCAAAAGATTGTATTAGTTTGTACTCAGTTTCTCACACACACACACCCTCTTTTTTGTGGGGAATTCTGCAGGACACTACTGGCTCTGGGCTGCCATGTTGGTATGGGAGATGAGAAAGCAGAAGAAAATCTGAAGAAGATTAAGCTGCCCAAAACGTATGTTCCAAAAAAAAAAAAAAAAAAAAAGGATAAGAAAGTTCTCACATTGTTAGATGTACATGAACTGTTATATCCTGACAGCAATCAGTAACATATGATATCTGAAAAAAATCCATCATCTGTTGCCACCATAAATCTGTAAAGTCTTTTCTCTCTTCTCTGTTGTATCTCTCAGTTATGTGATGAGCAGTGGGTATAAGCCAGCTCCTCTGGATCTCAGCCATGTGAAACTGACTCCGAACCAGAACCAGCTGGTAGAGAAACTGGCAGAGAATGGGCACAATGTGTGGGCACGAGACCGTGTGAGGCAGGGTTGGACTTACAGCATCGTACAGGTATTATTCAGGGACTCAGCGATGGCAGAAATGACAAGACATTTTTACTCATCGGAACCTTCCTGATGTGAAACACAGATATGCATGAAGTATGAGCATTTGTTTGAGTCACAGGGGACTTGCTTTTGTATGTGTGTGTGTGCGTGTGCGCGTGTACGTTTGCATGTGTGTGTGTGTGTGTGTGTGTGTGTGTGTGTGTGTGTGTGTGTGTGTGTGTGTGTGTGTGCGCGCGTGTGTGTGCGTGAGTGTGTGTGTGTGTGTGTGTGTGTGTGTGTACAGGCAGTTGTGTTCAAAATAGCAGTGTATTTATAACTTAAATGAAGCTCAAAATCCTTATAATAGCTTTTATTTCCATACACACAAATACATTGGGAACACGGCACATTCTATTACAAATCAAAACATGAAGATAAATATATCAAAGTTATGTTATTCCTTTAAAGAAATTGAAGAAAAGTGAATGTTAGACTGTTCAAAAAAATAGCAGTGTCTGATTTTTTTCCTTATAAATTCATTCACTGTATAAACTAAAAAATGCTGTAAGATTTTGTTTTCCTTTGAATCACTGAATTAATATTTAGTTGTATAATCACTGTTTCTGAGAACCGCTGCACAACTGTGTTGCATGGAGTCAACCAACTTCTGGTACCTGTGAGCAGGTTTTCCAGCCCAGGATGATTGGACTACATTCCACAGGTCTTCTGTATTTCATGGTTTTGCCTCAGAACCTGTATTTGATGTCATCCCACAAGTTTTCTATTGGACTAAAGTCCGTGGTGGGCCGCCCGCTCCATAACGTCAATCTTGTTGATCTGGAACCACAATGTTGCCCGTTTACTGGTGTGTTTGGGGTCATTGTCTTGTTGGAACTCCCATTGCAAGGGCATTTCCTCTCGAGCATAAGGCAGCACGGCGTCTTCAAGTACTCTGATGGATGCAAACTGATCCATAATCCCTGGCATGCGATAAATAGGCCTGACACTGTAGTATGTGAGACGTTAGCTGCACTGGGGGGCAGACAGACCGAAGTATGTGAGACATCTCCATATCATGATGCTTGCGCCACCATGTTTCACTGCCTTCACTGTGTATTTTGACTTGTATGCAGTTTTAGGGGATTGTCCAGGGGGTCCTCTAGACCCAATGAGAACAATCTTACTTTCATCAGTCCACAAAATGTTGCTCCATTTCTCTTTAGGCCGGTCAGTGTGCTCTTTGGCAAATTGTAACCTCTTCAGCATGTCTCTTTTTGCACAGTGGAACTTTGTAGGGCTTCTTGCCAATAGATCGGCTTCACATAGGCATCTCCTAATTGTAACAGGACTTGCAGGTAATGCTAGACTTTTGATCTTATTGGAGCTGATTGTTGGCTGAGTCTTTGACATTTTGCCTCTTGTTCGATCCATTCGAATGGCAGTTTCTTTTCACTTTCTTTAACATCATTCAGGTTTTGGTTGCCATTTTAAATAATTTTGAATCGTTTTATCTGAGCAGCCTAACATTTTCTCGACTTCTTTATATGTTTCCCCTCTCCAATCAACATTTTAATCAAGGCACACTGTTCTTCTGAAAAATGTCTGGAATGACCCATTTTCATCAGAATTTCACAGAGAAATGATCTATAACCAGCATGTACAACATTTCTTCCTTGAATAAGGGAAATAATTGGCATGTGTTTTTCAAAGAATGAATGGCGTCACTAATTGAACTCCACACTGCTGTTATTTTGAACACGCCCCTTGCAATTAGTGATTCAATTACACAGAATCAGCAGCATGCATGCCATGACTGTTGGATCTGTTGGATTTTATTACTGTATTACACCTGATAGTAAGTTATTTGCCATGTGGAGATATCATTTCTATCAAAAATTGATTGATCAGATTAGTGATGTCTGACTATGTTTATTTTGAACACATTTGTAATACATTATACATTTTTAGAAGACACACACACAGCTTTATATATATATATATATATATATATATATATATATATATATATATATAGATATAGAGAGAGAGAGAGAGAGAGAGAGAGAGAGAGAGAGAGAGAGAGACTAAATAAATCCGTACTGTTCTCCTGTGTATAATAACATATTGTGTCCCAAGAAAGATATTTCATATAATTTCATCAAGTGGTCCCCACCTGGCTCTCTCAGATTTTTGTAAATTTTTACATACTTCTGGTAGCTTATATCTGATGGTAAAATCCAAAATTTTAAGGTTTAACTGTAGTTGCTCTTGTTGTTCTGAAAATAACCGAAATTTTCAAGTCTTAATTTGGTCACAATTTTAAGGTACCCAGACCTACTTCAAATAATGTAGTCATAACTTTGGAACTACAGTATTTGCAATTAAGCTTGAAATGTTAGACTTTCCCCATCATCTATAATATTTTATAAGTATGTAAAAAGTTAGAAAAATCTGAGCGGGTTAGGTGTAAAATTTTCTTAAAATGTGCTGATTTCATATGGAATGACTCATTAAATCAAACTAAATTCTGATTAGATTAATTAAGGTTTGGAGCAGGTATTAGTTTTCATCTTGTTTTCCTTACTCATCCGCTCTTTCCTTCAGGATATTTTGAATAAACGTAACCCTCGTCTGGTACCATATGTCTTGCTGGATGAGAGAACCAAGAAAACAAACAGAGACAGTGTCAATAATGCCGTACGCACCCTGATTGGCTATGGATACAATATCGAGCCACCAGACCAGGAGAGCAGTAAGTAGTGAGCACAGCATCTTTTAAACACACTCAGAGTTATAGTATTACATGGAAACACCAAAAATCCACAAACTAAAACTAGAATTTTATGGTTTATCTTTTCATGTAAAACAATCAGATTGTGCCATGTTCAAAGTATATTGTATCTGAATAAGTTTTAATAAGTGCTTGAATGGAAGTGGATTCGGTGAACTACTTATTCTGTTCTACTCTTACTGTCTATCCCTGTTTTATTACTTCAACTTTTCCTCTCAAACACATTCTCACTGTTTCTCATTCATCTAGGTGGCCACTCATTGGAAGGCAGACGAGGGGATAAGGTGCGAATCTTCAGAGCAGAGAAGCAGTATGCTGTGACTTCAGGGAAATGGTACTTTGAGTTTGAAGCGGTGACGACAGGAGAGATGAGGGTGGGCTGGGCTCGACCTAATGTGCGAGCACGCACTGAACTCGGAGCTGATGAACTGGCTTATGTATTCAATGGGAACAGGGTATGTAATACTAGTAGTTTATATTCTGTACAGAGATAACTTCTCTTCACTCCCTAATGTTATGTGTCTGTTATTATGCCTCCGTGATTGTTTACTACACAATAGTGAATAACAGGCACTCGTACACCTCAACACTGTCGAATTCTTCAACGTGATGGTGTTCATTTATTTTTCAAATGCATGTCTGACAGCAAAGCTAATTCTTAGATAACTAACTAACTAACTAACTATACCAGTCCTTCTCAAAAAATTAGCATATTGTGATACAGTTCATTATTTTCTGTAATGTACTGATAAAAATTAAACTTTCATATATTTTAGATTCATTGCACACCAACTGAAATATTTCAGGTCTTTTATTGTTTTAATACTGATGATTTTGGCATACAGCTCATGAAAACCCAAAATTCCTATCTCAAAAAATTAGCATATTTCATCCGACCAAAAAAAAAAAAAAAAAAAAAAAAAGTGCAGCGTGGCATGGAGGCAATCAGCCTGTGGCACTGCTGAGGTGTTATGGAGGCCCAGGATGCTTCGATAGCGGCCTTAAACTCATCCACAGTGTTGGGTCTGGTGTCTCTCAACTTTCTCTTCACAATATCCCACAGATTCTCTATGGGCTTCAGGTCAGGAGAGTTGGCAGGCCAATTGAGCACAGTAATACCATGGTCAGTAAACCATTTACCAGTGATTTTGGCACTGTGAGCAGGTGCCAGGTCGTGCTGAAAAATTAAATCTTCATCTCCATAAAGCTTTTCAGCAGATGGAAGCATGAAGTGCTCTAAAATCTCCTGATAGCTCGCTGCATTGACCCTGCCCTTGATAAAACACAGTGGACCAACACCAGCAGCTGACATGGCACCCCAGACCATCACTGACTGTGGGTACTTGACACTGGACTTCAGGCATTTTGGCATTTCCTTCTCCCCAGTCTTCCTCCAGACTCTGGCACCTTGATTTCCGAATGACATGCAAAATTTGCTTTCATCCAAAAAAAGTACTTTCTTCTGCCGCTGTTTCTCGGGGGGGCAGTGGTGGTCTAGGGCTGTTTCTGTTTCAAAAGTGGCTTGACCTGGGGAATGTGGCACCTGTAGCCCATTTCCTGCACACGCCTGTGCACGGTGGCTCTGGATGTTTCTACTCCAGACACAGTCCACTGCTTCCACAGGTCCCCCAAGGTCTGGAATCGGCCCTTCTCCACAATCTTCCTCAGGGTCCGGTCACCTCTTCTGGTTGTGCAGCGTTTTCTCTACACTTTTTCCTTCCCACAGACGTCCCACTGAGGTGGCTTGATACAGCACTCTGGGAACAGCCTATTCGCTCAGAGATTTCTTTCTGTCTTACCCTCTTGCTTGAAGGTGTCAATGATGGCCTTCTGGACAGCAGTCAGGTCGGCAGTCTTACCCATGATTGCGGTTTTGAGTAATGAACGAGGCTGGGAGTTTTTAAAAGCCTCAGGAATCTTTTGCAGGTGTTTAGAGTTAATTGGTTGATTCAGATGATTAGGTTAATAGCTCGTTTAGACTACCTGAACATGATATGCTAATTTTCGGATAAAGGAATTTTGGGTTTTCATGAGCTGTATGCCAAAATCATCAGCATTAAAACAATAAAAGACCCGAAATATTTCAGTTGATGTGCAATGAATCTAAAATATATTAAAGTTTAATTTTTATCAGTACATTACAGAAAATAATGAACTTTATCACAATATGCTAATTTTTTGAGAAGGACCTGTGTGTGTATATATATATATATATATATATATATATTTTTTTTTTTTTTTTTTTTTTTTTATTATTATTATTTATTTTTTTACAGTATGTGATTAACTACATATAAAATTATATATTAATGGGCAGCATGGTGATGTGTAGTGGTTAGCATATCTGCCTCACAATGAGAGAGTCGTGGGTTCAAGAGTCAGGCTTGATGAGAGCAATATTGTGTCGAGCTTGCATGTTCTCCTTGTGCTTGTCAGGGTTTCATCTGGGTACTTTGGTTTCTCCCTCCAGACCAAAGGCATGCACGTTAAGCTAACTGGCAGTTTCAGATTGTCTCAGCTATGATTGTTAGTGTGAATGGTTGTGTATGTGTGTTAGCCTTGCCATGGTATGGTGAATTTTTTCAGGGTGTACTCAGTCCCCAGTGAAGACTGAGCTAGGTTCTAGTCTACTTTGGCAAATATGTGAGTGAGTGAGTGAGTGAGTGAGTGAGTGAGTGAGTGAGTGATGCTACTGTCTGGATTGTTTAAAGGATATGAAGGGCACATTATAGGTGCTTGAAATACTTTAAACAATGTATAAACAAATAAATAGACAGTGAATAAACCTACTGTAAATTGGTAGGTATTCGAGTTCAAATCATCACATTGGAGACATCCGAGAAATCGTACTGTTGATGAGATGGGGAGTGCAATGAATTTCTGTATTGAACATTTTCCTGCTGTGCTTTCTTTTTCCAGGCTCAGCGCTGGCACATTGGCAATGAGCCGTTCGGGCGTCAGTGGCAGTCAGGAGACGTGGTGGGCTGTATGATTGACCTGGTCGAGATGAACATTATGTTCACTCTGAATGGAGAGATGCTAATCAGTGACTCAGGTTCCGAGATGGCTTTTAAAGACATCGAGATTGGAGATGGTGAGATGCACAACATTGTACCAGAAACCATGGATAGTAATCCTTTGGTCGTAGCAAGCACAGGAAAAAATGCAGTCTTGCTTAGGTTGTTACAAATGCAGAGGTCATTTGTTTCACTGGACTGCATGTCCAGTGCGGCAGCCAGGTTTAATGAGCTATATAGAGTAGTGCACTTAAACCGATTGCAGGGTTTCTGTGTGCATGAGAGGAAAATTGTATATTTAATTGAGACTTATTTATGATACTCAGGCATGGTTCCCAAATGATAAACAAATGACCGAACTTGAAGTCTTCTGGGCACTATGTCTGTGTAATATGGTGAAAGGTGGTTGGTGAAAGAAAGCCACCAATGAGAAGCATGAAGAAGCATTTGATATCTTAATAATAACCAAGATTGTCACTGTCAGAGAGTTTGTTACAGTGCAGTGTCTGAAATGACTGTTGGGATTTCTGTAGAGATGAAAATATTGTCTCAAAAAAGTTGTATTGTTTGTACTATATATATAAAAAAAAAATACAGAGATCCTTGGCTGAAGATTAGGAACCTGCTATGAGTAACATCTGATCAGGCAAAAAACAAACACCCCCACAAAAAACAAACAAACAAACACAAATAAATAATAATAAAAAAATAAAAAACATAAAAATGGCTCATTATATGTGCTCATTTTAGCTTGCCCCCACAATGACTATTTCCACTCACTATGGCAGTGCTTCTCAATTATTTTCTGTTACGCCCCCCCTAGCAAGAAGAAAACAATTCGCGCCCCCCCACCACCCACTTTCCGCCGCAACTATAAATTATAACTTTTTTTCTATAATATAGTTACAGGTATATCTCTTCATTATATCGTATCCTTGTTAACATAAATAAAACAAAAAGAAAGAGATATAGTTCAACTTACAAGAATAACTTTTTTAACATTTTTTATTAGTCTGTAAAAGAAAGTGCATCAATTTGCCTTAAATTTAAAAATAATAATATCCTTGTTACATTTTTGACAAACTTACCACACCATTTGCTGCTGAAAATAAAATCAATAAATAATTAATTCAAATTAACTTCAGAAACATTAACTCAGGAGCACAATATATAAACACTTTAACCTACAAAACAAGAACAAATAGAACAATTTGTGCTGATTTTTTTTCTCAAAATGAGGAAGCCAAGATTAATGGCTACAATGAGCACGTTTTGCAGCGCACAGCTTCTCAAAGCGAGGTTTGAAGCATGACACTGCAACTCTCAGCTCCTGCTCAATGTTTAGCTGGGACCTGTACTTGGTCTTCAGTGCAGCAACAGCAGAGAAACCAGTCTCACAAAGGTAGGATGTTGCAAAAGGAAGCAGAATGCCCATTGCCCTCTTCCCTAACAATGGATACTGCCTTTCTACACTCAGCCAGAATACTCGCTGCGCACAATGGGCAATGAGGGCGCCACTGCCAACTACTGGAGTGGATGTGCAATTACACTTTCTTGTAGTACGGCGGAAAAAAAGCATGTTCTCCTGGGTCACACGCGCCCCCCTCAGCATCCCATCGCGCCCCCCCAGGGGGGCGCGCCCCACTATTTGAGAAGCACTGCACTATAGGAATAAAACTGTTCTGTATTGTTAGCATGAGCAACTCTAGACTCTGTGTAGATTTTTATCCCTGTCGTTTTATTAATCATTTGCAAATTAATGGCCTAATGACATAATGCTGGTGGTATCAACTTATCTAACAACGCAAATGTCACATACTCATCCCAATGTCTGTTCTTTGTTTGTCAGGTTTTATTCCCGTATGTGCACTGGGACTGTCCCAGGTGGGCCGGATCAACTTGGGCCAGAATGTTAGCAGCCTGCGCTATTTTGCCATTTGTGGATTGCAAGAGGGATTTGAGCCGTTTGCCATTAACATGAAGAGGGACATCACCATGTGGTTCAGCAAGAGTCTACCCCAGTTCATCCCTGTACCTACTAACCACAATCACATTGAGGTCTTGTCTTTTATTTATAATACAATTATATAAATCTTGAATTCTTGCCAAAACTTTACACTCAATTGTACAGAAAAGTAATGAAAGACGCTTGAAGGTTAAAAATATTCAGAATGTAGTCAAATCTATCTTGCATTACTGATTATAAGATTACAATAAAAATATGATTAAAAACATATTTATTTTTATTATAACTTTACTCATTTGAAGTTCAAAATTAGGGCAGTGGTGGCCTGCTGGTA
This sequence comes from Plotosus lineatus, assembly GCA_024760905.1. Taxonomy (NCBI): domain Eukaryota; kingdom Metazoa; phylum Chordata; class Actinopteri; order Siluriformes; family Plotosidae; genus Plotosus; species Plotosus lineatus. Next base: position 105,493,543 of record CM045728.1, read on the forward strand.
AAGCTGCTGGATCACTGGTTGGGGGTTCAAGTTCTGCTCTCAATGGGCTGTCACTGTCCCCCCCAGTGCAGTAACTGGGTTATCAGAGGCCTGCCATGTCTCTCGCTGTCTATGATGTGAGGTTCATGTAAACGAACCATTGCTGATTTTCGTAAAGAGTAGCTGCAAAGCCGTCAACGTGTTTCTGCCCTGCGATGGCCTGGCGAGCCATCCAGGGTGTCCTCTGCCCTCGCCCGGAGTTGGCTGGGATGGACGCCAGCCTCCTTGCGACCCTAATTAGGATTAAGCGGAAAATGAATGAATGAATGAATGAAGTTCAAAATTAGTATTGTTCTTTTGGGAATGCGTTTTTGCAAAATAATGCTAACAAAACTTTCCCAAGCTAAGCAATCTCTCCATATGAGTCAAACTACAACCCAAGTCCTACAGGGATAGAGAATTGTTTTAAAAACATCCATGGAACCAGAATTTGATCCAGTTAATGTAGAAAATCCAAAAGAGTTTTGATTAAGAAAAACTCATCTTTTTAAATTTTATTAATTTTTAATTTTTTATTTTTTTATTTTTGCATAACCCTGCTAGCAAACAATCAATAAGAAAACACAAAAAAATGGATAAATGGATAGTAATTAAAAAGAAAAATCAAAAAGGTCATAATATTTAATGTTTATAATATTTACTACTAATAAAAACATAATATTTAATAGTCATATAATTGGTTGATTCTTCTTCTTTTCCTTTCGGCTTTTCCCTTCAGGGGTCGCCACAGCGAATCATCTGCCTCCATCTCACCCTATCCTTTGCATCTTCTTCTCTTACACCAACGACCTTCATGTCCTCCTTTACCACATCCATGAATCGTCTCTTTGGTCTTCCTCTAGGCCTTTTGCCTGGTAGTTCCAGCCTCAGCATCCTATTACCAATATACTCACTATCCCTCCTCTGTACATGTCCAAACCATCTCAATCTAGCCTCTCTGACTTTGTCTCCAAAACGTCTTACATGTGCTGTCCCCCTGATGTGCTCATTCCTGATCCTATCCATCCTCGTTACTCCCAAAGAGAACCTCAACATTTTCATCTCTGCTACCTCCAACTCTGCCTCCTGTCTTTTCCCCAGGGCCACTGTTTCTAACCCATACAGCATCGTTGGCCTCAACACCGTCTTGTACACTTTTCCTTTCATTTTTGCCGATACCCTCCTATCACACATAATAAGAAATAGCAAATAATTGAACAATGAAGTAATACTCAAGATATTTCCTCCAGTTAACTAGTTAGTGATGCGGCAGTGGTGGCCTGGTGGTATAGGGTGCTGGGTTCCTGATCGTAAGGTTGGGGGTTCGAGTCCCACTCGCCACAAGGTTGTCACTGTCCCACCCCCAGTGCATCTAACTGGGTTGCCAAAGGCTGGCCATGTCTCTCACTGTCTATGGTGAGCGATTCGTGTAAAAGAACCATTGCTGACTGTCGACAAGAATACCTGCAAAGCCGTCAGCGTGTTTCTGTCCCTTGCTAAAAGAGTTGTGTCAGGAAGGGCATCCGGCATAAAAAAAACCTATGCCAAGTCAAACATGCAAATCAGATGATTCACTGTGGCGACCCCTGAAAAAAAGGGAAAAAGCCGAAAGGAAAAGAAGAAGAAGCTAGTTAGTGACACGGCTTGAATGGAACAGCACTAGCCAGGTAACCAACACCAGCTAACAAGTTAGCAAGGGAAAACATTACTTATTATTGCTATGATTATGTCGTGGAAACCTGCAATTTGCACCCTTGTTTTTCAACTTTTCTAAAAACCCAAAACAATCCAAATGCATTTTGATGCAAACACGTCTGCACCATATCTCAACATCTGATGACTCCTAAACCAAAGCTATACAAATTATTGTGGGTAAAGTTGTGTATTTCTGTAACCATAGATCAGAAAAAGGGTTCTACGTGTTTTTGACATTTATTTATTTTGTGGTGACACAGGTGTCTCGTGTGGATGGCACGGTAGACAGCGCTCCCTGTCTGAAACTTAATCACAAGACTTTTGGGTCCCAGAACGCCAACACAGACATGTTATTCCTGAGGCTAAGCATGCCTATTGAGTTCCATGAGACTTTCAAAGTCCAAGCAGGTACCACCCCCCTCACTCGAGCCCTAACCATCCCAGAGGATGAAGTGTTGGAAATTGATCCCGACTCTGAATATGAAGTGCTGAAGAAGTCAGCCTCCAAAAAGGAGCAAGAGGAGAAAGAGACTGAACTGTCAGTACCCAGAGACATACCTGGTATCAAAGAGAATGACAAGGATACTGCCTCTGAAAAGGGAAAAAAGAAAGGGTGAGGATAATGATGCCAAAAACTATGTCAGGCTTTTTCACGAAATTTCTACCAGAGGTGGCATTTGGACAGGGAAGACACCATCTGTAATCATTTAAATCTGTAAATGATTGTTTAACATTGTACAGTATGATTGTTTTTGTCGTTGTGCGTACGGTCGAGTAGTGGTGCCCATCTCACAGCAAGGAGGTACTGGGCTTGAGTCCCAGGCTCAGGCATTTCTGTCTGAAGTTTGTGGACACTTGTGTGTTCACTTCTGTATGTCACATATAGAATTAACTTTGTGGACTCGTACCCAATACATTAAATTGTATAGTTAAGCTGTTTATGAACACTAATATGAAATTGCTGCTCTACTATGCTGAGTGCAATATTTAAAGCAAATGATGAATTTTTATGCTTAAAAAAGTATTCATAACTGTTAAAGTTTATAAAAAACAAACAACCAAAAAACATTGTTGTGTTTATCTGATTGCTGTTCTTTTGTTCTCAGTTTCCTGTTTAAAGCCAAGAAAGCGGCCATGATTGCTCCTCCCCCTCCTGCCCCGGTTGTGCCGCGTTTGGTAGAGGACGTTGTACCGGATGAACGTGATGACCCTGAAATCATTTTCAATACCACCACTGTGAGCTTTTCAAACAGTTATCATCTGTGATGGTTTATAAATATATATTGTATCATGCTTCAAATTTTTTTGTAAAAATAAAGATTTTTTGGGGGTAAATTATTTTATTGAAGTGAAAATATTTTGACACTAAGACTAAATAAAAACCATAATATTTGTATTTATGTCACTTAGTGCTACTGTTATTATCACTAGAGTATGAGATACATTTAATATCTTATATACCTTAAACTCTCTCTCTCTCTCTCTCTCTCTCTCTCTCTCTCTCTCTCTCTCTCTCTCTCTAGTATTATTACTCAGTGCGGATCTTTGCTGGTCAAGAGCCTGGTGGTGTTTGGATTGGCTGGGTCGCCCCTGATTACCACCAATATGATCCAAACTTTGACCTCTTCAAAGTTCGGAATGTTACAGTGACTGTAGGTGATGATAAGGGTAACATTCATGACAGGTGAGGACCAAGAACAAACAACAACAGATATGTTATGCTGCTAATAGTGACTTTTAATGTAAAAAAAAAAAAAAAAAAGATTTGTAGCTAATTGCCCTGAAAAAAGAAGAAATAAAAAAACCTCTGCATTTTGCAGTAAATAGCAACTTGCAGTAAAATCATTCTAAATGTTTTTAAGTCTCTGTCATTCAGCGTGTCAGTAGGCCACTTCAAAAACTTCAACGTTCAGCTGAACAGATTTTCTCTTCGGTTAAATGTAATTTTGTGTTATTCTCTGTTTATGAATTTGTGTTACCATGACAACAGCATAAAAAGAAGCAACTGTTACATGGTGTGGGGAGGTGACTTAATCAGCGGTTCTCAGCAGCGCTTCAGCCAGGAGGATCTGGTAGTGGGCTGTTTGGTAGACTTGGCCACTGGTCTCATGACGTTCATGGCCAATGGGAAGGAAATCAATACCTTTTACCAGGTGAGACTGGCTTCATTTACTTTTGGTAACTGTGAATACAAGTTAAGAGAGAACACGGACTTTGGATACATGTGGATCTTGTTGAAATGGTGATCAAGGTTGGCAGTGTTTTTTTTGGTGGTGGAGTATGATCCAAGTAACCCCTGATTAGATTTTGGACATGATTTGAATCAAATTTTAGTTGCAGCAATTTTTCAAAGTATTATCTGACATTGTGAGATCGGATGATTTTTTGGAAAGTATGATATTATAGCCGGTCCGGCAGGGGCATGTCATTTATTTAGCTTGGAGGTTTGTGCTCTCTGGGTGATTGATTTTATTTATTAAATTTTTAATTTATTCAATATTTCATTTATTAAATGATAGATTGATTGGGTTGATTTATCCTGCTCATATGTGACATCTGATGACTTGAGGGAAATAAATCATAATAGATACCTGGTAAACACTTCCCTGGTCTTCCCAGCCAGTATTCTCCAGGATATTTTTAATAATACACTCTATATACACAACAATATAAATATCCAGTTTGAATAACTAGTAGCTGCTAAAGCAGGGGTCGGGAACCTTTTTGACTAAGAGAGCCAAAAAAAAAAAAAAAAAAAAAGACATCTTTTAAAATCTAATCCTCTGAGAGCCATATATTTTTATTATTTATTTATTTATTTATTTATTTATTTATATTAATACTGAATACAACTAAGTTGAAAAAGAAGACCAACAATTTGAAAGTATAATAAGCCTGAATTTATTTTAAGTGGCATTGTTATACTGAAGGTATTTATTAATGCAACTTCTGGTGCTGCATGGTTTCACTGCAGTGTTTATGTGACAGGAAGCGCATCCCAAGTTTTGGTAATCAGCTGGTCTGCGGGTTGAAGTTTTTCCATGTCTGTCCATTTGTGTTTGTTTACCAGCTCTGCTTGGCTTCGTGAAAATGCGCCGATATAAAACAAGGAAATTTACCTCTTTACTTAAAAACAACATGCGCAGTCTGTGGCTGTTGTTATAATCCAATATAATTAGAGTTTCAAGGTATCGGACCCGCCCACACACTGGCATACAGAAAGGATTGTCTCTCCGCTGCGCGCCATAAATGCGCAAGATTTATTTATCTTTTTTTTTTTTTTTTTTTATGCCTTTTTTTGTATTTTTATTTAAATGTCAGTGAAATTATATATCCGTTATTCTATTAAGAAAGGCCATCTGATTTATCTGAGAGCCAGATACAGTCATCAAAAGAACCACATCTGGCTCGTGAGCCATAGGTTCGCAACCCCTGTGCTAAAGTCAGCATTAGAATTTACTAGAAATGTTTTCACTGAGCACTGGTGGCCTGGTGGTAGAGTGCTGGTTTAGCAACCTGAAAGTCATGGGTTCAAGCTCATTTATTAACAAATTGTTGCTACTGTCCTACCAAGGCAGCTAAAAAGGGTTATCAAACGTGAGCCACGCCAATCATGTCTCTCACTGTCTGTGGTGTGAGGCATGTAAAAGAGCCACTGCTGTTGTTCATAAGGAGCAGACCATTGAATTACTATCAGAATGTTTCTGCTATCTGATGGCCTGGCGAGCTATCCAGGGTGTACTCCGCCCTTGCCCAGAGATGAGTGCTTTTCCCCAAGTCTTATTAAGATTAAACGGTTCCGAAAATGGATGAATGAATTTTAGGTGAGACTGTCATGTACCTGCAAACAACAGTGAATCCTGTGTTATTTTAGTTTTCAATCCACTGCTATTACATATGAGTGAGTTTTCCAGGATTTTTCGAGGACGTTGCTCATTATTTTATGGACATTTGGTCAATTTTCTCATTGTGCAGAAAAAAAAACATCCTAAAATACTGCTGTATTGTTGTCTAATGTCGTATAATCTCTCTCTCTCTCTCTCTCTCAGGTGGAGCCTAACACCAAGCTTTTCCCTGCTGTATTTGTTCAGCCCTTCAGTCCAAACATGCTGCAGTTTGAGCTGGGAAAGCTAAAGGTTAGCTCTCTATGTGTGTTCCTTTAGCACTGCTTTAACTATAATTCTTAGCTATTGTTCTCTCTGTTATCTTTTTTCCCATCTACTGTATTATATAACACCCAGCGTGTTATTGCACAAAAAAAGATCTTTTCTCCACTTTTTTAGAAAAGATCCACCAATTCTTTTCTATCTGTTCACCTAACAAACACATTAAACATTTAATTACAATTTCAGTCTCCTCGACTAATTTCATAAAATCTGAAGTGCCTCAATACCTTCAGAGACATTGCATACTTCTTTCATTATTATTTTATAGATAATTATCTCATCTCCTTTCTGAACCCTTCCCCTCTTTCTGTTAGAACATTATGCCTCTCTCGGCGGCCATGTTCCGGAGTGAAACAAAAAACCCTGTGCCTCAGTGTCCTCCTCGTCTGGACGTGGAGATGCTCACACCGGTTATATGGAGTCGAGTCCCGAACCATTTCCTGAAACCTGAAGTGGGTAAGGTTGATGAGCGGCATGGCTGGATGGTAGAGTGCACCGAACCACTCACTATGATGGCACTACACATCCCTGAGGAGAACAGGTCAGAACATAAACTAATTATACTATTTATTATTGTTTGATGACCTGAATGTAAGTACTCAGTGGCTAGTTAGCTGGTTGCTAGTTATTGAAAAAAGTAAAGTGTGGCACAGTGTTATGTTGTTTTTGTTGTTGTTTTCTTCTCTTTTAAAGCTGCTACATGCTATAACCATGAACTCGGAGAAGGATGGTTCCTAGCATTAGCTAACTAGCTGAAATATGAGATGTAGATTAAAGTCTAGGGGTTGTTATGTGCGTCTTTGGTAAGCTAGACGATATCTCTAAGGCAGTGGTGTCCTGGTGGTAAAGGCTCACTGATCCTAAGGTTGGGGGTTCAAGTCCCACTCTGAACGGGTTGTCACTGTCCCTCCAGTGCAGCTAACTGGGCCATGTCTCTCACTGTCTATGGTGAGAGGTTGTAAAATAACCATTGCTGACTTTCGACAAGAGTAGCTGCAAAGCCATTGGTGTGTTCCTGTAATGGCCTGGCAAGCATCTATGGTGTATTCTGCCCTCAACGGAGTCGGTTGGGATGGGCACAAGCCTCCCTGTGACCCTAATTAGGATTAAGTCATTACTGAAAATTAATGAATGTGTTGACTATAAGGGGGTGAGGATAGTCCAGCTGGTGCCGATGACTTGTGACTCGATATAGCTTGGCCAATGAATGTACATACTTGGAAAACAATTAACCCAGATTCAGGGCGGCGTGGCGGCAGGCCCTTGCGCTACTATCAACACAAAACTGTCTACGTACTTTTAACCATGTACCATCGGCCGACCGGCAAGCGGTTGAACTAAAACAAAAAACCTACATATATTATTCTGACAGAATGAATGAATGGACCATATCTCTATCTCATTCATTTATATTCTGCACCGCTTTACCCTAATGAGGGTTGCAGGAAGGCTGGAGCCAACTCTAGGCGAGTTCAGGGTACACCCTAGACAGCTCGCCAGGCCAGGCTCCTGTGTAGAAAAGCCCAATTCCCAGATCTTGTAAATCTGAGCCCCGGATGATGCGCTATTCATGGCTGGGAGTCCATGAAAGCTAACCGGACAAGCTCTTACACAGGGATGACACACTCTTTTTTTTTTTTTTTTTTTTTTTTACAAAGAGTAACAAGCCAATCAAGAGCATTTATGAGCTCATGTATAAAAACGGGTTCATGATTGAGAGATCATGGGTTTGAATCCCCCTTAGACCCCAACATAGGCAAGTTCTCCTGTCCACCCAGAACTGTAAATGGGTACCAGTAAAAATACTTGGAAGTGACATCTTCAATGGTCTAACATCCCAACTATAAGCTTCAGCTGTGATAAGCCATTTGGCTCAGACATCAGAGGGACAAATGAGTAAATGAGTACATCAGAGGGATAGCACTTGCTAGAGGTTTTGGAGACAAAGTCAGAGAGGCTAGATTGAGATGGTTTGGACATGTACAGAGGAGGGATAGTGAGTATATTGGTAGTAGGATGCTGAGGTTGGAACTACCAGGCAGAAGGCCTAGAGGAAGACCACAGAGAAGATTTATGGATGTGGTGAAGGAGGACATGAAGGTAGCTGGAGTAAGAGTAGAAGATGCAGAGGATAGAGTGAGGTGGAGGTGGATGGTTTGCTGTGGCAACCCCTGAAAGGAAAATAAGCTAAAAGCCAAGTATAAAGAGCATGTTACAACTACAGGGATCCCTCACTTTCCGCGGTTAATGGACACCGAGACCCTCCGATCGCCGATTTCCACGAAGTAGGATTGACACCCCTGACTGACGTATACATACATGTACAGTCAGCCCCCTACTTACGAAATTAATCCATTCCAGCGCCTTTTTCGTAACGCGGGAGTTTCCTAAGTAGGGGTGCATTTTACATGTAAAATGCCTGATTCGTTCCAAGGCTCCCAAGACTACCCCATAAACCCCTTAAAAATGATAAAAGTACACCAATTTTGTATGAAATATGTGTTGAAAGTAAAAGAAAATTATTTATTAAAGTATTTAAACATTTCATTAATATATTAAACCATTTTATTAACATATTTATTAATTAAACCATTATTAAACATTTTTTATTAACACACACACCTCTCTCTCTCTCTCTCTCTCTCTCTCTCTCTCTCTCTCTCTCGCTCTCTCTCTAACACACACACACACACACACACAATACAGTACACATTAAATGTGTATTGTATACACATTAAATGTTTATTGTGGCGCTGCGGGCCATGCCCAGAAGCAGGATGCCAGAGCATTTTAAGACGTGGAATTCAAAGCACATTCCCTGCTTGACAGATCAGAGGTCCAAACTCAACTTTAACTTAATTCCTTGAGGGATTGGAGGTCCAGATGAGCCACGTTTTGCTCACATCCGCCACATTTATTAAACATTTACTGAATTAAACAACTTAAAAACTAAAGAGTTTAGCCTCCTTCTCTCTCTCTCTCTCTCTCTCTCTCTCTCTCTCTCTCTCTTTCTCTCTCTCTCTCACACACACACACACACACACACACACACACACACACAAAACTTGGGCTACACCCACACACAACACGCAGTTGACGGAACAATTCTATTTAAATGTTAAATGGACTTGATGTTTTATTTAAAGCGGAATTACAGTACCTGTTTGAAAGATCAGAAGTCCTCATTCAATATTAACTTACTTCCTTGTGAGATCGGAGGTCTTCTCCCACGGAGCACTCTGTGTTAATATCGTGCCGAAATAATCGCCTCCATCACTGTATTTCTGCTTTAAGGTCTCCTTCTGGTTCAATATCGTCCCAATTGTTGAGGAGTTTTGGCGATAACGAAATATAACGCTGCATGATCAATCTCAAAACAAACTAACAGTCAACTCTCCTTCATGCGTGTGACAAACAGTAAGCCTGGGTACAGGAAGTTCATCTGCATCATCCCTCCTAACCAATGGGATGCTAGTGGGGTGGGATGTTGGGAGACAGCCAATGAGAGAGCAACTCGCGCATCGTGAGATTTTTTTGATTGCCGCGTTTGAATTTTGAATGCCGCATTTGGTGCTTTTCGTAAGAGGAAGTTGTTTTTGTATCCCGGGGGACAAAAACTTGGAAAAATGTTTTTCGTAACCCGGGATTTTCGTACCCAGGAGGTTTCGAAAGTAGGGGGCCACCTGTGTGTGTATACAATATCAATAAATACAGATTCAATGCTGTAAATGCTTATAATAACAATTAAACATTCAAAAGTAAGGAGCCGGTGACATAGTGGTTAGGATGCTGCATTCATGATAAGGGAGTTGTGTGTTCAAGTCTCAGTTAGACTCGCACTGTGCTAAGACCCCTGGGCAAGGTCTGAACCATAAGTATGCCTCTGTTCACCCAGCAGTATAAATGGGTACCAGTAAAGTATACTGAGAAGGTAATCTGCGATGGACAAGCATCCCATCCAGTAGGAATTGAACTCCTCGTTGCTTCATGCTACAGAAACCGGGGATAAGCACCAGTCCGATAAGCTACTATGGCTCATGTGTAAAAAACCCAACAGACTTTACCTTTTTTACCTTTTTGTCATTCAAAAATAAAGCATAAGATCTACATAAAATATAAATACAAACACATACAGATGTGTGCGCGCACCTCACTTAAAAAATGTAAGTAGTTTTGCTGGGGGGGGGTTTGGGTTGTTTTTTGGGTTTTGTTTGTTTGAGTTTTTTTTTTTTTCCTTCTTTTTTTATTTATTTATTTTTTATTTATTTATTTATTTTTTGCATAATTGGGCTTGTTTTGCTGCATTTTCCTTAACTTGTTCCCTGTATTTCCTCAATTTCCTTTTTTTTTTTTTTTCCCTATAAATATTTTTGAAAAACCTGTAATGCACTGAAGCTGCAGAAACTGAACCACAAAGTAACCAGGCATCAGTCTATTGCTCTGATCTGAGCATGTTACATCACTCCTGATTATGAATGAGTCACAGTTAGAAAAAGATATTCAGCTAGTGTCATGTTCCTTGGCAGAAGACTATAGTGACAGAGAGGGAAGTTTTATCTGATGAGCGAGGATTGCCTATGAGTCTAAGAAGATGCCGTTATCTAAATCCAACCTGACATTCGTACGCATTTTAAATCCTCAATGGCACTCATTCATGCGTACCATGGTGGAATGATTTTGTGTTTATTTCACCTGTCAGTCAAACAGTTTGTGCCAGAGAGGAATAAGCTTTGCTCATAGCTTGCTCATTTGTACATTTGAGGATGTTCCACGACGTTTCACTCGATTCCTCACCATTGCGGTATTTTTGCGAATTGTTTGTGCTGGGGTGCTGCAAGTTCCTCAACGTCACTCAATGGCCAGACAAGTTTGCTCCACATCATGCTAAAAAGGTGACCGCGCTTCCGTTTATGACACGCCTTGTCATGCCTCACAAGTGTATATATAGCTGTATATACATGGCTGTATTACTACTAATCAAAGACTATGACCTTGATATATGTAAGCAGCTAGAATCCACACCTGATACTTTCTTCCTGTACCTGGCATTCTGAATATGTAAATGTCATGCAACTGAACACCCTTCCCTTTAAGATACAGGGCAAGTCAATGTGGACATTGCTGATTGGGTAACTGCTCGTGCGTGGTGTTGCGGAATACAGTGGTTTGAGTGCTCATCCAAACTTAAAGGTGAATAGACTATGATTATCTTTGAGGAAACAGTGAGAAACACAGTTCTGTCCACAACTCACTCCCTTGTTCGCCAACAGTTAATGTTGGACAATGCGTAGCAGTCAATGAACACCATGGAGGACACAAGAGCACCATTGAGGATACAGGTGTAACATTGCGCGGCATTGATTACCTGTGACGTGCGTGATGTGGTGGGCATTTACACTTGCCCTCACTGTTTAATCACAGATTCCTTATAGATCGCGGAAAGGTACGCAAAAGAGTGCGTGACAAAATTAATGTACATTTTTAATTTTTGGGGTCGGCAATGCCCCTCAATGGCACTCATCTCGCTCATAGTTTCCGCATTGTTCCTGTGATGGCGCTCACAATTCCCGCAAAGGTACTCACTTTGGTGTACCATGAATGCGTACAAGTGTCAGGCTGGCTTAAGACGCACCTGAGCTCAACTCAAAGCATAATCATCAATAGTAAAACTTTGTAAATATAAACAGTACAAATTTTGATTTAGTTTGTGATTTATGTCCCCATGTAGTATATACTAAAACAATCATTTTGCCCAATGAACTCAACATTCCGTCACTGAGCCTATTCAGTGACATCAAATGAATAATTGTTAATTATATACTGTATGATCTTCTTTACTGTTCAGATGTATTGACATCCTGGAGTTGTCAGAGCACCAAGACCTGTTGAAGTTCCACTACCACACCTTGATGCTGTATTGCGCTGTGTGTGCTCTGGGTAACAACCGGGTAGCGCATGCTCTCTGCAGCCATGTGGATGAGTCACAGCTTTTTTATGCCATTGAAAACACCTATCTGCCTGGGCCACTGCGTATCGGTTACTACGACCTTCTCATCAGCATTCATCTCGAGTCGGCTAAGCGTAACCGGCTGGGTACCAACAGGGAGTTTATCGTGCCCATGACGGAGGAGACGCTCAGTATCACTCTGTACCCAGATGCTGAGAAAGCCCATGATCTCCCTGGAGTTGGTCTGACGACTTGTCTCAGGCCCAAACTGCACTTCTCAAATATTAACTTTGTTGGCACTGATCCAGACCTGTACACTCTGAGCCCCATCTTCCCTCTGCAGGTATGCTGTGTTGTGGCAACCAGTACCATTCATTCATTTTCTAAGTCACTTAATCATAATTAGGGTCGTAGGGAGGCTGGTGCCCAGATTAGCCAACTCTAGGCAATGGTGGAGGGATCAGACAGGACAGATCACCTGGACAGATCACCAGGCTATCGGAAGCCCAACACACACACACACACACACACACACACACACACACACACACACACACACACACACACACACACACACACAATCATTCACACTCACAATCTCAGGTGATTTGAAACAGCTGATTAGCCTAATGTGTTTTTGGACTCTGGGAGGAAACCTGAGTACCCGGAGGAAACCCACGCAAGCATGTGCAGCTCATGCAAAATCCACACAGAAACGCCCCAAGCTGGGAATCGAGCTTCTTGCTTCGCCTTCTTGCTACCACCATGCTGTTGCTACAACCAGTACCAATGATCTTGAATATCTTCTGTATTTTATCTGTAGAGTTAACACTACTGGATTGGCACCATCTTCCCTCACGACTCTGAAAGATATGCATGGCATAGATAATAGATGGCTGGATGTATGGCTGAATATTTTGTAATGTGGTTTCATATGATATCCTATAGGAACTAAAGACCCTGTCTTTGAGCATGCTCACTGAGGCTGTAATGGATGGCAGTCAGGCCATGCGTGATCCAGTAGGGGGCAGTGTCGAGTTCCACTTTGTCCCCATTCTTAAACTCATTAGCACTCTCCTCATCATGGGCATCTTCAACGATGATGATGTCAAGCACATCCTTAAAATGATTGACCCTAATGTTTTCAGCTTGATCAAAGAGAAAACTTCAGAGGAGGGAAGAGAAGGGGATGCAGATGAAACTGTGTCTAAAGAACAAGGAGATGAAAGCAAAGAGAAAGAGGAGGCCACAGATGGAGAGGTGGAGCTGCTGGATGAAGGAGTAGGAGATGAGGAAGAAGATGAGGAGCTCAAGGCTCTAAAGAAGGAGGAAGGGGAGGAGGGAGATGAGATAGAGAGGTCGGAGGAGCAGCAGGGAGCACAAAAGGTGGATGGAGAAAAAGCAGAGGAGGAGAAGGAGGCAGAAGAAGGAGGAGAAGTGGAGCATGAGGAAGAGGAGGAGGCACCAGAAGAAGGATTGCTGCAGATGAAACTTCCTGAGTCAGTCAAGCTTCAAGTGAGGCCTACTGCTACTATTACTACTACTACTACTACTTCTATGATTACTACCATAGTACTACCATACCACCCCCCACCCCCACCAGCACCAAGTCCAACAATTCACCATATAAACCAAAATATCGTGGCCTATCTCAGAATTTTGAATAAACCTTTAAAAAAATCGCTGCGTCCAGAATTTGATCTGAGTCATCATTAGCATCTTGGAAATCCCATCTCGGCTTGAAATTTCCACACATCGAGTGCAGACACCTCTTCCAGTCACACCTGGGTTATGGTGACCAGTGCATTGCATACACAGATAAATCTGTCAAGGTTCAGAATTAAGGTTAGATTAGCTTTGTTCAAAGATTTTTTTCTAAGATGATGACCCTCCCCCTCGACCTTGACCTTCCAAAAAAACAAATTAGTTCTACAACTTGGGTGGGTTGACATGTCAACCATGCCTGATATGAAATGAATGGATACAACACTCACTGTTAGGCCTGAGAATTTGCGCTTAAATTATTACGAGTAAATTATTTTATTGAAATGAAAATATTTTGATACAAGCTAAATAAAACCCATAATATTTATATTTGTCACTTAGTGCTACGGTTAATCCCGGAGAGTCCAGTCATTGAAAGCAACATGGGGAAAATTATACAGACGCTCCCTGACTTACGTTTTTAATTGGTTCCGGATGGCCGAACGTAAGTTGATTAGTGAACGTAAGTTGTCACAGTGACGTATGACGGATGACATGTGAGATATGACGCTCATACTGTATTATACATCCATAAATGCCATTACCGTATCTCATAAAACACCCCTAAATCAATTATTATAAACATAACATTGTAAAATAATATCAAATATATCAAGTAATATCAACATCAATTTCAAATAAGTCACTTATTTATACGTCACTTTACATGAAGCTTAAAACAGCCAATCAACGCTTTCGAATATGTGAAGGGCTCAAAACCAAAAGTAGTGTACAGTGAGTCATCGACTTACGACCTATGCGAGTTAGGTCGGATCGACTTTACGACCGCAAAACTGGTGTAGCATGATTCATGGCAGTGCAGTGCGAGTGTTGTGCTGTCGGCAGCGCCAGCATCTTAAAAGGCCAAGCAGGAGATGATGCAGCTTCACTTTCGAACTGCTCAGAGCAAATCTATTCATCTACTTTCAATGCAACGTCACTGTGTCGCGAAGCTGAGAGCCAATCCTTTCTGTGTGGGCGGGTCCGATACCTTGAAACTCTAATTTTATTGGACTCACACACTGCAGTGTTTATGTGACAAGAAGCGCATCCCAAGTTTTGGCAATCAGCTGCTTTGCGGGTTGAAGTTTTCCCGTATCTGTCCTTTTGTGTTTGCTTGCCAGCTGTACTTGGCTTCGTGGAAATGAGCTGATAAAAGCGAGGGAAATTTATCTCTTTACCCAAACAACACGCACAGTCTGTGGCTGTTGTTATAATCCAATAAAATTGGAGTTTGAAGCTATGGGACCCACCCACAGTACAGAAAGGATTACAAACATATATAAACATAACATTGTGGTGGTCTAGTGGTATAGGGCACTGGATCGCTGATCCAAAAGGTTGGGGGTTTGAGTCCCACTCTCCACAAGGTTGTCACTGTCCCCCACAGTGTAGCTAACTGGGTTATCAAAGGCGGGCCATGTCTCTCACTGTCTATGCTGAGAGGCATGTAAAAGAATCATTGCTGACTTTCGTAAAGAGTAGGCTGCAAAGTCGTCAGTGTGTTTCTGTCCCTTGCTAAAAAGGGTTGTGACAGGAAGGGGATCCGACGTAAAAACCTCTGCCATATCAAATGTGCAAATCAGATGATTCGCTGTGGTGACTCCCGAGTAAAAGGGGAAAAGCCGAAAGGAAGACAGACATTGTAAAATAATATCAAATATATTAAATAATATCAGCATTAATTTCAAATAAATTAAATTCAAGCAAAATAATTTCAAATAGATACATTTTAATCAAATTCACTCATGAAATATCAAATACAGTATCAAATGTTACCTTTAACATTCTCTATGATGCGATCTTTCTGCTTGTAAATGGTTCTGATGGTCAACGGAGCCATTTGGAATAAACGTGCAACATTCACATGTTTTTTCACCAGCATCAATTTTCTTGATAATAGCCATCTTCATTTTGAAGGAGATGGCATGCTGCTTTTTCTGATTACCACTATCACTAGTAGGCATAGGCTTCTGACCAACCATATTTGCTTAGGGTTACAAAAGTCCGCAAAACAGTGTAAAAATCCTATAAGAAATATAAGAAAACTCCACACAGAAACACCCAGGCCGGGAATCGAACCCAGGCCTTCTTGCTGTGAGGCGGACGTGCTAACCACTACGCCACCGTGCCGCCTTATTGATGATAAAATATCAACATTATACAGCATATACTATTGTAAAGCACTAGTATTAAAGTCTTTTTCAATTATTATTCCAGTACAGTATCTAAGTTAATGTTTAAAATGTTTGTGTGTGAGATTTTATGTTCTGTAGCACGTGTAACAAACGATAGCAAAAGGATAAACTTTATTATGTCCTTTTACATGTATTTTACATTGAACTTGGAGTGACTTTTTGGAGTGACGTCGCCAAGATGGCGCTGCCTGGAGGGCAACGTTGCGGAGTTCTCAGAGTCAAATTGTTTCTTTTTTTTGTTTTCTTTTTTTTATTTGTTGTTTTGTTTGTTCATGTTTTGCACTATGCTCGTCTGTAACTGGTCGACCCTACTACAGCTATGAGCAGCTTCAGTTTCAGGCAACTAAGCACGCAACAATTCCTATCCTGAGCTAAAATGCTATGGTAGGTCAGTGCTAGCCGCACTCCGGCTAACAATAAGTCCAGGTGGGAAGGGGCCGAATGACAACGCCGGTGCTTGGGATCACAGGGGATGAAGGCCGTGTAGCCGGCTGGTGCAATCACCTCATTGGGTGTACTCTCCTCTAGCCATGTTTCACAGAAACACAGCATGGAGCAGTCCTGTAGATCCCTCTGCGATGCAATCTGAGCATGAAGCTCGTCCATCTTCGTTCGGCCCCTCCCCGCCTTGGCTTAGTGTTAGCCGGGGTGTGGCTAGCATTGAGCTACCATAGCATATTAGCTCAGGAGTTGAGCGTGCTTAGTTATACACGCCGAAGATACTCCGATCTCATAGCTGTAGTAGGGTTGACTGGTCATAGACGAGCATAGTACAAAACATGAACAAACAAAACAACAAATAAAAAGAAAATGACTCTGAGAACTCCGCCTGGGCTTATTGTTAGCTGGGGTGCGTCTACCATTGAGCTACCATAGCATATTAGCTTAGGATAGTTGAGTGTGTTGGGCTGTACACGCCCGAAGACTCCGATCTCATAGCTGTAGTTGGGTCGACCAGTCATAGATGAGCATAGTGCAAAACATGAACAAACAAAACAACAAATAAACCAAATTAAAACAAACAAAGAAACAATTTGACTCAGAACTCCGCGACGTCACCCTCTAAGCAGCGCTATTTTGGAGACGTTACTCCAAGTTCAATGTAAAAGGACATGAAGTGTCATAAATTTTATCCTTTTGGTATCATTTGTTAAACATGCTACAGAACATAAAATCTCATGCACAAACATTCTAAACATTAACTTAGATACTGTACTGGAATAATAATTGAAAAATACTTTAATTCAACAGTTCAGAGGAAACTGTCGTTTCTTCAGGAGAAAGTCTTATTTCTTCAGAAGAGACAACCAACGATTTTTATCGTTTAGCCAGAGAAGACGCACAGCGTTTGAGTGGCATCATAGAGCTTAACTGGTAATTAAAACACACACAAAAAAGAGGCTCATTGACAACTTGTGCACGACTGAGGAAAAAGAGGCATTACATCATCTCAACCATTCAGCCAGAAGGAGGACAGCCACTGGCTGAATTTGAGTGATGTATCAGTTGCTTGGCAGTCCGCAAATACTCAAACCGTGAGTGCAAAACCGCGAATAGTCAAGGGCTTACTGTATTTAATATCTTACATACCTTAATCTCTCTCTCTCTCTCTCTCTCTCTCTCTCTCTCTCTCTCTCTCTCTCTCTCAGATGTGTACCCTGCTGCAGTATTTCTGTGACTGTGAGCTGAGGCACAGAGTGGAAGCCATCTTGGCTTTCTCTGATTCATTTGTTCAGCGCATCCAGACCAACCAACGTGACCGCTACAATCAGCTCATGAGGGCTTTCACCATGAGTGCTGCCGAGACAGCCCGAAGGACCCGAGAGTTCCGGTCTCCTCCGCAAGAGCAGGTAGACAGTCACATATCAGTACAATCACCTCACTATACTCTTTGTGAATTCCTGGCTGGATGCTTACTCGCAGTTTGTTTGCAAGTATGACTTATCATGATATATTTTTGTTGTTAAGGTTATCATGCTCACTAATTTTAAGCACAGTCCTGATGAAGAGGATTGCCCAGTGCCTGAGGAAGTACAAGAACTTCTCCAAACGTTTCACAGTGACCTCCTGAATCACTGTGGTGAGTCTTTATACCCCTGCTGGTCCTTGATTATGACTGGCCTTGCAGGTCAATTATCATATCTTGTTACCTGCAGCACAATACAGTACCATGTATTCCAGCATTTGTTTGTTCGACAGTTTGTTTCTCAACTTGAACCTGACCCCCATCCATGCAGAGATTTTACCAAACTTGGTTGAGACACTATTCTACCCAAGCTCCAGATATTATATGATCTTGTTCAAGGGAATGTCAGAGCAGGGTCAGAAAGTTTTGAAACTGAAGCGCTTACGACTTGGAAATGAGTTCTGAAAGGCATGCCATTACTACTGAACACGAATAGGAAACCATATATGGACTTTCATTTGAGACATTCGAGAGTTTCCTTTGACCTTGAGTGACCTTCAACAGGTTACATGGCATGCATCCACCTCATAAATATTTTAAATTATAGATTTTTTTTTTCTTATGGGCAACACTGTGGCAAAGGGGTTTGAATGTCTCATGCTTCACAGCAAAAAGGTCTAGGGTTTAATTCTTGGGCTTGGGTGCTTTCTGTGTGCAGTTTGCCCAGTGTGGGCTGAGATAGCCACCAACCTCCCGACAACCCTAACAGAAATAAGCAGTTTGGCAAATGAGTGCGCCTTCATTTTTTTTTTTTTTTCACATCCATGTGCTTTAAAACACATTGTAATATGAGCATATGGATAATAAATAACAGTACCAATGATATACGTATAGTGATCCCCCTGACTGACGTATATGTACATATGTGTATATAATATCAATAAACACATATTCAACACTATACATGCTTATAATAACAATTAAACATTCAAAAATAATGCAAAAGATGTAAATAAAATATGAATACACACATATACAGGCACGCGTGCACACATTCAGATGCGCAGCTCACATAACAATGTAAGTAGTTTTGTTGGGGGGGTTTGGGGTATTTTTTGTTTGTTTGGGGTCTTTTTTTATTATTATTATTATTATTATTATTATTATTATTATTTTATTTATTTATTTTGCATAATTGGCCTTGTTTTGCGGCATTTTCCTTAATTTCCTTAATTTTTTATTTATCGATGAATATTTTTGAAAAACCCGTGATGCACTGAAGCAGCAGGAACTGAAGCACGAAGTAGCGAGGGATCACTGTATTGAGCATTTTTGGTACAGTAGCTATGCTGTTTGGTGATGGTACCTTTGATTCAATGTAGGCCCCTCTAGTTGTACATATTTTACAAATAATATTTACTAAAAAGAAATAGAATATGCTAGTGAGCACTATTGTGGAGGTAACAAATACTCTATGTCAGGTATCCATCTGGAAGAAGAGGAGGAGGAGGAAGAGGTGGACATATCGCTTAAAGGAAGACTACTTAAGTTGGTGGAAAGAGTTAAGAAATTGCGTAAGCCACAAGAAGAAGAAGAGCCTGAGCCTGAGGAAGAATCTAAACCCAGTGAGTAACAAATGTGTGGTATCTATGTAGACTTTGGGTTTCCTCTGTGTACTCCACTTTCCTCTAAAAGTCCAAAGACATGTACATTAGATTGACTGTTTTGAATTGAGCCCCTAGGTGTGTGTGTGTGTGTGTGTGTGTGTGTGTGTGTGTTGCCCTGTTATGCTCTGGAAAGCTGTGCAGGGTGTAGTCCGTCTTTGCTCAGTGTCGGCTGAGATAGGCTCAACCGTCCCACAACATTAATGGGATTAGGTACTTTGGTAAACAGGAGTGATGATGATGATGATGATGATGATGATGATGATGATGATGATGATGATGATGATGATTTTCCTTTCTTTTTAGGCACACTGCAAGAGCTAATCTCTCACACAATGATACTCTGGGCACAGGAGTCATTCATCCAAAACCCAGAGCTCGTCCGGATGATGTTTAGCTTGCTGCACCGGCAGTATGATTCTCTGGGCGAGTTGATTCGAGCGCTACCCAAAGCTTACGCAATCAACGCCGTGTCTGTGCAGGACACCATGGATCTATTAGAGTGTCTGGGCCAGATCCGTTCACTTCTTATTGTTCAAATGGGTCCTGAAGAGGAGAGGCTCATGATTCAGAGCATTGGGTTAGTACTGTGATGAAAAAATATTTTCAGAACTGGAGTAGTTAATTAAGTAGTCCATGCTTAATGTTTGTCCTGCAGTAACATAATGAACAATAAGGTGTTCTACCAGCACCCCAACCTGATGAGGGCTCTTGGCATGCATGAGACTGTTATGGAGGTCATGGTTAATGTGCTCGGAGGTGGAGGAGACTCAAAGGTAACCTTGGGATGTTTTTTTTGTTGTTTGCATTTTTACAATTAATTTTGCTGTGTTGATTTTGATTTGTTTGAGTTTTATAATATTTTATAACCTATTTCTGACTATTTATTAAAAGGAGATTCGATTCCCCCAAATGGTGACAAACTGCTGCCGCTTCCTGTGTTATTTCTGCCGTATCAGTCGGCAGAACCAGCGCTCCATGTTTGACCATCTTTCCTACCTGCTTCAGAACAGTGGCATTGGCCTGGGTAAGGGTCTCTAAACATGTATTATAGAGACAGAGTTTACAATACAAGGTGCACAAACATCACCTGCAAGTGTGCAGATGTAGGCATTTGTTGGTGCATGTAGCCATGCAGGCATGGCGAGAGCATGCAAACTCAACACTTAAACACCACAGCCTGGGAATTAATCCCTGGCTACAGTGGTTGTGTTTAGGCCCCATGATGAATTGGGAAGCTGTTCAGGGTGTACCCTTCCTTTGCCCAATGTCGGCTGAAATAAGCTCCAGCCTCCCCATGACCTTAGTAGGACTGAGTGTGGCAGATGAGTGAGTGTGTGTGTGTGTGTGTGTGTGTGTGTGTGTGTGTGTGTGTGTGTGTGTGTTGTGATGTCTTGTCACTTGACAATTGTCACACCTTCATTGATTGCTCGCCCGTCAACCGTTGATGGGTTTTTAGTCCTGCCAGCAACTTGCATTACATTGTTTGACTGTTAGTAAACAATATGCTTTCGACTGTTCATATGACATGGGGTCCATGTCTCAAAGATGATGGTGTGTGCAGGAATGCGTGGATCTACACCCCTGGATGTAGCTGCAGCCTCCTGTATCGACAACAATGAGTTGGCTTTAGCGCTACAGGAGCAAGATTTGGAAATGGTAATAGCGTTTCCCATGTAGTAAGATAATTTTACAGATGAAGTGGTAACGGTTTTAATTATTTACTCTTTATTAGGTGGTGACGTATCTGGCTGGGTGTGGCCTACAGATGTGTCCAATGCTGTTGTCTAAAGGCTACCCAGACATTAGCTGGAACCCCTGTGGTGGAGAGCGCTATTTGGACTTCCTCCGCTTTGCTGTGTTTGTTAATGGTCAGTGGTTTCATTCCAACTGATGGACCAAATTCCACATGAGATTCAGTAGATTTATTTTCTTTTTAAATCAATACATGAGATGACTACATGGATAGTTAATTTCCTCTCAGAATCATAGTGCACTATGTTTTGCAGGTGAGAGCGTGGAAGAAAATGCTAACGTGGTGGTGCGTCTGCTGATCCGTCGTCCTGAATGCTTTGGCCCCGCCTTAAGAGGAGAGGGAGGTGCTGGGCTTCTGGCTGCGATGGAGGATGCCATAAAGATCTCCGAGGACCCAGCCAGGGATGGACCAACCCCGAAAAAAGACAGACGCTTCATGTACTATTTCATTTATCTATTGTTTTTTTATTCATTCATTTCTGTAAATGCTTAGTCCTAATTAGAGTCACAGGCAGGCTGCATCTATCCCAGACCACTCTGGGCGAGGGAAGAGTACACCCGGGGCAGCTCGCCAGGCCATCGCAGGGCGGAAACACGCTGACGGCTTTGCAGCCTACTCTTGTTGAAAGTCAGCAATGGTTCTTTTACAGCCTCACACCATAGACAGTGAGAGACATGGCTGGCTTTTGATAACCCACTTAGCTGCACTGGGGGGACAGTAACAATTTGTGGTGAGTGGGACTTGAACCCCAAACCTTAGGATCAGTGATACAGCACCTTTACCACCAGGCCACCACTGCTCTTTTATTCTTTTTTATTACCATATAATAGACTTTGAGGCAGTGGTAGCCTGGTGGTAGGGTGCTGGATAACTGATCCCAAGGTCGTTTCAGTGGGTTGTCACTGCTGTCCACCCAGTGCAGCCAACTGGGTTATCAAAGGCCGAACATGTCTCTCTCACGGTCTATGGTGAGAGGCAGGTAAAAGGACCATTGCTGACTTTCGTCTAGAGTAAATTTGGTCAACACGTTTCTGCGATTGCCTGGCAAGCTGTGCCGGGTGTACTGTTGCCTCGCCCAGAGTGGTCTGGGATAGATGCAGCCTGCCTGTGACTCTAATTAGGTTTAAGTGGTTCAGAAAATGAATGGATGAATAATAGAATGTATTTATTTATTTAATCATACATTGTCTATTACCTTTCTTAGGACCTACAGCATTTCAGATATATTTCATGATGTCTTTGGTTCAGGTTCAGTGGAGAGGAGCAACAGGAGGAGAACAGAGTGCATCTTGGGAATGCAATCATGTCATTCTACTCAGCACTTATTGATTTGCTGGGTCGCTGTGCCCCTGAAGCCCATGTAAGTGAAATAAAGCGTGCATATTTTGTTGAATTATGCAGACAACTGAAGACATTGGGCAACACTTATATATACTTGTACACAGTTGATCCAAGCTGGCAAGGGTGAAGCTTTGAGAATTCGAGCTATCTTGAGATCTTTGGTTCCTATAGAAGACCTGGTGGGCGTCATTAGTCTTCCTGTACAGATCCCGACTTATGGAAAAGGTATGCTCGCAGTGGAGAGGATGAGAATGTTCAGCATATCATTTTCATCAGTTTTTCATTTCAGTTCCATCATTGGTTCCTTGGCTTATTTCTCCTGTAATGTTTATCCTTTCCATAGATGGTCAGATCATTGAACCCAAGATGTCTGCCAGTTTTGTACCAGACCACAAAGCATCCATGGTATTATTCTTAGACAGAGTATATGGCATTGAACATCAAGACTTTCTGCTTCATGTACTTGAAGTTGGCTTCCTCCCAGATATGAGGGCCACGGCTTCTCTGGACACGGTGAGCTTTTGTGTATGACACTTCATATTAGAGAAGAGCAAGTACATTATGAGCATAACTATCATAGAGTTGGTTAAATATACAATATTTATAACTTAGCTTTACTCAAACAAGTTCAGGGAATGTGTGTGTTTTATATAAATCAGTGTTTGTTAGCCCTGATCCTGGAGTACCATCAACCAAATATACATGCTTAAAAATCTTTAGTTTCTTTTACTGATGTTTCTGTGTAGCCTATACTTACCCTAATCGGTTAGGTTAGAGGAGAGTCTAACCAACTTGCTGCTTTTTTGTTTCCTTGTACCAATTATGCTGGCTTCTCAGACCTGTTCCGCACAGCAAGCAGATAAAGACATTTTTGGTTAATTTTTTCCAAATTTTTCCAATTATTGAAACAACACAGCTTTTATTTCAATACACACAAATACACTGGGAACACTATACATTTAATTCCAAATCAAAACGTGAAGATAAATATATCAAAGTTGTGTTATTCCTTTAAAGAAATTGAAGAAAAGTGAATATTAGGCCGTTCGAAAAAAATCGCAGTGTCTGCATCCTTTAAAACCTCAAACATTCACGGTATACGTAAACTGAAAAATGCTGTCAGATTTTGTTTTCCTTTGAATCACTGAATTAATATTTAGTTGTATAAACACTGTTTCTGAGAACAACTGAACAACTGTGTTGCATGGAGTCAACCAACTGCTGGTACCTGTGAGCAGGTTTTCCAGCCCAGGATAATTGGACTACATTCCACAGGTCTTCTGTATTTCATGGTTTTGCCTCAGAAGCTGAATTTTTGATATCACCACACAAGTTTTCTATTGGACTAAAGTCCATGGTGGGCCGCCCGCTCCATAACGTCAATCTTGTTGGTCTGGAACCACAATGTTGCCCGTTTACTGGTGTGTTTGGGATCATTGTCTTGTTGGAACACCCATTTCAAGGGCATTACCTCTCCAGCATAAGGCAGCACGGCGTCTTCAAGTATTCTGATGGATTCAAACTGATCCATAATCCCTGGGATGCGATAAATAGGCCTGACATCGTAGTATGAGAGACATTCCCATATCACGATGCTTGTGCCACCCAGGGAGTGGAGTACACCCGGGAGAGCTTGTCAGGCTGTCGCCAGGCCACCTGGAAATCTTTTAGCAGTACTTTTGGTTAGGGCATAGAACAGTATTTCTTTCTTTTGTGTTTTATGCATGTATATCTGGACTTTAGGTTGCATTCAGTACCACGGAGATGGCATTGGCACTCAACCGTTATCTGTGTTCAGCTGTGCTGCCACTTTTGACCAAGTGTGCGCCATTGTTTGCGGGTACTGACCACCGTGCCATCATGATCGACTCCATGCTGCACACTATCTACAGACTGTCCCGTGGTCGTGCGCTCACCAAAGCCCAGCGTGATGTTATTGAGGACTGCCTCATGTCCTTGGTCAAGTCAGTTCAAATTTTATTTATTACCAGTAGCCAAAAACATATTTTGGAATGTGACTGATTTTAATATACATTTCATATTTTATATTTCCTTTAAAAAGCAACATTTATGAAAAATATCCTGTATAAAAACCATAGCCAGTTTATTTTTTAACTTAACGTGTGGTACTTGTTTGTTTTCAGGTACCTGCACCCATCAATGCTGCAACATCTGTTGCGGAGACTTGTATTCGATGTGCCAATCCTCAATGAATATGCCAAGATGCCTCTGAAAGTATAAGTGCTCATTTATTCATCATTTTCACCCTCATGAACATCCTTCCTCTTATGATTATCCAGCCAGTGACTTTCTATTTGTATCATTTTAGCTGCTGACTAATCACTATGAGCGCTGCTGGAAATACTATTGCCTACCAAACGGCTGGGCTAATTTTGGAACCACATCAGAGGAGGAGCTTCATCTCTCTCGTAAACTTTTCTGGGGAATCTTTGAGTCTCTAGCACACAAGGTGTAGCAGACATTCATTAAAGTTAGCTTTGTGAAATGGGAGCCAAGGATGCACAACTAGTAAGACAATCATATTGATTGCTTTGACAGAAATTCGATGCAGAGTTGTTCAAGATCGCCATGCCATGCATCTGTGCCATTGCTGGTGCAATCCCGCCTGATTATGTTGACGCCAGCTATTCTGCCACAGAGAAAAAAGCCACAGTTGATGCTGAAGGCAACTTCGATCCCAGACCTGTGGAGACTACTAAGTGAATATTATGATGGCACATTATCTTGGTTTTATGAAAACAAACAGAATATGTTTCACGTAAATAACAACTGCAAAATAGCAAAGAGTGTGTGGCACAGTGGCGTGGTAAACTGGTAAACACGTCTGCCTTACAGCAAGAAGGTCCTGTGATTGACTCCCAGGCTCTATGAGGGCATTTCTGTTGTGGAGTTTGTATATTTCCTTGTGCTTATGTGGGTTTCCTCCATGTACAGTAGACCCTTGACCATTCGCGGTTCAGTGCTCGCAGACGCATACTTATAGATTCGTGACAAACCCGGAAGTAACTGGCACGTGATTTAAATTTAGCCAATCGCTGAGAGCTTTTTTTTCTCCCTCCTGCTGATTGGTTGCAGATGATGTGTACACCTCTTTTTTCTCTTTCATGCACAAGTTATCAACGTGATTTCCTGAATCATCATCATCATCATCATCTTCCTCTTAGTCCAGGGTCGGATCGCGGGGGCAGAAACCTAAGCAAAGAGGTCCAGACGTCCCTCTCCCGAGCCACTTCCTCCAATTCTCCCGGGAATATACCATGGCGGTCCCAGACAAGCCGAGAGATATAGTCCCTCCAGCATGTTCTAGGTCGACCCCGGGGTCTCTTCCCAGTTGGACATGCCCGAAACACCACACCAGAGAGGCGTCCGGGAGGCATTCTGACCAGATGCCCGAGCCACCTCAACTGGCCCCTCTCAAAGCGGAGCAGCGGATCAACTCCGAGCTCTCCCCGGATGGTGGAGCTTCTCACCCTATCTCTAAGGGAGAACCCCGCCACCCGGCGAAGGAAGCTCATTTCAGCCGCTTGTATCCGTGATCTTGTTCTTTCGGTCATTACCCAAAGCTCGTGACCATAGGTGAGGGTTGGAACATAGATTGACTGGTAAATTGAGAGCTTTGCCTTGCAGCTCATCTCCTTCTTCACCACGACGGACCGGTACAGGTACCGCTTAACAGCAGAGGCTGCAGCGATCCGTCTGTCGATCTCTCGCTCCATCCTTCCCTCACTCGTAAACAAGGCCCCAAGATACTTAAACTCCTCCACTTGGGGCAGGACCTCATTCCCGACCCGGAGGGTGCATTCCACCATTGTCCGACTGAGAACCATGGCCTCAGACTTGGAGGTACTGATCTTCATCCCAGCTGCTTCACACACAGCTGCAAATCGCTCCAATGAGCGCTGGAGGTCCCGACTTGATGAAGCCAAAAGGACAACATCATCCGCAAAAAGCAGAGACGATATCCGATGGCCACCAAACCAGAACCCCTCATCGCCTCGACTGCGCCGAGAAATTCTGTCCATAAAAATTATGAACAGAATCGGTGACAAAGGACAGCCTTGGCGGACTCCAACTCCCACTGGAAACGAATCCGACCTGCTGTTACCAATACGGACCAAACTCTGGCTCGGTGATACAGCGACCGAATAGCTTGTAGCAACGGATCCGGAACGCCGTATTCTCGGAGCACGCACCACAAGATCTTTCGAGGGACACGGTCGAAAGCCTTCTCCAAATCCACAAAGCACATGTGGACAGATTGGGCAAACTCCCATGGCCCCTCCAGAATCCTGTGGAGCGTATAGAGTTGGTCAAGAGTGCTGCGGCCAGGACGAAAACCACATTGTTCCTCCTGAATCCGAGGTTCGACTATCGGTCGGATCCTCCTCTCTAGTACCCCTGCATAGACTTTCCCAGGTAGGCTGAGGAGTGTAATTCCCCGATAATTGGAACACACCCTCCGGTCCCCCTTCTTAAAAATTGGGACCACCACCCCAGTTTGCCAATCCAGAGGTACAGCCCCCGATGACCACGCGATGTTGCAGAGACGTGTCAACCAAGACAGTCCTACAACATCCAGAGCCCTGAGATATTCCGGGCAGATCTCATCCAACCCCGGAGTTCGACCACCGAGGAGCTTTTTGACAACCTCAGTGACCTCCACTCCAGTGATGGGCAGACCCTCACCCGAACCCCCATCATAGGGTTTAAATAATCATTAAAAACACACTAAAAAAATTTACTTCGCAATTCAGGAAATCACCTGCGGTGAAGGGGGCCGTCCAGCTATCCAGCTAAACCTATCGGGTTTTATTAGCCTGTGGGACTCCCGAGGCAGCAAACGGGTACCAGCAGGCCAAACGTGCTGCAGCCGAGGCTGTCGCAGATGCAAAATCTCGGGCGTGGGAGGAGTTTGGTGAGGGCTTAGAGAGTGATTATCGGTTGGCCTCAAAAAGGTTCTGGACCACCATCCGACGCCTCAGGAGGGGGAAGCAGTTCTTCACAAACACTGTTTACAGTGGAGGTGGGGAGCTGCTTACCTTGACTGGGGATGTCGTCGAGAGGTGGAGGGAATACTTTGAGGACCTCCTCAATCCCACCTTATCTTCTCGCCTGTCCACATCCCTAGTAGGATTAAGCAGCTCAGCAAATGAATGAAGGATGAACGAATGCGTTTGGGTTCAAACTCGGTAATAATAAGATATAACGAGTCTTCTATAATAATAATAATAATAATAATAATAATAATAATTATAATATTTACCAACTCACTCACTCACTCATTTGCTGAACTGCTTACTGCTACTTGGGTCATAATGAGGGTGGAGCCTGTCACAGAGGACATTGGGCAAAAGTGGTTACACCTTGAAAAGCTTGTCTTTGGACTGTCTGAGGTACAAAGTACAAAATACACAAGCACGGGGTGAACACGCATACTCCGCTTAAAGACACCAAGCTAGTTCCTTGAACCCTTCTTGCTGTAAGGTCGACGTACTAATCATTTTGCCACCAATAATATTATTGTTATAATATGATGATTACTGTTATGCTTCTTTTTTTATATTATTAGTAATTTTTCAGCAGTTATTTTCAGACTCCCTTCATGCTTGTTTGCCTCTTCACAGTACCATCATCCCAGAAAAACTTGACGCTTTCATCAACAAATTTGCAGAGCATACTCATGATAGGTGGGCCTTTGAGAAGGTTAGTCACATGATCACAGACATCACATATTTCAATTAAAAAGCCACTGTATTATAGTAATAAATAAATCATAAATATGTCATTATATTATTTTGTTTAGATCCAGAATAACTGGACCTATGGGGAAACACTGGATGAGATTGGGAAGACCCATCCTATGCTCCGTCCTTACAAAACCTTTTCTGAAAAGGTCTGAAAGCATGCGCTTTGTAGATTACAGTGGTACCTCACCTTACGAAATTAATCCGCTCCAGAGGCAACCTGGATGTTTCGTAAGTAGAACCGCATTTTACATGTAAAACTCGTGATTCGTTCCAAGGCCCCCAATAGTACCCCTAAACCCTTTTAAAATTATAAAAGCATACCTTTTAAGGTACTTACTTCCTGTTGTCCATGTCTTCTTCGCAGAGTTATAATCTTACAATGCAAGGTTAAAAGCCTGAGCCAAAAAATAAAGTAGCGATTAGCACACTCGAAAAACTCATGAAACAATAGTAACTCTGTTCTTTACATGAAAAGCATCATGGGTATTATGGAGATACGACTCCATAATAGCCAATGGGAGGGAGCTGCGTCATCCCTCATAGCCAATGGGAGGCCAGCGGGGTGGGATGTTGGGAGATAGTCAGTGGGAGAGCAACTCATGCATTATTTGAATTTTTGAGATGGTGCTTTCGTAAAGTGAACTTGTCTCGTATCCACAGACAAAAATTTTAGGAAAATGTTTTTCATAACCTGGATTTCTCGTTTGCTGGGACTATCGTAAGGTGAGGTACCACTGTGTATTGAAACAGTGCCATAGATATTGTGTGAAAGGCAACATGACTGTTCATGATCATAACATAATCTAATAGTAGTTGGTAATAACATGCTATCTGTCTGTGATCATCAGGATAAGGAGATCTACCGTTGGCCCATCAAAGAATCCATTAAAGCCATGCTTGCCTGGGAGTGGACTTTAGAGAAGGCTCGAGATGAAGGTGAAAAGGTTGAGAAAGCTGCCACAAGGAAAATCTCTCAAACAGCTCAGGTAGCACTATAATAAAGCATATTATAAGCAATCTATAAGTTCTAATAAAGTCTAAACCCAGTTTATTCATGCACACCTGCAGGCTACTTATGATCCAAGTCAAGGATACTCACCCCAGCCTGTAGATTTAACCACGATGGCTTTGTCCAGAGAGCTCCAGGTAGGAAATAGTATCCATTTAATCAATCTATATGGAAACCATTGTTCTTGGCTTGCAGATGCACAAAGATATTGTCTGTATGGTTCCATTTGTAGTCTATGGCAGAGCAACTGGCTGAAAATTACCACAATACCTGGGGCAGGAAGAAGAAAATGGAGCTCCAGGCCAAAGGTGGGTTCAAGATTGTAGTAACAAGTCAATCAGAGATCACAAGTCCCGGGCTCATTGATGGCATCTCTGTGCGGAGTCTTCATGTTAGCCCTGTGTTTATGTGGGTTTCATCAGAGTATTCTGGATTCTTCTAGTCCAATGGACAGCCCCATTAAGCTATTCAGTTTGTGTGTGTGTGTGTGTGTGTGTGTGTGTGTGTGTGTGTTGGCTCTGGGATAGACTGGGCAGCTGTCCAGCCCAGTGTCAGCTGTGATAGGCTCCCTGCGACCCTAGTAAGCCATTTCTGTTATGTCTATTAAGTTATACTGCTCTGTTCTTCTAGGTGGTGGTACTCATCCTCTGCTCGTTCCTTATGACACTCTGACAGCCAAAGAAAAAGCTCGTGACAGGGAAAAATCTCAGGATCTGCTTAAATTCCTCCAGTTTGAAGGTTATGCTGTCACTAGGTACCGTATAAATCATACAGCAATTGAATGCATTGCTTTATTTGTATTTTACAGCATTTGGAAGATGCATTTTTATCTCCTTCATATAAATGAGCAGTTAATGAATAGTACGAAGGAATTGCCTTGCTCAAGGGCCCAACAGTGGCAAGTTGGTGGTTCTGGTACCTTCTGATTAGTAATCCAGAGCCTTAATCACTGAGCCACAACTGTGTTTTACTGTCGGTTATATATGCAGAGGTTTGAAGGACATGGAGCAGGAGATCTCCTCTATCGAGAAACGTTTTGCCTACGGCTTCCTTCAGAAGCTGCTGAAGTGGATGGAGATTGCTCAGGAATTCATTGCTCACCTGGGTCAGTCCTAATAACACTCAATATGAAAATATACTTAACTCAGGTTAAGATCTGTTGATTGTGTGTGTGTGTGTGTGTGTGTGTGTGTGTGTGTGTGTGTGTGTGTGTGTGTGTGTGTGTGTATACAGAGGCTGTTGTGAGTAGTGGAAGAGTTGAGAAATCACCTCATGAGCAGGAGATCAAATTCTTTGCCAAGGTGAGACAACTTCAGTCCTTTTAAAGCTGGGGTTGGTCATCTCGAAATCGTGATACATTTGAAAGTAACATCTCTTCAAGGCTCCAGCTAACCCCTCCCCCCATGCCCTAAAAGGTCCTTTCCAAGCCACACCCATGCTTATATGGGCACAAGCATATCACATGTTTCTTCATTAATTTAGTTGCATCTAATTCCCAACCATAAGCACACACATCATCTACATGTCTTGTGACGCCGCCGCCTGCATCTTGACAAACTACTGTAGACTTATACGCTAAGAAGGAAAGTGCAATCTTCCCCCTTGTATACATGAACTCACAGACTCCCACGATTGGCTGGTGATTTCTTAGGAACCGGGAGGCAAGTGTATGCCATCCCTCACATGAGTGCTCAGCCAGATAGCACTAATAGAGTTCCGGATGGCTGCAACCTGGATTGGAACCTGTAAATCTCTAGGTTAACAGTCACACATCTTTATAGTTAATCACTCAGGAGCCTCGGTAATAGAAGTAATATATCGGATATTTCATCACAGTGAATGCTTTGTGTTTTTACAGGGTCAAGCCAGAGATGACAGCTATCAGGGTGTAAAGACTTTCAAACATTTTGACAGTAAAGCATGTATAGTAGTTGCTAAAAGAAAAAAATAAACCCTTGACTTGAACTACAGCACTCTACCACGATTAAGTGTCTGCCTGAGGCACAGTTAGCAGGACACTGTTCCCATACCAGGGGCAAACTAATAGCAAGACTCCCCATGTGGATGCAGTCAAACAAAGGTTGACTCATTTATCTTCAAGTCATCTGGCAGGATAATGGGATAAAAGTTATGGAGCTGGTCTATGCTATGATAGACCTAGATTTCTGGTGAAGGCACATGTGAGCCATCTTGACCACGCCCGCAAGATAATGTGTGTGTGTGGATATATATATATATATATATATATATATATATATATATATATATATATATATATATATATATATATATATATATATATACATCTATGATGTATAATAGTTTTTGTAAGCAGCTACAATATTACCCACTCCAGCTTTAATGGGAAAACATGGGTCAACATTAGGCTTGTTAAAGTTGATAATGTTTCCCGACATTTATTTTTTTTCACCTATAGATCCTATTGCCGCTGGTTAATCAGTACTTTAAAAACCACTGCCTCTACTTCCTGTCCACTCCTGCTAAAGTTCTGGGCAGTGGCGGTCATGCATCCAACAAGGAAAAAGAGATGATTGCCAGGTAGGTGATACAATACACACACACACACACACACACACACACATACACACACACACACTCACCCATATATATATATATATATATATATAATATACAGGGATCCCTCACTTTCTGCGGTTAATTAAGACCAAGATCCCGATGCGACCTTCGAAATCCGTGAAGTAGGATCACCCCTCCCTCCATATACGTACATGTATATGTGTATATAATATCAATAAACACATGTTCAATCCTATAAATGCTTATAATGACAATTAAACATAGATGCAACAATGTAAGTAGTTTTGATGGGAGAATTTAAGTTGTTTTTTGTTTTGTGTTGGTTTTGGGTCTTTTGTTAGCTAACTGAGTTATCAAAGGCCGGCCATGTCTCTCGCTGTCTATGGTGAGAGGCATGTAAAGGAACCATTGCTGACATTCGTAAAGAGTAGGCTGCAAAGCCATCAGCATGTCCCTTGTTAAAAGTATTGTGTCAGAAAGGGCATCCGCCATAAAAACCTATGCCAAGTCAAATGTGCGAATAAGATGATTCGCTGTGGCAACTTCTGAGAAAAGAAAAAAGCCGAAAGGATAGTAGAAGTTAGTTAGTTTTTTTTTTCTTTTTTTTTTGCAAAATTGGCTTTGTTTTGTGGCATTTTCCTTAACTTTTCCCCCTATTCTTCCTTAATTTCCTTATTTTTTAATTAAATATACATATATATATATATATATATATATATATATATATATATATATATATACATATATATATATATATATATATATATATATAGAGAGAGAGAGAGAGAGAGAGAGAGAGAGGATTTTCTGAGTAGATCCTTCCGTAGGAGAGTGCTCAATACTTTTTGATAGAGCAAATAACAATAAAAATAAAAGGACAGGACAAAGACTTTCTATTGAAACTCCATTTATCACTACAGATCTGTTTCGAGGGGTGGTGAAACCATCCTCTGTCTTCAGGTGATTATAGAAGAACTTCTTCTATAATCACCTGAAGACAGAGGATGGTTTCACCACCCCTCGAAACAGATCTGTAGTGATAAATGGAGTTTCAATGGAAAGTCTTTGTCCTGCCCTTTTATTTTTATTATATATATATATATATATATATATATATATATATATATATATATATATATATATATATAATGCGATGCACTGAGGGTGCATGAATTGAAGTGCAAAGCAGCGAGTGATCCCTATATATCACTATATAGCCCTATATATATATATATATATATATATATATATATATATATATATATATATATATATATACACACACACACACACACACACACTCACTATCTGAGTTACGACCTAGATCGGTTCCAACCAACCTGTCGTAAGTCGGATATTTAACATAATGAAACCGAAACCACCCAGCACTCACTATGAATTCATGTGAAGCGTATTCTTCACTTGCACGTTCTTTCAGCATGCGAAATAAACTTGTAGCCTTACTTTGCTCTGCTCGCAACATCACTTTCACATTTCTTTGCCTATTATCTTACAACCACGTGTACAGCAACTTTTCCATCTCTGCAATCGGTCCTTCACGCTGTGTTGTGATGATAGTTGACCGAATTGGGGCTGCTGCTTTCACTGCTTACATCATGCGGTCCTTGTCCTTCAAAAATTGTAGACATCGTGGAGTGGGAGAGATGGAGATCTCGAGCGATGGAATTTACTTTTTTCCTCCTTCATACTGCTTCATCACTTTCATCTTCGTCTCCAATGACAGTGCCTTCCTTGCTTTATTTGTAGAATTGCCATCTGACAAATTGGACTTCCTCTTGCGGGCCATGGTAACGGTGTACAGTAAATGAATGTAAAATTGTACTGTAAAAGAGATGTTACTGCGACAGTATCTAGTCACTGAGTGTAGTGGTAGAATGCGTGTGAGTGTGAGACGCCACAACTGTCTTATGCGCTACACTTATAATACTCATCTGTAATACATGGTCGTAGTGGGGCCGGTGGTGTAGTGGTTAGAGTGCTGCGCTCATGATTGGGAGGTCGTGAGTTCAAATCCCACTGAGACCCTCACTGTGCTAAGACCCCTGGGCAAGGTCTTAATCACAAGTGTGCATCTGTTCACCCAGCAGTATAAGTGGGTACCAGTAAAATATACTGGGAAGGTAACGTGCGATGGACTAGAGTCCTATCCAGGAGGAGTTGAACTCCCAGTTGTGTCACGCTACAGAAACCGGGGATAAGCACCGGCCTGATGAGCTGCTATGGCCCGGGTGTAAAAAGCCCCCAGACTTTACCTTTTTAGACCTTTTTTCATTCGTAAGTATGGGTGGTCATAACTTGCGCATGTCGTAACTCAGAAAGTGAGTGTATATATATATATATATATATATATATATATATATATATATATATATATATATATATATATATATATATATATATATGTAAAGTATGTTTAATGTCTATTGATTATAAATTTATTTTCAAACTATTACATGATAGATGCATCTGCTCTTTGTATTCTCTGGTACTCTACATTCCAATACACTCTGTTCTTCTATCTCTTCATTGTTCTACTCAAACATATTAATTTCTTCCCTTCTGTTCTCATGGCTCGGATTACATCCTCTTACTTTCTTCCCCGTCATCCCTTCTCCTCTTTTCTTTCATCTCTCTTTTCTTTCCCTCTCCCTTTTCTTTCCTTCTTTCTTTCTTCACACCTCAGTATCTTCTGTAAGTTGGCTGCTCTAGTGAGGCACAGAGTTTCCCTCTTTGGTAAGAAACCTGCAGAAGGGTTTGATGCCACTCGCGATCTCTCTATCCTTCTATTCATACCCGCTTCCATTGTGCCTTACTGTCTTACCTCTTTCTGTTTCTCTTGCTTATTAATACCTCTTCTATCACATCACACACTCTCACTGTTGCTGTGGCCTTGCTGTGATTTGCTGTGCTTCGCCTAACTCTTCGCAGTACAATGCTGACTTAAATGTTTATTATGAAATCAATCTGTATATATATAAATGTAGAATGTTATACTATGAGCAATGGACGACCAGCTCCAGTTTTCTTTGCAGTATTCAGCATGTGCTTTTTCATTGCAACCATTGTGACTGTAGTCATTGTTGAGCAATTACTTTAAACCAAAGCTTTATTCCATGATGATCTTAAAATTAGTTTGTTCAATGTTGGGCAGTTTTCTTCTTATCTATGATTGTACTTTAAGTCCAAGAAGAATAATTAAGGGCGCGTTTATACTGATATTGTTACATGCACTCACAATCAAATCAAATGGAGCAGCAAGTTAGCCAACTGTGCATGTCTTTGGACTGTGGGAGGAAACCAGAGGAAACCCTGGCAAGCACAGAGTGAACATGCAAATTCCACACAGAAACAGCCAATCCTGAGAATTGAACCCTAGACTTTTCGTAAGGCGGACATGCTAAACATTACATCACTTTGTCCGTCCAGGCAAAGTAGCTCGCTAATACATTTGTATGGACATGTTTGTACTGTTTATGGTCACTGCTTGAATTGATATGGAAACACAGATGAAATGTTCAGTGACATCTCTGATCGCTTCATGCTAATTTACTATGTGTTACGTAACTAAGTGACTTTGATATTAGTAATGGTATTTAAATGGCCAAAAATGCATAATAAAAAGAAAAAACTCATAAGTCGCAAAGGACTATAAGTCGCAAACTCATGGAAACCGGCTTCCTTGGCTTGGAAATCTGCTGGCAGTTTTTGTGGCGTTATGGTCCTCGCTTTGATAGAGAGAGGGGGTTGCATTGCATGAAGCGGTAACACCAAGAAAGCCCTCATGCAAAGTCATTTCTATTCATCTTGACAACTACCTAGACGTGGAGATACAACTGCACTGTTTGCAAGCCTCTCCCTGCAGCACGTTGTTCAAGCCCCCATGTATGAGCTCATTCTCATAGCTGTGGCCATCTAGCTTTTAGCCCACGATTAGCTTTTAGCCCGTGATTAGCTTTTTTTGTTTTCGTCATTGCAGTAATAATAATCTCCGCTTTTCTCCAGTCCCTCACCAGTGTCTCATTCACTTCAAACTCTCTTTCTGCTGCTCGATTACCATTTTCTGCTGCATATTTCACTACTTGCAGCTTGTAATCCGCAGAATAGTATTTTCTTTGTGGGGCCATTTCTTCAGTGGTGGATGAGCAGGTACTGGTACCCATGGCTAGAGTGTTCTCTTGTGGTTGTGCTTGTAAAAATAACAAACGTGAAATTATGTTCATTATTATTGTGGCAAAATGTATTATATGTAATAATTTTACATATAAGTCGCTCCGTAGTATAAGTCACACCTTCAGCCAATCTATGAGAAAGTGTGGCACTTATTTATTTACTCATTAAACAAAAATTAAGAAAATGTAATGCTATAAATATAATGCAAATTTGAATGAATGTAGAACTGATGTTTTGCTGATAATAATAATTATAATAATAATCATAATAATGTATGGTAATTACATAGTTTCTTTCTGATATCAATGAACTCTTCGAGACTTGTGTGGTGATCACCCTAGAGGTGTGATAAAAAAGCATTTGGTGTAAAATGGCAATTCGTGGGTGTCGCAAAAGCCCTGACATGACAAATAATTTTTGAGATCACAGTCGTCATTTTATTCGCAAATTCTTGTTTGTTTTTTTTTCACTTGCAAGGAAAAGCGACAAGTTTAAAACTTCCACTTGGAAAGTTTAAGACTTGCTAGCATCCACCAGATTCTGTATATTTTATATTTGGTTTGAGAACAAAAAAGCTAACAAAATGTGACTGATTTATGATGGGAGATTCCCAAAACCAATTGCAAATTATTAATTTTTTTTAAAAATTTCATGTGATCTTCTTGCGACTTTTATGCAATATACATAATTAAGCCCCCAAATAGTTGCTTGCATGAGGAGTGTCAAAATATCTTGATGCGTATTTCAAAATGTGTAAAAAAAAAAAAAAAAAAAAAAAAAAAACTTTCTAAAACTTCACTTTTCTATCTCACCTCTAGTGTGAACACCCCCTTAATGTTGCTATACTGTATTTTACTTATAGATGTTCTCAATCTAACAGTTTAGACCTGTTTCACTAATCCTGCATTGAAATAAGTATTACAGTGCTGGAAGCCAACTTCCGTTCTTAAAAAAATGATCATTGGACTCTATATGTTTGACTTTTATTCATGGTTTGTGTTGTGTACAGGAACCGATGCGTCAGCAGTGGTAAACTGCTTACACATTCTATCTCGTTCACTGGATGCCAGGTAAAGTTGACCTGAGATTTTTGTAAACTAGACAGATTAACATGAATCAATTACCCAAATCTCTATAATTTTATTTCTATTACAAAAACAGACGAATGAACACAACTGATGAATATTTATATACAGTACACTGTAGTTAGTTACATTCACTTCAGTATGACAATGTCATTGTCTGTACAGGTATGCAATTACCCCATCAATCAATCATGTGACAGCAGTACAATGACGAATGTGTCATGCAGTTACATGTGAAGAGGCTACGTTCGTTTTCATATTAAACATCAGAATGGCCTGAAATGGGATCTATCAAAAACTGAAAATTTATATTTTCAAAGCATCTAGGAAGGATAGTATCTAAAGTAATATTGGGTTGAGCAGGGTTGTCATTATGAACAAAACATTGAACCTTAAAATGAATTGGCTGCATCATCAGAAAATTATATTGGGTTCCTCTTCTCTCAGCCAAGAACATGATTTCGACATGATCATTGGCACAGACTCACAGATTCACATTAAATTGCAGTTATAGATCAGACAAACAGGATACTTTAAAAATCTTTGAATGTTATGGTATTTCTATTGGAGTTCATTTTCAAAAACAGTTAACCCTGGCTCAGCTGTAAGAAATCTTAGTAGTTGGTCAAATTTGAGTTAAATGGTCCTTATTAGTACGATTTGAACTAGGATTTCCCGCATAATCTCTCCTCTGAATAAAATGGGATTTTCCTTATTAGCGTGAGTAGGGGCAGTGGTGGTCTAGTGGTATAGGGCGCTGGATCGCTGATCCAAAGGTTGGGGGTTCGAGTCCCACTCTCCACAAGGTTGTCACTGTCCCCCCCAGTGCAGCTAACTGGGTTATCAAAGGCGGGCCATGTCTCTCACTGTCTATGGTGAGAAGCATGTAAAAGAACCATTGCTGACTTTCGTAAAGAGTAGGCTGCAAAGTCGTCAGCGTGTTTCTGTCCCTTGCTAAAAAGGGTTGTTACAGGAAGGGCATCCGACGTAAAAACCTCTGCCAAATCAAACGTGCGAATCAGATGATTCGCTGTGGCGACTCCTGAGTAAAAGGGAAAAAGCCGAAAGGAAGACAGACAGACCTTATTAGTCAGAAAACTGATCTAATCTGTTATGCATGCCCAGAATAAATAATAAATCATAAATATATTAAATAATATATAAATATTATAAATAAATATAATATATAAATCAAATAATAAAAAATAAATTTAATTATTAAAAGCCTCTAACAGGAAATTATGGTCCAATCTGACATGGAATGAAAGAATCACAGAGGAACGTGCAGGTTTTCAGGCGCAGTTCTGCACTCCTGTATCTCACACACCCATCCAAATAGTGCAGGCTGAAGTAGAGTCTGTCCCATAAAGCAAACCTGAGCAGCTCATACCGGAATGCACAACTGATTCAACCACACCCACTGGACTCGAGCCAATCAAATAGAGGTTACATGTAAAATATTCATTCATAGGTCGTGGGTAGGCTGATGGCCATCTCAGCCGACTCTGTGCGAGGCCGTGGTACACCCTTGACAGCTCGTTAGGCCATTGCAGGGCGAACACTCACACAACCATTCATACTCGCACTCACACCTAAGGATGGCTTGAAACAGCCAATTAACCTACTGTGCATGTTTTTTGGAATGTGGGAGGAAACTGGATTGCCCAGAGGAAACCCACACAAGCATGGGGATAAACTGCTAACTCCTCACAGAAATGCCCAGGCTGGGAATCGAACCCAGGACCTTCTTGCTGTGAGGCAGACGTGCTAACCACTATATCACCGGGATGCCGTTTTTTTTTATTTTTTCTATTTTTATTTTAAGGCAGGCTGAATACAAAACATGACACACAGCCTGTGCAGGGTCACGGATCCTCAATGATAATCTATATTGAAGGTTTTCAATGAAATCACACAGTTTTTCGACCAGCCGAAACCGGAAACGACCGGAAAAAGTTGCACCATTTCACCTTGTTTCATTTTAGACACAAAATACCATGTTCAGAAAATTGGGGAGCATGAAAAACGTGGTGTTGAGAAGCACTGAAATAACTTCCTTGTCACTGCAGAACTGTGATGAAATCTGGACCAGAGATCGTAAAAGCAGGCCTCCGTTCATTCTTTGAGAGTGCCGCTGACGACATTGAGAAGATGGTGGAAAATCTGAAACTGGGCAAGGTATCCACTAAAAATCAGGTGAGCTTCCAAAAGAAATAATTTACGTTTGGTCTTAAAATAATAGTAAGAAAAATTATGTCCCCACTGAGCAATTAATGTTTAACGAAAGCAGTCATGTTTAAGAGGTCATGGGTTCAAATCCCGGTTGGACCGCCACCGTGCTGGGACCCCTCATTCCTGTACCCCTGTCCGTCCATTAATATAAATGAGAACCAGTTAAAAAAAATACTGGGAAGGTAACCTGCGATGGACAAGCATCTCATCCAGGAGGAGTCTTACTCTTATACACTTCGTGTTATGGATCCCAGGATAACCTTCGGCCTGATAATCCAGTAGGCTCAGTTGTAAAAAGTTCAACAGACTTTCCTACCAACCATAGCCTAGGGCAGGGGTTGGCAACCCAAAATGTTCAAAGAGCCATATTGGACCAAAAATAAACG
Organism: Plotosus lineatus; assembly: GCA_024760905.1. NCBI lineage: Eukaryota > Metazoa > Chordata > Actinopteri > Siluriformes > Plotosidae > Plotosus > Plotosus lineatus. Next base: position 105,533,228 of record CM045728.1, read on the forward strand.
AAGAACAAATCCGTCTGGAGCCACAAAAAATGAAAAGTCTTACACAGACACTCCCCAACTTACGTTCATCCGTTTTGCGTTTTTTCGATTTTACGTTTTTTTTTTTTTTTGTTTGTTTGTTTGTTTTTTTTTTTTTTTCAAAAAAAAAAGTCAAATTTTGAGTTTAGACGTACCTACGTAGTACGCTGACTTAATGGCGCTGCATTCATTGTTTACAAACTACAGACTAAGTGTGTGTGTATATATATATATAAATCTCAGTTATATAGAGTGTTACCCTTGTGGTAAGACGTCGTCTCTGTGATATTTGTGTTTCCACTGTTTTGCGGACTTTTGTAACCCTAAGCACATATGGTTGGTCAGAAGTGTAAGCCTACTAGCATGAGTGCAAGTCTCATACACAGAGATGAATTAACTATCTGCTCAGATCGGTACCATGCGTACTCTACCATGCATACTCAGTTAAGCAAAGAGAGTTGTAAAATGAAAACCTGAATGCAAAAATTACAGAACAATTACAGATATTCATTGTCTTTTAACAGAATCCTAAGAGTGTATACTTATTTTTATATTAACATTCATTAGGATTTGTACTTGTTTTTTGTATACATATCATGACTAAAGTTTACTTACTTACTTAATCAAAAGAAAGAACGCTCCGCTTTGCTTGGATTTACATCACTGCAGGCTGTGTTTTAAACGAGTTCAACGGCACCCTTGTGCACTTGAGAGACCGGAAATCTGTATAACTCACAGCAAGTACACTACTTTTGCAAGTACACTACTTTCAGTATTGAGCGCTTCACATATTGTAAGCGTGGCTGTTTTAAGCTTCATGTAAAGTAACTCGGTATAAATAAGTGACTTATTTGAAATTAATGTTGATATTATTTGATATATTTGATATTATTTTACAATGTTATTTTTATAATAATTGATTTAGGGGTGTTTTATGAGGTACATTGATGGTATTTATGGATGTATAGTACAGTATGAGCGTCATACGTCACACGTCATACGTTATACTTCACTGTAACAACTTACGTTCACTTTCAACTTACGTTCGGCCGTGTGGAACCAATTAAAAATATAAGTCGGGGAGCATCTGTATAAGCCTTATATGAAGGCATGGCAGGCTGTAAATATGTATTAGCCTACTATCAAACTGACTAAGTAGGCTACAAATACATAAAGAGCATTCATTATTAAATGTTTATGCAACGCATCCTGGAGAGAACGACACTATGTGACTACTCTGTTTACAATATTTGGTGCTTTAAGTTCAACTTCCATTATTACATTAATGTATTGGGTTTTGTTGCATTGATGAAATTATAGAAATTCAATAAAGAAATCAGCAGCCCATCAGAGTTTACATGCCTGCACAACAGCGCTGTCTTTTCACTGTCAATCACATCACATGTCTCATCACAGGCAACTGAGTATGCTGGAGGCTGAATTAATGTCCTTGATTTGCGGATTGGTGATGTTGCCTGCCATTTTAATGGCCCTTTCCTTCACTGTCTTTGCAGAGAGAGACATGTCTTTAATTTTCTGTATTATCTCTGTTTTGGTTTTGAAGTCTGAAAATAGGTGCTCTGATATTTGAATGACTGAATCCTTCATGTGATCACCATCTGTGAATGGTTTTCCATGCTTTAATGTCTCTCAGGTTGCAGCAAAACTAGCAGCAGTAGTGGACTTTAGAGATGCAATCCACGTCTTAAATCTATCTTTGCGCGCCCCTAATTTCTCCAGTAGTACTGCAATCGCACTTTTTCTCTCAATCCCAACTGGGTGGTCGGCTGCAAATTTAGCATGCCTTTCATGAAAATATCTTTCAAAATTACTCTTTTTGTTATTTGACAGCTTCTTATTACAAAGCAAACATGCAGGCAATCCTTCCGTATTGGCAATGAAAGCAAATGATTCAGTCCATTCTTCCTTGAATCCGCTGTTCTCATCAGCTTTGTTTCCTTTGAGATCCATGGTCATGACACATCTCCGGTTTGTTTACAACAGCTACCAGCCTAGCAAAGTGTTGCACTGAAACGTGTATCGCAGGCTATGACGCAAATCTTCATTAACAGAAATGTTGCAATGTAGGCCTAATTTTTTATACACATTTTTAAAAAATTGGAAAACATTAAGAATGTTTGTCAGGCTTGTCCTCCTACAGAAACCATATTTAAAAAAAATGATGTCCTCCCCATCTTTTTCCATTTTCATACACTTTTGAAAAAAAGCTCCATGGAGCCACTCGGGTGGTGCTAAAGAGCCGCAGATTTCCGACCCCTGGTCTAGGATTTTAGGTTTGCTGCAACATTATAAACTTGAGAATCTCTCTCTCTCTCTCTCTCTCTATCTCTCTCTCTCTCGCTCTCTCTCTCTCTCTCTCTCTCTCTCTCTCTCCAAAGGTTAAAGGTGTGTCCCAAAATATCAACTACACTACTGTTGCTCTACTGCCAGTGCTCACTTCACTCTTCGACCACATTGCCCAGCACCAGTTTGGTGATGATGTCATGTGTAAGTCTGTCTGCTCATATTTACACAATTTCTTTCAGGATCAATAAAATATTCCGATTCTTATTTACAGAGTTAAATTCTTCACTTGCCGTACTAAGCTGTCAATTCCCTTTCCCCTAGTGGACGACTTGCAGATATCCTGCTATCGTCTCATGTGCAGCATCTACTCAGTGGGCACAGTTAAGACCCCGCATGCTGAAAAGTGAGTAAAATATCCTTCAACCATTTTGTTTTCATGTCATACACATAATGTATTAAGGGAGTGTTCACACTTGAGGTGTGATAGAAAAGAAGACTAATGAAAATAGCAATTCACAGCTGTTGCTTTTCCTTCTCAATTTCGCAGCATCGCAATTTGGTCACCCGGTTTGTGAACTCATTACAAAAAAAAATTCAGACATTTTCAAAATTTCTGCAAATGTCACAAAACGAGGCTCCTACACAGAATAGTCTCAAACTCTTCTCAAACAGTGAACATATGTCAATGGAAGGTGGCAGAAGTGTTTTGCTCGCAAATTATTGTATTCAAAGTAATAAGCACCTGCTCCAATACCCCCCCCCCATGTTTTTTTTTTCTTATGTCTAATAACCACCCATGTGTACTGGGAGTAAAATGGTAGATCAAACTTACCAATTTTATTCGATCAGTCTCTGTAACTGTAAAATGAGGTGTTCACTGCCTGTAAAAGTGAGTTTACACAGTATTTCCCCTGCCACTGGGGAAGGTCTATAATGTCCATCAGAAACAACACATTTGATTGTTCCGCCGTGCTTTAAAAAACAGGGAATTATTTTGCTGTGTTCTCTTGGTAAATGTCCAACAACCGATGAACCATTAGAAACTGCTACAGCAAATCTATTGGATGCTCTGAAAGAATGGAGTGATGAGCCAGATATGGACCTATCAGAAAGTGATGATGAGCTTTTTTCACCCGATTCTCCTGCTCACTAACTTCGTAAATTTAAGGACGATCCTGGCCATGTGCTTTTGTTATGTTGATTGGTTCAAGGTGCCATGTGCTAAAGTTGACATTCGTGCTGATTTGCTCGATTTTACTTCAAGGAAAATGTTTAAAGGAACAGCACCAGGAGGGAAAGTAAAGGGTCTTCTTTCTGTATTTATTTATTTATGCTGTTTTCTGTTTATTTTCAGCTTTCATTTAAGTAGTTTGGTTGATACCACAAAATGAATAATACCAGTATAACTCTTTTATTGTTCTGTTATTATAGCACTTATCATTCCACTCCGCGGGTAACTTTTTAATAAGCGCCCACCCAGTCCAATTTTTCCAGCGCCCTGGGCGTTTATCACATCAAATACGGTATCTTTTTTGTTTGCAAGGAACAGTGACAAGTTGGAGACTTCAACACAGAAAGTTTCAGACATGTTGGCATCCACCATATTCTACATATTTTGTCATCATTCGTATTTTATTCACATGTTTTTCACACCGATGATGCGCAAATAAAAGGTGAATGTCTTATGAACAAAATGGAAACAAAACGTGAATGACAGCAGGTTCTATTTTTTTCAACAGACATCCGCAAACTGCTCTCAAATCAGTTACAAAAATTGTCATGTGATGTTGTAAGAAGGTCACATGACAATTTTTGTAACTGATTTGAGGGCAGTTGTGGATGTTGAAATGATATAATAATATGGTAATAGGTATTAATATGTGTATTTTCTAGGTTACGGCCCGCTCTTGGTGAGTGTCTGGCTCATTTGGCTGCTGCCATGCCTGTCGCCTTTCTTGAGCCTCTTCTTAATGAGTTCAATGCGTACTCGGTCTACACAACCAAAACACCAAGAGAAAGAGCCAGTAAGTAGTGATCTCATTTTCTGGTATCAGTCATCAACCCTTGTGTGTAAACTATCATTTGGTAAATGTGCTTAACCAGTGTCACTGTGTTGTTCTGGACCAGGGGTCACCAACCTTTTTGAAACGGAGGGCTACTTTTTGCGTACCAATTAATGCGAAGGGCTACCAGGTCGATACACATTTGTGACATAACAAATTTGCTCAATTTACCTTTATTTATGTTATTATTAATAATTAATGATATTCATCTATGTGAGGGGTCGGGAACCTTTTTGACTAAGAGAGCCAAAGGAAGAAAAAAAAAAAATAATAATCTAATTCTTGCCAAACATATTTTTTAATACTGAGACCAACGATTTTAGAGTATAATACGACTGAATTTATTTTAAACAACATTGTTGTAACAAAGTTATTTATTAATAAGAAAAGTACTTCTTACTATTAATGCGACTTCTGGTGCTGCATGGTTTTGCTGATGGCTTTGTAGTCTGGTTGATTGATTGAAATATATTTTTTATTCATTGAAGAAAGGGATTGGGCACAAGTTGGCTGGTTGATACCGAGTGAAGTTCAGCTTCATGCAGGCATTTAGGCTTCCATCTATTACGTGACCACAGGTTGGACTTGATGTTTTTCACGTGTGAGAAGGACTGCTCCTGTGCGCATGTGGAGCCGTACATGGTCAATACGACAGGACTCACACTGCAGTGTTTATGTGACAGAAAGCGCGTCCCAAGTCAATCAGCTGGTATGCGGGTTGAAGCATAGCTGTCAACCCCTAAGATTAATAAAGAGTGAGAAGCAGGGGTCCAGGGGGCGCAGCCCAGGGCGAAAATTTTGGTTTTAAGGGTTTTTAAGAGTGATTTTTAAGTCATTTCATACAAGTTTTATATGTAATGATTGAACAGAGACATAGGGGAAAAATACAAAATTACACACATGTCTTTAAGATGGAATAATGTAATGTAAATGAATTCTTCAATGAAAGAACTAATGAAATATGAAAAAAAAAAAAACTAATAACATATATCAAAAATAAGGTTGGCTAAAGTAAAGTATTAATTGTACCATTTCTCTTTTTTGAAGCTTTATCCAAATAAGTCTTCATAATAATCTGCTGTCTTTGCTGATAGATGGCATGTATCATATGCAGCAACTTTGCACAGACACAATTAGTTTACAAGCTGAAACTAATTAACCATGTTAACAAATCTACTCATATAGATGGCAAGTATCCTGTGCAGCAACATTACAACAACACATGGAATTACAAACCGAAACTTATTAACAATGTAAACAATTCTAACTAAATCTACTTTAAATTACATTAATAAATGAAAACATCATCTGAGCAAGTTTCACAACCTTTAGTTTTTAAGTGCACGTATGTATCTGATTTTATGGTAAAGGATCCCACAGCCAGAAGCAGAAAGAGAAGCTGTGTTTACGTAAAAGACATAGCCAATGGCATTTGCTCGCAGAAATTATATCCTTAAAAAAAAAAAGAAATAATTGTATTAATGCGTGAGATTTTAGACACCTTGCATGAGAGATTGAGGAGGAGATGAAATGCGTGAGTCTCTTGATGTGTGAGCGTTGACAAGTATGTTGAAGTTTTTTCATTCTGTCCATTTGTGTTTTGCTTGCCAGCTCTGCTTGGCTTCTTACACATGAGCTGATCAAAACAAGGAAAATTTACCTCTTTACCCCCAAAAAAAACCCACCCATGCAGGCTGTTGCATATAATCCAATAAAATTAGAGTTTCAAGGTATTTTCAAGGTAGTTTCAAGGCCCCGCCCACACTGGAGTACAGAAAGGATTGGCTCTCCGTTGCGTGCCACAGCGACAATTGGAATTGAAAATAGATGTATAGATTGAAATGTGTGATATCTATTTATGTTTTTGTTTTATTTGCTGGCTTTTTTCTGTATTTTTATTTAAAGGACAGCGAAATGATGTATTAGTTTTTCTGTTAAGAAAGGCCACCTGATTTATCTGAGAGCCAGACGCAGTCATCAAAAGAGGCACGTCTGCCTCGCGAGCCATAGGTTCCCGACACCTGAACAGACTCTCGGGCGACTCATGTTGTCCTTGCGGGCGACCTGGTGCCTGTGGGCACCATGTTGGTGAGCCCTGTTCTGGACAAATATTACTCTTATGTCTGTATTTTCATGTGAGTGCTAAAGCATCCAAAAGTCTCCATGTCATCCTTAAAAATGTAGGGCAATGTTAAAAACCTCACAATCTATATTCATTTCTCTTTACTTATGCATTATGAATTGCATCTCAAATTCAAATCCACCCCACACTCAGTCACTGTGCTTGCTGAACTGCTTAATCCTTCTACCGAAGAGTCAAAGGGAGACTGAATCTCATCTCAGCCGACTCTGGGCAATGATGACACATACCTTGAACATCAACAACAAATACTAATACGTATATAGTAACAAATATATACAAATACTAACTAATAGTAGGAAAATGTATTGCTATTGAAACACAAGTCAAGCTTTACTTGACTGTAATACTTCATTGTAGTTAAAAATATGGAGTACAAATTATACAGTAGGCTTCTGGTATATTTTCTTTACATATAGAGATTTTACTACTTATTTTTCAGTCCTGGGACTCCCTAGTCAAGTTCAAGAGCTATGCTTGGACATCCCAGAGCTAGACGTGCTAATGAAGGAGATTGGTGACTTGGCAGAGTCTGGAGCTCGTTACACTGAGATGCCGCATGTGATTGAGATCACGCTGCCTATGTTGTGCAACTACCTTCCACGCTGGTGGGAAAGAGGACCAGAGAACTTCCCTGAACTAGAGGGTCAGATCTGTACTGATGTCACATCTGAACAACTCAACCAGCTGCTGGGAAGCATCATGAAGATTGTGGTCAACAACTTGGGCATTGATGAAGCCTCCTGGATGAAGAGATTGGCCGGTTAGCTAACACTAGTTAACCCTTACTTTTAATCTTGCTGTCTCTTGTTTACCAGGAAGCATACGGCTGACGTCTTGCAAAATTATATATATATATATATATATATATATATATATATATATATATATATATATATATATAAAATAGCTTTAAGCTATATATATATATATATATATATATATATATATATATATATATATATATATATATATATATATATATATATATATATATATATATATATATATATCTATATATCTTAAAGCTATTTTCTTATAGGAATTGCACCAGGATCCAAGGATCCAATAGCGTAAGGATAAGATGTGATAAATGTTTTGGCAAAAGCCAGTATAGAATAAAAGCCACAGAAGTTACAGTGTTCATCTTTCTGCCCGTTTTCCCCCCACCCAGTTTTTGCCCAACCCATTGTTAGCAGAGCCAAGCCAGAGATGCTAAAGTCTCACTTCATCCCCACTATGGAAAAGTTGAAGAAACGCTCAGGGAAGGTGGTAGCTGAAGAAGAGCAGTTGCGGATGGAAGGCAAGACAGAAGTTGACAGTGAAGAAGGCACAATTCGAGATGAGTTTGCAGTGCTCTGCAGGGATCTGTATGCCCTCTATCCACTACTCATCCGCTATGTGGACAACAACAGGTGCTGAGCCATGAATCTACTTATAGATTGTTGAGTTGGAAGTTTGACACAGTGTCAGAGTTTTATAAACAGTTACCTATTAGTTACCAGTTATAAACCTCACACCCACCCATCAACACACACACACACACACACACACACACACACACACACACACATACACACACACACACACACACACATACAAAAAAACTCTCTCTCTCTCTCTCTCTCTCTCTCTCTCTCTCTCTCTCTCTCTCTCTATTAGTTACATTAAATTAAAAATTAAGGAAGAATAAGGGAAAAGTTGAAGAAAATGCTGCAAAAACAAGGCTAATTATGCAAAAAAAAAAAAAAAAAAAAAAACCTAAACAAACACAAAACAAAAAACAAACCAAAACCTCCCATGAAAACTACTTAGATTTTTGTGAGGTGTGCATCTGAGTGAATACATTGCACTTGTGCGCGTCTGTATGTGTATATACTTATATTTTATTTACATATTGTGCATTGTTTTTGAATGTTTAATTGTTATTATAAGCCATTATAGCATTGAAAAGCAAATCTATTTATTGATATGATACACACATATACATGTACGTATACATCAGTCGGGGGAGTTGGGAGATGGTCCTACTTTGCGGAATTCGGTGGGCTCGGGGGAATTTCGGTCCCAATTAACCGCGGAAAGTGAAGAATCCCTGTATATATTAAAGAGTGTGAGCATTGTGACTGAGAGACACCACTTACTGTCTCGTGTTTGTTTTTGAAGGGCGAGTTGGCTGACCTGCCGTGATCCTGCTGCTGAAGACCTGTTCCGAATGGTGGGAGAAGTTTTCATCTTCTGGTCGAAATCTCATGTGAGTCTGCAGAAATTCCTGAGCCCAGGAATCAAACCCAGCAACGTTTTCCTGTGAGGTGGATGTGTTAACCACTGAGCGCCCATCTTAGGACATTGTTTTCTTTTAAAAATTTATAATTTATTATAAATAATTATTTCCTGTTAAACTACACACTGAATATTGTCACTTAGTTCATTTAATTGTTTTTAACTTTGCAGAACTTCAAGCGAGAGGAACAGAACTTTGTGGTGATGAACGAGATTAATAACATGTCCTTCCTCACCGCTGACAGCAAGAGTAAGATGAGCAAGGTGAGGTGTCATGTGATAGCAAGAGTATAATCATCTAATGAGTAACTAGTTTAAATATAAGGCCTGACTCAAGTGTAAGCAATCTTATCCGAAAGCACAAAGGAATTTTATTTAGAAGGGAATTGAATAAATTTGTACGGAATGCATACATTAAGAAATATTCAAAGGGTTTTGAAGAGCATTTCAAGCATAATGGGGTATTTTTTGGCCAAAAGCAACTGAAAATGATGGCACACTATTTTGCGATTATATTGCTTACCTTGAGTTGGCTTTAATATTGTAATAGAACTGGACATGATGATGTCATTACCATGCTTTCATATGTATGACACTCCTCTACTTTCTTTTTCACCTTTGTATTAATTTAAAATTTATAGAGACAAAATAAAATGTAAATAAATCTATGGGTTCTTATCCCATGCCAACATGGTGTGTTATGACAAGAATATTTATGAGAATATTGTATAAGGCTATGCTTCATGGCTGTCATACTTTTGATTTCAGAGGACCATGACCTTGAGGTAATTTTTTAAGGTCAAACCGAGGTTTTATTGTCAAAATTGGTCTTCGCCATACATTCAGTGATCAACAAGTTGCTAGTGTTGGCAGGAATTATGGATCCATGGGATCACCTTGTCTGTATAATTACCTGCATAAATACCCACCCACCTGTGCCATTACAAAAAAAAAAAAAAAAAATCAAATTTATGGGGCAACGCAGTGCCATACAGGTTAGTGATTGGCCCCAGGTTCACTGCGACCCCTACATTTAAGGAATTAGGATAATTTCAGTAAGATAATATAGACACAAGTTAATGGGGGTGCATACTTATGCAATGCACTATTTGCACAAGCATTTCTTGTGGAAATTTTGAAGCAAAACAGAATATTTTTATATACTTTCTTTCACTGGCATCCAGGTTTTAATACTTGCCACGGATATCTCAATAGACTTATATACTCACGGATATACTCAATAGACAATAGAATTTATTGTTTATCCATTTTTATCTACAGTAAGTGCACCTTTACCAACAAGTGTTGGTATGCAGCATTATTTCTTGTATCTGGCGCCATTTTGTCTTCATCTCTTGTCTTTGACTATACACGGAACCGGGATATTAACAAGGATTTCTGTATGTGTGTGTACGTTCTGTTCTGATGTGGATGCCGGGTTCTCTAGGCTGGGGATGGAGAGGTCAGAATACATTTCTGCACGACAAAAAGCTGTGCTGTTTCGCATGGCACCACATTGCCGAGGCTTTCGATCAAACTTGCACACACACACTGGCACAAAAATAAATAAATGAATAAATAAATAAACAAATAAATAAATAAAAAGGACTAAGAATAAGAAAATACACACATGAAAATACACAATGATTAGGCCACATTTTCCAAATTAACAAATCAGTTCTCAATAAGTGGACAAATGCTTAATATATAGTAAATGCCACATTATAAAAATTGTGTATTGCTTGTCTGTTGCCAGTGCTTGTGTGTGAGCAGGCATATGAATAAAGCATTTGATGAAAGTTCTCAGCTCCGGTTTGCAGGATCAGGATCATGGCACTCTGTTCAGCTGCTGGTTTTGCTGCTGAGTTTGAGTCCCATTACCCTGCCACTGAGTTGATGAGTTTTATGGGTTTGCTACCTGCTGGATCTTGTTTGCTGCAGATCATTGCAGTTGACCTCTTTTTCATTTTTTTTTAAATTAATTAATTTATTTTTTGTTTTGTTACAACTGCAATTACAAAAAAGTTGGATTGTGGCATAAAATATAAGTTAAATACAAAATGAAATGATTTGTGAATCCCATTAACCCATATTTTATTGACTAACACACATAGTTCTGGGCGTGTTCGTGCGGCCATCACATTTAAAATGAGTCAGTACAGGGATCCCTCATTTTCCGGGGTTAATGAGGACCAAGACCCCCCACGACCGCCAATTTCTGCGAAGTAGTATCGAGCACCCTGACTGACGTATACGTACATGTATATGTGTGTATAATATCAATAAATACCCATTCAAAGCTATAAATGCTTAAAATAAAAATTAAACATTTAAAAGTAATGCATAAGCTGTAAATATAATATAAATATACACACACACACACACACACACACACACACACACACACAGATGCGCACCTCACATAAAAATGTAAGTAGATTTGTTGGGTTTTTTGGGGAGGGGGGGTGCGGGGTGTGTAATTGGTCTTGTTTGGTGGCATTTTCCTTAACTTGTTCCCTATTTTTCCTTAATTTCCTTATTTTTTTTATTTTTCGATGAATATTTTTGAAAAACCCGCGATGCACTGAAGCACGAAGTAGTGTATTACTAAAGAGTTTGTAACATTTTTCCACTTTCAACATTTGAAATGTTTTTCATTCATTAACTTTCTAAGCCACTTTATCCTAATTAGGGTTGGGGCAGCAGGCACCCATCTCAGCCAACTCCGAAGGCCACTGTGGGGCCAACACACAAACAACTATTCACACGCACTCTCACACCAAGGGGTAATTTGAAACAGCCAATAAGGTTTGCAAGGTTTTTTTTTGTTTGTTTTTTTTTCTGTATAAAGAAATAAATACTCATAGGAAACCCACACAAGCACAGAGACAACATGCAAACTCCAGACAGAAAAACCTAAGCCCGGGAATCAAAAATGGGACCTTGCTGTGAGGCGTGGTGTTGTGTTTTTTTTATTTTAATTTTTATTTTTCTATACTTTATTTATATGATATATGGATCTGGATTTAATCAATTCATAGTGGACCCAATCAGAGTAGCATGCAGATACATTGTGGAGCAGTTGGGGTTAGGTTCCTTACTCAAGGTATAGGGAGGGGAGGTGCTGCTTACTGCTCACACTGCCGCGCATTTTTCCTGCTGGTTGAGGAGTCGAACCAACAACCTTTAGATCACAAACCTTGTTTCTTTATTTATTAGGCCAAAAAGAAGTTGTCTGAATGAAATATGGGTTCATGAAGTTTGCATATCTTTGCATTCTGTAACTATTTAAATTTTACAGTGTCCCAACTGTTTTGGAATTGCTGTGATATTACTATCTCGATTGCATTTTCTGGTCTCTTGACTTTGGTGGTGAAGCTTTCTTGCAGGGTTTTTCCCATTAATAACCTGATATTTTTACTCATCTGAAGAAAAAAAAAAACAGATCTATCATTGCCCGTTATTCACCTGATCATAAATTTGGGAAATAATTTGTCGATTTTAAGTGTGGCATCATGGAAATATGTGGGTATTTTGTGAAAGGGGTGGGCATGACTTCATAATCTGATTTCATTTCTCATCTGATACTGACTTCCCTTTATTCTAATTCACACAAAGCATTAAATACCTTTAAAATATCTATTAATCAGCTTCTTTTATTTAATTGCCATAGATTGCTGTTTTAGGTAACACCTTACTTGGTTACTGTATGAAAAGAACTTATACAAACGCATCATAAACATAAACATGAGTTGTCAGGACATTAGTAAAATCTATAAATATTAAGATAATATCTTGTGTTTAGTTGTACACCCCAATTCATAAGAGCTGAAGTGAAAGAATAAATATGATGGCATAGGAATTGTCACAGTTTAATAGATTTGATGCATCACCACAGTGAGTCTTCATGCACATATATGAATAGAAAACGAGGACATTCACAGCTTAAAAATAATTATTTTTTTTAATTTGTTTATTTTTGTTGACAACATTTGAATTATGAAGCGACAAAGAATGTACATTCCTGGGGGGTATCTATCTATCTCTCTCTCTCTCTCTCTCTCTCTCTCTATATATATATATATATATATATATATATATATATATATATATATATATATATATATACACAGACGCTCCCCGACTTACATTTTTAATTGGTTCTGGATGGCCGAACGTAAGTTGAAAGTGAACGTAAGTTGTTACAATGATGTGTGACGTATGACGCTCATACTGTACTATGCATCCATAAATACCTTTACTGTATCTCATAAGACACCCCTAAATCAATTATTATGAACATAACATTGAAAAATAATATCAAATAAATCAAATAAATAAGTCACTTATTTACACCGAGTGACTTTAGATGAAGCTTAAAACAGCCAATCAACGTTTACAATACGTGAGCAATACTGTGGGTTTCCAGACTTCCGGTCTTTCAAGTGCACAAGGGTGCCGTTGAACTCGTTTAGAACACAGCCTGCACTGATGTGAATCCCAGCAAAGCGGAGAGTTCTTTCTTTTGTGTAAGTAAGTAAGTAAACTTTATTCAAGAGATGCATACAAAGAACAAGTACAAATCCTAATGAATATTAATATAAAAATAAGTATACACTCTTAGGATTCTGCTAAAAGATAATAAATATCTGTAATTGTTCTGTAATTTGTGGATTTGGGTTTTCATTCATTTTACAGCTCTTTGCTTAACTGAGTATGCATTAGATTGTGCTGATCTGAGCAGATAGTTAATTCATCTCTGTGTATGAGACTTGCACCCATGCTAGTATATATATACACACACACACACACACACACACACACACTGAGTCTGTAGTTTTAGCGTCATTGCATCATTACGTCAGCATACTACGTATAAACTCAAAGTCACAGCAAGAAGCTCCTGACTTGAGACCCATTTCTGTGTGGGATGCCCACAGCCTAAAGTGTGAGTGTAAATGGTTTTCTGTGTTGAGATGGTCTGGCAAGGTGTTCAGGGTGTACCCTTCCTTTGCTCACAGACAGCTGAGACAAGCTCCAGCCTGTCCATGGCCCAATGGTATTAAGCAGTGTAGTGTAGTGTGTGTGTGTGTGTGTGTGTGTGTGTGTGTGTGTGTGTGTGTGTGGTGGAACAGAGCTGAAAAAACCCAAATCACTGGTCAATAAACTAGCAAGGATGGAAGGTATCAATCATGAGGCCTGTACCACAATTTGCTAGTCATAGCCGCTGCAAAGTGTTGGAGGGGTTTACACAATTTATTTATTTATTTATTTATTTATTTATTTATTTTTGCCCATGAGTGTATTTTAAGTTGGGCACCATGATGGCATAGTGGTTAGCACATTGATTGAACTGAATCTCCTCACAGAAAGCTTCACCAATACAACTAGTTAGACAACAACAACAAAAACAGCTACTACTATTCCAACAACAACAACAATCATAATAATGATAATTATAATGATAATGATAACAACAACAATAATAATAATAATAATAATAATAATAATAATAATAATAATAATAGGACAGCATGATGGAATTATTGTTAGAATGTCTGCCTCACAGAAAGAAGGTCCTTGGTTCGATTCCCAGCTCGGGTGTTTCTGTGTGGAGTTTGCATGTTCTCCTTGTCCTTGCGTGGGTTTCCTAAGGGTTTTCTGGTTTCCTTCCACAGTTCAAAAACATGCACAGTAGGCTAATTGTCTGTTCCAAATTGCCCTGAGGTGTGAGTGTGAGCGTGAATGGTTGTGTGAGTGTTGGTCCTGCAATGGCCTGGCAAGCTGTCTAGGGTGTACCCCGCCCTTGCTTAGAGTTGGCTGAGATGGGCGCCAGCCTCCCCGTGACCCTAATTAGGATTAAGTGGTTCAGAAAATTAATAATAATAATAATAATAATAATAATAATAATAATAAAATGGATTCCCTTAATCGTCATGTGATTAAAAACTCATAACAGCAAGTACCACTTCCACAAGTACTTTATAACACAATCATTACATATAGTTCAATTGTTCCCTTGGAATACATTATAATGTCACTCAAGTCACCCACATAATCGTCATTAAATATTAATGGGCTTGTACATGTACTCCAAACTGAGGAAGTCCAGGATTGGAGATCCCACGCTCCAGCTCTGAGTAGGCGGACAATCATTAGTGTATGATCTTCCCCGGTTACTTCTTGCTTAAGACGCCTATTTACATAAGTTCATATGAGAGCAGAGAGCAGTTAGTAATTGGTCCTGCAGTGCAGCAGTAGGATGCATGTGAGTATGAAGGTGTGTGAGAAGGTTTCAGGTGAGTCAAAAAGCTTTTTTTTCGAGGGTGTTGTGTCAGACTAACATTGCTAATATGTTGTGCGTGTGCTTTTCTCACCTCTTATTTTACTTCTAACTCCCACTGCCTCTAAAGAGAAAGTCCTGCAACACCGTTTACAGTATTAGCTTGGAATGGGTTTTAATGATTAATATTAAAGCTGATGCGCATGGTGTTACCCAGTAGAAAAGTGATGTAACACTTATTGTTTCCCCAAAACACAAATCACCCTCATAGAGTTTTTTAAATGGATAATATATTTTTTAAAGATTTGTTATAAATAATGAAATAACTAATAAAAGTGCCACATGTGACAAAAAAGGGCGATGCAAAAATAATTATTTTATTTATTTATCTATTTATTTTTATGTTGGGTAAACATGGCTGAAACATTAGAGCAATTTTTTATTGTCATTTTCATTTTCCCCCTCCATCAATATTGTATTGGTAGACTGATTTATTTATTTTTCTTTTTACAATAAATAAAAAAATACATACATTTCAGCATTTTCACTATTATTATTATTATTATTATTATTATTATTATTATTATTATTAATTTATTTTTGTATCAATTGTTTTGTAATACATACTTTAACAGTTACAGTATACATTATTTATTTGTTTATTTTTATTATTATCATTTTTTAAGTAAATTCCATGGTACAATGAACAATCTCACACATTTCCTAGGAATAGGACATTTTCAGGATTCCCCATGTTTGCTGTCTAACAATATAAGATTCTTACAGGGTGGTGGCGCAGATGCAGAACGTACGAAGAAGAAAAGGCGTGGCGATCGTTACTCAGTGCAAACCTCACTGATCGTTGCTGCTCTGAAGAAACTTCTGCCCATCGGTCTGAATATGTGTTCTCCTGCAGATCAGGAACTTATTAACCTGGCGAAGATCCGTTATTCTATGGTAAACAAATATTAATTGAAGCCAATATGTAAATAATAGTAAAGCATTTAGGAGCCTGCTGTCCTTGGAAAGAAATCAACATCAAGGACAAATGAAAAATTATACAGTAAATTTGTTTATTAAGCAATCCTATAATTTTTCATTTATATATTATTTTATTGCAATGTTATAGATGAAGACAGGAATATATATAACAAGGAGTACATTTATGTATACAACCAGTAAAACATTTTACAACAAACCACATTGTTTTAGTTTTACTGAAGCGGAAGCAGTGGAATAGTACTTCATACCTGGGTTAACCTCCCTTTTTTTTTTTTTTTTTGTTTCCGGCGAGACTGTTATCGCGTGGGATTTGCATGTTCTCCTCACACTTTCATGAGTTTTCTCTGGGGACATCAGTTTCCTCCTACAGTCCAAAGACATGCAAATCAGACTAATTACCGCTGACATGAGTGTGAATGGTTGTGTGTGTTGACCCTGTGGTGGGCTGGCAAGCTGTTCAGGGTGTATCTCATCTTTTCCCAGAGTCAAGTAAAATAGGTTCCTTTTCCATGGCCCGAGTAACATAAAGTGGTTTGAGTGAATAAATGAATTACACTGCCCTCCATAAGTATTGGCACCCCTGGTTAAGATGTGTTCTTTAGTTTCTAATAAATTCAGTTTTATTCTAAATAATATCTGAGCACAATAGAAAGAAGGGAAATTCAACCTTTAATTCTAGTGCATTTATTCATTGAGGAAAAAATCCCACATGAAGAAATACTTCTTTTTCATCAAATCATGGATGCCGCAATGATGAGCACCCCTGATGTGCATACTTTGTACAACCCTCTTTTCTCAACAAAACAGCTCCTAATCTTCTCCTATAACATTTCACAAGATGGGAGAATACAGAAAGAGGGATCTTGGACTGTTCCTCTCTGCACAATCTCTCGAAATTATCCAGCAATCTGGGTCCTCCTCTCTGCGCTCTCCTCTTCAGCAACTTTTTATTCCTCTTAATGTCTCTTTGTGTGATGGCAAATTAACCTTTCATCCTCCTCCAGGCTTCTTTATCACTGTTCCGGTTGTTTTAAACTTTGTAATAATTCCTCAGACAGTATTATGTGCATGTGCAAGTGAGGAGCGATTTTCTTTTAGCCGTTGCCTGACTTGTGAAGATTGACACATATCTGCCTTACTTGAATGGTGTGTTCCTTAATCTTTCCATATTGAACAGTGGATAGGAGGAATGTGTGACATCATATTTACAAAAGGGAAGTAGGAGGTGAAATGTTCCTAGATACTCTGATCAACTTTGAAAAGTACTGTAGAAATTACAGAAATGCTTCTCATTCATTTATTTCATAGAGATTGTGAAGGATGCCAATATATATCTTCTTCTTCTTCTTCTTCTTTTACTTTCGGCTGCTCCCTTCAGGGGTCGCCACAGCAAATCATCCGCCTCCATCTCACCCTGTCCTCTGCATCTTCTTTTCTGACTCCAAAGACCTTCATGTCTTCCTTCACCACATCCATACATCTCTTTTTTGGTCTTCCTCGAGGCCTTCTGCCTGGTAATTCCAACCTCAGCATCCTACTGCCAATATACTCACTATCCCTACTCTGTACATGTCCAAACCATCTCAATCTAGTCTCTCTGACTTTGTCTCCAAAACATCTTACATGGGCTGTCCCTCTGATATACTCATTTCTGATCCTACCATCTTCGTTACTCCCAGAGCCAGAGAGAACCTCAACATTTTCATCTCCTCTACCTCCAGCTCTGCCTCCTGCCTTTTCCTCAGCGCCACTGTTTCTAAGCCATGCGACATCGCTGGCCTCACCACCGTCTTGTACACTTTTCCCTTCATTCTTGCTGATACTCTCCTATCGCACATCACACCGGACACTTTTCTCCAACCATTCCAGCCTGCCTGCACACGCTTCTTCACCTCTTTTCCACACTCTCCATTGCTCTGGATTGTTGAGCCTAAGTACTTAAAATCCTCCACCTTCGTGATCTCTGCTCCCTGTAACATCACCGTTCCTCCTGAGTCCTTCACACACATGTATTCTGATTTTCCGAGGCTAACCTTCATTCCTCTCCTACCTTCTACCTTCTACCTCCACCTCTCTAGATTTTCCTGCACTTGTTCTCTGCTCTCACTACAGATCACAATGTCATCTGCAAACATCATAGTCCACCTTGAATTCACGGTCACACCGACAGCACACCTCACCACTGTCTTACATCTCTCATACATGTCCTGCACAACTCGAACATACTTCTCTGCCACTCCAGACTTCCTCATGCAATACCACAGTTCTTCTCTTGGCACCCTGTCATATGCTTTTTCCAGATCCACAAAGGCACAATGCAGTTCCCTCTGACCTTCTCTGTACTTCTCTATTAACATCCTCAAAGTAAACATTGCATCTGTGGTGCTCTTTCTTGGCATGAAACCACATATTCACAGTTCACATATGCTGACCGCTGCCCTTAGTCTAGCTTCCACTATTCTTTCCCATAACTTCATTGTATGGCTCATCAACTTTATCCCTCTGTAGTTGCTGCAACTCTGCACGTCTCCCTTGTTCTTAAAAATGGGCACCAGCACACTTCTCCTCCACTCCTCCGGCATCTGCTCGCTCTCTAGTACCTTGTTGAATGTTCTTGTCAGAAAATCTACTGCTACCTCTCCTAGACACTTCCATACCTCCACAGGTATATCATCAGGACCAACTGCTTTTCTATTCTTCATCCTCTTCAATGCCCTCCTCACTTCACCCTTACTGATCTTTGCTACATTCTGCTCCTCAATGGTCACCTCTTCTACTCTTTTTTCTCTCTCATTTTCCTCATTCATCATCTCTTCAAAGTACTCTTTCCATCTTCCCAGCACACTTCTGTCATCAGTCAATATATTTCCCTCTCTGTCCTTTATCAATCTAACTTGCTGCACGTCCTTCCCATCTCTATTTCTCTGCTGTGCCAACCTGTATAAATCATTTTCTCCCTCTTTACTATACAACCTATCATACAAGTCATCATACACCCTCTGTTTGGCCTTAGCCACTGCTACTTTTGCCTTACACTGTGTCTCCCTGTACTCCTGTTTACTCTCTTCGGTCCTCTCAATGTCCCACTTCTTCTTAGCTAACCTCTTCCTTTGTACACACTCCTGCACTTCCTCATTCCACCACCAAGTCTCCTTATCGACTTTCCTTCCAGAGGACACACCAAGTACTCTCCTACCTGTGTCCCTGATCATATTTGCTGTGGTTGTCCAGTCATTTGGAAGCACTTCCTGGCCACCCAAAGCCTGTTTCAACTCCTCTTTGAAGACAACATGACACTCTGCCTTTGCCTTCTTCACGTTCCTCACCATCAGTGTCATCCTGCATACCACCATCCTATGCTGTTTGGCAACACTCTCACCCACTACTACTTTGCAGTCTCTGACTTCCGTCAAATTACATCGCCTACACAAGATGTAGTCTACCTGTGTGCTCCTACCTCCGCTTTTATAAGTCACCCTATGCTCCTGTTTCTTCTGGAAGAAAGTACTCACCACAGTCATTTCCATCCTTTGGAAAATCTATCAACATCTGTCCTTCTGCATTCCTGTCCTGGATACCAAACCTGCCCATCACTTCCTCGTCCCCTCTGTTGCCTGCACCAACATGTCCATTGAAGTCTGCACCAATGACCACTCTTTCACCTCTGGCGGTACTCTGCATCACTTCATGTAAGTCACTCCAGAATCTCTCCTTCTCTTCTAGCTCACATCCTGCCTGTGGGGCATAAGCACTAACAACATTGAACATCACACCTTCAATTTCTAACTTGAGACTCATCACTCTGTCTGACACTCTCTTCACTTCTAGAACATTCCTGACAAACCCCTCCTTCAAGATGACTCCTACTTCATTTCTCTTTCCATCCACACCATGATAAAACAGCTTAAACCCTGCTCCTAAGCTTCTAGCTTTGCTACCTTTCCACCTGGTCTCCTGAACACACAGTATGTCCACCTTCCTCCTCTGCATCATGTCAGCCAGCTCTCTACCTTTTCTTTGCACAGTTCCAACATTCAAAGTCCCTACTCTCAGTCCTAGACTCATACCGTTCCTCTTCTCCCTCTGCCTACGGACACGCCTCCCGCCTCTTCTTCTTCGACATCTTCGACCAACAGTAGTCCAATTTCCATCAGCACCCTGTTGATTGACAGCACTGATGGCGGTCGTTGTTAACCCGGGCCTCGACCGATCTGGTATGGGGGTAATACTTGTGATTTGCATCAGAAAAGTTTGCCATTGGTTTTACGTCGGATGCACTTCCTGACACAACCCTCTGCATATCTCCGGGCTTGGGACTGGCATAAGGGGGAGAGACACTGGTTAGTGCCCCCCCCCCCCCATGGCTGCATTAAGGATGCCTATATATATATATATATATATATATATATATATATATATATATATATATATTTTTTTTTTTTTTTTTTTTTTTTTTTTTCATCAGGATTTTTTTCACTTAAAATTCACTTGAGGTGAAGGGTACATTTTTCTACAATTTCAGTGTGAGGTTCTACCGCTAATATATATATATATATATATATATATATATATATATATATATATATATAAAGTCTTTTAACGCATCTTAACCAGGGGTGCCAATAATTATGGATGGCAGTGTAATCAATGCATTAAAATTTAATTCAAACCTTTCTGACAATCAACTATAGATTAACACCCACTTTTGTCTTCTAATGCAAAGTCAGGTTGAAGAGGCAACAGGGAAACAATGCCCTCTACATCAGGACACTCATTAACTTATTCCCAGGCCAGACTGGATAACCCCCCCCCAGCAATGTGTGGGCCTACCAAGAGGCCTTCTCTCAGTTAAATGTGTTTGGAAGACCGCTAAAGTGAGGCAATCAGAGGGTCTCCTAATCAGATGCCCAAAAGTACTGTACCTTCAACTTTTATTATTATTATTATTATTATTATTATTAACATCAAAAGTTGAAGGTATTCCAAAACTTTTGACTGGTGCTGTAAAATGTTAAAAGCAGCTTACCTAAAGAACAACTTCAACTAGGGCAAACTCCAATGACTATACCATGTCATGTCTGAGATCATTTATAAATACACCGGAGAGTTCCGTCAGTTCCTTACAGCTCTGCGTTTAAATAAAAACAAACACTTCACAATGTGGTTTTAAGGGAAAACAATCAACTGCTCATCTGTGATATGAGTCATTTATTTAATTGAATCCAAATGACTGTTGGAGATGCTGGTGTCGTAGATGTATATACGTAATGGTCTTTGGTTTTCTTCGCATTACAGAAAGATACTGATGAAGAAGTGAGGGAGTTCCTACAGAATAACCTTCATCTGCAAGGAAAGGTGAGAATAGAGGCTGTGTGTGTGTGTGTGTGTGTGTGTGTGTGTGTGTGTGTGTGTGTGTGTGTGTGTGTGTGTGTGTGTGTGTGTGTAGTATCCTACTTTCTGTGGTTGTGTGTAGGTGGAGGACCCCTCCATGCGCTGGCAGATGGCTCTGTATAAAGAAACTTCAGGGAAAGCCGAGGATGCAGAAAATCCAGAGACGGTTGTCAAGAGAGTTCAGGAGGTGTCTGCGGTGCTTTATCATATTGAAGTGGTGAGCAGGCCTTCCAGTACAGACATATACGTACAGTACATAAACATGAACAAATGGACAGATATTCTTACAAACTCATGATCTCACTCTCACTGCTTTACCAAACTGCTGAATCCCATCAGGGTGACAGGGAAGCTAGAGCCTATCCCAGCCAATTCTTGACAAAGAAAGGGTAAACTCTGAACTGCTCTCTAGAACATGGGAGGGTCAATACACCTGTCCACCCTCACTCACATCCATGGTCAGGGGCAATCCAGAACAGCTAACCAGCCTAATGTTCATCTCTTTGGGCTGGGCAATTGAACTAGAGCACTGTGATCCCTCGCTACTTCGTGCTTCAGTTTCTGCAGCTTCAGTGCATCGCGGGTTTTTAAAAAATATTCATTGAAAAATTAAAAAAAAAAAAGGAAATTAAAGAAAATTAGGGAAGAAGTTAAGAAAAATGCTGCAAAACAAGACCAATTATGCAAAAATAACCCCAAACAAACAAAAACAAAAACACAACCCCCCCCCCAACAAAACTACTTACATTTGTATGTGAGGTGCACATCTGTATGTATGTGTATTTGTTATTTACATCTTATGTATTATTTTTGAATGCTTAATTGTTATGATAAGCATTTATAGCGTTGAATATTTATTGATATTATATACACATATGCATGTACATTTCCGTCAGTCAGGGGGGTCAATCCTACTTCGCACTTTAATACAGTAGGCCCTCGATATCCGCGGGAGTTCGGTTCCGGCCCCTCCCGCAAATGAAGATCATCCCCGAGTTCTGTATCCGGAAGTAAAACCTCATGTATCATATTACATGCGCGGATGAGCAACCGGAAGTAAAATACTGTGTATCTATTACCTGCGCTAAAATATGCTTCTTAAACACATTCTATAGAGACATGTAAATGAAGTAATGATTCAGAAAAAAATGTTTCAATTTTTACTGTTATATTCATTGATGATAAAATATAGACATTATACAGCATATACTGTTGTAAAGCACTAGTATTAAAGTCTTTTTTGATTATTATTCCAGTACAGTACCTCAGTTAATGTTTAGAATGTTTGCGTGTGAGATGTTACGTTCTGTAGCATGTTTAACAAACGATACCAAAAGGATAATCTTTATTACGCTTCATGTCCTTTTACATTGAACTTGACGTCTCCAAGATGGCGCTGCCTAGAGGGCGACGTCGCAGAGTTCTGAGTCAAATTGTTTCTTTGTTCGTTTTAAGTTGTTTTATTTGTTGTTTTGTTTGATCATGTTTTGCACTATGCTCATCTATGACCGGTCAAACCGACTACAGCTATGAGATCGGAGTCTTCGATGTTTAGTACTGAACACGCTCAACTCCTATCCTGAGCGAATATACTATGGTAGCTCAATGCCAACCGCACCCTGGCTAACAATAAGCCCAGGTGGGGAGAGGCCGAACAACAACCACGGCGCTTGGGATCACAGGGGATGAAGGCCGTGTAGCCGGCTGGTGCAATCGCCTCGTCGGGTGTACTCTCCTCAAGCCATGTTTCACAGAAACACAGCATGGAGCAGTCCTGTAGATCCATCTGTGCTGCAATCTGAGCGTGAAGCTTGTCCATCTTGTTTCGCATGGACTGAACATTTTCAAGCAGTATGACAAGTGCTAACCTTCCATTTCTAACCAAGCACAGGAGACTCTGAGAACTCTGCCTGGGCTTATTGTTAGCCAGGGCATGGCTAGCATTGAGCTACCATA
Organism: Plotosus lineatus; assembly: GCA_024760905.1. Classification (NCBI taxonomy): domain Eukaryota; kingdom Metazoa; phylum Chordata; class Actinopteri; order Siluriformes; family Plotosidae; genus Plotosus; species Plotosus lineatus. The sequence goes on from CM045728.1 coordinate 105,556,671, forward strand.
GCATATACATATTAGCTTAGGATAGGAGTTGAGCATGCTTAGTTGCCCGAAGACTCCGATCTCATAGCGGTAGTAGGGTCGACCGGTCATAGACGAGCATAGTGCAAAACATGAAGCAACAAATAAAACAAATTAAAACGAACAAAGAAACAATTTGACTCTGAGAACTCTGCAACGTCGCCCTCTAGGCAGCACCATCTTGGAGACGTCACATTCAATGCAAAAGGACATGAAGCGTAATAAAATGTATCCTTTTTGTATTGTTTGTTAAACATGCTATATAAACATAAAATCTCATGCACATACATTCTAAAGGGGGCAGTGGTGGTCTAGTGGTATAGGGCGCTGGATCGCTGATCCAAAGGTTGGGGGTTCGATGCCCACTCTCCGCAAGGTTACAGAAAATTAACTGAACAAACATTCTAAACATTAACTTAGATATGTACTGGAATAATAATTGAAAAAGACTTTAATACAACAGTTCAGAGGAAACTCATTTCTTCAGAAGAGACATCCAGCGTTTTCTATAGCCAGTGAGGATGCACAGCATTTAAGTGGCATCATAGAGCTTAACTGGTACTTAAAATACATTAAAAAAGTGGCTTATTGACAACTTGTGTGCGAATGAGGAAAAAGGGGTGTTACATCATCTCAACCAATCAGCAGCAAGGAGGACAGCCATTGGCTGAATTTGAGTGAGGTGTCAGTTGCTTGGCAGTCCGCGAATACTCAAACTGTCAGTGCAATACCGCAAATAGTCAAGGGCCCACTGTATTGCATTTAGGAATGCTTTGTTTTATTTCCTCTCAGACTGAACACCCTTTCAAATCCAAGAAGATGGTTTGGCACAAGCTGTTGTCCAAGCAGCGTCGGCGGGCCGTGGTGGCATGTTTCAGAATGACTCCATTATATAATATCCCAAGGTTCTCTTTAAACACTACCTTCCATTTGGTACTTCAGCAGTAATTACTATGCTACAGTGTTTATACTTATTTCTCGTTCTTGTCTAAAGGCACCGCGGATCCAACATGTTCCTAGACGCGTACAAACGCAACTGGGTGGAAAATGAGGGTTACTCATTCGAGGATAAGATGATCGATGATCTCTCTGTGAGTGTGCCCAATTACTTTTCTCTCAGAATGCTTTAAAAGTAGGACTGCTGTAATGATTTCTGTATTATTCTTTTCTCATTTTTTTCAGAAAACACTGGAGGAAGAAGAGGAGGAAGAAGAAGAGACTGAGGCCAAACCAGATCCTCTGCATCAGCTCATTCTTCATTTTAGCCGCACAGCTCTTACTGAGAAATTGTAAAGCCTTTACCTGATCATGAAACTTTTACTGTGATACTGCTGCGATGGATGATCTGTCGTTTATACCTGCTTCTGTCTTTACTGTAGAAAACTTGACGTAGATCACCTGTACATGGCATACGCTGATATCATGGCAAAGGTAGGTTTGATTATTTATTTATTTATTTTATTTATTTATGTTCCCTCATTTTATCCCTCTAATTTTGTAATCAATTCACACTCATCAAGTAGTTCCTTCCCGATCATTCACCAACCAAGAAGCTGTAAGCCAGTGATCCCCAACGTTTTTATCACCGCAGATTGTTAATATTATGAATATAAGATTGTTTCTTTATATTTATTATTATTATTATTATTATTATTATTAGTAGTAGTAGTAGTAGTAGTAGTAGTAGTAGTAATAATAATAATAATAATAATAATAATAATAATAATAATAATAAGCACTCCATGAATGTTATTTTTTAACAGCTGAAATAAAGTTGGTGGGGAAGTAGAGCTTACACTTTTCTAAAAAAAAAAAAAATGCAGGTGATGGTGCACCAGCTGGGAGAATGAAGGCTCAGTCTCGCCCAAAATCCCCGGGTATTTTTTGAAACATGTCCAACTCGCCTCTGTTCATGTGCCAACCCCTTATGGGTCACCTTTTAGCACTCAAATGACCGACATGTCATCGAGAGAATCTGGTCATTTTTCAAAATAAAAGATTTTTCAAAAATAAAAGTTTGTTTGCACTCAGATAATTAATAAATTGGAAATAATTAATTATTTCTTCTGCTGTCCGGTACCAATTGAGCCACGGACCAGTACCGGTCCGCGGCCCGTGGTTAGGGATCCCTGCCGTAAGCAATGCATATGCCCCTTCTGTGACATGTGATGATGCCACCCACCTATTTACGAACTGCTGTGCAGGCGTATTTTGGGGACGCCTAACACACTCCTGAGTGAAAGCTGTATCTGCCCTTTGTACAAATGAGTTTACAGATGGCCATGATTGGCTGGAAAGTGAAAAATCAGAGCTCAGCCATTTAGCTCCCGTAGATGGCAGCGGTGTCAACCTAGAAATCGACACACAAATCCGCCACTTCAAAGACTTTAATAAATAAGCAGTTGAATGTAAGTAAATTGAATCAACTATAAGTAATTATTTAATTAAATATTCAATTTACTTATGTTCAATTGCTTATTTATTAACGTAACATTGCTCATAAGTAATAAACCTAAATGCTTAATCGAGCAAATATAGTCATATATGAAACCTTTAGAGCTAATTATTAATAAGGGCAGTGCTAGCCTGGTGGTACAAGGTGCTGGATCGCTCATCCAAAGGTTTG